>JAREYC010000005.1:3600000-4200000 GCA_030015325.1 Cryptoblepharus egeriae | reverse complement strand
CAGAGGCAATAGTCAAGCTCCGTTGACTAGAATGCTGCAAGCCCCTTAATGGGCTTGCCCACTTTGCCCTCCCCGGTGGAATGGTCCAGCCGGAGGGAGATGCTTGCAGCTGATTGGTTGCTGAGGGCCAGGGGGCGGTGACTGAGGGCTTTAGTGGGCATGCTCTCCCACTGGCCCCTCAGTCGGTGCAGAGCGGCGTCCGAGAAGCAGCTCTCTTGTCTACGCTCTCCAGGGCCTGTTCTTTGCCCTGTTGCCGACTGGGGGGGGGGGGGCACAGATGAGGATCTTCTGCTGTAGGCAGGGGATTGGACTGGTTGATCCACTGGCCCCTCCAACTTTATGATTGGGCTTCCCTCTCCTCAGGGGGCCCTGGCTTGGCCTTCAGGGCTGCAGCATTTTGTAGAACATTTTGTAGAGGCTTCTGCTAGAGCCTCAGGGTCTTGGCTATTTTAGTGAAGGGGTTTCCCTCTCTCTCTGCTGCTGGCTGCCTTGATTCTCTTCTGAGGAGCCTTCTTTGCAGGCCCTACCTCATGGCCAGCAGCCATTTTGAGTGCACCTTCAGTGCCTCATGGTGGCAGCCATTTTATGGTGGCTGCCTTGATTCTCTTCTGAGGAGCCTTCTTTGCAGGCCCTACCTCATGGCCGGCAGCCATTTTGAGTGCACCTTCAGTGCCTCATGGTGGCAGCCATTTTATGGTGGCTGCCTTGATTCTCTTCTGAGGAGCCTTCTTTGCAGGCCCTACCTCATGGCCGGCAGCCATTTTGAGTGCACCTTCAGTGCCTCATGGTGGCAGCCATTTTATGGTGGCAGACATTTTGTTGAATGTGGGCCTTGTTGGCCAGGGCAGCCATCCTAGCCGATTTATCTGCTTGTGGGTAGCTTTTGTTCATGCTGGCATTTGGCTTGACTGGGGAGGTGGTCACTGAGCTGGTCTTTGCTGCCCAGCCCCTTCCCTCCCCCGGACTCTGTATTGCTTCTGCTGTGTTCTTGATGGCTCCTGCTGCAGCAGTCTTGCTGCTTCGGCTTGTGCTGTGACTCTTCAGGCTGCTGCTGGTGCTGCTTACAGGCAGCATATATCCTTTGAGTGGTGAAAGCAAGAACACACAGGGTGGTGGTTTGGTGACCCAGTGGGTGGACATATCGGGTAACAAGGCTCAGGAGCGGGACGGTAGTGCCCCTCGGCCCCCCACACCATCTCCACCTCCCCAGGACCCGACTTCCTCGAATGAGGAATTGGAGACCCTTGATCACAGGGCCCTTGTGGTGTGCTCCTCTCTGAGCAGGGCTGCCACAGGTGAGAAGGAAAGGGATGATGATGATGCTCCCGAGGTGATGGTTTTCTGGGAAGTGCCCTTGGGCTTGCACCTCTGCCTGCAAAGCAGGCGGCACCTAGGGTCCCACGGTGGGTCCCTGGGTGGGGGGGTCTTTGTTTCCCTTGGCTTTCTATGGGCATTATTATACTTTATTAGCAATCCCCTGTGGTTTTAAATAGTTGTCAGTGATTTAATAAAGTGGCCCTTAAATCCAGCATCTGTCTCTGGCTCTTCATTCTCGCCGTGGGGGGTAATGCGACTTACCTCTGAGCAGACATGTATAGGATTATGCTCTGAGGCTGCAATCCTATACACACTACTTGGGAATAAACTCCACTGACTAGGATGGGAGTTGCTTCTGAGCAGGCATGCATAGGATTGGGGTCTGAGGCTGCAATGCTATCCACACCTACCTGGAAGTAAGCTCCATTGACTAGGATGGGAGTTGCTTTTGAGCAGGCATGCATAGGATTGGGGTCTGAGGCTGAAATACTATCCACACCTACCTGGGAGTAAGCTCCACTGACTAGGATGGGACTTGCTTCTGAGTAGTCCTGTGTAGGATTGGGCTCTGAGGCTCCCAGTAGATTGGGCTACTGGCCCAACAGCAACTTTGAATGCAGAGGAGTGCAGCCACTTAGAGGTCCTCCCTCCTCAGGAATTCTTAGTGGGGAATCTATGAAACTGCATGACCCAAAATATACAATGGGAGGAGGAAGGAGGGTATCATTTGCATACATCATGCTTTGCAACCACACAAGAAAATACCTCATCAAAACTTGCTAGAAATAAGATTTTTAATCAAAATAAGATCTTCAGCAGAGAAAGCCCTCCAAGGCTTTAGGGGAGAAGGTGCTTCTCACCCTCACTTGAAAGTCTAGAGCTTTGGTGCCTTTAAATACCTATCAATTCCACCTAACCCTAAGGGAGCCCTCTTTGAATGATTGCCAGAGAAATGAGAACAGAACAAGCTTATTTTAAAACAAGTGATTGGCAGGAAAGAGGGGAGGAGGCACAGAACAGCCCCCTCAGAAGGTGGAAGAGGAAGGAAGGCAGGTCTGGGTCTAGCTGGGTAGGCCTCCTCTGTTCAGCTCTGAAAAGACCCAGAGACCTCTGCCTGCAATTCAAGGACTGGGGCCCCCTGGTTAGCTACCAGCTCTAAAGGAAATGATACTAATTAACAACCAGTTCATGTCAACAACATGCTTTAGGAGGCAGGAATCAAATGCATGGTCTGGCCTTCCTGTTCTCCAGACCTGAATCCCATTGAACATGCTTGGGATGCACTGGGAAGACGTTTGGCAAACCACACAATGCCCCCCACAACAATTCTTGAGCTGGAAGTTGCTCTGGAGCAAGAGTGGCAGAAGATCCCATAAGAACTGCTGGACAGTCTGATCCTGTCCATGCCCCATTGCTCTCAGTGTGTTTTGGCAGTCTTGGGTGACCATACACCCTACTGAACCGTCAATGTGTGGCACTGTTGTCCAGTTTGACATGCTTCTGTTCACCCCCACCAATCTGTCACTTGCTACTCTATCACAATAAATGAGTTTGTATCTCATCTTCATAATCAAGCAACTTTCTTTGACTTGTATTTTGCTTTGTTGATCTTGCTTCATCCAAAAAAATCAAATGCTTATTTTTTATTGCTTCATATTCATTTTGAAATATCCCCTAATTTTTGTGAGCAGTATGGATACAGATTTGTCCTCCTTTGCTCTTGCCGGAATCACCATTTTTCTCAGAGTAATAGATAACACGGCTATTTAATTCCACTGTCGCATCAGGTACAGATGGATGGAGCCAGGTCTCTGTGACAATCACCATGCAGCTAACATGGGTAAGCCTGTTTGCTGCCATCTGCATCTCTAGTTCATCAATTTTGTGCACAAGAGATATGGCACTGGTCAGAAAGACACTTGGCAGCGCTGATCTATGGGGCTGCTTCCATAGCTGAGCCAGCAGACTGGCTCCACAGTCACCCCTTTCGCTGTCTTTGGTGTCGCCCTGACCCAACCACAATCCATGGGTTCCTGGAAGCTTTGCCAAGCAATTTGGTATGTTATGGAAAATCACTGGTAATCCTGGACTGACTTGCTAAGCCAATGTTTAACAGCTCTGTGCAGGCATAAGCAAATTTTGCCTCTTGCAGTTCCCTGTGCACACACATCCATACACATGTTATTCCAACCACCACACACCAGTACCGGGAGCTCTGGGCTGCAGCATATAAACACGCCAACATCTGGGGACACAGCAGGCCACTCCAAGACGTGCCTGATTCCTTCTTATTCGTCCAGCAAAAATCTCAGTTTTCTATCTTTCTTTCCCCTTGTTTGGGCCCTTGCATTGGGCTGCTTCAGTAACATTTTGTTTGCAATCTTAGAGCTTTCTAGATGATTTTTTAATATAATCAGATACCATTTTCAGAGTTCCATCAAATCTGGACTCATCACTAATACAGTGGTGCAACATTTCGTTTAGGTTCCCAGCAAGAGGTTTCAAAGCTTGCAATGTGATGCCATTGTTGACACTAAATGGATAAGAATCATTGCTTGGATGTGAATGGCTTATTGTTTAGATGTGAAAGCTTCATGAGCCTTCTAAAATAAAAGTTCTGTGGCATGGCTAGGAGTGCAGGGGGTGCAGTTTCACTGGGCAACAAGCCTGGGGGGGACACTAGCTGAGTTTGACAGTCCTGGCTAACATAGTAAAAAATGGGGTGTATATGAATGATAATTACCATCATGTTAATATATCATTGTAAAGGTAATTTAGTGCAGAATGCAGTGAAACAAAGTGCATTGGAGTTTCTTGTATTATATCAAACGTTCTGGCTATTTAAACAGAAAATGAAAACACAAAAGCTTATGGAACAAAAAGTGGATATTCTTGAGTAAAATATTTTCCAGAAACTGATTGCTCTGAGAGCTAATGTAATTATGATAATGTATTGAATTAATAAGGTGTTAATATATCATAATACAAAAAAAGCAGGCCTCCATCAGTCTTGGAAGACTATTGTATTGTGCTCGGCACTGCATACGCTGCATGCAAAGCATGAAAGCCTGGGTTGGATTGTTATGCAGGATAGGCTGTTACCCAAGCAGCAAATCCCCCTCTCCACGCCACTGAATTAGTCCAGTGGAAAGGCAGAGCCAATACGACTGGATCCAGCTGGTGTTGCAGAGCTGGGCTAAGGACAGGAGCTCACCCTGTCTTGTGGGGCCAACCCGGGTCTCAAACCCTGGCCTGCTGGTTAACAAGCACAGTGTCTTAGCCACTTGCGCCACCCACAGCCCAATAATAATAATAATAATAATAATAATAATAATAATAATAATAATAATAATAATAATAATAATATCATCATAATACAGTTGTTCTATAATAAGGTATTCCATATATCCTGCTAACAGAGTAAAGACAAACTTCTAAATGGTGCTCCTCTTATATTCAGCAGTGAGAGAATAACCATTCCTCTTTGCCCAGCACAGTTTTCCTAACCAATAAAGGATACAATTTTCATTTTTAAACTTTATTAAATTTGATTTTGTTGTTGTGGAAAGTGTGGAGGGGCCACAAAATCTTCTTCAACAGATAGCACATAATTCCTTTAGGTATGCCACTAGCAGAGCAAATGGAGGTGAATTGCTGATGAGGAGGAGGCAGGTTTTTCCCCAATTTTTAGAACTACCCAGGGATGACATGGCTTCCAGTTGTGACATCAATTCTGGAGCAACATTTTGAGCTTTGCACCAGGCTACATGATCATTAGCAGCGCCACTGAGTGAGTTATCAGTGTAAAAAATGGGCAAGAGACACTCAAGTGGTTGTTCCTCTTTTATTTAGCAGGGGAAGAGTAACTGGCCCTACACATCCCAGCGATGTCTGTTCTAGTGGCTTCTGCTGGAAGCCACTTTTTGCATTTTAGATTGTGAGCCCTTTTGGGACAGGCACCTATTAGCTATTAATTAGCTATTAATTTTTTCATTTTCTTGTAAACCACTTTGTGAACTTTTCAGTTGAAAAGCGGTATATAAATAATGTAGATGGATAGATGGATAGATGGATAGATGGATAGATGGATAGATGGATAGAAATAAATTGAGAAGATGCTAGCTGCATGTAAGATGGTTGTGCTGCAGAGGGAATTGACAAGAGGAAGTACAACACCACATGAGGAAGCACAACATCACTAGAATGTCCCTTAGCTTAGATGGCAATCTAAGCTTTAACAAATCAACCAAGGGCTTACCACTGGTTATTTGTCTTGTTAGCTAAATGGAATTTCCATGTTCAGAGACAATATCTCTGAGTATTCTAGATGTTGGTACTGGGCATTTTGGATGTCGTAGTAACAAATTATAGAGATCATACTTTTCAAATCCTGCTTTTCAGCTTCTACAAGTATCTGTATGGCTTCCTTTGGAAAGATCTATTTTTCTATTTTGACCTTTGGTCTGATCCACCAGGGACAATCTGGTCTGTTCACCATTTTTTCCTTAGGCTAGAGTGGTCTATAACTCCTTCCCCCAAATCTAGAGAGAAGGGGAGTTACAAGCTAGAGTGGAAACCAAAAATATAATGGAGAAAACTGGGTCAAACAGTTCTTCAAAGAATGAATGTGTAACCTAAAAAAGGCTAAAAGAGTACAACTTTCTCTCCCATATAGTCTAGCTGACAGATAATTTTGGTTACTGTGACATTTTGTGCCATGTTTGCTGTCTCATATTCTAAGCCAATGTGACGCTGCTGAACATGACATGACAAATCATGACAGAAATGTCAAGAATTTAAAATAGGGAAATACAACCCTAACATCTAGCCTTGTTGTAATTACCCGTTCTCATTACAGTTGTCCCCACATTTATTCTTTATATAAAAATGTGTTACACATTCTATTTTGGATTGGTATGTAATTCATTTACAATTATAGTAATTACTGTGGCATTTCTATACCAGTGCAACAATATTGGAGATATTAAAATGGAAGATATGGAGCAAAAATAATTTTTGCTAGCCTTCTAGTCTTGACTCATAGAGACTCACTAACATCAAAAATTCAGATAAATTCCAGCAGTGGTTTAGCTAAGGGAGTGCAGAGGGTAGCAGTTGCACTGGGTAGCAAACTTTAGGGGACAATGAGCTGAGCTTGACCTTAGTGGCTAAAATTGTGAAAACAGAGTATGTATGAATAATAATATCATCATGTTATATATCACTAGAAAGGTAATTTAATGCAGAATTAAATGAAAAATCTACATTGGAATATCTCTGGTCTCTCAAATGTTATGTTTATTTAGCCAGAAAATAAAAATACAAAAGCTTATGGAACAAAAAGTGGATTTTTAAACTCAAAAAGTTCCCATGAGTCTGATTGCTCTAAAAGTCAATGAGATGTAATTATGATACAGTATGGAACAAACATGATGTTAATATGGGTCAGCTCACATTTCCACATGTCATAATACAGTTACCCCTGCTAACTTGGTAAAGAGACACTTCTAAGTGGTGCTCTTTTTGTATTTAGCAGGGAGAGATTATTTAGCAAAGAGATCCCTCTTTGCCCCAGCACAATTTCTCTAACCATATTGGGGCAAACTTTTTATTTATTTACTTAATTGAAATTGATTTTTGTTGCTGGGTGGAGTGCTGCAAAATCATCTTCGACTCCAGATAGCAGGTAGACAGATGCCTTAGCTGTGCCACTAGATGGGGAGAGGCAGCAGAACAAATGGGTGGGAAGTGGTGAGGAGGAGACTGTGTTTCCCCCATTTTTTTAAAAAAACAAACCAAAACCCATATGACATCACTTCTGGGGCAACATTTTGAGCTATGCACCAGACTACATGATCATTAGCTACACCACTGCACTACAGCGCTGAACATGGACAGACATACAGGGAAGGAGGAACAGGAAGGAAACAGAGGTAAGAACAGGAATAGTTAAGGTAGGAGATGACAGGTGGTGTGAGCAAGAGGACAGACCCCAGTAATAAAACTTAAAACTTTGAGCACAATCCTAATGATATATATTGGCATCCATCAGTCTTGAAAGACTATGTTATTGTGTGTGATGCTGTATGCGAAGCATGAAGGGCCTGGGTAGATTGATATGGAGGATAGGCTGTTACCCAAGCAGCAAAGTAAGCCACATTGTGTTCAACTGGTTTTTCCACTTTCCCAGGAAAGTGTCTATAGCAGTCTTCCTCTTTTCCCCCCATCATCTGCTATGCCTCCTGGAGCTG
Organism: Cryptoblepharus egeriae; assembly: GCA_030015325.1. Lineage (NCBI taxonomy): Eukaryota > Metazoa > Chordata > Lepidosauria > Squamata > Scincidae > Cryptoblepharus > Cryptoblepharus egeriae. Next base: position 4,192,432 of record JAREYC010000005.1, on the reverse strand, counting down.
ACCTGCTCTCCTCTCTCCAAGTGTCTCATTTGCATTGGTTGGAATGTGGCTCCTGTAGGATTTGAAACTTAAGTTAATATGTAGCCAGGACTGGTTCTTGCAACAATTTTGATCAGAACACCCAAATTTGCAAGACTCCGAGGGAGAAGGAGAAATGTAGATACTCCCAAGGACAGTCAACTCTTAACAGCCTGGATCAGCATAAATCTTGCTCTCAGAAATGCCAGCGAGGAAATAAGATGGAGGTAAACCAAGACAAGAGTTCATCTGAACTGCACAGGTATTTGGAAAGGAGAGGATGTTCATAAAACCAACTCATTCCTCGAAGGCCTGATAAGTATGGGCATAATCTACTGGATATAGCACATTAATACTGGCCTCCCTGTTCCAGTGCAAGAGAGGAAAGCACTGTATGGTGGCTTCTTAAAAAAGAAACTGACTTCTTTCCGTTCATGTAAAGCACAAACATGGATTTCAGTCAAAGTGTAGCACTCATTTCAGTTTACTTTTCTGGCATGAGCAAGTATGAACTATGTGTCCAACTAAGTTTGAAGTTTGACAGCTCTATTTTGTTTGTCCATTGGTTGAAGAGCATTTTAAGGTAACGCTAACTATTTTAATTAGTCAAAAGTAATAGCACTATGTGGAAGACATAGGCTGCCCCTGTTCGACTCACTTTCATCAAAAATTGTAGTTATTCAAAAACATATAATTAGCTTTTTTTAATCTTATCATTTTCAGAGACACACTACAGTAATTGGCTTTCTTTCCTATCCTTTTTAGTCAAAAGTTTGCTGAAGGATCAATGGAAAATACATTTTTTTCTTCTGCAGCATCAATTACTGTGACCCTGGGTGCAAATTTATTGATTTTTCTTATTAGAACATTATCACTAGTTATTCACAGCATGATGTTTATTAATTAGTAAGGAAAATAAAGATTCAGTTCTGAAATAGTTCCTTTTAAGTTTCTACCAAGCTCATGCCTTGCCTGTATGTGATCAGCTAATGCCATTCCATGCCTTTATAGAGTAGCATACAACTATTTTCATGTGATTTTTATTTTTGTTCATGATTTTGAAATAAATCAAATCAATACTTTCTGTTTATAATAAGTTTAGATTTACACAATTGTAAACCTCATTCGTCATAAGGTAGATGGATAATAAAGCATGGCCATTAGGTTATTATTATTATTCATAAGTATTTATATACTGCTTTTCACCTCAAAGTTCTCAAAGTGGTTTACAGAGAAAATAAATAAACAAATAATGGCTTCCTGTAACAATTTAAAAAGATGCCAATACCAGCACTGCTGGGGTGAGGAGGGCTAGTTACTCTTCCCATGCTAAGGACGCAGTCCTGAAATACGAGCTCTGGGCCAGCCTAATGACAGATAGACCTGTCTAGCTGCACCGGAAAAGTCTTGGGCTGGCATAAGTTCACCTAGGCCAATATAAACTCGGCTTAGCAGTGCTATCCTGGGCAGCGCAGCAGGGAATGATAGGCAGGGTGCAGGCACCACATGTGACTGTTGGGCATGTGCATTGGGCTTCCCTAGCCCAGAGCTAAAGTGGTTTGCCTGGCCCTGGGTTTGGAGAAGCCTAGTGCACATGTATGACCATCACACCTGTATATTGGGCTTTTCCTAGGCTAGGAAAGCCCAATGCACATGCATGACCATCACTTTTGCACACTGGCCTTCCCAAGCCTAGGGCCTAGGGCCGGGCAAGCCAGTTCAGTGCCGGGCTTGGGAGGAAGGGGGTGAGTTGCCAGGAGGGGGTGGCACATCACCCTTCTGGTATATGCTTCCTATCATGTGAAATATTAAAGTGAAAAAAACTTAAGGAATCATTTCAATGACTGTAACAGAAAAAACTTAAACCAGCTCCCTGTCTGTGCAAGCTAGTAAGGATGCAATGTTAATCAAGTCATGTACCATACAATTCCACACAGGACAGAAATTTAGATGTTACTATCACCAGACATTGTTGATTAAGGAATGTTAGATGTCATTATCTATAGAACTTCCCTATCTAGATAAAAAGTTGACATGAGAAATCAATGATGTCCTTAAATCAAAACATGCAGACCCAACTTTTTCTGATTTTTACTCCTACTGTTTTTATACTACTTTTTTTTCTTTGATATACTGAAATTAAAAACAGAAACCAAGATTATGTTCATATCGTTACAGACGTGCTCAGATTGCAGGACTATTGCCTGGAGGAGGTTCAGTGGCACCATTGTACATATAAGCTGAATGCAATATAACCTATGCACTCTGGTTCTATGTACAAAGGAATATTATAAATGAGTGGGATGTGTAGTTTTTCATGCACTCCTAATAATAGTTTGGAGCGGCAGAGGTAGGAGTACTGGAGGAATGGCTGGAAAGAGGGATAGTCTCTCCACAGTTCCATAGTTGAGTGGGGTCATAGGCCCTTTTGTGTCCAAAAGATGAGCTGAATGCTTTCAGAAGCCTTTAGAAAGCAACTTCCTATTTTTCTGGGCAACCAAAAATGATGTTTTAAGGACTTAGAAGGCCTTCTGAGATCAAGACTCCTGGGGCCGCAGAGTGCCTACTAAGGCTGCAATCCTAAAAACACTTTCCTGAGAGTAAAACCCGTTGAACAAAATGGGGCTTACTTTTGAGTAGACATGGCTAGGATTGTGCTCTGAGTCTAGTGTTGCCAAATGTCCCCCAAAACAGGGACAGTCCTGATTATGGAGGATTGTGTTCACATATTGGCAAGTATGACAGAGGGTCCTGTCCCAATTTTGTGGAAGGGAATTATGGCAACCCTAAGTCCTTAAAATGCGTTAGAATGTCTCAGAACATTCAAGTCTCTTCCCGGCAGCAGCTACACAAGTGCAACCCTTTAGTATATACGTTGAATGTGCTTCAGGAGCTCGCTGCCTTAGTGAAAACTTCTTGTGGATTCCCCAAAAGTAAGCAGAAGTGGAGTTATTTCATGAAATGAGTAATTTTTTGTGTTCTGATCTTAATATCGTTTTACGTATATCACCACTTTAACTGAAATTCTTGTTATTGGAGTTCTGTGTGGGTCATATAAAAGACCCCTAACTATAGGTGTAATACCCAGTCATTAAAATGAATGAGAGATTTGCCATGAATTTAAGTGTGGACTGTATCCAAAGTGCTTTGGTAAACTAGAATGTCATTTCCTTGCTTAGTCAAAGTGCTTAGGAATAATTGAATGATTGATTTCTCATTTAATAGGCAAGTTGTTTTCACTTGCCATCTCCCTAAACTCTTTTCATGCCCAGACCTGATTTCCTTGAACGGTCTGGATTGTCTCTGGCTCTCATCATGGTTTTCAGTGTCTTGCAGTTCATCAAGCGACTCCTTAGACAGAGGAAACAGCTTAGGAAAGAATGACAAAAATGGTGGCACGAAGGAAAGAAAAAACATTTTATAAATGCAAGTAAGAGGTTTCCTCTTGCTAAGTAAATTTCACAATATTTAAATGTGCCTTTCAGCATCAGCAGTCGACTAATTCCATTATCATAATTTATTAACCACCTCTTTTGTTCTGTGTAGTAATACATTGTGTTACCATGCTGTGTATTTTTTTCCCTGTGACCTAATTTGCTTAAAAGGAAACTCTTATAACTCCCTTGTTGTAATGAATGAAATGTTAATGAAGAACTACAGAGAAATCCCCTTTGCATTCGTTCCTTATTCCCAGGAACATCATCATAAATTTGTTTGCCTGGTTCTGACAATAGTAGCGATGTTCAAACTGTGGCGGAGCCTCATAACACTAAGTGGTTCTGATGGGAAAGTTAAAGATATTCCAGGCGCTGTCATCAGGGATGGACTCTGGGAAGTTATCTTTGGGAAGAAGAACTTGATGGGTTTGGCCTCTTTCCAAATGCAGGGGTTTTTTTGTTTTATTTTTTACATATTATCTGCATTGATAACAGTGCTGGAAGATGCCTTTTCAGAAAATGTAAATTAATCCTACCGGATGTGTTTGTTCCCTTCCCCCCTCCCATAACACTGCAGCAAGTGAAAGATCATTGATTAGCCCACTCAACCAAACTGCAATAGGGGAAATGCTTTTGCTGATTTTGGAACAAGATGTACAAGGAAGAGTATTAAATTTAATGAAGCTAAATGTTTGCATGGACTGCATAACTGGTTGGTAACTGGAGCACTTGAATCCTTTGTGGTATGAGTAATTGCTGACACCTGTGAACTTTGAGGCTGCCTGCTACACAAACAGTCCCGTATTAAATGATGGTATGCTATTTAAATAATGCAACATTCACTAAGAAAGAAATCATACATCAATTATAGGGGCATGCTGACTGCTCTGTGAATGTTTACGCAGAACTGGAAAATAGAATGGAGGTAAATTCCCAAAGGGCAATTGTGTTTCTCTCTAGCAGCAAAAACAACAAAGCTACAAACCAAAGTCGTTCCTTTGGTGTACTTATTAGGTGTACCTAATTCTGCAGAGGCTTAAACTGAAGAAGCCTTCCTTATGCTGTTAAGAACTAACAAATGTAGGTTCAGTTTCCTGTATCTGATTTATGTGGTAAACATGGAAGATAATCATCCCCAAACTGTATGCCAGGTTTAAAAACAAATGATTCAGGTGCTAAAAGAAATAAATTAATTCAAGAATCATCATATTATTTCTGATTATTCCTGCTCCAAGGCAGGCTCCGCTTAGATAATTGACACATCAGAGGGAAACCTTGCCGGCCTGTTAAGAGGCCTGTCACCAGGATGTTCCTTTTCCCACCAAAGTACCTACTTGCATCTGCATGCTTTCAAACTACTAGAGTGGCAGGAGCCGGGACAAGTGTTGAGAGCACACTCCATCATGCAGCACCCGGGTCTCGAATCTTTAAATCAACAGGCTCAGTGCCTTAAACCACTGAGTCACTGCAGTCCCTATAATTAATTGAAGGATAAAGTGTAGCATGAATTGAAGTTACACCGTAAAGACTGATTACCCATAAAAGTCTTCTACTCTTCTGATTGTTGTTTTAGCCTCACCCAGAGGAGTTGCGGTGGCACATCTACATCTACAGTATTTATATACCACTTTTCAACTGAAAAGTTCACAAAGCGGTTTACAAGAAAATGAAAAAATTAATAGCTAATTAAAAGCTAATGGGTCCCTGTCCCAAAAGGGCTCACAATCTAAAGTGCAAAAAGAACACCAGCAGAAGCCACTAGAACAGACATTGCTGGGGTGTGGAGGGCCAGTTACTTTCTAACCCTGCTAAAGAAAAGAGGAACACCCACTTGAAAGAGTGTCTCTTGACCAGTAAGCAGGGGTAAAGTTGGGCAGGAGGATGTGGGACTGGTGGAGCTTAGATCAAGAGCCCCATGTTGTGCCTCACAGCTTGACACTGTTCTCTTTGATTCTTTACCACATTAAGTTGCCCCATTGTGGGTTTGACAAGACAGGGTGAGCTCCTGTCCTTAGCCGAGCTCTGCGAAGCCAGCTGGATCCAATTGTATTGGCTCTGCCTTTCCATTGGACTAATTCAGTGGCGTGGAGAGGGGGGGATTTGCTGCTTGGATAACAGCCTATCCTCCATAACAATCCAACCCAGGCTTTCGTGCTTCGCATGCAGCGTATGCAGCGCCAAGCACAATACCATAGTCTTTCAAGACTGATGGAGGCCTGCTTTTATTTGTGGGGTTACTTTGCTTCACTGATGAAGTGTAGAAGATCCCTTTTCCTTAGAAGCTGGCAGTATCTGCCTGGTGTATGCAGGATACCACAGCACCCATTTGTTGTGTTGTAGTAGTTGAGCCCACTGGGTAGTTCAGGTTTGGGCTGACCATTCCTTGTAATGCAGAGTTGAATCAGATTTATTTGTCCTCAGTACAGATACTGTCAGATGAGTGGCCAGAAGAGCACAAGTGATTTTGTTTTCCAAAGGCTAGACAAGTAGTTCTTACTCTTTTATATCCTCTATGAGTAATCTTTTTTTCTAGTGGAAGTGTGAAGTGTGCTTCCAGTTTTACTTATTTATAAGGTGAAATTAAAAGATGAACAAACATATCCTGGAAGCAGATAGCTCACAAGTCAATCAATTGAAGTTAATGAGTTTGAATATGTAGAGGAAGATCAAACTGACATGTTATTCTTCACTGAGTTGTTAAATTGAGAATGCTTTTCATTATGAATTAGAACTCCCATTATATGAACATCATTTATGTGGATGCACAACCCTCGAATGCATCCAGTCTTTTCTTATTCAAATGCCCTTTATTTCCCAGGCTTGTGGGTGAAGAAGGTTCTATAGCTATATGAACAGAAAGTGATATTTGTCCTGAAGTAATACTGTGAAAGTTTGTATAACTGCTAACATCTAAATCAGAATGCTGTGACTTTGCAACTGTTTTTCTTCTCACTTGGCAGGACTTTTGACACATTTTTTAAAATAGTATGTCTCAGAAAAATAAGGTGAAATTAAGTGAATAGGCAGAGTTCTGTGGTAGTTTATATCAGTTTTCACTGGCTGTTGCTGACATTTGATTCATAAAGTTGTCTAAGCCAGGGATCTTCGAGCTTTTCAGTTCAAATGCCACATTTTTGTGGGCCCCCTCAAAACAAACAAATGAACAAATAAATAAAAATCTGTTTTTAAAATGAATGAATGAATGCAATTTAAATGAATGTATAAGTTTTACTTGCATCTTTTCTGTAATCAGCATTATATGATTCAGAAAAAAAGAAATGTGAAAATTACAAAGAAAGATTGGCTGTGCTTAAACTGAGAAATAATATATAATTAGTTAAAAATGTCAAATATTAGCAAATGCTGTGGTAAAAAAACCCTAGTTGCTGGGGGCTAAAGAAAATCTTGTGGTGGGTCATAGTTTGGCCCTCAGGTTGTACTTCGGAGACTCCTGACTCTTTTTGCAAGCAGACCCTAAAAAAGCAGATTCTTTTTCATTGTCTATATTTAGTTGTACTAGAGAGACAAAAGGCACAATCCTAACCAATTTAGGCCAATCTTACTCACCTGGCATATCTTCCCTTGGTGGTGCAGGTATGGCAGTGTGTGCTTGTGTACTTGTCTAAGCCCCCTCTTCTGGAGTTGGGCAGAGGTTCTTGTGATAGTCCCAGTTCAGCACAGGATTTATGCCGGGGCTTATGCCGGCCTACGGGGAGGCTAGGATTGCAACCAAAAGTGTTGTTTCAAAGAAAGAGTACTTCCACCCACAGGTCCAGACACACATACACACTTCTTTCTCCTATCCATACATACAGATGCTACGCTTGGGTCAGTTTGCTTCTATGCTCCTAGGCAGAGGGAGCCAAAGAGAAAATGTTGGCAAGGAAAACTACACATAACTATATGGGCACAATCCAGAGTAACTATGAGAGCATGTAAGAGACATTACGTGCACCCGTAGTTATTGTACCAGCTAGAGAAAACCTATGGGAAATTCATATTACAATCCAGAGTAATTTGTTCTTACTCCGGAGCAAGGACTCCCCATAGTTACTCTGGATTTCACCCTATTTCTTTTACAATACCAGCATGTGGAGGATGTAGGCTAGGTGGTGGCAGCAACAGCAAGAGGAGGTTGGTGGGCATTAACCTCCAACATGGGCACCTGTTTGCACATTGGCACTGTGCTAGGGATTCCTGAACAAGAATGTAGTTTCAGCTTCAAGTTGAGCAAGAAGCTCCTTTTTTCTCCCTCAGTATTTTTAATTTCAGCAATCAGCTGAAAAATAGACACACTTCTTTACTCTTGCTTCAGAGCGGTAGGATAGTCTATTTTTATTTCCAAAATCCGAATACTAGTGACTCATGATACAATTACATTCATTGCATGTTACATGAAACTTTAATGTTTACATGAATCCAGTAGCAGCAGAGGTCCACTAGGCTGGGGACTGATTGAAGCCCACATCTATCAGAGAACCCACCTAGGCCTTTACCCCCTCACAACCATTAAAGAAAATTTTTTAACCATGAGTGATAAATTTTGGCTGCAATCCTCAACAATTACTTAGCCTCCGTGTGGACCGGAGCAGGCCCTCTCCATCTGGCCCATGGGTACTCCTCCATCTGTACTCCTCCAGAGGTGAGGAGATCTCTGCTCCCCACACTTTTGGAGGTAATTCTGAGGGACAGAGAAGCTGCTCCCTCCTCCTCTCTCTGTGTTTGAAAGTACTTATGAACTGGATTGAAGATCACCCTTTCTCTCTGTGTTAGAAAAGGTTTATGAACTGATTTGAATTCATTCATTCATAAGTCATGTCTCTAACATATTCAATTTATGTAAATTTATTAAAATTTAAAATGTAAATTAATTCATTTTTTTCTAGCTCCCAGCATACTGTCAGAGAGATAATGTCTGCAAACCTTACCACAGTTTTCCCAGGAGTAAGTACTATTGAACACAATGGAACTTCCTTCTGAGTAGACATGCTTAGGATTGCACTGAATGTGGCCATCTTGCCAAAAAGTTTGGACTGAGTTTTGAACGAAATTGAATGAAATGTGATTGGTTAACTGAAGATCTCTTAGTCTTCAGTTAGTCTTAGTCTTCAGTGACAGGTTAGTCTTCAGTGACAGGTTAGTCTTGTGCTTCCTAACGTGTAAATATTTAGGTTAGGCCAGGGTTAGGTCAGTGCTTAGACATGCGCTTACCTCCCTATGTCACCATGAGAATTGGAAGAACGATTACACCCTGAATAGATGTGACTCTCCAACAGCTGTTAAAAGTTGATAGAGCAGGTACTGCAGACTTTGAGGAAAAGCCCCCTGCTTGATCCAGTATTGAGTATTACCATGACCATTATATTGGGGGGTCACATGTCAGTCTGGACAGATCAGCCATCTTTTGGATGCAGGTCCTTGGAAGAGTTTGGATAGTCTCTGATGTGCCACCCAGAATTGACATGTGCATATTCACAATCTCAATTAAACTTGGAGAGCACCTCAATATATTGTGTGATATGTCTTCCAAGTGTCCCCTTGCAAATTATTATTTAAATAAACTGAAGAATGTATGTATCAGTTCCATCAGAGTAAAAATATTTATTTAAATTGTTAAAGACCTTCTATTCTTTTAAAAGTGGTAACTTTTCACATGCTTTTTCAAGATATTAGTTTAACCTTGATACATATGCTGAGCTGGAGGCGAAAGGAAGAAAGCACCCCTATTAAATGACTCTTATTAATCAGCTTTAAATCTAATGAATAATATTTTACAACCTCTCTGACATATGGTAAAGGCTACAGCACGTATGGCATAATGGCTTCACTTAATAAACGCCTGATTAGCATTGTTTAACAGGTTGGGATTGCATGAAAACAGTAAAGTGGCCCCTTTCTGTCTAGTTAATTCCTCATTAGCAGACTCAGAATCACTGTGTTTGACAGACTGGGTACTAGCCTTGACACAAGGTGACCTCATGCCTAGGTCTGTTCATCACCTTCACTGTGTCATAAAATGAATCAGTATAAATGTCAATATAAATATGCCATCCCAGGACTTTAAAAAAAGAATTAGAATGCTTCTCATACCAGAAAGGTTAATCTTTTCTTCATTATCCACATGATGAAACTAGATTACACACTGGCAAAAATCTAGGAAGACCACCAAAGTTAAGAATGGTGAACTTGGATAAAACTAGAGTTGAGTTGTATAATGTTCCACAAGTAAGAGAGCAGTTTTCACAGAGCATGAAATAGTCCTGGAAAATTTCCAAACCATACAATTTTCCTGGTATTCTTAGTTATGCGAAGTTCTACACGCTAATGCTGTAGCACATTTTCTTTTCACTAGTATGCTTTTCTTAAGTGGTTCTAGCCAATCAAAGATCATATAAGCCAGTGGTTCTCAAGCACTTTAGCCCAAGACCCCCTTTTGAGAATGACAGTCTGTCCGGGACCCCCAAACCTGGAAGTGATGTCATGGCCAACAGGAAGTGCCATCATTGTGATGCCATAGGTCTTCATATCTAATCAAAAGTTCCTATTGGGTTCAATGAAACTAACTCCCAGGAAAGTATGGATTGCAACCTGCCCCATTCCAATATGATCGTGCCCACTGTCAGATACTAATATGGTGGTGCCTAGTTTTCTGCAACTCCCTTGAAATGAAGTCACAAATCTCCAAAGGGGTTCTGATCCCCACTTTGAGAATCACTGGTGTAGGGAACACCATTACATCATATTCCTATGCAATAAATTAGATCACACAATATTAAAGTTGGCAGATAAAGTGTACTGCTTTGTTGTTAACTAATATATGGTTGGGTGAACATGAGCTCCTTCCCATGCATGAAGTTGATACTTAACAGCAGCTACATTAAGTGCCCTTGCAGCACTGCTGAACAAGTGTTAGTCCAGTTGTTTCAGACTTTTATAGATGCAATATATTCCCAGTCTTTCTGGATTGTGACAGCAACTGTAATGCTCTCACAGCGTAGGCTCCTTAACAAAGTAGGCCCCACTGTGAACTTTTTGAAACCTTGTTCAGAAAACATCCAAAGAGTGCACAACAATGTTCATGACAAAAGTCTCTCATTCCGGCTCAGCACTAGCTGAAACAGGAGCTATAAAGAACAAGGTAGCATTTACACCTGTGGAGAGATTTCTTCCTAAGTCTTTGTGGGGGACGAGATGGGCAGTGAACCCTGAGGAGGCAAAAATTCCCCCCTGAATTCCCCTGCAGCAGAGCAAATTCGACTATTGTTCTTCTGCTTTTCCTCCTTTCCCTGCCGCTTAAAGGGCCTTTACACAAACGGGGTTGGGTGGGTCACAACCCCCCAGTTTGTGTAGCATTGATTTAAACAGAGACACAGTTGCATCTATGGTGTTAAATTATTTGGTTCAAACTCGTTTTGATCCAACACACAGGAGTTTTCAGTATCAATCTTAACAGTGCAATTCTAAAGTGTGGTTAGGATTGCAGCCTCAGTCACTTAAATTACATTAGAAGACAGTAGCATAAGCAATATCCACAGATATTGGATGATCCTTTGTGGATTGCATTGTGTAGCCCATTTCCTATTCCAAGGTCCTTTTTCCATGCTCAGTTTTCTTACATGTGGGAGAGACCATGGGAGTCTATAGTACGTTTAGTAAGAAATGTTTTACAAATGTACAGGATAAGCAGATGGGAAGCAGCATGAATGCTGGCAGGATTAGATCTAAAATATCATCAGCTTCCACAAGAAAAAGCAGTCCCCTGCAGTCTGCTGCTTTTGACAGCCAACTACATATAAAATCCATTTTTTGTTTCTTTGAAGTTTTGTTCTCCAGTCCAGTATCATAATTCTTTTATGGAAATACGTCTTTTCAGAAGCTGCATGTAGATCAGCCCACCCAAAAATTGGTGGGTTTTTTTTTGTTATATAACCATTTTGTGAACTTTTTTGTTGTTAAAAAATGGTAGATAAAAATATACCATAAACGTGCAAGCACGTGTACATACCCACCCACATGATTTTATAGGATTCTGTTTATCATATTTATATAAAATAAGTAGTCATAATTTTAAAAAGCAGGCCTCCGTCAGTCTTGGAAGACTATGGTATCGTGCTCTGCGCTGCATATGCTGTATGTGAAGCACAAAAGCCTGGGTTAGATTGTTATGGAGGATAGGCTGTTACCCAAGCAGCAAATCCCCCCTCTCCACACCACTGAATTAGTCCAATGGAAAGGCAGAGCCAATACGATTGGATCCAGCTGGCGTCGCAGAGCTGGGCTAAGGACAGGAGCTCACCCTGTCTTGTGGGGCTGAGCCGGGTCTTGCCTGTTGGTTAACAGGCACTGTGTCTTAGCCACTTGCGCCACCCACAGCCCACCAAGTAGTCATAATAATATATAGAAAAATTCTGGGGCAAAATGATTGGGTTGTTGAAGCATTGTTCTTAAAAAGCTAAATTGTTTGGCTAAGGTGTTTCTGTCACTTAGAAAAACTGATAAATATCGGCCGTTTGTAACATGATTGAGATTTATAAAATCATCCATGGTTTAAGGAAAATTAATGAAATCATAACACTTAAACTTGACATGTTAATGAAGTTCATGGGCAGTAGATTCAGGACAGACAAAATAAAACATTTGCTTCCATGATTTAACTGCTTGCATTTACTGCCACAAGTTATACAAGTAGCCCCTGAGTCGGATGGCTTTGTATATAGGATTGGACAACTTCATGGAGGATAAGCTTTCTGTTATTTTCTGGATAAGCTCTCTGGTATTTGGCTCATACCCAATCCTATGCATGTCTACTCAAATCTAAGTCCTCTTATAGTTGATGGTGCTTATATGACAGCTAAATAAAAACTAGATGATGAAATATTTCAGGATGAAAACTGAAATGGAAGTGGGTTTCTTTTCCCCCAAAATTTTTTGGTGCAATGAGTGGTATCTTATATCCAAGTTCAGGGCATTAGTGCTTATTGCAATGTTTTGGTGAAAAACCTTTCTTTATATTTTCCTACCACACTCCTATTTTGTTTATTTACCCTTCCTTTTTGTTCAATCCTTTTTCTTTGGACTTTAAATAAACTTCTTATATTTTGACCCTTGGTCGGCCTATCCCACGTTAACAGGATTCCCTCTGCCTAGACTCTGTAAATTTGCATGATGGTTCTGGATACAATCTGCTAAAGTTTTTACCTGTTCAGCTGCTTAGTCAAAAAGGGGTAAGTGGGACTCAGGAAGAGATACAGACAACTGCTAAATGAGAAATAGCTGGCACTGAGGTTGGCTTTCCCTTTATTATCAAGTTGATGTTATAAATGAGGTAAATTATAAGGTGTGGACATAAAACTAGGCTGTTATACAACTCAATCAACTAGTTAGTTAGCTCAAGCAACCTACTAGGTCTGTTCAGCCAATTTGTATATTCTGTCTACTTTGCAAGTAATTATGGGTGCAATCCTGACTTAGGACAGAGAGAGTGGTCACTTCCTGAGCTGACAGTTAGACCAAATCCACCAGGATCCACCAGCACAAGTGCAGCATGCTCACTGGGCTGGTGCAGTTGTTCCATATCCTGAGGTGGGCTGGTGTAGTTGTGCCATGTCCTGAGGTTGAGAGGCAGGAGCGGTAATTAGGCTAGCCTAAAACATAGAACTTTTCCCTTTGCTTCCATTTTTACTCTGGTTTATCATGGGCCCGTGTCTACTCATATTTATTCCTGCTCCTGGGGTGGCCTAACTGGGAAAATGCGAGAGGGCATGTCTGCTCTGGAAACAGACTCTGGATACAGCATAACTGCATTGTTCAAAGCCATGCCCCGCATGGCCTCAACATACCCCTGCTGAACTTCATAGGCCAACCCAGATCCATCTGTCTTGGGCTTGAGGGTATTTAGGCAGGTGCTGTTTTTAAAACCCCTTTTAAAACTAACCCTGCTTAAATTCCCTTTTTCTGTGCAATGCTTAAGGATAGAGGCACTCTGTTCTCCATTCTATATGGGGTTCCTGAGCAGACCTTCATGACTGCCTCTCCACTCCGCACCCAATTGGCATGGCTGCATCAGTGCTGGAAAAGTGGATAGGACTGGCCCTGAAGAATCTATTCAAAATATATTTTGGTTCCAAAAGGGATTAACATGGTCTTTTTCTTTAACTTATACTTTTGGTTGTAATTTATAGCACAAAATATTATTACTTTCAGTATTTCATTAAAACAGAATTCAAATGTTCAGGGATGTGAGATTTTTTTTCTCTTCATGAAGTCTGTGGTCATCCATCTTGAACCCAAAGCATGTAGGAAGACATAGGTAGAAGTATATTAAATCTGACAAATGACCTCCCATGTGCAAAGGAGGAAATAAAGATTCATTTTCCGTGTTTGTGAGATCATTTTGATGAAGGGAAGGCTAATTGGGGATGACATAAATTCTAAATCTAATTCAAATCAGCATTTTTACATGAAGACTCATCACATTTCCAATGGTAGGCTCTACCATAAAACAGCTTAGTAAAGACATCCTAAATTTGATTCTGGGAATTTTTTTAAATGCTTCATCAGAAGTGACATTTTTAGTGGTAATGAGTTTCCAATCTTGGTATTAGCACAAACTAGATACCTGTAGTGTGAGGATTTTTTAAAAAATCCTTTATATGAAGGAGCATGCCTCTTTTGCATAATTAAGTCTCATGTTTCAAAGAAAATTGCAACTAATATGTGATTATGCTTAGAAAACATGAGGGAAAAGTGCAAACACAGGGATTTCACATCTAAAAGGCAAATGACCTTGAAATCTTTTAAATATTCCATTACCAACCTCTAGTACAGGCATGTCCATCAGGTAGATGGTGATCTACCGGTAGATCATGGAGGGGTCAGAGGTAGATCACCAGCCCACTTACCTCCACCTCTCCAGCAGCTTGCCCATCACTAGGAGAGAGCTCATGCTGGCAGGTTGTCTGCTGAGGGATTGCCGCCGCTGCTGATCCTTTGCCTGTCTTTTTCCCTGCCTGTAGGAACCTTGCCTGTGGGTGTATTTGGGTTGCTTGTTGTTTCCATGCCAATAATTTGTGGGCACCCCAGGGGACCGCCACCTGCGCCCCGTGACAAGATGCCACAGGCCCGGCAACATACCTGGTCTTCTGCCTCTCAGAATCACCCATTCTTGCCCCTGCCCCAACACCCCTTAGAAGTATTTTTGAGTTTTTTAGTGATTTTTGGGTGGTATTGGTGCCAGTACGATGAATTCTTATTTATACTTTTAGAACTGTATGTGTGGTTTTGGCATCTCCAGTCCTTGTACTGCACATCATCCAGAGGTCTTCAGTTCCTGTTGATCTTTAATTGGGACAGTGACAGTTTTGGACCAGATGTCATGCCCTTGGCTACCCCTGGAGCCCGAGTGGCTTCTCTGAGTGATAAAACTCCTCCCTGCACCAGGTATCTGGGTGGCATCTTCTTCCTCTAGGTCTGACATCCCTCAAGAAGACACAGGACAGGTAACTAACAAACCAAGATTGCTTTACTTTCAACAGGTACACAAGCTTAGCGGTTTCTCATTTCTCTCTTTTCATTCCAGGTACAACAGAACAGCTCCAGAACACCCAGGTTCCTTAACAGGTAAGTTAACAGTGTCCTCCAAAAATTCCAACAATAAAGTCCAACAGTGTGTGACTCTGCTTTGTCCTCTCTTACAGTTCTTCCCGGAGTCTCCGTCCTCTCTCCTCCAGGGTCTCTCGTCCAACTGCCCGCTTTCCTGCTCGTCCTTTTCCTTTGAATCTCCCGCCTCCTCCTTTTATTAATCATTTTTTTCTTTCTATAACTAATTTGTAAAATGTAGAAATAAAAATGTTTAGCATGTACAAAAAATGCATAGCATTTCCTGAGTGTGTGAAGTGCTTCATATGTATTATCTTGATGTAGTCCTTACATCACTACCTGTACCTTTGGACAGGCTGAATTACTCAAGAAGTAATTCAGTCAAATAAACAAGGGAGACTAGGTTCCAGGCTGAAGGAATAAAGATTCAGAAGTTTAATGCAAAAGGTTGTTATAGATTTCAAATACTGTTTCTGTGGAGTTGTATCTCTGTGCTATATGAAAACATACAGTTTTATAAAGGTAAAGATTTCTCCTGAAGATTGTCTTGGCAGTTATGACTGACTCTCAAGGTATGTGCTCATCCCTGTTACAAGTCCAAACAGCCAGTGTTGTTTGAAGATGTCTCTGTGGTCATGTGGCTGGCACAACTAAATGCCAAAGTTCATGGAATTCTGTTACCTTCCCACAGAAGTGGTACTTATTTATCTACTGTACATGCGTTTACATGCTTTCAAACTGCTAGACTAGCAGAAGCTGTGCAAGTAATGAGAGTTTACTCTGTTTTAGCTGTGCTGCTTTATCAGTCTGAAGAGCCCTGGGAGCATACAAGAAAATGTATTGAGCCCTGTTGAAAGTGAAACTGAGCCATACTGCATGTTTCCTTGAGAGTAGGTGATAATGCCTAGGTCCTTGAAAGGGCAGGATTCAATGCCACCAGAATTTCCTGATCCAATGAACACAAGTCCGAAAAACTCTTGAAGTCCCTACCTCCAAGTTGATACATCCTATGGAAAGCAAAACTGATCTACACATTTGTGTTTACTCAGGAGTAAGCAAATATCTACTGCTTCCTTGCTAAGTTGGTGTTTTTTCCCTTGAACTTTCAAACCAGTTTGTTTCCGTTGCAATTCAATGCTATGTTCAATTCTGTTGCCATAATCTCAATGTTTTTAATTTTTTGTGTTCATTGTTGTTCATATTGTGTGTGTGTATGAGAGAGATAGAGAGAGAGATTTTATGCCTGTTTTATTCCTGTGGCTGTTAACAGGCTGTTAACTGTTAGCCACAGGCATAAAGCATATATGACAATGATTATACTTGATAAAAATGCTTTAAAATTGATTAAAATATTAATATGGAATTTAAAAAACCCACAAAACAGTGCTTTTAGCCTTCCCTTTTTTAGGATAACACTGCCATCCATAAAATAATAAATACTGCTTCCAGCCACGTTGTTTTCGAATAAAAGCAGGGCAGGCATAATTAGGAAGGGCTCCCAGTGAGTTGCCATCCAGTGGCACTAGCCTCTTGCTATTCTTTGCCTTGCCTCACTAGCCACCATTCTTGGCTCATTGGCAGAACTCCCATAGGGCATTCAGTGTGTGTTTTGCTGGTTTTCCCATACAGAGTGGGGAAAGTGCCTTGTATTCTGATTTTCATATGTAGCTACCTTTAGTTAGTCCTATGAAATACACAAACATTATTCTCTTCCATGCCGTGCTCATCCCTTGCTTGAAATCAAAATCAAAACCACATAATTATTTTAAATAAGATGAATACAACATAATAAAGGTAACAACTGGGTCCTTCCATGCAGAGGAAAATTATATGGAGGAAATGAATTGTTGCGGCATGCAAGTATCATTACAGTTCAAATGTGTGGATTTTGAACCACAAAATATCTGGGCTCCCATGGCTGTTGCACAACATAAAACAATTTAATCTACCTTATAATTTTCTTATTATTTTTGGTTTCATCACCTTCTTACTTAATTTTGTTTGGTCAGCTTTACCCTTATTTGTTTCTCATGAGTTTTACTCCTTTCATTTAAAAAATGCTCTTTCTTAGTTTTTAAATAACTATAAATAGAAAAATATTCTAAAGACATCTGGCATTAAAAAACGTTTAAGAGTCCACAGAGACTGTCAAGAAAAACTCTAAAGCTGTGTCAAACAATAGGAATACAAGCCGCTGTTGGCCCAATCGTTCCAGTTCATACCTGGTAGGAGTGTTCATGCTATAAATGTATAAGTATATAAGTGTTCTAATAGTATAGAGCACAATCCAGAATAACTACGGGAGCACGTAAGAGACTTTATGTGCACCTGTAGTTATTGCACCACCTAGTGAAAACCTGTGGGAAATTCATAGTGCAATCCAGAGTAACTTGTTCTAACTCTGGAGCAGTTACTCCAGAGTTACTCCCGTAGTTACTCTGGATTTCACCCTAAGCAGCTTAAGGTGCTTTTTGGCTGTTGCAAAATGTGATGCAACAATGCCCACTGCTGCAATCATGATGAAAATCATATCTGCTAGCATGGGTGCCTGTAGGAGGTGGGCAAAATGAGGTGGGTCATGGATCAGGGGGACCATAAACAAAAAAAGAGGACGAACACCCCCAAATTTAGGACACCCTAGAAAAATGTCGAACACATTAAAATAAATGCTAAAAACACTCATATATATTGCTTTCATATGGTGAATTTTAACACTAAGGGTTCAATCCTAACTTAGGTCGGCACAACTCATTGGCCTTCCCATCCCCGTCGTGATGTAGGGAGTCAAGTGCATGTCTATGCACTAGCGTAACCTTCCCCCAGGAGTGGTGCACAAGTGTCCTATGGCACTTTTGTGACATCCCCAGGACAGCACTGGACTTATACCAGGGCTTAGGCCAGCCTAAATGGAGCTTAGGATTGCAGCCTATATAACTTATTATTACATATAATTTATTACATATAATTGATTAGTTACAGTAAAGCTACATCCTAACCTCTTGCAAGGAAAAGGAGGACTCTGATGTTTTTTCCTAGGACATGTCCTAGATTAAAGGACATATGGTCACCCATATGTCCTTTATGGATGGTCACCATCCATATGGTCATGGATAGATCATGGCAGTGATGGGGCAGGGAAGAGGGCAGATTGAAATTGGGATGGGGCAGTAGAAGCACACATTTAAATCCTTACCCACTTGACAGCCTTGATTTGCCCTCCTCCATGTCCCTGTTGCTGCCTTGTCCCACAAAACACCCATCTTATTCTGCCCATCTCTAGCATAAACGTACCAGTGCCAGCAAAGTTCAGCAAATTTGGACGTGTTAAGGATATTCTGCCTCAAAGCAGAATAATGATATTCTGATCTTTTTTACCAAATTTTGGAAAATTTACAATACATATGTAGATATTTTGGTCATCTTTAGATATTCAAAAAGTGTGAGAAGTAACAGATATGTACATACTGTTTTTCTCCAAGAAAGAAATGATAATTTCTCAATCTGGAAAACATTCTTCATTCATCTTAACAGCCTTAATTAATTAAGTTTTTTTTACTTTGGTTAGCATCACCAACATTTCTTCTTCATTATCCCTACAATCCAGAATAACTACGGGAAGACATAAGAGGCACTTACTCTGGATTGTTCCATGCATTTCCCATAGTTTACCCATAGGTGGCATCGTAACTATGTCGGTATAAAAGGTCCCATGGATTGTAGCCTACCATTGTACAACCTGGATTGTAGCCAATCCAGGAAATATTTCAAGTAAGAATTAGTTCTGCATTGCATAATACATTTTTCTCCCCCGCTCCTAACCCTGGATATTTTCTTTTTATATAGAATGCAGCAGGGCTGCAAATGCAATTTTTATAGTTACAGCTTTTTGATGTGATTTTTACATGACGGAATTATGCAAAAGGAAAACATTATGTTATGAAAGACAAATGGTTCTCATGTTATGGACTTCCCGTTTTCAATATTTATTACTCCTTTATGGATGCCCAAGGTTACAGTGCTTCACGCAGCAGCTTGTATAGTGCAATAGTTGCTGTAGCATGGCTCCTTCAGACAGGTACCATGGCATGGGTTCCACCCACACAGCATTAGGCTACAATCCTAAAAGCACTATCTTGGGAGTAAGCCCCATTGAAGTCAGTGGGAACTTACTTCTGTGTAGACACTAATAGGATTGCATTGTAAGAAACTTTCATGTAACTTAGTGCAAGAAAGAATCATAGCTCAGCAGACCTGATACCAATTAAGACAACATTGGAAAACGTTTTTAGACTGCTGGGCAGCCCAATCCTAACTCTTTTCTCAGTGAAGCAATTGCCGGAGCAGACTGGAGGAGCTCCATGTCAGGCTTTTCAAGAAAGAATATCCTGGTGGATGAGCAGAGCTCACCAATCTCACCCCCTCCCATCTCAATTCTTCTTCCTTCTCACCCTCTTGCCCAGAAACCCTGCACCGCTGCCTGACTTCATGCAGTACCCACGGCATTGGGACCAGTAGTGGGAACAGTGCCCACCAATGTGGGCCAAGCACTGGCACTTTTTGCTTTCTAGATGCTGTAGATGTGTCTTATCATGACATGTTTAAAACAATCAGCATTGGTGCTAAAGTATACTCTGGGTAAGTATAGGATTTGGCCAGTCAACATGGTCTGGGCTGGACAGCAGCAGATGTGATCAGGCAATTTGCTGATACAACAAAATTGGATGTTTATCCTAATACTTTATTTTCCTGACTCTTATATTTTGTTATTTCAATACTATTAGTCTTACTACTGCTGCTGCTTCTATGACAAAACTATTGCAATTGTTTCGTCTTGTAGTAATCTCAGGTGGTTGAGTGCCTGCTTCTTTGGAAGCAAAATGGGTTCACCTCAAAATATGGTTTAGAGTTTTACAAACCCAGGAGATGCCCTTGGTTTGTAATATGTTGGCAAATTGAAAAAAAGAACATTTAATTTCTTCCTCCCAAATAAGGACGTGGGACCAAATCAATGCTAACAACTCCAAGCATCCAGTCACCCTTGACAGTTGTCCTACTGATGTTCCTCTGCCATTCTGAGCCATGAGCACAGTGGGCAACAGTATGCCCACCAGTCCTTAACAGTACTGACTGATGACAGCTTCAGCATGGAGCAGTTGTGAGACAGGAAGTCAAGTAGAAAAAAGTAAAAGAAAAATGGAGTGCAGTGGAGAGAAAGAATTGATTGGCTCAAATACCTAATATAATATGTAGTCATGCTGCAGGGGCAGGCTACAGTTGATATGATGTTTTAGGAGGAATAATTTCCTTTCCCATGTTTCCCTCCCCCATTATATAGTATTGGACTGGCAGCCATGGCCTTCCACAGAGAAGTGGGAAGTATGGTCAATGGGCATGCAAAGGTCAGTAGTAGGGGCAATTTTTTCTAGGGCAATGGGGCAGACTACTGCAAGCCTATTCACTTTGAGTAAGCCAAGACCATAGGCTATGGAATGCTTTTTGTTATATGGGGGTTCTGGCATTTTTGAGAGCAGTAAAATACATGGAGAGGGTACAGTATGCCTAACAAACATCTTTTCCAAAGACATTTGAAAAACAACTCTGTGGTTATGAGATGGTGTGCCTGAGAGGGCTGATGAGCAACTAACTGGCATTGCTCTTTATGAGATGTCTTGGGGGACTGGATACTTAAATCTTAATTACAAAAAACAATCATAATCAGGTATTAAAACTCTACAGGGAAATTGAAAGACTCAGAGAAGAGAGTCCCAAATGTGGAAGTTTGCTCTGTGCAAATTTAATTGACTCATATTATACAAATAAACCAGATAAATTGGAAAACCTGTATCTGTATTCAGTATTACTGGGCAATTCATTTGGTGAACAGATGCTATGTAGACGGTCGAGAGAATAATACTGACCCAAGAAAAGGCATGATGAAATGGTGAAGTGTACCATGAAACTGCTGTTGAAAAAGAAGAGGAAAAAAGGGTACTTTCAATTACAATGCAAATCGGTGTTTGAAGCATGCAGAAATGTAGGTTTGTAGAGACTCATAGAAAAATCAGACTTCAAATGATGAAAACCAAAGTTTTTATCAGTTGGAGAGCAAAGCAATACAATGGCACGGAGAAAAAAAAAAAGATAATAGTGGGCCATTGGTCAGAAAGTTGAGCTGGGCTGTCAGTGAATCACTTCTGTGGCAGCTGTACAGGCCAAGTCAATTTAGAGGGAATCATTTCCTCATTAAAGAGAGAGCAATTTTAGACTTTCAGCAACAATAAAATAGTTCTGTCACAGAGGACTAGGAGTGTAAGTAACACTGACAGTTTTTCCTTTGATAACTGCTAACCGTTTCTGCTGTACCATATGTGAGTGATCGACTGCTAGAAATGCCTTATGAACCATTAGCCGAAATCAGTGGCATCACTAAGGTTTGTGTCATCCACTGCAGATGGCCAGTAATTCAGCCCATAAGTCACTCTTATGCAGTGAGTGGGGCAACTGGGTGGTGGTGGGCATAATGATGTACCATTGCCTTGCCACTGCTGGTTTTTTGGCCATATCTTTTGATAGAGTAGAGATATTTCAAAGTGATTTGTCTCACTGCGTTCTGCTGTAACTTATGCATTCAGTGGTATTATTGCCTCAAACATCAAATAGCATTATTCCCATAAACCACAATGCTAGCGATTTTGGTCACTAGTAGTGTCACCCCACCACATTACTAATATCCTGTTGGTTCAGGATATTCAAGGCGTAATCTTAATCTCCTCTCTGGCCAGCACAAGTCTCACAAGTGTCACAAAAGTGCCATTAGAGCTCTGATTTGCATCACCTCCATTGATGGCACAGAGCTGAACAGACCCATTGTGTTATTTGGGATAAGGGAAAAGTTTTTCCTTGCCCCATAGTAGTGCAGCAACAGCCCCAATCTTGCACTGGATACAATATAGTCATGCTGGCCTGCCTACTCTGATGCAAGTTAGGATTGGACTGTCAGTCTCATCAATCCATGTTGAGTTAAGAAAATGTAATCTTTGTTACATATGACAGGTTTTTTATTTTTGCAAAAACTATAGATAGATAGAGATATTTCACTTCAGTTTTTTAACAATATTCTTTGGAAATTATACATCAAATGCTATATGTTGATACTAATCTTACATATTACAATTTTTATGATTTTGGTCACTCTTTGTGACACCTCCCCCTTTGTGTGTGTGTGTGTGTGTGTGTGTGTGTGTGTGTGTGTGTGTGTGTGTGTGTGAGAGAGAGAGAGAGAGCTAAATTGGTTAGGATTACAGCACAATCCAGAGCAACTAATCTGTCCACATAAAAGCCCTTGGGTTGCCCTATCTATCACTAGGATGGAGCAACTGCAAGATGCTCCACCCCAGTTACTCTGGAAAAGGTTTAGGGCAAAACAAGGCAAGATAGGGTGCCCTAAGAAAGGTGGATCTGCTCTGCTCTAGCTGCTCTGCCCTAGGCAGTTCAGGAGAGGCATGTTGAGGGCATGTTTAGTATTGACTAGGGCGGAGCAGTTACTCTGTATCCAAAGCCTATTTCCAAGGCAGAAATGCCCTCTTCCAGCCCTCAGAGACATAGCACCTCAGGAGCAGGTATAGTAATGAGTAGACCCATAGGGGTCCACGATAAGGCCCGAGTAAGAATGGCAGTGTTGACCAAAAATCTGAGTTCTTGGCCAGCCTAGCTGCAACCCCTTCCTCTCAACCTCAGGATATGGAACAAACTACGGCTGCCCACAAACCTCAGGATACAGCAGGCCACTCCAAGAAGCCCCTTGTATTCACTGTAGAATGTACTGGCATCTCATCAGGGACTCCTTATAAGGCAGGCACTCAGTGGCATTACCAGACTGGTGCGGCTGGTGTTGGCTGCATTGGGTGATGTGCTCCATATGGGGTGATGTGCCAGAGGAGTTTGACTGTCCTTTGGCAGGCCCCGGACATCAGTGCGCCCATTCAGGCCTGCTCCAAGGCGGAGCAGCAGCCAGAAGCTGCCACTTGTCCTCGGAGCTGGCCTGAACAGCCAGCTGAGGTGCACTGCACAGAAACACACTGAGCATGCCGAACAGCTTCAGTGGAGACTTCCTTAGAGCAGAGGAAGTTCATGCCTCTGCACGGCCATTCGGCCTCACTCAGGAGGCGGAGCAGCAGTCGAATGGCTTCAGAAGAGTACTGCACAGGCACCAGCTCTGATGCCTGCACAGTCTCCTCTGAAGCCAAAAGGCTTCAGAAAAGTACTGCAAAGGTGTTAGAGATGTGGAGGTTAGGATTGCAACCTTAGTGAATAAAGAGCTTCTGGTGCCCACCACATGATAATGCATTTCTTAGTAAATGTCGTAATTTGCATAACTTTTTCCACCCCCTTTTCACCCCTTTAGTAACAGGATACAAAAAAAATCCTCAATTGTTCAATTTTAAGAGTCCAGAAAGGTGTCACCCCAACTATATGTTTAGAGAATCAGGAGTGACTGTTCTACCTTACTGGATCAGAAGTCTATTTCAGGCTGAATCTCAATCCCCAATTAGGGTGGCAAAAGTCTTTGCACAAGTCCTGTGCTGGCCTAGGGGATTCACAAAACCTCCCGCACCACTCCTGGGGGAATTAGGCCAATGCACAGTCATGTGCCAGCGTGATGACAACACCATTGGAATGGGGAGACAGGTGAGTTATGCAAGTGAGTTAAATTGGTTAGGGTTGCACTCTCAATATTATAACACTCCAGATGTTTGGTATAAAACATCTGGAATTAACATTGGTCTATAATAAACTTGAGTTACTTTCCTACTGAGCACAAGCCCTAAACTAGCAAGTTTTGTGGCTCATTACTATTACTACTTATATAGGACCACAGATTTAAGCAAGACCTCTGCCATAGTGATGTATGGCAAAGATGCCTAAGGGCTCAATCATATCCGTCCCATAACATGGAGACCATGCTGGAAGATGGGCCAGATGGCCCAGGAAAGGTAAGCAAAACTTTCTTTTACCTCCCTTATAGGCTGCCTAGTTTCCAGTGAGTTTCCTCAGATCAGTACCAGTTATTTTGCTAATCATATTATTGGACAGTGCTGGTGCTATCACCACTGCACAGTGTGCAGTATCATAAAAATGCTGTAAAGCACTTTCCAACACTCACAGCACAATGCTAAGTCCCAGCATAAGTCCCGTGCTGGCTTGCACAAAAGTGCCATTAGGCACATCTGCATCACCCCTGCAGTGAGGGTGTGTGGTTAGACCAATTTGTAGACATGTGCTGGCCTCCCCATGCCACCGTGGGAATGGGAAATGGGTGAGTTGTGCTGGCCTAAATAGGTTAGGATTGTGCCCTCAGAGGGTAAGCAGTGTTGGAGGGAAGGCTTGGTCTGTTCTCCAGGTGGCACATACTGAGAGATGGCTGCTGTTGCAGGTATGTGTTGCATAGGGGTAACAGAGGAAGAGGAATAGCATTAGGAGTTGTGAAGGAGATGGTTTGTGGTGAGGGAAGGTGGAGTGGACAGGTGAAGAAATGAGTGGTCCAATATTATGCAGGTCCCAAGGAGGACCTGGAGGGAGGTTTCCTTGAGGAATATTTGTCCCCTTCCTCTGAGTATGGGCACAGGCTCCACAGTGCACTGTATGGGCACAGGCTCCACATTCCTTGGCATCTGCTTGCTATTTCATTGGCACGGACGTGAGAACCAGTCAGATGTGCATGCCCAGGTACACAATTCATGTGAGATCCACCACAGAATGATAGGCATGTCTCTTTAAAGAGCAACAACTCAGAATCTGTTGCTGGACACACAATTAATGTGCTAAACACACAAACAGAAGTGAACATATGAAACTACCATTGCTTCATGCAGTCTAGTATCATGTCCATTGAGTAACATCAGCAATCCAAGACTGACAGTACAAGACTGACAGTATGAGTCCCATGCTGGTTTGGGGGTGTTGCAAAAAGTGCTGTGAAGTCCTAAGGGTGAAATCTGGCACTTTACTTATGAAAAGGATGTGTGCTGTTCAATATAAAGTATGATGTTCAGTATAAAGTGTACATAGGTTCCCTGACATTTGAAGCGCTCATATAGATTCTCCTGTTCCTGCATATCTGATTACAAAAAATGATATTAGATTACATGACACAGTGTAAATAATTTTTTTATGTAAAGCACCAGGAATATGTAGCATTATTATCCAAAATTAAGTATATTCCTAGTTTAATACTTTTTAAACATCAATATACTCAGATCTAAAACAGTGCCCAAAATGCCTAGGCACAGGTGACAATAAAAAGGTCAAACCAATTTGTACCAGAAACATACTGTGCAAACACCAATTGCTATTAAAAAAATAGAACTAAATGTTCCCCTTGAAGCCCAACTTTAGAATATCACACAGTCATTAAAAAGGCCACCCACTGATGCCAATTCGAAATAAAATTAAGAATTGCATTCTTCTGAAATCTCTAAGAAAATATTACAGAGATTCTGCAGCATAAAAATTATACCACCTCTGAAGATGTACCCTGGCAAACCTGTCAATAGGAAAGGAAAGTATTATTTTGAACAACTTAAAAGATTCAAAGACCCTACTGGATATGAAACATTTGTTTGTCTATGATGCAAATGCAGTTCTGTTAATTAGCTTCCTCTGGCTTTATAGTAAATTTGTTAGCCATTTTGTAAAGCATATTTAATTAGCTGCTCATTTTATACCATGCCATATTATACTGTCATCTAAGATAACTTCACACTTTATTCTGCTGTTTGAGACTCTGTGGCTTGAGAATCAGAAAGTAGACAATTTTTTATTTTTTTAATAAAATATGGGGACAGATTATTCTGGTCAAACATTTCTCCATCTCCGAACTCTTTTGGTTATATACATCTTTTTGACGTTTTTTTTTATTAAAATTCCTTTCCTGTGGAGATGGGAGAAGCAGAAACCAATGCACAGTTATTAAGCAGATAAATATTCTATTGCATTCCACTTTCTCTCTTTTCTTGCCTCCAGAAGGACACCATTGATTCTTTTCCTTTTCCTAATGAGTAGTTTGACATGAGAGACTTTTGGAACAATCATGAGCAAATTTCAAAAGTTTCTTGACTGTATCACATTGTAAACTTCCAGATCATATATGAAGGTATTCTTAGACATTGCCCCACAATTGTTTTGCTGCTAGGAGTCCGTTAAGATCTGATACTATACTTTCTGAAACAGCTTTCAGATATTCAGAAAAGTAGCCACTTATGTGTTTACTAAATGTGGGGGACAGGAGAGCATTCTGGCCAGCCAACCATCATAGTAACGTAACCACTGATCATGCCCTCCATTCTGGGAATCTGCAAATTCAGCCTTGTTCTGCAAAGTGTTCCACCAAATGCATGAAAAGTTCTTCAATATGATGAATATTAGCTGAGAGGTTAAGGGTATGTGGGGTAATTGTTTCTCATTTTAATCTTATATTTTATATGTTGAACACAGCAAGCCCTTGAGAATAGATAGAGGCAGGATAAATTTGGAACTATATAAATAAGAAGGCAGACAATACTTCACACAAATTCTGCATGGGATTTGTGCCAAAGAAAAATCAATTGATTTCAAGTGAATCAGGATGGCATTATTTAATAATTCAGAAACACGTTTACTAGAGATTATCCACATTATTTAAGCGTTTATCCTTTTAAAGGCTTTTTAATGTCATTAAAATTTTAACATCCATGAAAAAGATTGTTTTTCAGTGTCAATATATAATAGTCATCAGTTTCTTCTAAAAAAAGTTTCTATCATTCACTCATCAGTTTAAAAATAATGAAATAAAATAATGGACATAATGGAAGATCTTTGCCTACAGGTTTACAATTTATTCTAAAAATAAACGGAACATCCAGTGGAAACATTGCACAGGAAAGCCTCAGAGGGTTAAAATTAAAAATGTACACTGGATCATGCTAATGTTTTAATAGCAGCCTACGATTTATTAAGCCTTTTAACATTAGTGCAAACTAGCAGCAGAAATAGTTTTAAACCATCAGGGAAAATGTGACTTAATGAGTTCACCTCCTTCAGTATTCTGAGCCAAATGTAATGGTGATGTAATTGGTGACAGTTGACATATTGGATGACAGAGAAGCCAGAACTTGACAAAATAGTATAACTCACCCTAACCTGATATTTGGTAGGTGTGAACAGATTAGGAAAGAGATATCACAAATGAAACACTCTTACACCTCTATATGCCTCAAAATCCACAATGGTTCTTTTAGTGCAAGTCCAAAGGGAGAAAAGGAGACAGAGGCTTCAGGAAAGGGGGATAGCATCTGGCACATACATCACTCCTAGATCCACCTCCTCTTGCAGTTTTCTGCCTCAATACACTCCCTTTCTCACCTATTTCACCCCATATCCCATTATCCCCTTCCTCCACTCTTCCACTCTTTAGCCTTTCCAGCAGACTTATGTGCTCCAGTGTATCACACAAGAAAGTTGATGACATGGCTGGGAAGGCACCAGTCATCCCACCAGTGTGTCTGGTAATGTGTTGCTGGTGAGCCTTTTCGACTGTGTTGACTTTATGGCCTTCATTATCAGTGGAAGAGGATCTCAGCCAGTCATAGGACTGGGACATTAAAGATATTTTAATGATTTAGGCATATACATCTGCATTCTTTAAAAAGATATTATGTAAATATATTCATAATAATAATTATTTTTATTGTCATTGTATACCTTGATATTGAGTATTGACAAGTACACAGCAAAATTTTTAGGTGCACTTTTTTTCAGGATACAGACTCAACCAATCACTGGAGTGCAGAGCTGCTGCATGGAAGTGCGCTGCCACATTCCTCATTCATTGCCTCAATCCTGTGAGGATGGTTATTGGTGGCTTGCTTCTTGGATAGGGACACCTGATCAATGATCTCATTCCCCTTGTGTAGCCCAGAGGTTTGCAAACTGGGGTGTTCCCAATTGGACTACTGGTACACTGAAAAACTATGGAAAAGTAGACTACAGCTTTATATCACTAACTGCAGCATAGCAAAAAAAATGTGTTCAGACAAAAAGAACTATTGGACCAAACAGATTGGTTTAAATATTTCTGACACATGCCACAAGTTCACATACATGGCCTGAGGCAGTAGAAAACTTAAAAGCAAGTCTGATAGTTTTTTAAAACAAATATTCTTTGAATTTTATGGCTTGTCTCCCACATGAGGCGTAATAGTTTCAGTGTTCTAATTAGTACTTGTGTATATTGCCATTACTTTGTCTCTTTAATCACATTATTAAGTCTGTTATGGAGATTCCTTATAGAATCACACTTTATAATAGTGGTTCTAATTTGAATATGTCCTTTTTTATGTTGTCTGAATCTGAAACATCATAAACTCTTTTTATGGGCCCTTTGATAGTAGACACTTTCCTGCTTTATGCTTGATTAGAACATACAGTACTAAGTAATAAAGAAACTTCCTGAAGCTTTGGAATTTTACAGCTAGAAAATATCTTTGCTTCCTCAGGCTCTGGTTTCCCCTCTGACACTGTGACATTCAACCCCAAATCCAGAATAACTACGAGAGCACATAAGAGACTTTACTTGTACCCGTAGTTACTGCACCTTCTAGTGAAAACATATGGGAAATTCATATTGGAATCCAGAGTAAGTTGTTCTTACATTGGAGCAAGGACTCCCCGTAGTTACTCTGGATTTTGCCCTCAATCAGAGAGATAACTGAAGGTTGGGGGAGGACAGGCCAGAGAGCAGTTCAGACCTGAGAGTTGGAATAACAGCACCAGTTTCAACCCAGGTATGACAGACTAGATAAGTGGTGGCAACCTATGGCACGAGCCTTAGCACTGTCATGTGTGGTAGGCACTGGCCCCATCCGTTCCGGTTAGGTGCAAGGAGAAGTAGCTGCTCC
The DNA here is from genome assembly GCA_030015325.1 of Cryptoblepharus egeriae. NCBI lineage: Eukaryota > Metazoa > Chordata > Lepidosauria > Squamata > Scincidae > Cryptoblepharus > Cryptoblepharus egeriae. The sequence goes on along the minus strand of JAREYC010000005.1, from coordinate 4,163,445 downwards.
TTTTTGCAGTTGAGTTGAACTGATAAGGCAGGTGCCAACCATGCCCAGAGCTCTGGGCATGCACAATGGGTGTGGGGTGCTCCTGGACCACTGCACATGCCTGGAGTTCCAGGCATGCCTGGTGGACACTTGCATGCACAGTGGGTACTGGTGCCATCAGTGGCACTCACTGCAAAAAAGGTTGTCCATCACTGTTAGATCTAGCCATGAAGAAATGAAATATTCTGTGTGGCTGAATTCTACATTTTCAGTTCATACTGGAGCTTTTTCAATACACTATTTTTGTTTTTACTGAATTAAAACATGAATTGGAGAAAAAATGAATTTTTGTTTTTGACATTTCTAGCAGTCTAAGAGAAAACATAATAAAACAAAATGCAAGTTTTAATAGTACATGGCTCCTTAAATGCATGAATCTTACATAATTGAAGTTTGGCACAAATTATAGTTCCTTGCAAGATGAATGCCCTTGCAAGATGAATGCCTTGCAAGATGAAGGTACCTTGCAAGATGAATGCCCTGTAGGATGAATGTTTTGAATAACAAACTGAAATTCCTCTAGGATTCTGCTTTGTGAGACAAATGTGCTTTGCAAAACGAATCCCCACTGGTTGGGTGCCCTCTCCTCCTGCCTGCAATACCAGTGAATAGGCCAGCAGAGGGAGCAGCAGTCCTCCTGTATGTCAGAGCTTCCCTGCCCAGCCTCCTGCACTCCCCAGTCTCCAGCAAGCCTGTGGCTTCAATCCAGCCAGCCCAGCCCCTGGAACAGAGCAGCCACATTCAGGTAGGATGGAAACCCCTCCTGGACCTCTCTCTTGTCTGGAAACCCCTCAATAGAAACTCCCTCCCTGCATGGACCCCACTACAACCTTGCCCTCTTCCTCATCACCTTCCCTGCCTGGAGTTTTCCTTTCCTGTGATTAAGCCCCACACTTTCCTGTGAGTAAGCCCCAGTGCATACAATGGGACGCTTCTGAGTAGACTGCATAGGATTTGCATCAGGCAGAAGCCTTTGGGGCTGCTCCTGCATCCTACATACTTTCCTGTGAGTAAGCCCCAATGGACCATAGGATTTGGTCCCTTTTACTTCAAGGGAGAAGCCATTGTTGTTGATCCTGCTGCAAACTGCTCATCAGTTTTGCATAGACAGATCTCACAGAAAGAGAGAGCAGTTCCTTGTTAAAGTTGCTCAAAAAGACACTTAGTGAAAATGAGTCATCCTTTGCCATAAAGGGTTTTCTTTTCTGTTTTACTGTACAAAATATTACAGTGCTCTATTACAGTAATTGTGCTCTGTATTATATTATAGTGTTTTGAATTCAATTACAGTGTTTCATCATCATTTGTACCTACAGTTAATATTTCTATATGAATATTTCTGGGTTGTGGAACCAATCATCTGAGTTCCCATTATTTCCTATGGGAAAATCCGCTTTGTAAGAAGTATGCTTTGTAAGACAAACATGCTTCCGGAACGAATTAAATTTGTCTTACAAAGTACCACTGTATTTGCTGCTTTACAAAGCTCTCCAACTTCTGTTCAGGGCACAGAAAAGGAAGCTTCTTTCAGGAAAGGCAGTAATTAAAAAGTGTTTTTTGAGAATATACCAACATTTCACATTTTTTTTCTTTTTAATGAGGTAAGCCATTTTAAAAGAGAGAAGGCTAAGTTATAAGATATCACCTGCCTATACTTCGTTTTTCGAATGATTTCTTGGGAATTGGTGCATTTAAATTATAGCGTTGTTAAAGAGATTTCCTTCCTATTTTGACACTTGGAAAAGAAAACATTTACAGAATTAACTTCTACATCCATTTTTTTCCTCTTTATGCAGGAAGCCTCAACCCTCTAAAAGTTCTCTTTCAAGGATCCACTGAAGATGGATCAAAATGTCATACTGATAATTGGGTTGCTGGTATACATGGAAGCCCTGGGACAAATTCAATCTCCTTTCCTGACGACATGTAGTCATGTAAATGCAATACTGTATATGACCTAATTACTTCTCATGGATGTATGTGCTGAACAGTACAATTAAGTGTGCCATGTCATATCCCTTTCTAAAGATTTTAAGAAAGTTGCAGAAACTTGAGGTAGCATTGCTATTTTTGGCAGCAACCCCATGATCAGTGTCTTACCTAGGTGCAGTCTCAATGGGTTTGCATGGGAAAATTTTTCTGGTGGATTGTACTCATCAGTACTATAAGATAAGGGCTTCACATTTTTATATTATCCTTCAAGAAACTCAGGGGAGTGTACTTGGTTTTTTTCCCTTCATTTTGTCCTCACAACAACCCTGTGAGGTAGTTAGTTCACAGCCCATGGCCACCCTTCATGGCTGAGATTCATGGATGAGCAGGGATTTGAACCTAGATCCAACACCATGCTCAATACACCATCCTGGATCTCAGACTTAATGTTAAATTGTTGTGTATCTTTAGAAAGTAATCTTTTGCTTGAATAGCCTGTGCATTCTGCACTAGACAGCTGCCCTGAATGAAGATAATCATATTATGAATTGACAGAACAAATACTTCAGATTTGTATATTTATGTCTGTATATCACAAATAAAATAACACTTTTATATCCCTGTTCAGTTTTAACAAACTTTAGCCATTTGCTTTGGTTTTTCTTTTGACTGTTGACCATTACAGATTACCAAAAAGACTTTTCAATGTGTTGAAAACCAAGAAGACCCTTTCCTGGTAAGCTTCACAGAATCTACCTGCCACATATGAACTTGCTTCACTATAGGCTTCAAAGAGTATAGATAATAAATTCCAGGTGACCCTTTCCAAACCTATCTGGATGCAAAGGGTATCTTTACTGGGACAACCATAATTTGACCCAAAGGACTTATTTATTATGGATCTTGCTTGTGTACACACTTTATTGAACATGTAAAACATCAGATTAGTCCATAAAAGGGCTAAATTATTAGAGCAGGAACTAGCCACTGAGGTTAATGAAAATATAATTAGTGCTGCTTGAGCTACATGCTGTTGAAAGGAGGGTCATAAATCCTATTAATCCTTTCTTCATTCAAAAATTATTGACCTAACAGACCACAATGTTTTGGTCTATAATACCTGTAGAACTCAAGAGTCTCCTTCCTGTTACAATAGTGCTTTTGTTTTCCTTTTTCTCTATCCCTTCCTTCTTTTTGAATTACATTTGCAGCTAATATGACAACAAAAGAAACAAATCTTAATGATTGACAGGTACACTATGGTATATGATTGATTATAAGATAAAGGCATAAATATTTTTTAAAAGTTGTGTAAGAGCAGTTTAAATATTCAGAGAAGGAGGTGGTGGGTGATATTAAGCATGTAAAAGTGAAGAAGGAAAAAGCTTAAGCAGCTTCCTTCAATAAACGTCTGCTCCTTATTGCTGCCTCTGATGCTGTTTTTCATTGGAAAAAGCACCTATAGATACTGAATATATTCCTTGCTCTTATTTTAGCTTTGCCCTCACCAAACCCTCAATTTTATGTGTGTTTCAGAAGTTGTTCAAGATCTTTATACTCAAATTTGCTGTGCTGATGAGGAATAAATTGAGATAGAGCACATTAATGTTGAATCAGCTGCACTTGAGTTTTGTGATCAACGTACTGATACCTCCTTAAGCTCTTGGTAAAGGGATGAGTAATTCACTGAACAAAAAAGAACTGAAAATAAATAAATAATTGAAATATACATTTTGGTGGAGGTCTTTTATTTTGTATCCTATGTCAAATAACAAGTAGGAATGAAAAGAGCACTCCTCATTGGCTCCTTTTTAAATTTCTGAAAATTAGTAAGAATGTAAAATTCTTTTCCCCACTGCAGATTTAAGAAATTGGAACGGCCCACATAATGCCATTTGTCAATAGTTATTTCATTTTCCCTCTAAATTGCTTTGTGAAATTTGTTGAAAAGTGGTATATTAAAAAAAATTCACAAAAACTAATAATTTGCTAACTTGTTGCAACCCTGGATTACAGTTTGACATAATCAAAGAATCCTAGAGTTGGAAGGGACCTAGTAGGTCCTCTAATCCAACCCCCTGCCTGCAGCAGGAAATCCTTCTAGAGCATGTCTGACAGGTGCTCGTCAAGCCTCTGCTTGGATAAACCCAGTGAGGTCCACCACCTCCCTTGGCAATCTGTTCCACTGCCAAACACAGGGTTACCAGACGCCAAACTGGAAATTCCTGCACAGCAACCCCAAAATTCCTGATTTAAGGCCAAAATTCCTCTCAGTCCAGCCAAAATTCCTGAGAAAATTCCTGTAATTAAAAAAATTGTCCAAAAATGTAGGACGAAATGTAGGACATGTTAAAATAAGCTTAAAATACTGGTATTACTTTCCTGTACTTAATTCCAACACTATATTACCTTTTTAAGGTAATAGACACACACACCCTGAGGGGGAGGAGCAGTGGGTGCATTCAGGGGTGGCTGGTGGAGGGTTTCTCTGGGGTGGGGAACGTAGGTGAGTGGGAAGTTTCTGGGGGGAGGGGGTGAATGCAGGGCTGGTGGGGGTTTTCTTTGGGGTACTGGGCACAGGCAGGGCCAGGGGAGTTGGTGGGGGTGGCTACAGGATAGTGGGTGCTACAGGCAGCAGGGGAGGCTGGTGGGGGCTTACTTTTGAGTAGGAATGGTCAGGATTGTTTTCTAAGGCTGCCAGTATGAAGACCCCTCCCTGGGAGTAAGACCCATTAACTGCAGAGGGGCTTACTTTTGAGTAGACATGGTCAGGAGTGTTTTCTAAGGCTGCAATCCTGAAGATCCCTCTCTGGGAGTAAGACCCATTAACAGCAGAGGGGCTTACTTTTGAGTAGACATGGTCAGGAGTGTTTTTTAGGGCTGCAATCCTGAAGATCCCTCTCTGGGAGTAAGACCCATTAACTGCAGAGGGGCTTACTTTTGAGTAGGAATGGTCAGGATTGTTTTCTAAGGCTGCCAGTATGAAGACCCCTCCCTGGGAGTAAGACCAATTAAATGCAGAGGGGCTTACTTTTGAGTAGACATGGTCAGGAGTGTTTTTTAGGGCTGCAATCCTGAAGATCCCTCCCTGGGAGTAAGACCCATTAACTGCAGAGGGGCTTACTTTTGAGTAGACATGGTCAGGAGTGTTTTCTAAGGCTGCAATCAGTAGGGAGGAGGCAGAGTGGCAGCATCCAGGAGGCAGTGAGGACTTGGAGAGGGCTGATCCAGAGGGAGGCAGTGAGGGGGAGGAGGTCCTTCTCCCGATCAGCACCAGACACAGCTGGGGCTGCAGGCACAATGAAGAGAAGCAGCCACAGCTGCAGCGCGCCAAATTTAAATGGCCGCTGGCAGCAGGAGCCTCTTTTTCTGGAGCCCGGAGGTGGAGCTTGCTGGTCCGGAGGCGGAGCTTGTTTTCAGGAGGGCTCCTGGGAATTCCGGGGGTATGGCAACCCTGGCCAAACAGCCCTTACTGTCAGGAATTTTTTTCCGGATATCCAACTGGAATCTCCTTTCTTGCAGATCCTCTCTTGCTCTATGCATGATACCAAAAGTAATCAGTGTTCTAAAATTCTCAGAGTCGAACTAGTCCAATATGAAATAGGATAGCCTGAAACTGGTATTCTGAGTTTCTTGCTAGAATCAAGAAACTATTACTCTATAAAGACAGTAAAGTAAATCTTCAGATAAACTATGTAGAGATATAAACATAACTGAAAATATTAGAGTTTTTTTCTGCAGCAGTGGCACAACCAAATTTATTTCAGTAAAGCAAGATTTCTGTATTGTCCTTGAGACATATACATGATTGATAAAAGGTTTATTTAAAAGACTTGAAAATTGGTTTCCTGTATTCAGCTCAAGGGGTTTTGAATCCATGACAAGGAAATAAGAAATACCAGCATCGCTGTCCCTTCTCTGTGGCTGGTATTGCGAAGGAACAGTAAGTAGACAGCACAATCCTAACCATGTCTACTCAAAAGTAAGCCCCATTGTGTTCAATGGGTCTTACTTCCAGGAAAGTGTCTTTAGGATTGCCGCCTTAAAGGTGTCCATGCTAACTTGTACAAAGCACTGGAAATGTCAGGATCATACACAATTTTCACTAGGTCAGTGGAGTTGGCTGGCAGTTCTCTTGGCTGGATGAGCTAGATCTGCCTCTGATTTCTGTGTAGGGAGAGGTGTTGATGGTATCCAAAAATTTGACCCTTTGGGATTGATTGCCTGAGCTTGGCTTGGGGAATGGCTAATCCTCTTTATATGAGGATAACTTTTAGCTCTTCCCCAACCCTAGTCCTTGCACGTTTAATGTCTGCTGCGGTTTTGATGGTTGTATCTTAATAAAGTGACTCTGATATCTAAGCCCTTTTTTGTATGCTTTTGTAATGGTGTACAGCTGGAATGATGTACAGGAAGGTATATAGGTAATATGAAAGGTACATAAAGAAGATCCCACCAATGAGTGTTGATCTGAGCATCTTATAGTAGAACAATTCAAATGTATTTGAAATCATAACTTTTTAATACACAACTTATGGTGCAGTTTTCAATCAAATGATGGAACACTGGTGTGGAAAAATGGAGAAAGAAGCAAAATTCCATCTTTATGTTTGAAATTTATGGGAACACAATTAAAATGAGAGGGGTCCAAAGGTATCAAGATAATTACATTTTTCTAATCTTACTAAACAAGATAAATTACCTGCAGGCCCTCTTATAAAAGATGAAATCTTCATAATAAGTGAATTAATCAAGCAGCAGCTTGCTACTGCACATGCATTTATAACAGGAATGATTCAAAGAGTTATTTTATGGGGAAATTAATGGAAACCGGCTTTTCATTCTTCTGCACCAATTGAAAACCTCAGCAGCCAGCTGCCCACTTGTCAAGAAAACAGAAAGAAGCTGGAAACAAAGATAAATAAAAACACCTTTTCCCTGGCACTTTTGAAGAGAAAAAACAGCTCTCATTTACAGCAGCCATCTGTTTGTTATTTAATATGGGTGAATTACATGCTGTAATGAGTTTGTTTCTGCATCACTCAGTGCAATGGAACACAAGTTCACTCTCATAATGTGCAGCAGTTTTTAAAAGCTAATCATTTAATTGGACACAATAGTCAATGACAAATGGAGATGTAAAAACTCAGCCAGCTGTAGAGTGAATATGTAATCATTGTGAAATCATATTATTTTACACGCATGAAAACTCCTTAATAGTAGCTGATGTTGGCCTGCACACTGGGAGAAAGCTTAGCATGATGGAAAGCAGCCACTTAAAAAGGGGGAAAAAACCCATTGGTCTTTAATATAATTGGACCATGTTTGAACCCAGACTGGAGTTCTATTAGGCAGAGGCACGTTAAATCATCTCCAAATTGTTTTCATCGCCTTTCTCTATTCTGTTTACATTTGTTTTTAATGTTCATGGCTCAGTAGGTGTGATCCACTGTTTGCAGAGCTGGAACTTATCTGATCTGTTTGGATACACACTGCTGGGTAATTCATGCTCATTTGCAAAATCTGCACACAATATTGCATCGAAACAAACCGCCAGGCTTTCCCAAGGAAATATATCTGGTCAACTCCTTAGCCCAATGCAGCTTGGAATTATGGTATGGTATGTGATACTGGCACCTGGTTGATGGTTGATGTTAAACAGTTCTAAGTCTCGTTACTGTCTTGGAGCCAAATCCTATTTTTTTCAGTCACTTAAAATGTAATAAGGTGTGTAGAGCAAGAAAGCTGAGATGCATTTTTGGATGGATGGAGGGAGGGAGGGATAAATAGAGGAGGGAAGGAGGAGAAAAGGACAAAAGGGCAGAACAAGGGAAAAGGGTCTTGAGGAAAAGAAGTGGTCCACAAGGTTAGCTGACCAGCTTTCTCTGGTTGAGCATCTTCAGTAGCACTTTTGGAAAGGAGGGCTGGAAAGAGGGGTACAAGGTGCAAATATGGCCAGAATTGAGATTGTCAGGTGAAGGCTGCAATAGAGATGAGTTATGGTATAATCCTATGGTATTCCTGGGACTGGACTGATCATGGAGCGAGAGGGGAGGATCCTGGTGGTAACAGCCTGGTTGTAGATGTGGGCGACCTGTGTGTAGAGGTGGATAACCTCCAAATGGCAGATGCAGGGTTGGGCACCTGGATGCAGGTGTCATATCTGCTTCCTGAGGCATCTGGTGGGCTGCTATGTGATATAGGAAGCTGGACTAGATGGGACCTGATTCACTGAACATTCTTCTTATTTTTTTAACCATCTTCCTGGCGCAAACCCCACCTGAATGTCTTTAGATGTACATCAGCAAAAGAGCTAAGGAGACGCATTGCCAGCTCAGCCATTGTCAGCTTGGCAACTTAGGAAATGATAGGTAAAAAAAGGTATGGTATGTATTAATTTTATGTACTTACCTCTGCCAGATTGTCTGATAGCCATTGCCTACCATAGCTTGAGAATAACGGCACCACTACATGGACTTGCAGGAGAAAGCACTGGGATGTTAAATTCATGTTGAATCTAGAAGGTTTATTGGTGTTAAAATCCTGCATCCAAAGAAGACAAAATAATTTGTGCTGCTTATATGTCACAGGTACAGTAAATGCATTGGAAGGATTTCATATTGAGAAAAATTAAAAGCATCCAGGAGTCTGCCTGTAAAAAGACACACCAGAAGCAATATATAATGGGTGAAAATGCATTTTAGGAAAGATTTATATGTGCAGAGAGAATGGAGAAAGTAGCTTGAATATGCCAGAACTGCCACCCAGGAAAGAAGATAAAGAAAAATACACTGTAAATTAAGAAACATTCCAAACATACTTCACAAATATGTTCTGTAAGAAACAAATTGTTCTCTGTGTTGCTAGCAGTTGATTAACTGTAAAGTAAGCTAAGTAAATTATAAGATGTTCACCTCTAGAATAGCAAGAAATTAACTAGAGGACAAAAACACAAAAACAAATTGGGATGCAAACAATACACATAAAATACAGAACAACATGTAATAAATATACTGTTAAAACACAAAACAAAATAAATAACATAAAAGTTATTTAATCATATACGCACATGGAGACCATCAAAAATATTTGTATACATTTAATGAACAAATGTACTATTGTCATAAATTTCACTGATATATAGATTCATTGGTAGGATAATTACGTGTTTATTTTTTGAGAACTTGGATAGATACTTTCAAGTACAGAGAAAATAGCAAAGCTTAAGCCTGATCACACGTACTACATACATCACCTGATCACACATATAGCACTTGATAATACCTGGTTACTGTTGTAGATGATTATTGCAATGCTGAGAATATGCATGTGTGAATGGGCCACTGCATACTTAATTCATTGAACACTTTTTATCGCTTCACATATAAGTGCTGTTGAGAAATTATGCTGCACACTTGTACAGAATATCTGACTGTATATAGCTGTATATCTAGATATAGACTTTCATGTTAATGACTGCAATAACCAAATTCATTTTTTTACAGATTAATCTATGAATACCAAGTTGTATGTGCATGAAATGGAATGTGTCACTAACTGTACCTTTATGTAGATTTGACTATGATTGTATCCATGTACCATCCCAACATCCATATAGTGGTTTTCAGCGGAGATAGTTCACACTTTCAACTACCAGTCACACATGTACAATAAACATGTAGCAAAATCAAATGATATGCATCTATGTGTATATGAACCAGGCCAATAGCTACTGGATGGTAGAATTGTGAAACAACCACAGTGACTATTTTAATGACTGGTAGCTGAGCTTGTGAAATGACCCATTGAACTGACTGTGATGTAAAGATATATGAACATTCTACCTGACATATATCAGTCATGGCTCATTCATGCATGGAAGTTATCACTTGCATGGAAGTTATCAATCCTCAGGTGTATATTCTCAAGTGATGTATGTGTGTGTGTGATGCAGCTCCTATTCATCACTATGCACATAAGACTGTTGATCTTATGTCCCTTTACAATTGTTTTAAAATAGCTTTTCTTACTGTTGTACTGAGGTGGTAGTGGCATCCTATAGGGCAGGCCAGAGGGGTCAGGGGCCATCAGTGCCACACACCCCACTGTGCAACACAACTGCAGCTGTGGACAGGTGCAAGCAGGAGAGCCTGGGCTGGCTGTAGTAGGCAGCCTGGGTTATCCTGCCCACCCACCTGCAATCTCTGCACCCTCCTGCTTTATCCAGGACCTGGGTAGGCCAGCAGGGAAGCATTGGTGGTGCCTGCTACGGCTCGGAGGGTGCTTGTTCTCCAGTCCACCCCCCTCCTAGTCTGAGTAGGTGCTGCAGAGTCTCCCCTGCTTCCCTACTGAGGTCCTGGACAAAGAAAAGTGAGGGAGTGCTGAAGATGCACTGCACTGTTTCAGAGCAGGTGGCATGTGCTCTTGGCTGAGGGAGGAGGTTACTATGAACTTCTGGCCACAAAAGTCCTCAATGTGTGTGCATTGCTAACTGCTATGCGTGTGCATTGTTTAACCCCTGGTAACTGGGCAAGAGACACTCTTTCAAGTGGGTGCTCCTCTTTTATTTAGCAGGGGGAGAGTAACTGGCCCTACACATCCCAGCAATGTGTGTTGAAATGGCTTCTGCTGGTGTTCTTTTTTTACATTTTAGATTGTGAGCCCTTTTGGGACAGGGACTCATTAGCTATTATTTTTTCATTTTCTTTGTAAACTTTTTATTTGAAAAGCGGTATATAAATACTGTAGATAGATTCCTGTCCCCTTTCCAGACAGGTGGAAGGAAAGAGACACGGGGACAACCCCTTTAGCACGTCTTCCCCCTGCCCACCTGAAAAGAAGGGGGCAGAGGAAACATGAGTATTGAGGAGCCATGTGGCCACAGCTGCACGGGATCCTCCTGCCCCAGCCTGGAGCGCATGCTGCCCGGCTCTATTCTGAAGCCAAGTGTGATGCAGCTTCAGCCCTTCCCAATCCTGCTCTGTCCAGCACCTGGGTAGGTGGGAGGCCGGGAGGGGGAAAGAGGAAGGATGGCATACCTTTTTATGGGGTAGCAACAGGGATGTTGAAATGAGGGGGCAGTAGGGGCACTGAAATTGGAGGCTACAGCGAGGGGAGACAGCCCCGGTTGCCAGGTGGGCTAGCAACACCATTGAGAGCCAGTCAGCAATTAGAAATGCAAAGGACCCCCTGCCTTTGCCTGCCTCAGCTGAAGAATGGAATGACTGCTTGCATGACTGCCTCTCTACAACAGGAAGAAAATAAATTCTTTAACCTGTGATTTTGAAAGGATGAATTTTTTCCCTTCCATGAATTAGCACGTACCTTCTCATTTTGATTATCCATTCATGTTGAGTCAAATCCATGTGTTAAACGTCATTGTACGTATAACAAGGTTGGATTTCTATATGTTTTGGACATGTACAAGTGCATTTTCATAAGAATAATGAGATTTAAAAATTTTAAGAATTAACAGATTCCCTTTCTCCCTGTTAGTCAATAAAACTGAGGATTCATGTGCTGCTATAAACATGTTTTTAAAATCTAATAAGCTATACAAACTTTGCTTAATGTGTGAGGGTGGGAGATGTGCGTTGGCAAAGCTGAGAGTAAACTTGGGTCTCCCTGTGGGTCTCTAGAAAAGACAGATATCAGCTTCTGCTACTGGTAAACAACAAGGGGAAGGAGCTACTAGGACTGCAGAGTGAACATATTGCAATACAGCATCAGGATTACAGACACTCAGTTTCAACCCAATACTATGCTTCGTAGCATCCTCTGGAGCATTGGCACCAAAGCAACTATTGCTGAATCCAGTGGGCACTGGAAAGCTGCTGGGAGTTTCCTATGGGAAAGGGAATGAAAGCCCCTTCAGCTGAGGAAAACCTTGGCCCCAGTAACAGAACTCCTTGTGCAAGCACACCTATTTTTTGCATCAGTGGCAGCACGTTCTTCTCCTACTAGTACTAGGCTTACCCCGATTCTTTCCTGTTTTTCTGTATTTTCAAAGGGAAAATCCCACAATTGACACACCTAGTTTTTTGTCATAATTCTGTGTATTAGAAAATTGTTCCCATATATTATTTATTTATTGCCTTCTCATCTTCAGGTTTTCAGATTTCTCTTCAGATATGACTCAAGATTGTTTACATAGTCAGGTTATCCTAAATGCAATAAAGGTCTGTACAGTATTGTTCTAGACACACAACCCTTCAGACTCTAGATGTAGTAATCTTTTTTAGCTTCATAGCACAGAATAGCAACCCTCATTGAAGGTCATATTTTAGGGTTGCTCCTGCTTAGCTCTGAGCAGGTTTCAGGCAGCTCAACCTCTGGATCATACCTCCTGTCCTTCCTCTTCTATAATTCTAAAAAGAAAAACGCACACATGATGGAACTATATGTAAAAATAATTCAAAACTCAATCTAATCCATCTTTTCAATACATTAAAATTGAAAAGTTGTCTTTAACTTTGCAAAAGGTGATAAATATACTCCTTAATGTTAACGTATCAGACATTTCGATCTCTTCTGGCCATACTTTAATTTCAGTTTCTAGCTGATGTACTCACAAGAACATGAAGTAAAACAAAATTCTACATTTTTCTTTTGTAGACACAGTGATGCCAACACCAAGACTGGTACAAAATCAATAAGGGTCTGATCTGCTAAGTTTTATGACTTATCCTGAAAAGCGTGAACTGAATCTCAGCCATTTCATATGTCCCTAGCTATAATGAAGTAATGATATAGACTCCAGTAACTTACAGGATTTCTCGTATATTTGAACATCTCATAACTTACTAGCACCAGAGGCCACCATGAGTTATGTCATAGTTCTGTCTTATAGTCTCTAGAACTTGTAACTCACTATCAGCTACAAGCAATTCCATTCACTTAATGTTTTTGTAATCTTTTCCATTCTTTATGCTCCCTCACTCTCTCTCTTACACACAGACACACATCAAGAGAGAATGAGGGAGAGAATGATCTTTCCACTGGTACTGGAACAGCAAAAATCAAGGCTAGCATGTTAATATCCATTTGAAATGGACATTATCACACTAACAATGCAAACCAACCTTGCACTGGAGCAGGCAGGCTGTTGTGCCTATGTTGCATCTGGCAGAAGTTTGGGAAGCTGCTGCTGCTCCTTCCTGGGGAGGGGAGGCTTCTCTCCTACCCCAGTATAAAGTTGCAGCAGCCTCTACAGGTCTCCTCAGATGTAGGCCACCTCTGGAGTGGCCTAAAGTATGAATAGACAGGAGCAGCCAAAGAATGCTCGCGGCTGCACAGGAAGCAGAGTCAAGATCTGAAATAAGTGTTGGATCCTTTCTCCATCTCCTGTTCTCCCACTTCCTGCCTGCCCACTTCCCACCCTGAAACAATCCTTCCACCACCCAACTTCACCCCACTCTCTCCAGACCTTGCACTGGCCTACAGAGGCAATTTGTGGTTGTTCTCCTTGTGGTGCATTCTGGATAGCATGAAACTAAATGAGCTAGCAAGAGTTGGCAGCAAGACAGCATTGTAGAATTCCTAGCTTTCAAAATACTTGGCTAAATTCACAATGAGTACCACTTAATTCCAATACCAACAAATGTGAGGGGCAGTGTCATCAACTAAACCTTTTCAGTTCACCGAGGTTTATTTTAGGTTGCTGCCTCCTTATACTGGGATACTGGTAGCATGAACTGGCAATGGATTAGGGTGTGTTTTTATTTTTGTTTTGCAAGAGAGTTCAGGCATCCCTCCACTCATTGGAGAGGGTATGGAATAGAGCACCATCAAAAAGTGAAAACCGTTGAAAAGTGGAACCCAGTCTTTTTCAGCTTGCAAATGCAAAATGGCCATCAACAAGACACAAATATCACCTGCAAAATTCTAAATAACATATACTTATTAAAACATAGCAAAATACTTACTTACCGAATATTTACTGAAGAAAGTCATAAGGAAATGTCATAAGGAAAGTAAAAAAAACTGTTTGATTACCATGTCACATGCAAACCAAGTTCAGGGAAGAAAATTTTAGCCTTTAGACCAGCAGAGAGAGGTTGAAAGAATGAAGGATGTGTTGAATGAACGAGTCCTTGAAAGATTAAGAGAAGTTGAAAGAGTGGAACAGTCAGAAAACAAACCTTCAGAAAGTGGGGGATGCCTGTAGTTGGGAAGCAAAAAGTGAATAGAAAAGAGGAATAAGCTCTACATGCAATAAATATTTAAAAGAACATTTAGAATCAACTGTTCTCTTTTAACAATAAGATTTTGAATTTCTTGCAAATTTTGCTCATTGGTAGTCTGGAAATAGTATGCAAATGTACAACAGACCCTGGATAATTCGTGGTTCCAGATTTGTGGCCCAAGTCATTCGCAGATTTTCTGGAGCTGCAAATCTGAAACTGTGATGCTGATTCCCACCTGCTGCTGCCTCTCCCCTCCCACCTGGCGCCCAGAGCAGCAGTGATATAGAGGAGCTGCCTAGGGACCCCCAAGCACATGCTCACCCATCCACATCCTGAGCGCGCTTCAGGGGAGGTCCCTCAGAAAAGCGCTTATCGGAGCACCAAGAAGGCGGGTGGTTTGTTGCGGAGTGGTCCCTGCTTGGATTTGGATGGCTCTGCTTGGATTTGGATGGCTCCGACTTCATAGGAGAGCAGCACTTGGGAATGGGATGTTCCGGCCTGAGGGGGGAATGATAGGAGTCCCCATACAAACAGCAATTTGCTGTTTTTCAAGATTTGTGGGGACTCCAGGAATGGATCCTCCGCAGATGGGGGGGGGGGTCTACAGTTCTTGATTTGCAGTCCAATCCTAATTGATGCATTGCTTGTACTGTGATACAATAACACTGAAGTGGTTGTTGCTGTATCCCGCACGGTCAAAGAGGCAGCGGGATTATCCTTGAGATAAGTTTTCATGTTTCCTTACCCAAAGTAGAGGCACAGACTGTTCAATGGGGCTATACAATCTGCACCAACAAAATAGATGGCAGACAACCGAGCAGTATCAGAAAGGGCTTTCAGGTTGGGGACAGAAGATGCAGCAGAGGCCTGATCCACCATGCCTGTCTCCTCCTTTTCCAAGTTCTATGCCAAACATGAAAGGGCAGAGGTAATTTGCTTTGTATAATTTTATAACAATTTTTACAAAAAAAATTGCATCATTTTTAATGCTCAAATTCATAGCAGGATTCAATAATGGATTTTTTCCCCTCAAGAAAGTAAGTAGGTGAAATTTTGCTAGGTGAGCAAATTTGCATTTTTTCTTTTAATAAAAGCTTGCCAAATCTGTGAACCATGATGGAAGATATTAATTAAAGTCCAAGCACAAATTAAGACTGGGGAAAAAAAATCAGAGCACTGAGAAATAAATTAAGAAAACCTGTAAAGTTAGAGCTGCTCAGAAGGCCCTGGAGTATTAATGGAGTAATAAGCACAAGAAAAGTTGACCATCACACAGAAGTTGAATCAGACAAGTTGGCTAGAGAAGAGGAATTGTGTAGAGAATTTGAGTCTCCATTTTGAGTTGTCTTGAAAGTTACCTGGTAAGAAAAGCTTTGTCACCCTTGCTAGAGAAAAGGCAGTAAACATATGAGCACCACCATTAGATTTATCAAACTGCTGTGCATAATTCATTCTGGAAGCATGCTTGTAATCCAAAAAGCTTGTATATCAAAGCAAATTTTCCTATAAGAAATAACAGGAACTCAGACAATTTGTTCCACAATCCAAAAATATTCATATAAAAATGATTATATACTGTAATATAATACAAAATAATAAAGAAAATAACAAAATATAAAGAAAAATAAAACAAATTAACCTGTACTTGGGCTTTCACGTCTCTCAGGCTGCAATCTGCCCCCTTACACAGGAGTGTGCCCTACTGATTATATTAGGACTTGCTTTTCAGTAGACATGCAAAGGCTGGTCTCTCAGGAGAGGCTGAGCAGGTGCTGACAAAGCAGCAAAAACTGGCCATATCCCAGCCAGGACTGTTACAAAAAGCTCTCTTTTTAGATTTTTTAATAATTATTATTATGAATCTGATATGCAAAGTCCTTCATTTCTCCTCCCCCTCTCAAAACAACCTTTCTAGCCTACACCCACCTCATCCTGCATTCCATTCTTCTTTGTTAACTCCCTATCTTCTTACATCTTTCTATTTATATGCTAATGTGGAAGTCAGTCTGAAGAGTGGTCTCACCTACTTCCATCTTACATTTCCCCGCATTGCTAATCTTGTTCAGCTATCAAGCCAGGTGGCCAACCATCCTCTCCTAGTTCTGCCCTTTCCAAGGCTTGACCACGCCTTGGTGTTCCCCTTCTTTGACTTGGTCTTGATTGGGTGATGGATTTCAGGTTTACCCCTTTTTGTGAGGTAATAGCCACATGGTACCTAGGTTATACAAAGATCCTGCATCCTCTTCTTCTGCTTCTTTCATTCTGGGTGACATGGAATGAAGAAGGTAGATATTGCTCTCCTCCATTTTTCTTTCCCAGCTCCCTCTCTCTTCCCCCCACCTTTCTTTGCTTTCCCTCTTCCTTTGGTACACACTATTCAAGTAACAGGTACACTTCATTTCATGGAACTGAATGTATGCAATTTTACTTTATGCCTTAAAATGATAAAGTCAGTTTTTTTGTGATAAGTTTTCCTAAGTTGTTCTGTTTCTAAGGAGGGTATCCCCTCTGCATGGTGCTGTTTTAAGAGTCCTGCCTTGCGGTTCTTACATACATCCAAGAGGGCAATAGCTAATTCCCATATCTAATTTTAAAGCCCCTTGAACAGGATTAATGTTTTTGCTTGTTTATCAGGACATCACTTCACAGATGGGCTGAGACCGGTTCAGGCCGGATCGCCCGAACCGGTAGTTCTACTCAGCCCAACGCTGGCGAACCGGTAGCTGCGGGGAATGGCCATAACTGGCCGAACCAGTTCGGGGGAACTTACATGGACGTTTTTCGGCCACCATGGCCGCCATTTTGACTCTGCATGCGCACGGAGGTGCACGCGCAGCTACTTAGAGGCGGGTGAGGAAGTCCCTCCTCCCCGCCTCCTGTACAGAGCCGGCCTGCAAGAGAGCAAGCAGCCACAGGCATCGCGCGCTCTTCTGTTGCAGGAAGCCCACTTTGCCTCCAAGCGAGGCACCTTGCTTGCGGCTTTTCGCTGTCCCTGCCTGACCTGACCTGCCTTCCCTTAGTGCCTTGCCAGCACCCCTTGAGTAAGTCCTGAAGGGAGCGTGGGGCTTACTTCTGAGGAGACCGCCTGGGCAAAGCACTGAGAGTGTGTGTGTGTTACATCTGCTTGGGCAAAGCAATGAGAATGTGTGTGTCTTACTTCTGAGGAGACTGCCTAGGCAAAGCACTGAGAATGCGTGGTGTGTGACTGCTTTAAGGACTTTTAAAAAACCAATGTAGGACAAAATGCAGGACATCCTACATTTTGTCCTACATTTAAACATTTAAAAATAGGTTCCAGTAGGGTGGGAGGGTGATTGGGGGCATTTGGGGGCAGTGGGGATGCAAATTTTCATAGATAAACAAATCTGAAATCATTCCCTTTAAGTTTTCAGGAGAGTTTTCTGAAGCCCACAGACTGCCCACCGGTTCTGCAGGCTTCAAAATGGCCATTTTATGGCTAAAAATGCTGGTTCTGATTTCCTGGGGGAAACCAGAACTTTTTCAGCCATATTAGGTGTTCAAAGGTACGGGGAAACCCCAAATGTATATGGATGTGGTGCTCAAATCTTACACAAAATATACTGCAGTGAGATGTGATGTTGAAGCGTTCATTTAAGTATAGCTCTCACAAGCTGAACACCCTTTTCCTAAGTAAAATACAGGTTAATGTTTCTGCCATACGCATATTAAATGTATCCATATCCATAGGATTTTCCTGGTTATATTGCCTGTGCTGGGAAAGCAGTAAATCTTTAAAATTTTCAAAGTCTCTCTTCCCATACAAGAACTTAGTTTATGGCAATATCTAAAACATAAATATCCATCCTTTTATTTGAAGCCTAAACCAGGGAGAGAGCTGTGGTTAAGATACTGTGCCTGTTAACCAGCAGGCCAGGGTTTGAGACCCAGGTCCCCACAAGACAGGGTGAGCTCTTATCCTTAGTGCAGTTCTGCAACTGGAACCAATTGTATCTGCTCTGCCCTTCCATTGGACTATTTCAGTGGCATGGAGAGCGGGGATTTCCTGCTTGGGAAATAGCCTGTCCTCCATATTAATCTATCCTGGCCTTCATGCTTCACACAATACCATAGTCTTTCAAGATTGATGAATGCCAAGTAAACCAGGGTGACTGTATGTCCTCTTTTTCCAGGATATGTCTTTAGCCTTGTGTCCTGGAAAAAATCTCTATTGTCCTCCATTTCCTTGTGAGCAGGAAGGCCTTGTATAGCCATCCTGTAATTCTTAAGTTATATGTAATAAATTACATATAATAGTTTTAAATATACTAATAAGTAATATAGTTTGAATTAACCACATGAAAGCAATCCATATGAGTGTTTTTAGCTTTTATATTGTCATGTCATACATTTTTCTTGGGTATACTACATTTTGGAGGGACCTACCCTCTTTTTTTGGTTATGACATATGGCGTACTGTCCTAACCATGTCTACTCAAAAGTAAGTCCCATTGCATTCAGTAGGTCATACACCCAGGAAAGTATCTTTAGGATTGCAGCCATGGTCGCCCTAGTCTAAACTGAAAATGCAAAGCTATCCTTACTTCCTTTTGTATAGAATATATCACTCCAAAAGTTAACAAGGACCTTCCAAGCATGTTTAAATATTATTCATGTTAATATTTAGCCTCACTAGCTCCTACATTGATTATTGCTCCAACTGAAGTTAATAATTCCTTAGATATTCAAATTAGTATCTTATATTTGTTACGCATGTCTCCAAACTTCAACATCACATGATTTATCTACATTACATAGTGTTCTCTGTGAGAGAATGCACAAAAATAGGCATCTACTCCAAAGGTGCACATTCTTAGGCCTTTGAATTACCATCAAAACATAAAAATAGTGCACATTGCTTTACTTTAATCAGTCTCATTTTTATGTGGCTGTTGAAAGCCCTTTTACATTCCTTTCTATGTCTGGAAGTCTGTGTATAAACTGATTGAGGGAAAAAAAGCAAAGTGAAGACACCTGCTGGCTTATAACACAAATACTAAAATATCTTAGAGCCTGCTGAAAGGCGAATTGGAACAATATGTCATTACTGAAGGCTCACTTGCAAGTTCTAATGTATTATAATGAAAGCAGTATGACAAACCTAATGAGACAGTGAAGATTTGGGTAATTGTTCCTACAATGTATGGTAACTTTTCCAGCCATTATTGGCAAACATAAAACGTAATGAGATTTTATTAATTTAAATGCAGTACATCTGCAAAACATTTCCTTAGCTGCATTCTCTTCTGATAATCTTCCTTTCCACATGTACTTGATCCTTTTAAGTTAATTGTTCTCTGTAGTATATATTTTTTTCTAAACAAAACGTACAGAGGATTTACTATAAATGCACACTAAATGCAATACTTACTTTTGGGGCAGACATTTCTCTAGACTTGATCCATCACTCCTCTCATTTGCCCAAAGATTTAACAGATCAATCATTACAGAGTCCTATGTGTTTGCTGAATATATGTGTACTGAATGGGAAAAATGTGTTTTTAGACTGGTGTGAACTAAATCATAATATAGCCAGTAGGCAGTTCTTTAATGTGGTCAAATTCCAATGTCTATGCTCAAATCCATTTTTGATTTTGTATTTGTTTTTTTCCCTCCTACATTTGTCTGGGGAGGTCTAGCTTCAAGATTTGGCAAGGCATTGTTTCTCCTGGCTTCTCACCTATGTAACATAATAACATTTTTAGATCAATGGACACTTGATGGTAGCTGTCCATCTTCTGGAGATGGTCCTGTGAACAGACATATATAGAAGTACATTAACAAATTACAGGTGTCCCTTGTTATACACTAGGGTTCTGTTCCAGAAAGTCCTGTGGATAAAAAATTTTGTGTATAACAAAAACAATGGAAAAAATTGGTTTAGAGTCCCACTTCCAGGTTTTCTTGCTCCTCTGTTGCACACAAGTGAATAAAGTAGTGCCGTAATGTCTGCAGGGGTTTGATTCTGGGACTGAAATATGGAATGATTGCTTGCATGACTGCCTTTCTACAACAGTAGAAAAGCAGTTTTTAAACTGTGATTTGCAATGGCTATTCATGCTGAGTCACATTCGTGTATAAAAATCCATGTAATAAGAAGGTTGGACTTATATTAACACAAATATACTCAGCTTTCCAGCCCTATTGTAGCTGTGCCATCAGGGTGTTCACTGCATCCTGTGTAGTGGGGGGAGGGAACATTCACACAAGCCTCCTCAAAATAATATAACTTTTTCCGTTACCTCAGGGCTGCATTGTGGCTTTATCAGCAATGGATAGTTGGATGGGATTGGGACCAAAGTTAATTAAAACCTGCAGAGAGAATGGAAACCTTTGTCTGAATTCAAACTCATATAAAATGAAACCGGTCTTAATTATAATTGAGCAATTTCGGGAATCTCCCTGTGGGTCTTATAGGTCATTGACTTTCAGGTCAACAGAACAATGTTCTGGGACACTGACAAATTCTCCTACTGGCTTCTAAATATTGCTAGTTCTGTCACATTTGTATCCATTTTATTATTTTCTATAGTGACTGATGAGTTTGGCAGCTAAGATAAGGGAACAAAGATTCCCTTACCTCAGATTTGCATTGCCCTTATCCTGGAGCTGGAAAGTTGGTTAGGATTGCACCCTCATACATTTACGTTTTATACAGAATTGTCACAAGATTTACCACTTTCACTGCATGGTTAATTTATCTCACTCCATATGTGTTTTTTCTTCATCTAGATATTCATCTTCCAACTAAGGATAACATATTGTTCATGAGATGACCTATCAGAACAAGCCTGCAATCCTAGGAGTATGGATTTCCTGGGAGTAATTTCCTGGGATTAAGACTCATTGAACACATTGGGGCTTACTTTTGAGTAGACATGTTTAGGATTGTGCTCTTATATGGTGACCATTCTGGAAGTCATTGGTTGCCTTTGCAGGGATGTTGAATTTTTATCTCAGTACCAAAAATAGCTATTACATTTTATCATTTTATTATTATTTTTATTTTATTACTTTTGACTGACCCATTTAAGTTGCCCTGACTCAATGACACATGTTATTCTCAACACTCATTGGAATGCTAAATTGCCTTTTCAGCATCTACCTGGGATTTTCTAACAATTAATGTCTTCTGTGGTATTGGATATTGAAAGCTAAAGAGGTTCAATTGTTACTATACTGTATTCATGTCAACCAAAAGACAATGGGTGGTCATGGGAGAGGGACTGAAAAGCCCATTCTTTGATATTTTCAAGAATAGTAAACTGAAAAAGCAGACTTTTAAAATAGTGTTTGTGGTTGTGGTTACTGTCCATGTCTTATCATACTGCAGCACTGCTGTCAAAAGAGGTCAAATGGATATTTTAACAAATTCTTTCCTTTTTTTACAAACACACAAAACCCTAATACACTGACCTGTTAATACTTTACAACAATAATCACAGTGTAAAATTACTATGCATTTGCCAGAAATATGGTTGCAATCTGGTTTTAGGCCTGGCTTCTGCACAAAAAATTGCCTTTGTTACTCTCTTAGATGGCATGTTAAAAGAACAAGAAATGAGGACTTGGACCAGGCAAGGCAAATGCAAATTTTAGAAGGCAAATGCCACTTTAGGCTGCATTAAGAGGACTGTAGCTTCCAAGTCATGAGAAGTTCTAGTTCCTCTTTATTCTGCATTGGTGAGACCTCACCTTGAGTACTGTGTTCAGTTCTGGGCACCTCACTTTAAGAAAGATGCAGCCAAACTGGAGCAACTCCAGAGGAGAGCGACAAGAATGATCAGTGGGATGGAAGGGAAGCCCTACCAGGAAAGGTTGGGGGAACTTGGGATGTTCAGCCTGGAGAAGGGGAGGCTGAGGGGAGACATGATTGCCCTCTTCAGATACCTGAAGGGCTGTCATAGGGAGGAAGGGGCCAATTCGTTCATAGCTGCTTCTGAAAGCAGAACTAGAACCAATGGGTACAAACTGCAAGAAAGGAGATTCCGGCTGGAAATCCAGAAGAAATTCCTGACTGTGAGGGCGGTTCGGCAGTGGAACAGATTGCCAAGGGAGGTGGTGGACTCTCCCTCACTGGGGATCTTCATGCAGAGGCTCGATGAGCACCTGTCGGGGATGCTCTAAGGGGATTTCCTGCTGCAGGCAGGGGGTTGGACTAGATGACCTACTAGGTCCCTTCCAACTCTATGATTCTATGAACTGGAACATATATCCTGGTTTTAAATCAGCTGATCTGGCTAATGGTTTATTTTGAGTTCAATTCAGAGTGTTGATGCTCACTTAAACCAACACTTACTGAATGCAGTGTGCTATCCATCAGAATGGATGAATCATTGTCAGTGGTGGGCTGTGGGACTGAATCATAGAATCCTAGAGTTGGAAGGGACCTAGTAGGTCATCTATTCCAACCCCCTGCCCGCAACAGGACATACTCCTAGAGCATTCCCGGCAGATAGAGCATCTCCGTCGAGCCTCTGCTTGAAGATCCCCAGTGAGGGAGAATCCACCACCTCGCTTGGAAATCTGTTCCACTGCTGAACCGCCTTCACTGTCAGGAATTTTTTCCTGATTAACTGGGCTGTTAATGTATTGATTTATTTTAAAGCATTTCCCCTTATTTCCCTTTCTACTTTTTAATTCTTGGCTTGTTTTCCTTACTGTTTTACATTTTATTATTTTGCATTTTTTATAAGCCACATCAAAGATTTCACTGAGAAGTGGTATATAAAGCTGCAATTAAATAAATATAAGTAATCTTGAGGAATAATTGCATATTGTCTAATAATACAGTAAATAACAAAAATCCTCTCCTTGCCACCCTCTCTGAGAAGTTAGATCCCAATCCAGAGCTTGTTCCATCAGTGTTCTGCCAATGGCACCAATGTGTCATGAAGCATGTTTGCAATGTTCCTGCACTGGAGTGAGTTCAGCACCTGCCGGTTCTGTGCTAGTGCTGGTAGTCTTCCTCACTGCTGGTTGCCTTCCTCACTGGGTTGTTGTGAGGTCAACAGGAAAGAAAGTATTAAAGCTTTGTATGTTGGCATTTGGTTAAGTATGGGAAAGTCAGGATAGAATCCCTTAAACAAATAAAAAGTCAGGTAAAATCATTTCCGGCTAGTCTCAAAATCAATACTGCATGCAGAAAAAGAAATTAAAAGAAACAACAGTTTTTGGAATATCTATACTTTATATAAATATAGTTGAAAAGTCATTGACCGACTCGTCAACTGCCAAAACCAAAACCACAGGACCTAGAAGCGTGAACTTTGGGGAGGGTATTCTTACTGTGATGGAGAAACTCATTAAGGACTGATTTTTTGAAATTCCAGCTGGAAGGGGTTGAAAGTTGGTGCAAAACATCTCCAGATATAGTATTTTTAAAAAGAAAATTGGGGGAAAACCTGCCTTTTCTTCCTCAGCAGTTCACCCCCCTTTTGCTCGGCTAAAGCACATTGCTAAAGTACCTATTTGCTATTTTTCTATGATTCTATTTAGAGTTGAAAAATATTTTGTTGCTTCTCATTCCCCCACCCCACAACAACAAAATCAAATTTAATCAAGCACAAAAAAGAAAATTGTTTTCCTTATTGATTAGCTAAACTCTGCCGGGGCAAAGAGGAATGGTTACTGTATTTGTTCCCTATTAAATATAAGAGGAGCACCACTTATTAGTTTCATACAGTATCAGAATTACATCTCATTGACTCTCAGAGCAATCAGTATCGTGAGAGATAGATCGATCATCATGGGAAAGTTGAGTTAAGAAAATCCACTTTTTGTTCCATAGGTGTTTTCATTTTCATTTTTCATTTTCATTTTTTTATTTTCATTTTCTGGTTAATTGGCCATAGCTTTGGATAGAATATAGATATTACAGTGCAGTTCGTTTCCTTGCATTCTGCATTAAAGTACCTTTCCAACAATTTATATCCCATTTTTCACTATTTTAATCATTAGTGTCAAGCTCAGTTTGTAACCTCCTAAAGCTTGTAGCCCGGTGCAACTGCACCCCCACACACTCCAAGCTATGGCACTGCTGACATCTAGCCTCCGAACTATAGGTGCTTCACTGCAATAAGAGCAATAGGTTTCAATGTCTCTTTTCATCCTTTTGCAAAAATGTTTTTAATAGAGTGGCCCAGTCTCCCATAAAACAAACACCATGATAACATTAAGAGTGCATGCCAAGGCATGTTTATTTTTACAGTAACCTCAAATTCCATGGGATTTATTTCCTTGAAAGACTATTTGAGATTGCACCTTAATGTATCTGGGTTGTTTAACTGATATTTTCTCCTCACTTTCCCAGATTCTATAGGTGGAAACATAAGTAAAATAAGTCACAGAATATATGTTTCTCAAGGGGGTTCATACAGAAATCAGAGTCCAGCTTTGGACTGTGCTTTTCAGTCCAAGAAACTGTGCACATGAAACTACTGTATTTGCATTCATGTTCCCTCACACTGGTTGGGGTGACTAGATTAGGCTGTGGGTGTAGCAAGTGGCTAAGACACTGTGCCTGTTAACCAGCAGGCCAGGGTTCAAGACCCGGGTCGGCCCCACAAGACAGGGTGAGCTCCTGTCCTTAGCCCAGCTCTGCAACACCAGCTGGATCCAATCGTATCGGCTCTGCCTTTCCATTGGACTAATTCAGTGGCATGGAGAGGGGGGATTTGCTGCTTGGGTAACAGACTATCCTCCATAACAATCTAACTCAGGCTTTCGTGCTTCGCATGCAGCATATGCAGCCCCGAGCCTGATATCATAGTCTCTCAAGACTGACGGAGGCCTGCTTTTTAGTTTCTTAAATTGTCAATTTTTCTTCATGCAGTAGAACTGCTCAAATATATTAAAGTGTGTTAGCTGCATGACAAAAAAACTGCTTCTTCATTAAATGCAAAATCTGTTGGTGAGAAGCTCAATCTTCCCATAATCACTGTCAAATTTATGGTAGGACACTCATGCACTCTGACTAACATTTATTGGAGGGCATATTTACAAGAGCACATTCATCCAGCTAACACTTATTTGTAGTACATTTTCTGCTGCAATATCTTTTTTTCTGGTCAACATGTCATAAAGGGATGACAGGAAAAGCTTTGACTTTGCAGTCCTAGATGAAGGAACATTTCTAAATGAACTCACCCATGAGATGGTTGTTTCATGGTGCTAAAAGCAATGGAGCTGTCATGAAGTTCAAAAATTATATTGGCTGCCCTCACAATAATAAAAAAGAGATCCTATCCACTTTTCCTTCATGTTCTGCAGGCAATGTTGAATTTACAGTACTTTTAAAACTACACTGTACCCTACAGATAAAGTTAAGAACTCTTTGAGTTCTGTTTACTTCAGCGGAGAAGTGAGCCCTAACTTAAATTTGCTTGTATTACAGGCACTTCAAAGCATTTCATTTATGCATGATGTGCTTCAGATTTGTAACTTTTTTATTTATTTCAGCATTCAGGTGCAATCCTAACCAATTTAGGCCAACACAACTCACTTATGTCTCCATTCCCATGATGCCATAGGGAGGCCGGCATATGTCTGTGCACTGGCCTAACTCCCACAGGAATGGTGCAGAAGTGCCTTAGGCCAACTGATTTAGAACCCTGTCTTAAGGGGCATTAAGTGCCAGCATTGTGCTCCATCTCTGAGTGTTGTAATCATGCCACAAAATATGTTTACAGCACTTAGGCTGCAATTCTAAGCTCCAGTTAGGCCAGCCTAAGCCCTGGCGTAAGTCCTGTACTGTGCTGACCTGGGGGTGTCATAAAAGTGCCATAAGGTACTTCTGTGCCACTCCTCAGGGAGAATTAGGCCACTGCACAGACATGTGCTTGTGCCTACATCACCACAGGAACAGGAAGACCCATGAGCTGTGCTGGCCTAGGTTAGGACTGCATCCTCAGAATTGTAAGTTGGCCAGCCCAACTACAGTCAGCACAGAGACTAGCACTGAGCAGAACACCTGGAGCAAGGGAAGTCATTTGCGATGCAGGAGATATTTTGGGTTAGGGGAGGGCAGAGAAGGGGAGGAATGGGGCAGAAGTTTGTGGGACCAAAAGTGCTGTGCACAGTCGTATCTTATCCTCAGTGTTGGGCTAAAAAGTTCAATGTAGAGGTTCTCTAGTCTGTGGCAACAATATCTATCTATCTATCTATCCATCTATCCATCTATCCATCCATCCAATCCATCCAATCCATCCAATCTATCTATCAACAGTATTTATATACCGCTTTTCAACTGAAAAGTTCACAAAGCGGTTTACAAGAAAATGAAAAAATGAATAGCTAATTAATAGCTAATGGGTCCCTGTCCCAAAAGGGCTCACAATCTAAAGTGCAAAAAGAACACCAGCAGAAGCCACTAGAACAGACATTGCTGGGGTGTGGAGGGCCAGTTACTCTCCCGCTGCTAAATAAAAGAGGAACACCCACTTGAAAGAGTGTCTCTTGCCCAGTAAGCAGGGGTAAATAGCGAGTGCAGACTTTATAAGACCCATTGCAGGGCCTGGGGCTTCCTCCTAGAAGGCATCTGGCAACTTTAGAGGTGGTGATGGATACAGCGATAGCCATTTTGGCGGCACTACTGGGGATAGGATTGAATTGCCTGGAGTGCCTAACTCTACTGGATTGTGGGCATTAACTACGTTGCTATTAAGAACATTGGACAGCAACAGCAACGTTTTCCTGTTGGAAGAAAAAGATCTTCACTACCTTCTTCATAGCAATAACTTCTGCATAACATAACTTCTTGTCCATAGTAAACCCTATAAAAGGCTTGTATAAAGTGAGGCTTGGTTTTTCATTGCTTTTGCTTCACAACCATGAAGCAGTAAGCAGAAAATCACATTATGCATGTATGTGCTCCAGCAGATCTGTAGTGGGACAGAAGCATGTTGGAAACTGGGGGTTCCCAGTGGGTTGGATCTGAGGTCACCGAGGGCCACAAATAGTCCCAGGCTAGGGTTTGGGCA
The DNA here is from genome assembly GCA_030015325.1 of Cryptoblepharus egeriae. NCBI lineage: Eukaryota > Metazoa > Chordata > Lepidosauria > Squamata > Scincidae > Cryptoblepharus > Cryptoblepharus egeriae. The sequence goes on along the minus strand of JAREYC010000005.1, from coordinate 4,136,291 downwards.
CCTCTGTGTAAAAGTATTATTTGATAGATTATGGTACTATCAAACCTGATAGTCACCCAGGTAATTGCACATTTTCCTAGGCTTATGCTGTCTATATAAGCCTTTTGATCAAATTTAGCAAATTGGTAAACTGAAAATGATATACTGCAATTGAGTTGTGGCCACACTGCAGCTAGGCCTCAATTTAGCCTCCAAGCATTTTTGATTGCATGAAATGAACTTGTGTAGTCTTAGAAAAATACACTTACAAAAGGGCACAATCCACATCAGTTTAGTCCAGCATAACTCACCTGGTGTAGGGAGGTCAGCGCATGCCTGTGCACTTGCTGAACACCTCCAGGAGTGGGGCAGAGCAAGCGCTGGCCTTCCCACAACACAACAGGAATTATGGCACAGTTATGGTGGCATAGTGGCCCAGCTGAGTTACGCTGGTCTAAACTGGTTAGAACTGCACCCTTACTGTCTCAGAATCCCAATGTGCCATATTTCAGATTGATTTTTAAAAGCCAATATGTTTGTTCATGCTGTTTGCAAGGTGGTGCAGCAGGGTGAGAAAGATTGTATTTTCCAAGAAGCATCGCCTGAAGCCCCCTTGGGCATATGGAACTAGTTCTGAGGTTCTTTGGATATCAACTATTTTATTCAGAGCTAAACTTTGATCCATGGGAAACATTCCATTGATTTATATCATATAAATAACTCTACTTACAGTATATGCATAGTGATTAAAATACACATACTTAATTGTTGATATTACCTAAACATGTGGCCAGGTGCTACAAAAACAACAATTGTATTACAGTTCTAAGAACACTAACAAACAGACATATTTTGATAGCACAATACTTGGGAATACTTACTTATATGACCTTTATTAGAAAGTTATACAGTTGGATGCTTGAGAGATTTAACTCACCTAAATCAAGAACAGATGATTGCTTGCCACAAGTAAGACTTCAAAAGGGAAACAAAAATTCTTTCCCCATTTACTGTGAGACCTCTTATGCCTAATCCACATGCTGTTTTTATAGTCATGGAATAATGTGTAATAAATTCATAGATTAAACAGCACTCTATCCAAGTATAATCAATCAAAAATGACAGCTGATTGATTTCTTTTGTAAATGAGAATATACTTATTGTTTAATTGATTTCAGTGTTCTCCAAAAGGTGATTTGAAAGTCATAATTCAAAAGCAGCTAGCTGCAGTTTTGGTAAGATTTTTACATAAATAAAAAAGCTGATCTTTTACATAAATTGACAAAGCTGATCTTTTTTCTTTTAAAAAAAACCCCAGTGTGACAAGAACACTTATAAGCTTCAGTGAGTCAAGAAACAAGAAAGGATATTACCATTTGCATGTTCACAAAGAAGTTTATGTTTTAAAACTCTAGGAACATTTTCCCACTTGCATGCATTCTGTTGGAGCATAACACTGAATGAACATCTGAGTGTAAGTTATATCATTAGAGGAAGAAATCTCCCTTGGGTCTTATGACTGTAGAATTTAGGTCCTATAAAAAGCAAAAAACAGATGGCACTGCAACACAAAAGCATTTTAAAATAAACATTAATACAAGTTGGAATATACATCTTATTAAGAATGCAGTTTTAATCATATTAACTGTTGTTGACATTGCTTCTTCAGACTGTTTTTTGAAACTTGATATAATAAAAATCCCTAATTAATATAGAATATGATGCATGTATAGCATTAAAAGATATTTACTTCGAAAGAGCCTCCTACAGGGGAAAAAAGAATTTTTTTGGCTTCAGAAAGCAAATTCCAATAAATATGTCTAATTACTGTCATTATGTTTTCTTCTGCTTATTGCAAATGTGTTGCTACGTGTTGTCATACTTTTCTTACACTAAAATATTCTAACAAATAGCATGATACCTTTAATGTTTCTCCAACTGAAAACAGTAGTTGTTGAGCTCTAAATAAGCATTGTAGTTCATGATGGGAAAATGTTAAGATATATCCTGGTATCAAATTAGATTGGCCCAGACCTTTACCTTAAATGTAAATGCAAGATTCTGATATGCACTCAAGGAATTTATTTGTGCAAATATTTCCCCCATCATTTCAGAAATGTGAATTCACTTGCAAAGACAACCCTTGCTGATAAAGAAAAAAATGAGCATAACTTGAAGAAAGCCCAGAAAGTTATCAAGTGTATTATTCAAAACAGTAAGACATACAATTAAGTTATTAATACAATTCATAGGGAAATCATCCTGTTCAAGACCTTGGCTGCAATCCTAAACACACTTGGGTCTACCTGAGCACAATGGGTCTTACTTCTGAGGAGGTATGGACAGGATTGTGCTCCTTGTGAAATGAATGACTTATGCAGGACTACTTCTTATTGGACTGCACCCCATATTTATGTTTGGAATGTAAATTCATTTGGAAGTGGGCCCCTTGGTATGCATACCTGATTTATTCATAGCTCTTATAATTGTGCTTCCACCAAGATTTTCAAAGTGGTGAACAGCATTGTTCAGAAGCCCAGGATAATCAGTTTTCACTCTTCCTGGCATAGGTGCCCATCTGGACAATCAAGCTACATTTGAAATTATAGGGAAGTAGATTTAGGTCAGACATGATGGTAGAAACTTCTGTTTGAAAGAGCTGTCCAACACTGGAATAGCTTGGTGTGCATTAGTGGATCCTCCCTTAATGCAAGTTTTCTAGCACAGAGTAAACCACCTTGCCAAGGATACATAGCATTTGTCTGATGAGAACAGATGGGTTAGACTATACAACCTTGAAGATCCCTTTTAACACTGTATAATTCAGTTATTCAAAGCTAGGACTGAATCTGGTTTGAAATGAATCAAGATAATCAGCATATACTAAAACTGTCTGGAGCTAGTCAAGCACCACTCATTATAGAACCTGGCAACAAAAGAGTATAAATAACACTGAGAGCAGATCTGAATGCCACTGAGTTCAGCAGAGCTTATTTCCGAATTTCCAACAACCCAACACTCATTTGTGAAAAAATACAAATAATTGCAGCAGTTAAACATTTATTCATAAACTTTGCCATTATATCCAAAGAGTGGCTATTGGTCAACTCATCATGTTAATGTGTTTGTCACTAATGGCATTCTATTGGTTCAGAAAAGAAATGCTCTGGGGATATATAGATTAGATGACACTCATGATACTTCACAGTGAATCATTGTGGAAGCCTTTTGAATGGAGCCTACCAGAAATCGGAAGATGGTGGATGTTTGCAATCTATTTCCTGAAGCTGCAACAAGATTAAGATTACAATTTTTATGAAATATTGCTGCCATTGCTGAGGCATTTTTGGACAATTCAGAGTTAAAAATGAGCATGTTATTTGCATCCAAAACATCTGTATACATATTGGAGTGACAGATGTGCTTATGCGCTGCAGAAAATGTGCCTCTGAGTGACAGGAGCCTTGAAACGTTGTTTATGTGTTTAGCTCCCAGTATCAAGGACATGATTTAGTAGGAAGCTCTCCTGTTAACACCATTAATAGCATTTTCACCAACATTTATAATCCCATCTTGAAGAAAATCATTTTCCTCTCTCATATCACTAGTGCCAAGTTCCCATTTCCTATGCACATGACTTCTACTCATGCTATCAAAAGTTAAAAGGAGTCTGATTAAAACAGTCATTCCCAAATTCAAGAAACAGATTAATTGATGAGAAATCCTGCATTGCAAACATGAAGGTGTATACCATTTTTTAAAGTTGTTGTCATTGTTGCAAAAACCCTGCTTGCATTATTCTATTATTAAAATGAATGTCAACATACAAAAAGACATGTTCACGCTGTCACAGGGCGTACACTCAGTCTGTATCTGAACTTTGTTGTGCACAGAGAAGTGTTTGGTGATTTGATCACCTGTCAGAATAATCTCTGTGAAACGTCTTCTTGAGCCTTCAGTTCTTTTTCCACTACCATCTGTGAAGGGAAAGAACAAAGCCCCCCTTGCCAGGAAAATATGCTGGAGTGGAAGAATTTGACATACAACCAGTTGAGGGTTTTTGTTGTCCATGTGGAAATCTTCTGCCTTCTACACCACATCACATATATAAATATCACTTTTTTAAAAAAAATGGGATAGTCAAACAGATACATGAATTATATACCTTTATAACAGTTTTCCCACTTTTAATATCCCATTGATTTTTCTTTCCATAGACTTATGGCTGCAGTCCTAAAGACACTTTCCTGGGAGTAAGACCCATTTAACACAATGGGGCTTACTTTTGAGTAGACATTATTAGGATTGTGCACTAACTCTTGGCTGGCGCTCGTAATACTTAACTGTCCATTGTTCTAGGGTACAGGTCCTAAACCCAGCTTGGGGACAGTGGGTCACAGTATGGCCCCCGGCAACTCCCCACCACCTGGCCTTTGAATCTTCTAGATATGTCTCTAAAACACGCTTATATGTAAATTTATTCAAATTTGAAATGAAAATCTTCTTTCCGGCCCCTCACACAGTGTCAGAGAGATGATGTGGCCCTCCTGTCAAAACATTTAGAGAGTCTGGCAATAATGTAAACTGAGCAGGATGTCCTCTTTTTCAAGAACATAACCTAGATTTTAACCTTGTGTCCTGAGGGAAAAAAACAAACCTTCAAAACTTTTCCTTGTAAGCAGGAATTAATAAATTCTTGTAATTACTAAATTAGATGTAATAAATTAGATGAAAGTTTCACATTTAATAATAAGTAATATATGGTGCAATCCAAATATATTTAGGCTAGCCTAACTCACCTGGCCTATCTTTGATGGTGTGGGGAGGTCGGTGAATGCTGTGCATTGGCCTAAACCCTCCCCCCCCAACCCCAGGAGTGGGGCAGAAGTGACTTACGGCATTTTTATGACACCCCCAGGACAGCATGAGATTTATGCTGGGGTTTAGGCCAGCCTAAGTGGAGATTAGGATTGCAGCCATGGTGTTTAGTGGCTGCAGTGGTTTATTGGTTAAAGACTGTGCCTGTCAGTCTGAAAAAATTGCCTGGTTAGCAGTTTGAGACCTCAGTACTGCAAGAAGGAGTAAGCTCTTAGCCTTAGCCCTACTACTGCCAACCTAGCAGTTCAAAAACATGTAAATGCAAGTAGATAAATAGGTACCACCTCAGTGGGAAGGTAACACTATTCTGTGTGTCTTGGCATGTGCTGGTCACATGACCACGAAAGCATCTTAGGAAAACACTGGCTATTCACCAGAGAACATGGATGATCACTTCTCCCTAGAGATGGTCATGAATAGCAGGGCAACCTGTGGGGAACACCTTTACCGTTACTAATATAGTGTTTAAATTAGCAAAGGGAAGCACTATATATGAGTGTTTTTAGCCTTTATTTTATCATATCCTAGATTTTTTTCTTGGATGTCCTACATTTTGGGAGGGGGGAACTTGTCCTCTTTTTTTAGTTATGGCATATGGTCACCTTGAAACCAAGCAGTATGAATTGTTCATATTAACTGACCTTTCAGCACAAATATGACTGACATGAGCACAATACTGGCACTGTTTATATGCACTGTTCTGAAATTGAAAATATTATTCTCATCATGTCTAATTTGCAAAATTGTGTAAGAGATCCATGTGAAATTCTCACATATCAAAAGGCTGCAAAATAGTTGAGGAATGGGGAAGAGTTACAGTAAGGCAAAAGGATGAAATGGCATTTTCCTTTAAATAAAATATTGTAATTTGAATTGAGAAGAAAGCACTTCTGCTTTGAATAATATGTGAGTAACAGGTACCCAAGAAAAACATTATCATGTATACGAATACAATCGCAGTATTTCACAAAAAACTATTGGTGTAACTATTGTTCTAAAAGATCCAGGTAAAGAAATTTGAAAACAAATTCAAATTTGTTAAATTCAGATTGTTGAAGAATTTGGTATACTAGTCCATAGATATACTAGTCTTAAATTTAGACACTTAAAACTACACCTGGATGTAGTAAAGAATAAGAAGCTGTTGTTGGAAATGACTATAGGTAACCCCCGTTTTCTGAAAGTTCATTTTCTGATGATCCACTCTTTCAACACCTTTCAATTATACTCAGGATTCATTCATTCATGTCCCACTCTTTCAACCTCTCACTAAATTTCTAAAGGCCAAAATTGCCACGTCTAATCCCATTCCCGAAGGAGAGAATTCATTTGCAGAACTCTGTGTAGCAGCAGGAATTTGCAAGATAAAAGGAGCATTTGCAATTTGTGAGCTAAAAAAGCATTGGAAGCAACGTTTATAAACTAAAAAAGATTGGGTTCCACTTTTCAATGGCTTTCAATTTTGGATGGTGCTCTGGTCCCTAATGTGTCTTGTAAATGGAGAATGCCTATATAGTGAGTTCATTTTCTTACAATGTGCACTACTGGCAACACTTAATGGGACATTATGATGGCTTGTGCTTTCCTTCCCCAAACCAGGGAAAGCCAATGTTTCTGAGAAGAAAAATGCCTGGTTTGAGTTGCTATGTCATGAATTTCCATTTTCCATTTCTTTGCAGAGGTGGGCTGGCCCTGTCCCAAGAACCGGTTTGCCGGAAGTGGGAGGGGCCAGGCCGGGTCAGGGGGTGGGGCGGGTCAGGGGGCAGGGCTGGGGCGGGGCGAGGGGCGGGCATATGTTGGCGCCTGCGCAGTGCCTGCCCTGGAGTGGGCAAGCACGTCTGCTTCAAAGCAGGCACAGCGCAAGCACCGAGAACGACACTTGCGCTGTGCCTGCCCTGGAGCAGGCAAGCCCGCAGTGGGCTCAAAAACATGGCGGACCGTACCAGTCTGCTATGTTTTTGAGTTTCCCTGTTGCTGGCGGTTCGCCAGCGGCAGGGAAACAGGAAGACCCAGTACGGGCGAGTAGGCCCGAACCGGGAAGTGCCCACCACTGATTATGAGGAAGAAAAGAGTAAACTCAACATGGCATTGCTTTTTTTACACGATGGAATAATTCCTTTAGTCACGTCTAGTTGATCCTAAACTTTAAGCAATTGAGAAGCAGGCAGATAGTTCTCTCAGTGTTGTCTTTAGATTATGGTAAAATATACCAGTATATAATTTAACAAAGAATGACTTCATTGAAAAGGTACATACCAAATACCTTTTCTGTGTATCTACAGCCACCTTCAGGATTTCTAAATGTGAAATCAACATTCAAATAGGATTCTTTTTATTTAAATTAGACTTATTAGAAATTTAAAGCAGATGAAGACACTTTCAATAAAATGAATAAATAATTAAGGCAAATCTGTATACTTGTCAGAAGTTCCATATTAAGAATTACGAGAAGAGAGACAGCTTCCTGACAGTTCTGTCCCATTTTTTTAAAATAAAGGTAAATTTTTTTAAAGAGAAAAAGCTTGATGTTCTTTTCAAGTTTACTTGATCAAATCCCAAACCCCAAAATACTGCCAGATAACTTCACTGCTAATAACGATAGCCTTTAATCACAGATAAAAAATGATGCAATGCTACTTTATTTATTTGCTATATTTATTTAAAAAGGAGAATGTGTGCATGAGAGAAGGGGTGGAGAAAGTCAAAATTTTATGCTTCAAGCGGTTTTAAGCATTGATCTGGTTTGTGAAATACAATAACAGATTGCATGTAAGAAACTGGTCAGTAGGCAATGCATTGTCAGCAAAGTTAGACAATAATCCTTTGAGTGTTGTAGCACTGCAGCCGTTAATAACAGAGCTTGTTAGCTAAAAGCTGGCAAAGCCTCAAGTATTTAAGAGGATTACTGCTATAAACCATATTAATTTTTTTAAACTTCCCTTTTAACATTCAGAGCCATTGTCATACATTGTGACAGAAGCTCTTTAAAAAAAAACAACAAAAAACACCAGTTTCCGTTTTGATAAGTACCTACATATGGCTTTGTTCATTAAAAAAGTGTGATTTTTAAAATAAGGAAGTTAGGTACTTGGTTATCGCTGAACAGCAATGACTGTCAAAAACTTAATTTACTTCAAATCTCAGGAAGGGTTCTTGGTGAAGCATCTATGAACGTACTCATTCACGTTGAAATGAGTGAATGGCTAACTTCCTCTATGGCTAAAAACTTATCAGTATTGGGAGGGTTACTTGGGAACCTTAAATGTTTGCCTCTGTTTTTTCTCTGATGGATGTGATACTTATTGGGTATAAAACAATTCCTATTTTAATGTGCATAATATGGATTTATTATTGTCATGCAAACATTGAAAGTACAAAAACCAACAAATTTAAATAATCAGACAACAATTACTCAAGTAATTTGTGCTACCTCCTTTTTATCACAAAGAATTGTTATTTACTGAGTACCAGAATTATTCTACTTTTAATGCAAGTCCAGACTGTTTTATAGGAAACCAGGGAATTCTTGAGAAGTTGATCAATACTCTCAATGAATGGCAACTTGACCACCACTGCCAAATGCGCCAAGCTCCTGGAAGAGTTATCAGGTGCTGGATGCTATGCTTTCACATACAGAGAGGGTGACAACAAGTCCCAGTAGAAAAGATCATATCAATTATTAGCAACTTGCTTGAGCTGAGTGTGCCGGATACAGTATACTATTAAAAAATTAAGGCCTCTTTGGTTGACAGACTAGATGTCCTCTTCACGTCACAATGAGCAGAGTGAATGCCTGCACATCTCCTTCCATTTGTTACATGGCATGGCTGGTGAACTGGCCCTGGTGTGCAGCAGCGCACAGCTGCTGTGTTGAGCTAACCATCACAACTGCCAGATTCAAATGGAGCTACATGGCTAATGTGGTTGATTGTGTCTGAGCAAGTAGTGACCATGGGAAGGCCGGCGTTACAGCCACCATAAAAGATGTTTACTTTTACACAGTAAAAGATCATAAGATAGTGCAACAGTTTAATATATCTGGGTGAAATGATCATAATCATAAATGATCAGACCATGAGATACATTGTTTTTAATTAACCTTTTAAAATTCTGCTTTTTGCAACCTTTTTGTAAACACTCTCAGAGTGAGTGCACTGTAAATAACATACCAATAGAATGATTTATTCAAATTCTTCTTTAAAGAGCCTGGAGTGTTAAGCCAGAGGATCATCATATAATACAACCTATAACATGTGACTGGGTGTGAATTTCAATTCTCAGTGGAGAGACAAGCAATAAGGGATGAGCATGAGCAAGCACAACTACTGTACACATAGTTGCAACCTGATTTACTCAGAAGTGGACTCACTGCTTTCCATAAGTGTTATTTTTATGAAACAGTGCACTAAATTGTAGCCTGGGACTTTGTTTCAGATGCAATTGAGGATTACATACTGGTTTTTAAAAACCAGACCTTTGCCAAACATTTGAAAAATGAAATGAGACTGCAGAATGGTCTGCTAAAGGAGGCTTGCTTGATCCCAGTTGAAGTGTTGAGTCCTTGCTTACTTCTTTTCTCAGGAGGAGTAAAAAGTTTCACTTTGGCTGCAGCTTTGAAGCCGTATAGCTGTGGAAACTAATAGCTCTCTAATTATCTCTGCATTGGCCTTTTGCTACCTGAACTGTCCTTACCCCTGGGTGACCAGCAGACAAGGAGTTGATTTGCACAATGATGAGCAAGTTTAGATTAACCATTTCTCAACACATTTCTGTGTCAGGAGTGTGTGCACACATGAAGGGGGAGATTTCTCAACCACAGAGAGGCATGGAGGGGTGGGTATATAATCCTACCTGGTCCATTGGGTTAAATCCAAAGATTATTTTTTTGGGGATGGAAGCTGCTCATGAAGGAAATTCATTCCACTGGAGAAAGGAAACCTTTGGGTTCAACCCACAAAAATTCATGGCAAATTTTCTAAACTTTTTTTAACAATCAAGTCCATGTGAAAAGGTTTCTCAGAAGGTAGAAAATAAACCTATAAACCTAGCTATCTTAATTGGCCTTCAGGGTATACAAGATATGAAACTACTGTACGTGAAGCTACTGCAGCGAACAATTAAAGGTGCATTAAAAAAGGATTGCTAGCCTTTGTGGGTTTTCAACAAATCTATTTTTAAAAGAAATATATACAGCACTATCTTGGTAATAATTTAAAGGCTACAACCTCTGCCCTTTTTGTTCAATTACTTCTCAGTCAGGGATTTTAATTGCTGCAGGGTGCCATGGGATTCATGCAAGGAGTAAACCTCTTTTATTTGTACTGTTTTATGCTGACACTCCACACTGCATAGCCCAACCAGAAACGAAAGCATTTCACTATTTGTCATATAAAGTTTGAACATTTCAAACTGAACTCTACTACAATGCAGTAAGGGAATATATCACCGAGGAGGGCCTGGGCTACCTGTTTTCTTGGCCAGTCAATTTCTTTTTTATGCCCTGGCATTTTTTTCCCAGTAGGGAGTTCTGAAAAGCATCCTCATAATTTGCCATTGAAGGTAGTTTAGCTCTACCATAATTCTGCCAATTGTTTAAATGCCCCTCAGAATTTCTATATTTTCTTCAATTGCCCTAAAAGCAAGCCATAAAGTCATAGAGTCAAACACAATTTCTCCTCTCTTTTTTGTGGGGAATGAAACCATACCATTATGAATACCTTTCCAACTATGAGACTGAGCAACCTACTTTTCTTGTGTTTATTTTAATTCTCTTTTTCCATTGCCCTCTTCCTGCTGCTCTTTAGCAATCTCCCCCTGCTAAGGGTGCATCCCTAACCAAGACCGATGCAACTAATCCATCTTCCCATTCCCATGGTGAAAAAGGGAAGCAAATGCATGTCTATGGACTCACTTGACCTTCCCCTAGGAGTGACACAGAAGTGCCACTTTTGTGACATTCCTAGGGCATCACGGGACATGTGCTGGGGCTTATGCTGGCCTAAATGGAGTTTAGGATTGCAGCCTTAATTTTTGGATTAAATGGAGAGGGTTTATTTGTTAGACTTGAAGTGTTCTACTTGTGAATTTGCTTAAATTGTTGTTTAATATAAACCATCCTTGGGAATCGTAGCTGAAAGTTGATAAATAAATATAACTTATGTTTATTATATTAGTGCCTAATCTTAACTGCTACAGTTTATGAGGATAGTTTGGCTATACTTGGCATAAACAAAATATTTACACCTTCTCTAAGATGAGAAAGTAGCTTTGCTTTCAAATTAGCATAATCATAAAGATATTCAAAAGTAGCTCTTGTTAGTGCTTACAATACCTCTGAAAAAGAACACAATAAACGATGAAGGTTCACATTATGAACCTGACGGTGTTGTCAGCCATTTCATGCTTTTGCGGCACTATTGGCTCCGTGCTTGCAGTCAGACAATGCCATTGGCAGGCTGCATAATTTTCAGCTCACTCTTCATGACAAATGGAAGAGGAGAGCAGCAGTGAGACATCTTTGTGCAAGTACTAAAATAGATTGTGAAAGACTTGCCTCCCCTCCTCTCCGAACAAGGAAAGCAATGTTTATGTAAAGTTGCAACTCAAAATGAATCTTCATTAACAGTGTTGAGATAGAAAGATACAAAACTGGCTTTTTCTTTCAACCACAAAAGGCAAATCTTTCAGTCTATATTGACAGATACACGCAGAGTTGAAATTCAAATGCAGCTACATTTTCTTATCAACATCAAATTTGAAAAGCTATTGATAACTTAATTGGAAGTAATACTAAATTCATCTGGAATAAGGACGAATGGGGAAAATAATGGCTCAGCCTGGTGGATTAATCATATGACCTTTCACTCTTTAGTCTGAGGTCAAAACTGATTTATCCATAAGCTTGAATAAGATAGATGAAGGCAACTTGATTTCATCTAACATGTTAATTTCTCAATGCATTTGCAATGGCAGAAACTAGCCCTGTGCAGACACTCAAACAGAGTAGAAATGAAGCATGGAGTGGGGGAGGGGATAGGATTGATCGCACTGGCCCAAACTGGCATTAATCAGAATTTGTGCGGAGGGACCCCAGTGTGTATATATGCATGTGCTCTGACAGCACAATCTGGAACCTACAAATGTATTGTTGTTGTTGATTTATTTTCTGCCTTTAGCCCCTGAAAGACAATCATAACAAATTGCATGATTACCCTGTTACTGCCCTATGACTGCCCTATGCAGAAGTGCAACTGTGCCAGTGTGGACTTTGCTGTATTCCACCAGGGAGTTTGGATCCTCAAAACTCTGAAGGTCTCTGGTGTAAAAAAAACAAACAAAAAAACACATTTGTTCCCTTGCCATAGCTGGCACAAATCTGCCTTGACCTGGAAAGGTGGGTCAGGTCCAAGAATGTATGAGTGTTCAGTGGGTGCCACTGCTTCCAAACCTTCCTGGACTCAATCTACCTTCTTTCCCACCCAACACTATCCTGTACTAACCTCTCCCCACTACCCTCAACCCCTGTGCACCGTACAACATATCTCCTTACAACAAGCAGGGGTATGTTGCTTAACACCATCTGCTTAATGACAGACTGCGTATAGAGGTCCAACCTTTTTATACATTGATTTTTTATACATAGATTTGATTCACTATGAATGGCCACTGCAAATGAGAAGAAACATGCTGATCCCTGGAGAAAAGGAAAAATTGATCCCTATAAAAACACAGCTTGAGTTTTCCACTCAAATATTACTATGATTGTTGTGGTGTTATGCTTCCATTTCTGTGAATCCAGGCTGAGAAGGGTGGTGGAAGGTCTCTTGTTTGTTAGACTGGTGTTCTTCAATGTACCGGATTGGGACATTGATGAAGCCTCAGTCATGTCAATTTATGGAAAATGAAAAGGATGAAGACCACAAAGTAAAGACCACCAAGGACTACTGCACCACCAAGTAAAGGGTGAACCATCTCAGGTACCAGGAGATTGTGTCCAGCCCTGCTCTGGTTCACAATTGTGCTAGAAAATATTTCCCTGGCATCAGGATTATTGTTAACAATTTCTGCTTTCTAGGTTACAGTGAACAGTACTTAGAGAGAATTATGGGGCAGGGAGTGGGTAGTGATGGGGCAGGGGTGGAAGAATAGGATCAGAGGAGGGAACAGATTTACTTTTTGTCCTGTCTCATACTGGCTTGATTGAATAGTTGATTGACGGGGTTATGGCAAGAGAAACACTGAAGACCACTGTGTTAGAACATAGAACAATCTTGCTCCGTTCACTCTTCCCCCAACTCATTGTATGTGTATAATGGTGCTAGCAGTATTGGGAAAAATGAGAAATCCTCCCTTTCCAGGGACTGTAATCTTACCTTTTATTGCTTAATGCTTAATGCAGTCATTCTAAGCTTTTGCCACGTTTAAAATATCTGATCATGGGAAGTTAGAAATTGCTGAAAATGGTTGTCAACCCTTTTCTTTTGTACTGAACTGCTATTGATTTAAGCAAGCATCCAAAAGCATAGTAAATAATATCAACTTCCCAAGAATCTAAATAATTTAGGGTGCCATTCTAACCTACTTTCTGGCACTTGGATAGCTGTGCCAGTGGGGCATATGCTGCACCCTGCAGTTGGGAGCAGGCTGTCAATCAGACTAACTGGTGATTATATTGGGGGGAGCAGTCATGGAGGACTCCTCAAGGTTAGGCAATGTTTGTTCCACAGGGTGACCATATAGAATGAAGGATAGAGTGCCTAGAGGAGATAATTTAGGCAGGTTTAGCTTAACATAGAAGGGTTTAAAAATCAGCACCTCCCTCATTTCCCTCTTCTATGTACAGCTTAAAGGTAGAGGCACTCTGTCCTCCATTCTGTATGGTCACCCTGTTTGTTCCCTCCCTTCAGAGTTGCATTCCCCTTAATTTGGAGCTGGAAAATTAGTTAAGAATTGCACCCTTAATTTAATACTACTTTTACTACTAATTGTCCCCTTTTCATTTATTCTTCCAAATAGCACCCTATTTGAGAACCATCATATAGGGTGTATAATGTGTGGCATATAATCAAATATAGGGCATATAATTTGTGGAGTTTATATTTCCAGATAATTATGGCACATCTTACCCATAGTGATGGGATACTGCATCCATTGTATTCCATTAAAAGCAAGTCTGATGTGTTCATCATTTCATATTCATCAGGTATTATTGTATATCATCCTCAATCCAGAGCACTGACTTATGGCCAAATTGTGCTCTGGTTGAATTGCAAATAATAGATCTAAGGAGTAGACTCCTGACCTTGGGCCTGAACCTTTCGTGCAAATAGCTGAAATGCTTAAAAGCTTGTGTAATTAGTCATTACTATTTTTTCATAGATCCAACAGCAAACTAGTTGGTTTTTTATGGAGACTGTCCTACAACAACAAATATACAATTTTACATATACAAATATGGAGCATGCTGCATATTTATGGCATCTCTACTACTGCTGTTTCTATCTTCTTTCTTCCACCTTTCACTATCTGCGACATTAAATATTTCTTTATAATTAGTGAGCCTTGTCAAGCTGGTGCAAAGTAGCAGAGCAGTTGGCGGGCAGCCTAAGAGCAGAAGCAAGAATAGCAAATTCTTGGAAGCAGAGATAGAAACAGAAGTTAAACAAAAAGACAAATCCTTTACAGTTGGCTCCTTCTCAATTTGGCAAACCTGAAATGTACACAGAGAAAATAAAAAGAAGGAAAAGACAGGATGTGTGTGGGAGAATATGAACACAAACATGTAAATTAAGTAAACTCCAGATAGCTGTTAATGTATATTAATGACAAAAGGCTATGTTTTGTGTATTGTTTCCACATTAATATTCAATATAGGATGAATCATCTGAGAAAACTTTTTCTGAATGGAACCAGAACTACTGGGGACTTCAACAGACCTCCCTGCAGCCTGGAGCCTTCCATGTCTAAAAATACATAACACATATACACGCACTGTTCACTCAAGTGTTGGGATGCAAACCCTGACATGGTGCTTTTCAAGTCTGTGCAGGGAAAATTGCTGGCAAAATTTTGAATAGCCCCATTGTGGGAATTGAGGCTTTCCTCTGGCAACCTCCCTGGCCATGCAATTTTGGCACTGGTTCTTGTCATAAACATGTGTGCACACTACACTTCGGATGGGAACCAAGTGAGATACAAAATATCTTATGACTGATACACAGAAAAAAATCTCCATACAGTATAATATTCTGTGCATAGAAAAATAGTATGCTAGAAAGCTTGGGAGGAACCTCCACAACTTTTTAATATTAGGCTGCAAAACTTCAGTTTGTCCTGGAAAAAGTAGGAACCCCAATTTTGGAGCTTTATTGTTTTCAAATGGATTTAATTCCTCACTCTGGTATTCACAGATACTGGTGTCTGTAAATAAAGCAGTCAGTTCTGCATCTGAGATTTTTGAACTTTTTCTATTTTGTCCAGTGTCTGAATTTGTTCTGGATTTATTTATCATTCTTGTTAGAAAAATTAATCACTATGGAAAAAGAAATCTGAAAGACTGCTCTTGGGTAATATTTGGCAGCTGTTTCCTTTGAAGGCCTTTTTATGGCTCAACTACGACATCCAATAGCAGTTAGTAACCAGTATTTGCTACAATAAATTTCAGCACAAATTCAAGCTGCTGTTAACACTACAAACAGATCTTTATAGAAAGAAATAATGTGCTATCCTGTTACCATTTTCAAAACCACCCTCACTAGGGGTGTCACAGGGGTGTCACTAGGGTTTGCGTCAAATGCATGGCCTGCATTTGATTTATGGCAATATGGACCTTTGTTGCCATTTTGCCACATTCTAGGGTGCTGTCATTGGCAGAATATTTGGGTTTGGCACCCAAGTTTTATAGGACAGGGTGAGCTGCCATCCTTAGCCTAGCTCCTCCCAACCTACCCGTTCAAAGGTATGTAAAGGAAAGTAAATAAATAGGTACCACCTCAGTGGGAAGGTGACAGTGTGTCCAAGTGCATGCAGGCCACATATCTATGGAGTCTTCAGACAATGCTGGTTCTATGGCTTAAGTAATATGGCGATGAGTCGTCACCCTAGAGTCGGTCACAACTGGCAGGGCAACCTGTGGGGGACACATTTACTTCACCTTTATATTGAGTATAGGGTCTTGGTGGTTCAGTGGTTAAAATGCTGTGCTTGTCAACCTGACAGCAGGTTGGCCATTTGAGACCCAAATACTGGATGACATGAGTGAGCTCCAGTTACTGCCAACCTCCTACCAACCTAGCAGTTTGAAAGTATGTAAATACAATTAAATAGTTTCCACTTTGGTGGGAAAATAACTTTCCATGAACCTTTGATGTTTAGTTATACCTGCCACTTGACCATGGAAATGCCTTTGCTGGCTCTTCAGTCTTGTAATAGGGATGAGCACCTCCCTTACAGTCAGCCATAACTACAAGGGCAACCTGCAGGAGACACCTTTACTTTATGTGGAGTATAGGCATATACACCTATGAAATAAAAGTCCATCCTTGTTATACACAGATTTTTTATACACTCATTTGACTCAACACGAATGGCCACTGGACATCAAAGTTTAAAAACTGTTTTCCTGCTGTTGTAGAGAGGCAGTCATGCAAGCAATCATTCCATTTTTCAGTCCCAGAATCAAACCCCTGAAGATACAAAGGCAACATCTTTTTCAATTAAGCGCAATAGAGGAGGGAAAAAACCTGGAAGTGGGTCTTTAAACCTATTTACCCACTGTTTTCTTTATACACTGATTTTTTTTATCCATGGGAGGATCTGGAAGGGAACTCTAATGGATAGTGAGGGATACCTGTTTATCATTCTTAGGTATGAGTAATGGAAACAATGGCATATGCTTCCCCTGTTTTGCTGTTTTCATTGTACGAATATTGAGGCTCAAAGGTCTGGGGGCAGGAACCTACTATTTCACTTTGTAAAGCTGCATCAATGGCACTATATTAATAAATAATAAAAAAGCATGCCTCCTAGTCTTGAAAGACTATGGTATCATGCTCGGCGCTGCATACGCTGCATGCGAAGCATGAAAGCCTGGGTTAGGCTGTTACCCAAGCAGCAAATCCCCCTCTCCACGCCACTGAATTAGTCCAATGGAAAGGCAGAGCCAATACAATTGGATCCAGCTGAGTCGCAGAGCTGGGTTAAGGACAGGAGCTCACCCTGCCTTGTGGGGCCAACCCGGGTCTTGAACCCTGGCCTGCTGGTTAACAGGCACAGTGACTTAACCACTTGTGCCACCCACAGCCCTACTAATATAAATAATAAATAATAACAGCCACAATAAATGTATAGAGTTGACATATTTCTCAGGTTGAAACAAGATCTTAATATATGTACAGATATCTGCTATTCAAAATGATAGTCTTGTCCAGCTTGTATTTTTTTTTGCGTTAAACTCAGGTATTATTGCACCCTGTAATCTTTGGTAGAACCTACCAATGTCCTGCTGTGAAGATAAATCCTTACCCATCCTTGTTCCATGTCGGTAATTGTTGTTGGTGGCAAGTCACATAACTTTGTGAAACTACAACAGAGTAACCTGCACCGGGGGGGTGCCAGAGGAATTAGACACAGAACTGCTGTTTGCACTGGAACCGGAATATGAAATTTAAAAGAGCCACAAAGAACCTCTGTGAAATAGCTTTTAATGAATCAAGTTTCCTATATATCATACTCCTAATAAACATGTAAGGAGAGCAACTGTGACAGATTGATACAAATCCAAATGGTATTATAGCGAGAACCAGAATCAGATTGACATCTCTTGTTTTCTGTTCCCCAGAGTCCTGTAGGCACTTGCTTTGATGATACAGTTTATGAGTTCAGGAGCAGAAGTGAAGTTCATGTTTCCATAGCCTCCTCTGAGGAACAGCAAAAAAAGCTTGGCCATCAATCTGGGCTATTATTCCCGTGTGATGTATTGCTTTTGTCAAGAAACCAAGAAAAGAGGTTCCATTTTGAAATGCTCTTGTCAGAAAACCTTCGGAAACTCACGTCTATGGGGCACTCTCTGTTTTCATCACAGTTTCAAATTAATTAGTGAGAGACTGCTTCAAAGGCCTTAATCTGGGCGAATGTATTAAGGCACATGCATTAGCAGTTTCCTGTTTTCACTTCAACGTTGCATGGTTTAAAGAGTTCTTTTTACGTTCATCGAAGACTATTGAGGGCCTTAATGCACAATATTGACAGAGTAATAAAAATAGCAAATTACATTGCAGGCTTTGTGCCAACTTCATTAAAAACCCAGTCATACAAAAATATATATGAGAGAGGTGGAGGGCAAACAAAAGCATGACTGCAGTTGTGAACACAGCAGACTGACACTCAGTAATGCTGCGGTTCCTGAAATGCAATGAGGAGTTATGCTTGATCTCCTCTTGCAGTACAGTGAGATGATATCCAAAAAGCAGAGAAGAGATAGTACCACTTCAGACTGCAGGTAGAATAAAGGTAGAATAAAAAAAATCATGTGACCAGGGGCAGACACTAGTAAGTTCCTGGTACTGTCCATGATCCCACATCCATCAAAAGAGCTGGGACAATTTCCCAGTCACCAACGCAGAGTACTAGCCAGGTGTAAACAGATTCCTACTTCATTCACTGATGAGGTGGGCAGTGAGAGCTGCTACTCATCTGCTTCCAGTAACCTTAAGGAAGGGGCAAATTTAGGGCTTTTTAGGGGAAGATTCTTAGGGGAATTGAAGTCTCCAGTTACTTCCGCAACCTGAAACTGAGTTAAACAAGTGACTTAAATAAGTGTAAATTCATGATGTGGTTTCAAGAGGTGGCTGGTGGGGGGACACTGGCCAAGTGCTCACCAAGCGAGTTCAGCCACTAGGGAGCATGGAGGCTTCTTGAGAATTGACGGGGGCTCCTTGAGAGTATAGTGTCGGGCTTTGACCAGGGACCCCAGTAAACTCCCAGCAAACTACCACCACTCCCTGGTGTACCAGTGTGAAGTATTTGTTTTAGTTGCACTAATTTTATTTTTGGCTACATGGGAGGACATTCAAAAATTGGTTTCTTTTATTACAGTATGAAGCAATAGGATATTCCAACAGCTTTAGAATTCTACCATTGCAGTTTGTTGCTTTGTCTGATTAAGTCAATTCTCCGTTTGAGTGCTGGGTATGTTTACGTAACACAGTTTCCTAATCCCAATATGAATATTTTCCACTTTTTCCATTATTGAGGGCAATCAATCTTTTCTTTGGTATTTCTGTCTGTGGTGTCTTTGTTCTGGCTTTCAATTTTTTAATACTTTTTTAAAAAAAGTTTATTGTGAGTTGCCATTCTTCAGATTTCATTCTTTCCCAAGACCTGACTAAAACCAAACTGGCACCCAAAGGCCGTTCTATAGTTCTCCTTTCTCTTTTTCCCCCTTTTATGGCCTTTACAGCCTTTTACAACCCCTTCCTCCTTCTACAATAGGTGGGCACTTTCTTGCATCCTGCTTTAACAGATGTAAAGAGGGGTGCAGTTATGATCCTTCTAGTCTAGGGAAGTGATTGGGGCAGGACTGAAGTGCTAATTGAAACTGGATAACAATTACTTACTGCATTACCAGATGGACTGATAGCACTGCAAGCTAGTGAGAAATGGATCATGGTGGCTGAAGGGTGAAGTGGCAACTGAATGAGCAGTTGGCAGGCATGGAGTGTGAAGCAGTGCCTGACAATTTTCTACCCTCTCCCCCATCCTCCCAATTCTGTACTACCATCTGCTCCTTCCTCCCCTTCAAGGAAGCTACTTCACCTGACCTCACTGATGGGCTGGTTCTTACTCTTCTAGGAATCTAGAAAGTAAAACATGGGCAGTGCAGAAACATCTCATGCACTCATGAATGCAAGGTTCCAATGTACCATTTCCCTTCCACCACCACCACATCCCTCTTACCCAGATAAGCAAATGTTGCAGAACATTTTTGGAATTGCATCTATATCATGAAAATGGCCAGATCTAATGTGATATTAAATAGTCCAATATATATTGTTCAGGGTTTTTCTTTTTTCTTTTCAAAAAGCAAATGGTTATGATCAGTTAATAAGTAACACACCCCATTTCAGAAGCCACTGCATGATGGGCTATTGTAGGGTGAATGGACAGCAGGCAGAAAAGAGCAGGGTTTTTTTTTTAACCCTGATGGGGTTAGGCCGGTGCACAAGCATACACTGACTCCACTGTGGAATGATATACCAGATGAGTTATGCCAACCTAAATTGGTTAGAATTGCACCCTGAGTGACCTCAAAAAGCAGGTTTGACTTATTCCGTCTAAAGAGCACCCGTATGTATCCAAGTCTCAGAACAACGAAACAAAAAATAAATCTTTCAAATGGTGCAATTTAATAGAGAAGAAATACTTCAGAACAGGGAAGCTGCTGCAGTAATATTTAGGCATCAATAATGACTAAAGCTCAAATGGATTCCTCTGGTAATGGCTGCAACTATTAGAAGAACAAAACAATATCATATTTATTAGCAATAAAAGCCAGGGGGAAATCTAGTTTGGCATTAAGACTGTAAGGAATATATAAATGATAAAGTTGTGGACTGCAAATATGTCTTCTAGCTATAAACAAACTACTTCCATTGTTTTAACCCAGGATTTTAAAATATTGCAATCCACAAAACAGGTTTAAAAATGAAACTGATCAAGGAGAAAATCAATCCTAACCTCCAGTCAAGCCGGCCTAAGCCCAAGGTTATGCTGTGCTGTGCATATGTCTTGTGTATAAATCCTGTGCAGACCTGCGGGTACCACAAAAGTGCTGTACGGCAGTGGTCCTCAACCTGCTTGGCCCCAGGGACCAGTTCTGTGGGAAATTTTTTTCCAAGGACCGGGGGGGGGGGGTAGTTTCTCCCTTTGGCAACCTGGAAGGAGGGCTTCCCTACCCAGAGCACAGCTGCCTCCAGCTGTAAAATCCTATTATAATAAATTAATAAATGGAGCTATTGTTAGGAGAGTAACCCTACAATAACTACAGGAGCACGTAAGAGACATTTATGTCTACGTAGTTACGGCACCAACTAGTGAAAATCTATGGGAATGTCATACTGCAATCCAGAGTAAATTGTTCTTACGTCAGAGCAAGGACTCCCAGTATTTACTCTGGATTAAGCACTATGTTACTTATTAGCAAATTTAAAATTGTTGCATTTAGGCTGCAATCCTATGCATGTCCACTCTTAAGTAAGCCCAGCAGAATTCAGTGGGGCTTACTCTCAGGAAAGTGTTCTCAGAATTGCAGCCATAATTTCTTACATATAATTTATCAGTTACAAGAAGGCTACATGATGCCTGCTCACAAGAACTAGGAGAAAAATGATTTTTTTTCTAGGACACAGGGCTAAAAAAGAGGACAGATGGTCACCATAGGCCAGGATCATTGGGGTTTCTATCAGTCTATCAGTCTGATTCCTATCCCCTCCTCTTCAGTTTCCGCCCAATCCTGGCTAGGATCATTGGGTTTTCTCTCTTTTTCTTCTCCTCTCTTCACCCTGTGGGTCAAATGGGGGTCTCTATCTGTCATTCCCTCTCTCTCCTCTCTCCTCCCCCTTCCCCTCTTTACACCATTGTGGCTGGGATGAGGGAATGCATCACATTCCCCACCTCTCTTGCAAGCTGGCTCCTGTGTCTGGTCTGGTGGGGAAACTCTACATATGGGTGGAGGTTTCCTCCTGCTGAGAGGAGGGGAAAGGCGCTTATATGGCTGGACAGAGACAGAGATCTCCTGAGGCCAGCCAAGTCCTCTTGTGAATTGCTCAGGCAGATGCTAAGGACCGCCTTTGGTCCCCTGCTGGGAGGAGGGCAGAGGCTCTTCTCATGGACTGGCGGGGTAGCTGCTAAAGACCCCCAGTGGTCTCTCACCCAGAGGTTGAAAATCCTTGCTGTAAGGCACTTCTGCGCCCCATCTTGGGGGAAGGTTAGGCTACTGTAAAAATATGCCTTTGCCTCCCTACTTCACCATGAGAATGGGAAGACTGATGAGTTAGGCCAGCCTTGGTTAGGATTACACCCCTAGTCTAGTTGATTGCAACAGGAGAGACGTAAACACTTGCCTAAGTTTTCCCATTGATATGAAATCAATGGAACTTTTAAAAGGTGCTAAACTCTTGCTGGAGTATGCCATGAACCTACGATTTCAGTCTGTAACCATTTGCAATTTTTGCAATCATTTGATGGCTTTGAAATCAGTCATTTCAGAAGGAATTGGAGTTGGGAAGATAACTTTTCATAGTTAGAAACTTTCTTTCAGTTGTGGGTTAGATTATTTTTTCTAGTAGTAAGTTAGGTGATTATTATGATTTCTGCACAAATAAAAAGCTATATACTTGGTTTATCATAAGGCAGAACTAAGGCAGTGTGCTGGATCAGAGAGGCTGGCATGCCTGCCCCACATCCAGCAGGAGTTTCAGGCTGCAAATGACTGGGGCAAAAGAGCCACTGCAGCTGTAATGAGTCTACACAGATCTATGCCACTTAAAGATGTGGCATACATTGGAGAACTGTGACCTATATGATTTTTCCTAAAACGGGATCTTCTGGCACAAGCGGCCCCACCCATAAGAACATAATAAAAGCCTCCACTGGATCAGGCCAAAGGACCATCCAATCCAGCTTGCTGTATCACACAGCAGCCCACCAGATGCCTCACAGGGCACATATGACACCCCCTCTCCCCCGCATCCTGCATTTTGAAATTACCACATCTACATCTATCTATGCACGCATGCACTCACACACGCACACACACACACACACACACACACACACACACCCATGATAGCTTGGAAACTGTGATGGTTCTCTCATTCAGGAATCTGTCCAAATCCTTCTTAAAGGCATTGAGGCTAGATGCCATTACCACATCCTGTGGCAGGGAGTTCCACAAACCAACTACACTGGGTAAAGAAATATTTTCTTTTGTCCTGATTCCCACAACCTTCAATTTTAGTAGATGTCCCCTAGTTCTGGGGTTATTTGAAAGGGAAAAGAGCATCTCTCTATTCATTCTATCCACCCTGCTATTCTGCTGCTTGCCCATGGGTCTGTCTGCTGCCCATCCCTCCCACACCCTAAAACATTTCCTGCCATATCTTCTCAACTCTCCTCATGTCCCTTATGCATGGTACTATCGTCAAAAAAATTGCATAAAGTGCTTTCATGCTTTAGGGCATTAGGTTGTTGCATGGATATGCACCATCCTCCCTGCACCAACAGGAATGTACCAGGAAAATGGTACATTGTGCTGGCTAATGGGAGGAAGGTGGGGAGGAGGCCAGATGTGGACATTCTGCATGTGGAGGGTGGTCCTGGGAGGTTGAATTAGTGACTTGGCTATATGCAAGATCCCAACCCAGGTCCTCAAGTTGTGCAGAGCAACCTTTGGAAGCCACCTTGTCTGTAGATGGACATCACTGCTCTGCAGCTAATCATTATACAGGATCTCCCACTTAACAAAATAATTTTCCTCCATGAGCTTATGTCATAAACACCAGGAAACTTTTAGTTTTTACTTTTTTGCCCAATTTCATAATATGTAACAAATAAGCTTATTATACAATAGCAGATTTCTTCAGATTTTTTCATTTCCATTCAGTCTGACAGTAGTCAGAGAGAATGTTTAAGTTTTAACTCTTTCTTAAATTATTCAACTGCTTCTATAACTTATTATCCAGTGATGTTTTCTTAAGAACCTAGTCAATGTAGTGTTATTGACACTTGACTCTAATCTACTTTTACTGTAAATTTATCGACAAAGAGATCTTCATTTTGAATGGAGTATATGAACCTATTCAGCATTTTCTCTAGCTTTTTAATATACTTTGAGCTTCTCTACAAATGCCTCTGATGCTTTTCTGAGGAGGAACTGTGATGCGGGCTTGTGTGGGTGATGTGGGTGAAGGGAGAGGACTCCTGGCGTAGGGGGGAATCTAATCCTATCCCTTCAGGTAAGCAATGCCATGGAGATGACATGGGTATGTCCAAAACAATGTCTTTACTGGCATCCATAGGCACGGAGGTACACTGAGCTTAGGTTGCAGAGAACACTTGACAAACAAATCTTAGGTAAGTATACAACGGTCTTTTCTAACCCATAGCTAGACCCTTCTCGGGTCGGATTCTCCCTTCACTCTTACTTGAGCACAACAGAGTCTATGATCCCCAACACGTCTTGGGAGCTGAACTGTCCCAGGTACTTGTCTTCTTGCTTTCCCCTGTCAACAGCAATGGCCAACACCATAACTACTCCCCGAAGGGGGCCTCAACCAGGAAATCATACCTTCCCTTCCAGTCTCTCTCTCTCTTACCCCAGAGGGCAAAACCAGCATCGGGACTTCTCGCTCAATCTGTTCCACGCCCTTCTGCTTTCCCACTCTTTTCACCCTCCTTATATACTCCCCATACGCCCCTCCCCTTAGGGGGGTTCCACCCTTCAGGATGGGGAGGAGGTGGTATGTTTTGCCACCAGGCCGGGCCAGTATAATATCGGGGGTACCCTAGGCGCCTCCCCTCCTTGTCCTTCGACCCTGGCAGCCAGAGCATCCCAGCAGCCACTTTCTTCTTCCAGCAGGTCATGGGTTTCCCCTGCTGGTTCAAAGGCCTCACTTCTGCTTGGTGTTGAATTCCTGCTCCTCCTCTTCCCCTCCCTGGTCCCAGAGGGGTGGCCTTAGTCCAGACACATGTGTGGGTACACAGAAGCATGGTGGCTCATCATCACTATCTGAGGGTTCCATAAACAGGTTGTCCTTGGCCTCCTCCTCTTCTGGGGTCTTCCTCCTGGCACCACAGGAACTATCAAACATTACTCCAATTTCAACTTGAGAATTTTCAGTTAACAATTCTAATTCAGATTCCAAGTCAAACATGTTCCCACCACTTTAGATTTTGCTCAGGTCTCTGCGGGGAAAGGCAATCTGGTCACCATCCCACATGAGGTGTCACATTTGAAGTATTGCTATGAGCTCTCCATGCGGCTCTATCTCAAAGACTGGAAGTATGTTTAAAATACATCTAGCTGTACTGTTGACCAGAACTAGCCACTGAGAACATAATTATTCTGTTTTAAATAACTCCACTGGATGCCAGTTTGCTTCTCCCATCCCTTCTGAATTGTTAACCTGCTAGTGCTGCATCCACCATTATCTTAGTTTTCCTTTCACCACAGAATTATAGAATTGTGCATCAGTCATTACACTAGATCCCTGCATGTGGTTTTCCCCCAATGTTCCTGCATATTACATGTTTTAAATAGCATTTCTAGTAACACACTCTATTGTTGAGCTACTTATTATGGGCTCTATTAACAGTGCTGGTGTTATCATTTAAAATCCTAAATGGCTAAAGAATGGAATATATTCAAGCAGTGTTGGAAAGAGTCCCACTGGGCATGACTTGAGTTGAGTCTAAAGTCACCTCAACTTGACTCAAAAATAAGTCATAACAGAGGCACTTTGAGGCATAACAGAGGCACATAACACAAGTCTTTGAGGCACTGCTTTACAACTCTAAAAGTCCCAAGTCGAGTTTCCCTGCCACCTTTATGCATATTTACTACAGGTTCACTGTTATACACTGATTTTTTAATACCTTGATTTGACTCAACATGAATGGCCACTGCAAATCAGTTTAAAAAGCTGTCAAATAAACTTCAACCTGTGCCAACAGCATTTCATTTCATACATACATTTTATTTAAGTCAGGCCAGAAGTATGATAGCAGGGAAAAGAAATCTCTGTGAAAGCCCAAGACAATGGGATACCTTATGGTGTTCTCATGCAATCCACCATACAACTTCTGGAAAAGACGGCTGTTGAATATTGTTTTCCTTTGGGTAAATTTTTAATTAAACTAACAGCATGGATGCAAGTTTTAGATACCCACAATTCAAATGACAAAGAAAGCTATTTGAATTTTAACATCTTTCATTTTTTTGTAAAAAGAAATTTTGCAAAAAGAAAAAATTCTTTTATAAAAATAAAACTAATTAGATTTATAAAATAAAACTAATGCTGTTTTATTTGCATGAATGTAGGAAGTTTGTAGAATGAGTTGGCCATGAGTTAATAAAATTAACATGATTTTAATTCTCTAGAGCAGGAGACAGCAACCTTAAGTACTCAAAGTGCCATTTGGACCTGATTTCCACAGTAAACAGTGGAAGCCACAAACCCTTCTGACATCTAAAATGAAGATAACTCTGTATATACCATTTTCTACCTTTATGCTATGTATATAGTGTGGTGCATTTATGAAATCAATAAACTGCTACAGATTAGCAACATGTTTATTTTTTTAGTTACATGACCACCATAATCTTCAAATTTAGAATTATGTGTCAAAAAACTAACAAACTTAAATAAAACAAATTTAAATTAAATACTCATTATTTTCTAAAGCCACAGGGAGCCACAGCGGAGGGATGAAAGAGCCACATGTGGCTCCGGAGCCGTGGGTTTGCAGACCCCTGCTCTAGGGGAAAATTGGAGGAAATTGCTTTGTACATGGAATTCTATAGGACTGACTTGTGCACTAACAGTGCAATCTTAACTGTAGGCAGGTTGGAACATGCAGGTTGGCATGTCTGGGATGCATCCACCATGGGTTTGGGAATGCTACAATGCATTCTGGGCAAGCTTTTTCAGATGAAACATTCTATCGATTGGGGGTAGAACTTGCTGTGATTTAGCATGAAAGGGCTTATGGCATCTTTACAATGAATTTAGGGCAAGATCAGTACTGTAAACAATAAGGTCAAAATGTTATTAAAATAATCCACACTACTGAATGCAGTTAAATTGAAATTACATGTCCAGTCTTTTCATACGTGGAGTTTTTATACACGAATTAGACTCAATCTGAATGGCCACTGCAAATCACAGTTTTAAAAACTGCTTTTCTACTTTTGTAGAGAGGAAGTCATGCAAGCAATTACTCCTTTCTTTACCTGAAGTAGTCAAAGGCAGGAGGGGTCCTTTGCATTTCTAATTGCTCCCTGAATCTCTTCCACAGTAAGAAAAGCTGCTTTTAAACTATTGTAAAGGGAAGTACTTTTTAGTTTTTATTTTTAAACAGCTTTTATTTAACTTTTTTTGTATTAGCAAGGAGTCCTAGAATCAAACTCCAGCAGCACAACTGAGGCACAACTTTATTACATTAGGAACAATGGAGGAACAAGAATCGGGGAAGTGTGTCTTTAGTATAAAGAAAGGGGTGTCCAAACTTTCAAGTTCAGGGCTCCTGGCCCTTTAACAATTGTGTAGAAGAGGGAATTCCAGCAGGTATACCTTGTGATCTGTTAGATGAGAAGCTGCACCTTTTGAAATTTCCTCCTTTAGAAACTTGTTAATAGACCAGGAGCCATGAAGTTAAAAGTTTTGACACTTCTAGTATAGAATGAAGGGATGCATTTAATTTATAATATTTGAAATGGCTTCAAATTGCTTTATCTATATAACAAATTTAATTTATGTAACAAATTTAATTTACACATAACACGTTTAATTTAATTCATAACAAATTTAATTTGTTCTGGAGGCATGTTTGTTACGTGAAATGTTCTTTACGTGAAGCGGATTTTCCCATAGGAAATAATGGAAACTCAGATGGTTGGTTCCAGAACCCAAAAAATATTCATATAAAAATATTAACTGGATGTAAAAATGATGACAAAACACTGGAATTGAATTCAAAACATGCATTCAATGTGCTTGATCCTGTGAAGTCTACTTAGGCTGCAGTCCTAAAGACACTTTCCTGGGAGTAAGCCCCATTGAACACAATGGATAGACATGGTTAGGAGGATGCAATCAAAGACACTTTCCAAGTGTCTGCCCACTTTCTCCTTCTCTTCATCCTGAGCCTCTCTCTCCCCTGCTCCCTTCTGGCTAGCCCTGAGCTGCTTTCTTCTTCTCCACTGCTGTTCTCGCCCTCTCCCTCTACCCAGCAGATGCCCAGCCACAGGAGGAACAGCGCGGAAGTGTTGCTTTCGCTATGGGCAGGTGCACTAGGCAGCCCTGATGCTTTTTAAGAGGGCTGCCAGCCAGCACCACTGGCGCCACTGTATATATACCTGAAAAATCACTGACTCACTCACTCACTTACTCACCAACAGCCAGCCAAAACTGCTGGGCCTAGAAGTGTGAAATTTGGGAAGGTGTTCCTTCTGCGATGGAGGTACCCACTAAGAACCAGTTTTCAGAAATTCCAACTGGAAGGGAGTGAAATGGGGCATAACACGTTTTCCTCCCTATTGAAGAATCCCTGATTGAGGGATGTTCTGCCCCAACCCCTGGACCTAGAAGCATGAAATTTGGGGAGGGTGTTCTTTCTGTGACATGAACACCCACCAAGAACCTATGTTGAGAAATTTAACCCTTAAGGGGGTAAAAAGGAGTGCAATGTGTTTCTATCCTATACTTAACATTGAAGACTGACTGATCAACATCCAGACAATTTAGTGCCTGTTGCACTGGGAGGGAGGGTGCATATGGGGGGATGTTGTGCATGGGGGATGATGCTAATGGGATGCTGATGTGCATGGGAGGGGACAATACATTTGGGGGGTTGATGCACAGTGGGGGTGGTGTGCATGGGGGTTTGGTGCACTTGAGTTGAAGCACATGGGATGGATGCACATGGGAGGCTGGTGCACATGGAAGAGTGGTGGGCATGGGGGGTGTTGTGCATAGGCGGTATTGCACATGGGAGGCTATGCGCATGGGGGTTGATGCATATGGGAGAGTGAGGCGCAAAGGGGTTTGATTTGCAATAGGGGGATGATGCGCATGGGGGTTTGTTGCGCTTCGGGGGATGTTGTGCAATGGGGTGGATGATACACAATGAGTGTTTGATGTGCATGGAAGGATGTTGTGCATTCAGGGTTGATTAGCATTGTGGATGGTGTGCATTCAGGGTTGATGCACATGGAGGATATTGCACAATGGGAGTATGGGACACAGGGTGGATCGTGCACAGGGCGGTATTTTACTCCCGCAATGCAGGCACATTTCGCTAGTATCTGAATATATTAACACACATATTTCCAATATTTCATTTCAAGCAACTCGGGTCTCTGGTCTAAACCTTTGATATTTTTTTCATATAGGTAAAGAAAAATAGAGGACATACTGTGGATCTTACTTGTTATTCATTTAAACTATGCCCTTAACAAAAGCAGTTTTCCACAATAGAAAGTCTACCTTTTCAGAACTTTGTCTGTTATTATAAATTATATACAAACATAAACTAGGCAAAGAGATTTATGTTTGGTGCCACCCTTTTAATGCTCTGTACTTGCTGTTAAGTTGTATATTTTGCTACAGGAGCATTATAACTCACCAGCAAATAACTAACACTGAAAATTCAGTTAAGTTTCAAAAAACTAGGCATTACTTCTCTGACTTGGCACTCCTTTTGGGAAATCAAAATTTTTATTGCCAGATAAATTAATGTTTCAAATGTGTGAATACAGATGCTGTTTGCAAATTTGCACAATCTGTCTTCAAGGGAAAAAAATTTATACTGTATACAGTAATGGAAAACAGAAAACTGCATATTTCACTAAATTGCATCTGTACAGAGAAAGATTTATATGGCTGGTTTTTTGTCACTAAAACATGTGGCTTTAAAGCATTTCATTTGAGTGCTGGAAATGGAAGTTTTGCATTTCTGTTTCGGTTCTTTGACCACATGTTCAAAGAGTGTATACATTATATCATGTGCAGTAAAAACAGCCCACTTGAATTAGATTCTCAAAGTGGTAAAGTGGTATCTCTGTATGTGTCACTTGGGGGATGGTGACTTAAGCCAAGCTTTATTGAAGAAAACTGGAAAACAGAGGTGAAAATCACAGAGGTGAAAATCTCTTCATTGAGTGGAGGGAAAAACTCATATGCTGGGGGATGGGAGAATGACTTATTAAAACACACAGACTTCCAGTCACTTTTAATCCGTGAACATATCTGCATATTTACTTAAAGATTTTATGCCTCTGAATGCCACTATGGGAGGGGTTTGGTGCTGGCTGCTAGATTCAGTGCAATGAAGACTGTATATTCATGTTCTGTCTGCTTATGTCTGTTTGCAGTATATATATTAATCTCTTGGCCATCCTCCTGCTCATCATGATTGCATCACTTTGGGGTGGGGTAATTTTCCACTAGAATGGTAGGGGAGCAGGCCCTGGAGAAGCATACCAAACATTTCCCGTTCGGTAGGCAGAGAATAATTATCCTCAACAACAATGCTTTTAAAACTTTTTAATCTCTTCGCTCACAGATCAGGTGCTAAAATTGTCAAGGCACACCTTCAGTTTTTTGACATTTGACAAGGTACACACATTGACAGCAGGGACTCACAATCCCGGTGACTCTATTAACAAACAACTTTCATCCAAACACTTGTGGCACACCATTAGACCATTCGTGACACACCAGTATGCCATCGCACAGTGGTTGAAAATGGCTGCTATACAACAACAGTTTCAAGGTTTTTCTGTTGCATCCATAAATGGCCTCCATGGTTGAACTTTCATCTCTGCCAATGTGCAGGAATGAGGTCTTTATCAAACACAAAACATCATGTTAGTTCCCAGCTGTCTTAATGATTCTTAAGTGTTCACTCAGGTCTTCATTAAATGCTTTTGACTACACATATATTGTTACCATGCTTACAATAAGATGTTCACACTTAAAAGGTTATATTTTTGCCCTCAAACAATTGACAGATAAGTCTTCCCAAGTACATTGATGGTAGAGTCCAAATAATAGCACTTTTTGTTATAGTATATATATGTTTGACCTTATGAAATCTTTTTTCTTCTTCTGTCAATTCCCTTTCTGCTAAAAGGCTTCAAAATAGGAGCTTTTTTCAGCTGTGAAGTATTGGATCCAATTACTCCCAGCATCTAACTACAGAGTTTATTTTAATAGGATTTGCAGTAAAACAAGGCATATAAAAATCAGATGCATAGGCAAAGAATTTTTCATCTTTAATCATTAAGCTACCAGTACAAATTGAGCCCTGCAGTTATTTTAGTCCCAAAGGAGATCAGAGAGTTAAAGAATTCAAGGGATTAAACATTTGTGTTTGAGTGAACATGTTAAGTGTTTTTTCGTGTTGGATATAATTAAAAATGTATTTTGTTCAATACTCTATTTTAAATGAATAGAATACACTTGCTTTCCATGTTGTAATTCTTTCTAGAGTCTCAACTTCAAGATCATACATTTCTTATTAATGCTTTTGGAATACCTAATTCCTAAAACAATATTATTGTTCCATGTCACCTTGAATCTCCAAATGATACGAAGTGGAAGGATCCATTGGTATTGAGCTATGTGCAGTGGTGGGATTCAAATAAATTAACAACAGGTTCTATGTCCTAATAACCTAAATTAACAACAGATAAAGTTCTATGTCCAGTGATGGGCCCAGCCTCCCTTAAGATCCGGTACGCCGGAAGTCAGGGGGCGGGGCCGGAGTCAGGGGTGGGGTGGGCCCTAACCAGGTCGAACTGTTCATGCGCCAGACTTGGCGCATGCGCAGTGCGTCCCTTGAAGCGTCCTTGGCGTCAGGACGCTTAGTGCGCCTGCGTCCAGCTGGACGCAGGCACGCTGAGCGTCCTGGAGCTCGGCGCCAAGACGCTTAGCGCGCCTGCGTCCAGCTGGACGCAGGCGCACTGAGCGTCCTAGGGCTCAGCGCTAGGACGCTTAGCGTGCCTGCGTCGAGCTGGACGCAGGCGCGCTGAGCGTCCTGGCACCAAGCCTCAGGACGCTCAGTGCGCGTGCGTCCAGATGGACGCAGGCGCACAGAGCGTCCTGGGGCTCTGCGCTAGGATGCTTCGTGCGCCTGCGTCCAGCTGGACGCACGCGCACGAAGCTTCCTGGTGGCGAGCCCCAGGAGACCCAGCGCCGGCGGACGCTGGCGTACCAGTCCCCGCGGCAAGAGCCCTGCCCTGGTGGAAGACCCAGTACGGGCGCGTAGGCCCGTACCGGTATCTGCCCACCTCTGTCTATGTCCCATTAGTAACCGTTTCTCAGAACCAGGCGCTCATTAGCAAAGGGTTCTATAGAACCTGTGAGAACACCCTAAAGCCCACTACTGGGCATCCCACTATGTGTTGCATCTATGTCTGTGAGCCCACAAAGCCCACTATGTGTTGCATCCATGTATGTGAGCATGCACACACACTTACCTTATCTGTTCTCCTTTTTACTTTAAACTAGAACTTGTGCTACTCATTGACAAGGGATTTAGGATAGAAAAAAATAAAGTACTTCATACAATCTATAATTATTTTTGAAACTGACAGTGCAGTCCTAGCTTGCATTGGAGCAGACGGGCCAGCAGATACGCCAGGGATTGGAGTTGCTGCTATGTTACCACAGAGTAAGGGGGAACTTCTCTCTCTTTCTCTGTGTGTATGTGAAAGAGAGGGAGAGAGGGGGGTTGCAAATGGTCTATGACTGTTGAACTGAGAATATATATCTATAATTTATCTGGAAAATAAGAAGTAAACAGCATATTAATTAAAACTGCAGATGATATCAAAATGCATTAGGTTGGGAGCACCACTGAGGAGAGATATAAAACAAAGTGACCTAGAAAGGTGGAGAATGAAATAGGAAGGGCAGAGTAACTTGTGAAATGCACTAAGAATTAAAACATAGGGCACAATCCAGAGTAACTACGGGGAGTCCTTGCTCCGGTGTAAGAACAATTTGTTCTGGATTGCAATATGAATTTCCCATAGGTTTTCACTAGGTGATGTAGTAACTAGGGGTGCACGTAAAGTCTCTTACGTGCTCCCGTAGTTACTCTGGATTGTAGGGATAAGAAAGAATTTGTCTGCTATGTGTGCAAGAGCAATATTCAGAAAACAGAGTGAAGAAAATGTGTACTGATCCAGCCTTAGCCATGAAACAGAAAGTGAGATGTTGTAGTGTGAGATATGCTATTGTGGGAAGAGATTAGAATTTATTTAATATTGCATGTGGTTATTTGCTAATGATTTGACCAATTGATATTTTAAGAATACAATGCCAGCACAATGGGTTTTGATGAATATAAAGTGTTTCTGGATTGTGATGGGGATGGCTATGCTTAGGAAACTGCCTTCCATTGGTCCATCTAGCTCAGTAGTGTCAAGAGAGCTCTCTGAGAGAAAACTGGCTGCCACTAGCACACCGGGGGATGGGGGTCAGTAGGGACAAGTGCTCTTGTGTGGCCTGTATGGGGGCACTGCCACATTTCCATTCATTCACTTGTGCAACTGGCTGCATTTTATTTGCTTTGGAAAAAAGTGGGTGGTTGGGCCACTCAGAGTGGTACCAAACAACTTACATTGGCTTCCATCTTCCCATCACACTTAGTGGCCTTGTTGAACCTTGGAGCATGTTCTCTCTGTGTGGCATTGCCATGGGCAGCCCAGCCGCTGAGCTGGGGCCCAAGTCAGACAACAGACTCAGGAGCTGACAACAGTATCAGGAGCAGCCTATGCCTTCCTTGCCTCCAGAACAAAAAGGCCAGAAACAACTCCACTGGCAGAACCGACCCCAAGTTTCAGATAGAAGTTTTTCTTAGCCCTTCTTGTAGAGACCAGGGATTAAATGTTGCACCTTCTGTGAGCAATGCATTGACTCCACCACTGAGAGATGGCTTCTCCCAGGCTGGTGAGAAAACATTTGAGGCAGGAAAAGCGAGAAAACTCTAATTGCCCTATCCTTTCCTCATGATGTGCTGGCATACTGCTTAGTCTGCCAGCATGGTTGCCTTTCTGCTGGTCTGCACAACATTGCTATTAGTGTGGTATACATAAAACTGTGGGCCACCAAAAGTAGCAGGCAGAGCAGCCACCATTGGGATTCTGCTAGTGGGAATCAAGGTAGGTGAGAAGTAGGATAGCATAGGATATGCCCAGGCTAGCTCCTCAAAGCTTCTTCAGCAAACAGCTGGCATAAATATGAGGAGTCCCATTGGGGATCATACAGCACACTTTCCTCTCCCAACTTGCCAGGGCCCTGCTTAGTGCACTGGATAGAGTGGACACTGTGTCAGTGGCACTGCATCTAGCATGCCAGTTGGACTGTTAGAGTGCAATCCTAACCAATTTAGGCCGACATAACTCACCTGGCATATTTTCCTGTGGTGGTGTGGGGAGGTTTGAGTATACCTATTCACTGGACTAGTTCCTCACCCCCACAACAGGACTGGGGCAGAAGTGCCTTATGGCACTTTTGTGACTCCCCAGATCAGCAAAGGACTTGTGCCAGGGCTTAGGCCAACCTACATGGAGGTTATTATTGCATCCTAAGTGTTGCAATCGATTGAAGACACAAAGTTTTGCTTTGGGTGGCATAGGACTGGGAGGGAACTGATGTTGGCTATCTAGTTGAATGGAAATATTTGACTATTAATAGCTGCCTCCAGGCTTTCAAGAAAAATATTTTTCAACACTTTGTGTTTTGCAATAGCCAAAAAGCACTGGTTAAAAATGGTAGGCTATAAACACATGTGACTTAACCTTCCATTAAAAATATAATAACTATGCTGGTGGAGTGAAGGTTACTATTCCTGAGTTGCATAATGCTTTTTCTCATTTTTTTTGTCAGTTGCAAAGGTATATCTGAATGAATAAGCAGAAGACAATCTGTCGTATTCAGAACTATTCAGTGCCAAATAGACAAAGCTCTGTCTGCTTTAAAAAATACTATGTATTTTATGTATCTGAGAGAGAGCAACTTATCATGAACAAAGATGAAGGTAGAGAGACACTAAAAAGATAATATTCCAGCTGATATGTAACACTTTCTTCAAAAAACATAGTATTATCTGAGCTATGAGATAATGACTGAAAGGTTTGATCAGGATAAGTAATTTAGCACCTTGGTTATAGCTGTGCTATCAGTTTCAGAGCGAGGCAATTTAAAATGATTTTCTCTTGAGTAGCTAAACATCCCAAGTGCTTTTGTCATGTCTAAGGGTAACATTTTGCATGAGAAATATTATTCCTGTAACAGACAAATCATATACAGCTTAAATGGTTGTAAAAAGAGAGTTGAAATGTTCTTAGATGCTGGCTCAGCAAGCCATAGGAGTGGACGAAAATGGAACTTGGGGGAAATGCTTTAGAATGATGGCAAGGCATCTCAACCACTGTGCCAGTTATAGAAGATGGTACTATTATAGAAGATGGTACTATTCAAAATAAATGCGGATCTCATCAATGTGAGCCATTTGTTTTAAAGAAAAGCTGTTGGCATGAATCATATCAGGATTGTTTACTTGCTAACCCAAGTGTGCTATAGGTTCATGTTCAGGTTAGTTTAATAATGTGACGGGCAAAGTTGAACTTAAGGTTGAGTCCCACATTCAGACGCTTCAATTCATTGCTGTATATACACATTACGTGGTAATTTGCAGTTGAATGTGTGAAAAGGCTCATTTGTGTGTGAAGTAGCAGGATAGTTCAGGCCTGAGATAGGGCATGTCCCATCTAGCCCTAATCCTGTCTTGGCCCTACACTACTGGGTTCTGCTCTGGCAATTTACCCAAGTAGCCCCAAAAGGATGGCAGGGAGAAGGTGGGAGGGGGCTTTTCAGGACAGAACGGGGGCAAAGGGAACAGGGTGGAGTGTGGGAGGCCTAGTGTGGATCCAACACTTATATTGGATCCTGACCACTTCTTGAGCAACCAGAAGCTCATGGCCACTCTGGTCTGCTCCAGTCTGTTAGGCCACCTCTCGCGGTCTGAGAAGACCCATAGAAGCTGCTGTAGCCCTGCTACTGGCAAGAAGATATGCCTCCCCTTCCCATTGTTGACACAGTAGCAGTCTCTGAACTTGCATTGTATAC
The DNA here is from genome assembly GCA_030015325.1 of Cryptoblepharus egeriae. Lineage (NCBI taxonomy): Eukaryota > Metazoa > Chordata > Lepidosauria > Squamata > Scincidae > Cryptoblepharus > Cryptoblepharus egeriae. Next base: position 4,100,517 of record JAREYC010000005.1, on the reverse strand, counting down.
AAGTACAGTGGTGCCTCACATAACAAGTTTAATTCGTTCCGGAAGCATGCTTGTTATGTGAAACGCTCTTTATGTGAAGGAGATTTTCCCATAGGAAATAATGGAAACTCAGATGATTGGTTCCACAACCCCAAAAATGTTCACATAAAAATATTAACTGGATGTAAAAATGATGGCAAAACACTGGAATTGAATTCAAAACATGCACTTAATGTGCATGACCCTATGAAGTCTACTTAGGCTGCAATCCTAAAGAGACTTTCCTGGGAGTAAGCCCTATTTAACACAATTGGGCTTACTTCTGCATAGACATGGTTAGGAGGCTGCAATCAAAGACACTTTCTTCTGTAATCAAAGACATTTTCAAAGCTCCCCAGGATTCTCCTTCTCCTTCTCTTCATCCTGAGCCTCTCTCTCCTGCTCCATTCTGGCTAGCCCTTACCTGCTTCCCTCTTCTCCACTGCTCTTCTCTCCCTCTGCCCAGCGGATGCCTGGCCACAGGAGGAACAGGGCGGAAGTCTTGCTTTCGCTATGGGCAGGCGCACTAGGCAGCTCTGATGCTTTTGAAAAGGGCTGCCGGCCAGCACATCTGCCCCAACTGCCATTGAGTGTGGCAGTGCTTGTTATGTGAAACCGAATCCTAGAGAAATTTTTGCTTGTTATGTGGATCACTTTTTAAGCAAGGTACAGTGCAAGTTAGGATTGATTGGCTTATGACTAGCAGCTGAGTATTTTATTGGACTTCACTGAACAACATTGCTAATTTTGATGATAGGAAATGATATAAAATTCCTTATCATGGTGCTACATTTGGACTAGCCCATTCACACAGGCATCAGTTGATGCTGAAATCATCACATCCTAGAGATTTGTGCACAGTAATCTGGATTGAGATCTTTACTCAGCAATGAAGCTGAGGTAGATGACTTTATGTCTCAGCCTAATCTCCCTTAGAGAAAGTGGGAAACAAACAATAATTTAATTAGCCAATTACTAATAAAAATTAGCAATCAGTCAAAGAATAACAAAAAATAGATGTAAAATATCAGGAAACTAAACCAAACACTAAATAATGAACAGGAAAAATGAGAAATTGAAGGCTATTTTGATCAAATGCATCACCATACTAAATTATCTTTGATGCGGGGAAGGGATAAAACTTGACATAATACAAAGAAAATGTTACTATAAAATGTATTTGTATATTCTTGTATTTTTCCCCCAGACTAACCTTGACAAGCACAGTTAGAACTTTATTAATGTATTACTTGCATTTGTTCTTTTTACTGTCAAGATGCACACATCATAAATAGGTAACAAATCTATTCTTGATATTTGTTTTCAGAGGGGATTGTCACTGTCTGCTTTATTTGGAATAAATGTTTGATTTCCAGTTTGTTCTTTTTGAGCATCCTAAACAGTAACAAATGCTTTTTGATTCACTTACAAATTATAAGAGAAGAGGCATGAAATTTTCCTAACCTTTCTTGCAGCTCTATAAATCACAAACAGACAAGAAAGTTAAGCACTGCTTCACTGGAAAAATCAGCAGACAGATGTAGCACGCATTCCCCTCAAAATAATTCAGAACCAGTTTCAATTTATCAAACGCCTACTTTATCTGTCAAAAACAACGTCCTTTCTCAACTAAAGGGCATTGTTTCTGCAGCAAGGGATAAAAAAAGTTCTGATGTATTGTTATCTGCAAATAGATGGTGGAATAATAGAACAACAGGCAGCGTTTCAAACAAAGAGATCAAAGGGCAAAATGCATTGCAAATCTTGTATATGTAGTCCAACATGCTAATTTCAAATAAAGAATTTGTTGTCTTAACTAACTTCTTTCTTTAGTCTGATTTGCCAAATAAATAAATAAAGTGAAATTTATGTAATTTAGACATGGGCGCATATTTACTTGTCCATTATGATTCAGAGAAACCAGAATTAGAATTACGAAGTGGAGCATGCATTAGTTAGGTATCTTGATATAGTGGCAGCTACTCTGTATATCACAGTCAGTGTATATACAATTAATAGCCTGCAGCTTTCACTTGCAGAGGTGCAATATAACAACAATCATCAGTAAGTCCAAGACCAAAATCTTTACTGGCATAATGTCTTAGCATTCATCAGGGGAAAAAATCGCCTGCATTCTTTAAAATCTTTCCTGAAGAAACAAATAAACTGACCTCAACTCTTCTCCACAGCCTTTTTGCCACCTTTCTCTCCTCAATGGCTCTCCTCAACTGCCCCCTCACCTCTTATCAGCCTACTCAATACTCTTCCATATGTTACATGGGGAAATGGGAATGGAACTCTTAGGGCACAATTCAGAAGTGCACTTGGGCTACCCTGTCTCTCACTGGGATCTCCCAACTGCAAAATGCTCCACCCTAGTTACTCTGGAAAAGGCTTGACCTGGGGCAGCCTAAGGCAACATAGGCTGCCCCAAGACAGGTGGAGCTGGGCTGCCCTAACTGGGGCAGCCTAGGCAGTTCAGGAAAGGCATGTTGAGGGCATGTTTAGCATTGCCGAAGGCAGAGCAGTTACTCTGTATCCAGAGTCTGTTTCCAAGGCAGATATGCCCTCTTTCAGCTCCTCAGAGTTATACCACCTCAGGAGCAGGTATAGTAATGAGTAGACCAATAGGGGTTCATGGTAACCCAGAGTAAGAATGGCAGTGTTGCCAAAAAATTCTGAGTTCTTTCCAGCCAAGTTGCAACCCCTGCCTCTCAACTTCAGGATATGGCACAACTACAGCAGCCCACTAACCTGGGGATACAGCAGGCCACTCTAAGCAATCCTCTTGCATCTGCCCTCCACTAGAGATACTGCTGAACTACATTCTCATGCTGCAGATGTTACTGGTTGTCAGGAACTTCTGGGCTTCCTTCCTTCTCTTACTCCTTTGTACTTAAAATAGTCCAAAATAGGAAAGTGTCTTTAGGATTGCAGCCTTTTGAGGCAGATAACAAAAATAATGCACCCCTTTCTGGGCATGCACCTGTTCTTCCAAACTTAAAGGGTCTGCAGTTCATTCAGGTTAGTGGGCTGCAACACTTAAAAAAATCAGTTTCTGTAACTGATTATCATATGTACTTAGATAGAGCAATTTCTAAAGATTTTTATGAAGAAAAGTGACAGGGTTATTTATATGTTTCTGAAGAAGATTAGGTTAATCTGTCCCAAAATGATAATTCAAGAAGACTAAAGTCAGCAGTAAAATCATGTCACTGGAGCCGCATTACAGTTGTCAATATCAGTTTGCAGTGATTCACATTAAACAGTTTTGATAATCTCAACAGCTTTCCCTTGAGTTTTGATTCAAACCTTGGGTACCATTAAATCATAACTCTCCAAGAAAATTAATTTGAAATGGCCACGTTATGCTTAGCTTCTACTGAAATGGCTCCCTCTAGCCAACAGTACCACATTGTTCAACAGCAGCCAGTTAGCCTGTTTTAAAATGCTATGTCCTGGTCTAAAAACGTAAGGGCAGCATAGCTATGAAGCCAAATACATAGACGGAAGTAAATAAATAAATGCATGCAGCAACCATGAAGGACATATCAGGCATGCATCTGCAATGCGGCTCAACAGTTGTGGAACATAATATTTTTTTTAAATTGTAAACAGGATGCAAAATATGGCAAAAATATAATGGAGGTAGGAGAATGTTAGCACTTTGCCACGTCTGCCAGTTTGATTGATTGATTATTTTATAGATTGATTAAATAAATAAATGTTTCCATGCATAGAAACAATTTTTAAGTGTACACTTAAAATCATATCAGTAGTATATATTAAATTCAATTTGTCTTCTAGACATTCTTTTCATTGAAGCAAAGTACTGGTGACAATTTGTCCTAAAGTTAAAGCAGGTTTAGGGAGCCATTTTAAGGGGATTGTGTATGATGCAAACAAAACAAAAACAAACACAAACAAAAAAACTCAGTAAATGATTCCTTTCTATGTTCCATAGCTCTGCATTTAGCCATGGTTTTCCATAACTATTTTACTGTCAGCACAATCCAGAGCAACTAATCTGTCCACATAATAGCCCTTGGGTTGTTCTATCACTAGGGTGGAGCAACTGCAAGATGCTCCACCCCAGTTACTCTGGAAAAGGCTTAGAGCAGAGCAAGGCAACATAGGGTGCCCTAAGAGAGGTGGACCTGCTCTGCCCTAGACAATTCAGGAGAGGCATGTTGAGGGCATGTTTAGCATTGCCTAGGGCAGAGCAGTTATTTTGTATCCAGAGCCTTTTTCCAGGGCAGAAATACCCTCTTCCAGTTCCTCAGAGTTATACCACCTCAGGAGCAGGTATAGTAATGAGTAGACCCATAGGGATCCATGATAAGAATGGCAGTGTTGACCAAAAATCTGAGTTCTTGGCCAGCCTAGCTGCAACCCCTTCCTCTCAACCTCAGGATATGGAACAAACTATGGCTGCCCACAAACCTCAGGATACAGCAGGCCACTCCAAGAAGCCCCTTGTATTCACTGTAGAATGTACTGGCATCTCATCAGGGACTCCTTATAAGACAGGCACCCAGTGGCGTCACCAGACTGGTGCGGCTGGTGTGGGCTGCATTGGGTGATGCGCTCCGTACGGGGTGATGCGCTGAAGGAGTTTGACTGTCCTTTGGCAGGCCCCGGGCGTCAGCACCCCCATTCAGGCCTGCTCCAAGGCGCTGTAGCATCCAGAAGCTGTCGCCTGTCCTCAGAGCTGGCCTGAACGGTCATCTGAGGTACACTGCGCAGAAACACACTGAGCATGCCAAACAGCTTCAGAGGAGACTTCCGTAGAGCGGAGGAAGTCTGCGCCTCGGCATGGCCATTTGGCCTCACTCAGGAGGCGGAGCGGCAGCCGAAGGGCTTCAGAAAGAGTACTGCACAGGCACCAACTCTGACGCCTGCACAGTCTCCTCTGAAGTCAAAAGTCTTCAGAAAAGTACTGTGCAGGTGTCAGAGATGGTGCCTGTGCAGTACTCTTCCTGAAGCCAGTTGGCTCCAGAAACAACTGCGTGTGCGCAAACTTTGGCAACTGCGCAGTCCAGGTAGGGGGGTGAGCGCATCCCAGAGGTGATGCACAGACTTCCGCACCAGGTGATGCACTGAGTCGTGTCACCACTGTAGGCACCACAGCTGTTCCTTGTTCAGTGTGATCTGAGGGGTGTCTCCTCAGGAGCAAGTCTTCCCCATTACTTAGCATGCTCTGGAGAAGTTAGGGCAGCCCAGGCTTCCTGACTCTCTGGATGCAGCATAACTTTCTGCTCTGGATACAGAATAGTTAGGAGAGAGCAGTTAGGGCAGAGCAGGCTGAACTTGCTCTGGATTGTGCCCTTAGAGCACAAGCCTATGTCTACTCAAAAATAAGTCCCATGTTGTTCAATAGGTCTTACTCCCAGGAAAGTGTCTTTTGGATTTCACACTTAAGCGGGTAAAAGAACAGGCCACTTTAGTGCTGAATTTGATTTCATCTTTCGACGAAAACCTATAGAAATGGGCTTAATGACTACATTGACCTATTAGGATATGTGTCTATGTTTCTGGCAGGAAAGCTGGCTTTTATTTCAATTTTTTAATTATAAGAAGTATGATATTAAAATATCAGCATTTTAATAAAGAATGTTTTCTAATTCTTCCAATGATAATATGGTATATTAACATATGAAAAGCCTTTTCCAGAGTTATACATCACAGAAGCTAATAATTCAACTAATTTGTAGAAGAAACTCCTTCACGTTTCTTTTAGGCTATGCTGACTGACCATGTATCATTCAGCAGCATGACAAATATTCCTGCTTGAATGTGAGTCACTGGAACAATGTAGATTACATCGCCTATCTCTGGTGTCACCTGGCGTTCTGATTTAAGCATCTGCTTCTTTTATTTTGCACTTTTGGCTTCTGTCACATGAAGATTCCCAGAATTCTCAGGCCTGATTAATTTGTTATTGGAACTATTTCCATTGCAGGATGTTGCACTATAAAAATCATACTCACCAGAACCCTAAAACCATCATTGGCTAACAACTGCACGTGTACATGTCCCTTAAGGTCTACCAGCCAAGGTAAGTGTACAAGCTCTTTCCTGTGGAGTCTGAGAAAGAACATTATTCATATTTGCAACTATTGATATTGAATTAGGCTGCACTCCTACTCTGGAGCAAGTCCAGAGGAGAGCGACAAGAATGATCAGTGGGATGGAAGGGAAGCCCTACGAGGAAAGGTTGGGGGAACTTGGGATGTTCAGCCTGGAGAAGAGGAGGCTGAGGGGAGACATGATTGCCCTCTTCAGATACCTGAAGGGCTGTCATAGGGAGGAAGGGGCCAATTTGTTCATAGATGCTTCTGAAAGCAGAACTAGAACCAATGGGTACAAACTGCAAGAGAGGAGATTCCGGCTGGAAATCCGGAAAAAATTCCTGACGGTGAGGGCGGTTTGGCAGTGGAACAGATTGCCAAGGGAGGTGGTGGACTCTCCCTCACTGGGATCTTCAAGCAGAGGCTCGATGAGCACCTGTTGGAGATGCTCTAGGGGGAATTCCTGCTGCAGGCAGGGGGTTGGACTAGATGACCTACTAGGTCCCTTCCAACTCTATGATTCTATGATTCCTAAGCATACTTTCCTGTAAGTAAGTCCCATTGAATATAATGGGATTTACTTCTGAGTAGACAGAGTTAGCATTGCACCCTTAGTCATGGTGAGCCTTATTCCCACATGTTTTACAAAAAATGACCTATGTTCTAAATTCTATTCTAGTTACGTTGTAACCTAAAATGGGTGTTATGGAGATTTTTAACACTAAGGTGGAGACATAACTGAACTTGAAGTGGAAAGATGGGAATCCAATATGGCACATTTGGAAAAAACACATTTTGGGCTGCAAACCAGCAAATAGGAAATGACTAAATTCCTACTACCCATCATGGTTCAAGTTTTGCATTGTTCTGTTTGTTGTAGGCCATGACAAAATAAAAGCTAAAGACGTTCAAATTAAAGCTTACTACTACATATAATTGTACATGTAACTTATAATTACATGTAACTTATAAATTCCAAGAAGGATTCATGCTATCGGCTCACAAGGAAAAGTAGGACAATAAAGATTTTTTTCCTCCAGGAGACAAGGCTAAAATCCAGGACATGTCCTGGAGAAAGAGGACATATAGTCACATCGTGGGAGGTGGAGATGGGAAGAGGAGAGGAAGGAGGGATAAACCCTCATTGTTCCTTCTTTCTTTCTTCCCTCCCAGAGCAATTGCCAAGGGGGAGCTCACTTTTGCCCAGCTGTGGAGGGCACTTAGCAATTGCCCCTGCCCAGGCTCTTGCAACAAGTCAGGTTTGGGGTCCAGGGCAGGGGTTTCTGGCTGGCAACATTAAGTGCCTGGCTTATGGGGGACCAGGAGAAGAAGAACCCCAGGGATCACACAGAACCCAGCAATCTTCTTTCCTTCCTCTGCTGTGACTGGGAAGGTGATCTTGTCAGCAGCTTTAAGTTCCCCTGGATGATGGCCCTTTATAGGATCTTAGAGCTACAGAGCCTGGCTGCTTCTCTGCCCAACCCAGGGAATGACCACTTCAACCTTGGGATGGGTGGAGGAGACCCGGGGATGGGACACACAACCAGCTGTCTTGCCCTGAGACGGTAGAGGAGCCCAGAGGAAAGAATCCGTCCAAGAGTACAGCATTGCTCCTCCTGCCTTTCTCTGGAAAAATGCCTGGCTGTGACAAGACAGGAGAGGAGCCTCCAAGAGCAGCATTGCTCCTCCTACCTGTCTCAGGAGCGAGGCTTTGTGTCATCCTTGGGACACAGCCAGGCACAGTGCTCTGGAGAGAAGCAGGAAGAGGAGTATTGCTGCGCTCTGGCTCTTCAGCAGGTAGGGCAGTTAATTGATGGTGATTGTAATGCACACCCCTATTTCGGTGAGTCAGTTTGGCGGAAAAGGTTGCGCATTACAATTGGGGAAATGCGTTACTTTCTTTGGGATATGTCCTGAACATGCCTGGAAATATGGAGGCCTTGCACTGATGGAAGAAGATGCTGTGGAATTCATTACATAAGATTACTGACAACTGGCTCAGATGGCTTTTAAAAATTAACTAGGTGGGAAGCCTGATTTTATTCTTCCTGGTGCCTAGAGGACCATCAGAACCAAAATGGCTAGTGCTGTATCTGAGGGGTAGGCAAGCTGGTCCACTTTAGGGATTCTGGACCTTTAATAATTGTATAGAAGAGTGACTTTCACAAGATACTGCTTGTCATCACCCACTGTGAGGAGACAAGCAGTACCTCGTGAAATTACTTTTGTATATATTTGTTAATGATCCAGGATCCCTAAAGTGACCCAGCATGCCCATCCTTACTGTAGCTCTTGGGTGCTGGGACGCCACTGAACTTCTCCAATTTTACCCACTTCCACCAAGGAAAATCTCTGGCCCTGCAATGAGGGTTTCATGTTTGTGTTGGCTGTTTTGCTGGTATAAACTTGAGAACTTCTGTGTCTGGCCTTTTCGCCCAATATTGAAGATTGCTTCTGGCAGAGCTGGAGTCTGCTTGTCCCACCCCATCTCTAGCTAGTTTCTCCACTCGGCTCCACCCTCCCCTGCCCTACCCTCACCCCAGAACACTTCCCTCACCCAAAAATCTGCATCAGTACCCATAAATATGATCTACCTTCAGGAACTTGCTTGGTGTTCTCCATTTTGGTGCCACAAGCTTGCTTTATGACACTTTTACAACACTCAGTCCTGGTGCTAGGGCCCAATATTCACATATATCCTTGATTATTTACCCCCTATAGCAAAATGAAATCTTCATTTTCAGTGGCAGTACATCTACTGAGTGCCCACTATAGAGAGGGCGTACATGAACGCAAAATTAACATAAAATCCAGCATAGAGTAACAGTCGTGCCAACTTCACATACAAAAACCACAAGCAGAAAAAATAGTTGAACAGTAGTGCATGCAATATTAAAAAGTATTGCATCAGATAGCATTGATTTTCTGAATTATGTGGATCAAAATCCTAACTCTGATCTTTCCTTTATCCTTTGAATAAAGTACCCTATATTTTGAACAGGAAACTTTGTTCCTGAAAAACACTACATCAATGTACTCTCTGCTCTTGCAAACCCTGAAAAACATAATTTCATAGATGTAGAGGTGTAAGCTGAGTGTTAATGTGTTCATCTTTCAGAAAGTTTCCATCATTCCCACTAATGGAGAGATTTTTTTTTTGTTCAGTCATCATATTTGTGGTCTGATCCCTGGCTAACTGCAGTACAAGGACATTTTGGTGAGATAGGCTACTGTACATTCTTTGTAGCGCATGTTATTATTCATTAAATGGGAGAGGATATTTTCCCTCTAATAGGGTGATAAAATAAAACACTTCTATTTGGGGCCTGAATTACACAGTCACAGGCATCACAAAAGTAATTGCCATCAGGTAACTGTGCCACCGAGGGTCTAGAGTGATTAACAATGCATGCTGAGCACACTTTTGTCTTTTAAGTTGGTTTTCTTCCACAAACCATCAGGAGGAGATCTTTAAACAAGTTATTAAGGTCAGGGTTGTTTTGAAGAATGTTCATACATTTCCTGATAATAGCCTCGATTCCACCTACCAGTTACTTATCCTGCTGACACTGCTAATAGAAAATTATTTGTATTTTTGATGCAAGGAATTCCAATAAGAGCTCCCTCACCCTTAGTTTCATTCCAAATATCCAAGCAAGCTGCACTTAGGAAGCATTAACCTCTGTAAGTAGAACTTTCTTTTTAGGTCTGCTAGACCTTCACTGAAAAGAGTTTTCACATTGTATATGTTCATGTTTTCATATTCATAAGGGTAATCTTTTGGCCAAACCAAATTGGCTGTTTCCTCAGAGAGGATAGCTCTGGTTTGGCGAATAGCCACAGGTGTCCAGAGCAACATGTCTACTGTGTTTGTGGGTGACCTCATTGCAAAGGTCACTTGCATCAGGTGTAATGCTTTTTTGTGGTTTGCATGCTTGGCTGCCATTAGGTTCTGAAGGTAAGTGAAGACAATGTGGCCTGATTGTTTTGGAGATCCTGAGAACTTTGGGAATTCATACCAGCAGTATATGTATCTTCTCAGAGATTTATGAACTCCATATAAAGGTAGAACCTTTTTTATGCAGGGATTGGTTCCACAATCCTCCATGGGAGGTGAATTTCATGTTGTACCAAAACTGCATACATCTAAGCAAACAGTTCCACAGCCTCAGACTTGGGGAGTGAGAAAAACCTGGGCTGCTGTTCTTACAGTCCTCGGTCACCACCTTCCTGTTGGGCTTAGTTCTTCCCCATTGCCTGCTGTCCCTGCTTGTTTTACCAGGCTGGGGGGGGGGGGGGTGCGGGATGCTGAACTTCTAAGATCCCAGACCTAGGCATGTCTACTCAGAAGTAAGCTCCATTATAGTCAATGGGACTTACTCCCAGGAAAGTGTGGCTAGGATTGTAGCCTAAATCTAACACTTTGGATTGGAAGATTGCTGGACTGTGTACCAGTACACAGGGTGGTGAACCCTGTGGTTAGGAGCATAGAGAACCTGTTAGGAGCACAGAGAACCTGTTGCATCTCAGTCTGAAGGAGAAAGACTGAAGGATGGAGGAATTGATCAGAGAAGGATCCTGTTTTTCCTTCTCATTTTTAGCTGTAAGAAAGGCAAACAATGCTAGTTGAAGGAAAACAATCTGGGTTTTTAAAAACCCATCCCCTCTTTTTAGTAACACTTTCTCACCTGTGCTCTGTGTATGTGTTTGAGTGAGTGAGGGGTGAGAGAGAGAGAGAAATCTACTTTGCTGCACTTGCTCCAGCTACAGAGATTTTCACCTTGTCCACAGTAGTACCCTCTTCTACTTCCAGCAACTGACTCCATTTCCCATGACTATGATGTTAAAAAAATCCCCATTGATTGTTAAGGGCTTCCAGGATTTTTGCAGCAACTTCTGCACTTGCATGCAGGAACCCCTTTGATGCATCTGGGGCTGTTTTTTTGCCTGTGTAAGGCACAGCCTCTTATCTCTGTTTTGGACCCTGGAGGGAGTCACTCTCCAGAACAAAGGAGACAAAGGTGTGTGTGTGACTTTTAATTCCCTCCCCAGTTTGCATTAAGACAAATTCTCAGATAAAAATCTGTGTATAAAAATCTGTGTTAAGACATGGTGCTTGTTGACATGCATGATGGGGTTCGAGACCAGAGTACTACAAGATGGCGTGAGCTCCCGTCTCTTGCCTAGCTCCAACCTAACAGTTCAAACGCATATAAATGCAAATAGGTACCACTTCGGTGGGAAGGCGTTCCATGGACTTTAACTTTTAGTTATGCCAGCCACGTAACCCTGGAGGTGTCTTTGGACCATATCGGCTCATTGACTTTTGGTATGAGAGATTATCACTACACCCTACAGTCAGTATGGCTAATAGGGCAACCTGCAGGAACACTTTTCCTTAAAATAGGAATAACTAGCAATTTGTTTTTGCATCCAAAATTTGTTTTTGCATCCATGTTTGTGTGTGTGTGTGAGTGGTAATCTTAGTGGGCCATGGCTATAAGAGGTGTCATTACAGATTCCTACACTTTAAGATTTACCGCTACACCACTGATGGCCATTAGTAATGCTGGTTAAATCATCCTTATATCTGTTTGTATAGAAATAGGCACAGTTTAGCTGAAAATACAGAGCAAAATGGACAACCAAAATTTACAGTGCTAGAAACAAGCTTGCATGTGGAAGTTACAGGGAACTTGTCCTGAGTTTGGGCTGTGTGGGATCAGCAGGGCTAGTGAGTATCTGATCCTTTTAGCTGAAATAATAAAGGCTTTGCATTTGGGCAAACTAAATAAAAGCTATTGAATTTATTAGAAAGCTCATCAGTGGCACCCATTTACCTATTTGTTGGAAGAAGAGGTTAGAATCATAGAATTATAGAATCCTAGAGTTGAAAGGGACCTAGTAGGTCATCAACCCCCTGCCTGCAGCAGGAAATCCCCCTAGAGCATCCCCAACATCTCTCCTCTGGACTTGCTCCAGTTTGGCTGCATTTTTCTTAAAGTGAGGTGCCCAGAACTGAACACAGTACTCAAGGTGGAGTGGACCCATGTGAATCCCACGTGTTACATGATCCTACTGACCTAGTAGCTGCAGTACCATTCTCTGGCCATCTGGTGCCGCAGCACAGCAAAATGCAGGCCAGTAATTCATTCTCTTTGTCAGGTTACCAATACTAGAAGCAAAGTACCTGACACCTGCATTTTACGTTGAAAGTTAGCAGTAAAATCTATTTTCCAGTAAAATAGAAATCAAAAACCAAAACCCCCCACCATAAAGTATTATTTACACAAATAGTGACATTTGGAGGGCACCACATTTTGAGTGGGTAAATTCTCACTATTGTTATCCCTTACTATGGTTGTACTTCATTACGGATATGATCTAGGTCAGATTCCCCTGTGGTTGCTTTGTTGAGAAATGTTATAGCCAGCATATTATTTTAAAACGTTTTAACATAATTTGTAACTCCAATGCTACAATATTTGGTCTGAAATTTCTGAGGTGTTACACTATGAAGGTCTTTTCACCCTGTGCTTTAGGGAAAAAAATGAATATGGATTTTGCTACACAAATGATTACATCAAAGAGCAGCTGTCTCTCCAGCTGTCCGCCATCATGTCTTTTTCTTTAAAATCTCCAAAGAAACAGAAAAGAATCCACCTTCCACCACGGTTCTCCATAGCCCACTTTCTCCAACCCCTTTGACCACTTATTGTGGGAGAAAGACAAGTTCTACTTGGTATAGCAGAGAGCAGAGGGAAGCAGATATAGGGGCAGATGGAATAATATAGCAGGGGTTCCGACTGTATCCTCCATTAGAGAGAGCAACCTACAAAGCAGGCTAGACTTGACCAGGTTGTACTTACAACAGAAACAAAAGCATTATGCGTTTAAAAATGCATAAAAAAGAAACATTAATATAGAAAGAAACATCAGTATAATTGTAAGAGTTATAAGTTAAGGGATGGCCTAAGTTTTGCATTTTCCAGATTTTGGCTGCAATCCTAAAGACACTTTCCTGGAAGTAAAACCCATTGGACACAATGGGGCTTACATCTGAGTAGACATGGTTAGGATTGTGCTCTTTATCTGCATTATAGCTTGTTTTAAAAAAAATTACGGGGTTTGAAGGTTTTGCCTTTAAAAGCAACTTTACATGGGTAATGGAAGTCATTGCCATTTAGCATACTTTTTCAAATATATTGTCATGCTGCAGACCTTGTACATGGGCTGAAATATACAATTGAAGCAACAAAACAAAAAGACATTCTTGGCGTTTAAGTGAGTCAAGCCCCTTAATATATTTCCTGAAGATGTGATGATTTAGTGGAGGTTTGGTACTTTGACAAAACTTGCAAGAAAAGCATGTCCTTGAATAAAAAACAGGAAAAAATTCAAAAGGAATTTGGACATTTAGGGGATAAAGATACTGTTTGTGTGTGTATGCATTTGCATGTGTGTGTAAAACTGATATGGATATTCACATTGCTAACACTGAGCCCTATTACTTGTCTGATCTTCAAAGGACTAAAACCAAGTCATTAAAATAAAAGGTTAGTTTTTAATGAGAAGGTATACAGGATGCCCAACATAATTAGATAGTGAGCTCTGGAGAATTTATGGGACTGAGATGCATTTTTGAAAGGGTGGAAACAGCTCAGCAATGTGAGTTTTGAAGGCACCTGGCTTAATATTTTGAACAATTTACATCTGTAAGTGGTTTTAATATGTCTGCTTGGAGCCCTGGAAGGCACTGTAAAACAACAGTTGCTTCCTTACTTGCTGGCTTCATCAGAAAATTTTTGTGACAGATAATATTCAGCCTTTTAATCTTAGATTACTTACCAGCAACTTTTAAACAAGAAATATTCATTCTATGAGGTATGCACTAATTGTGCCTTTTTGGAGGAACAGATTTGTTGTTAACAGTCAGTGCTCAGCTTCTGCCAGTGCTGCTGTTTCAATAGCTTTTGGATAAAGGTTGTAAATCTGCTTATCGTTATTGTGGAGGTGCATTGCAATCCTAAGCATACTTAAATAAAATAGGTCCCAACAGTGTTTGGTATATCTGTGTGACTGTGATCTAAATCAGCAGGACATTTTCAAGCATGCATGGTTAGGACTGGACTGCAAGCATGATAATCTGTTCCGTGCTGTACAATGCCATGAATTCCAAAAATAAAACTTTTGTTCCTCGTGATTCAGAAAGTGTGACTGGAGAATTATGTAGGCAGAAGTTTCAAGTGATAGCTTGCAAAGAGGCCTAAGAATTTGGTGGCATTGTTTGAATTTATTGTTTTTCTTTCTAGTTTACCCCAGCCATTGAACTTCCCTTTTGTTCCGAAAAGCCCTTTTCTTTATTTTCATTTCTCTCCCATGTCTAAATCTGGTGGCCTCCTTCTGCCATCTCTTTTATTTCTCTCCTTGTGGAAGGATTGTGCATGTAAGCACTTACTAACCCCCTTTTATATTATTATTGTAAGAAATAAAGGAGCTGAATGCATGTTTTAATACATTTTTAATGGCCATCACCGATTCACTACTATTCTTGCTATTGTCTTGCCTTGCTATTATGTTTAAAGACTTTTATTTTTATCAATATCTATTGTGTCATCCTGTTAAAATGACAAAGACTCCCACGCTGAGCAAATTGAACGAGCCCTTCACTTCATCAAAGGGAGAGACTCATTCTGGCTGCTAAGGTTTTTTGGGGGGAGGTGAGTGTTGGGGAGAACCATTGTTTATATTCCACTGACACCCTCCCTCCCTTTAAATAATGTTCATGTATTATTAAGAGAATATCCCTCTTTAGGATACAGATAACTTTCTGAAGAGCCCACTTCATTTTGAGATCTTTCCACAAGAGGGCCAGACAGTTGCTGCCATCTGCCGGCCAAATGCCACTACTAATAATATACAATACTTGCAATTTTCATATGATTTGCCTTTCCCAGAATTGAGCAGAATATTTTCTGATTTTAATACTACAAGTATATTACAGATTACTAAATCAGATTACAGATAAATTTAGGATTATTAAATAAATCACCATTTGCAATGTTGTAATGTTTTTGAATACCTTTGGGGGAGGGGGGAGGGAATGAGAGGATGGGGGAAATTTTCCTTCCCAAACTTCTCTTCCTTTGGCTGCACTCTTTTTAATTCCATTTGCCCATAATGTTGCTAATCTGATTGGCTTGTCATCCAGATTTTTAAAAAATTATCAGCAAGTATCTACCGTGCATCATTTATGGCTCAGTATTGTGATATTATCAACAAAATCATATGGGTCACCATAGCTAATGGGATTAAAAAAAAGTATGGACAAATAATGCAAAGAACTTTGTGTTTAAAGAGGGAAAATAGCTTTTTATTTCAAAAAAGCTTTTTAATGGGGCAGAGGTTGGGGGGCTGTTGTTTTATTGTTTTTAACATATATGTTTTTAGCCTGGATGTTTTAATTATTTTTATTAATTGTACTATTTATGTTTTTAATTATTTTTTATGTTAGCTGCCTTGAGTCAGGCTATTGGCCAGAGAATTTTTAAAATAAAATAAATAAATAAAATAGTACCATAACCTGCAGCATCAAAACAGAAGGGCTGTTTGCTCCATAAATACTTGAAAATCAATAAGAACAAAATGCATGATTCAACATTCACAAAAATAGGGAAGTAGTTTCAGCTGCAGCTTATGTGCAATTAGTTCTTTGAATTCCATATGAAATAGAAGCTATAATATATTTAAAAGAGAAGAAATAGGGAATTAACATGAATTATAGCAGAATCTGCAACCTAGGTCCATTGAAATCTGGCCTTGAATATGACAACATTCTTCAGCTTCAGTTATAGTTTTAATATGCACAAGTACATGGAAAAACAAGAAATAGGAAAATATGAAATACTGCATAATAGGCATAGTGAGAAAACACTTCAAGTAGGAAAACTCTACAACACAGAACTTCTCATAACTAAATCCATGCATGCTAGCTTTTTTCTTTTTTTTAAGAGGGCAGAATCATTGAAATGAAAATGGGTGCATTCCTGTTCTTCCGCCAGTAAAAGAGGAGCCCTTTCATATTGAAACACAGCAGTGTTTACTGAAAGAAACTTTTGCACAAACTTTTTCAAAACAATTTTTTCAACTTTGCAGAAACCCACCATGTTTTTCTAACATGTTAAATTTGTGTGCTGAAAATTAGCAACCTAAAATTGGGTTCATAAATCTTTCACAATCCTTATTTTGCAAAACACTCAAATAACCAAGAGCTGGCCTTGATACTCTTGGTATAACCAAGAGTACAAGGTACTGCAACTGAGGAAGCACATGTTGACACCCATTCTATTCTTTCTTGTCAGCCCCAGCCTCACCTTGGCATGTTTTGAAACTTGCCAAGTCATTTTGTCATGACTATAAAATGGAACTGAAACAAGTCCATTTATGTTTGTCTGAAACAAATGCTGATGGAACCTGAATGAGCAGAACTGCATATCTATTCAGGACCACTCACTTTGATGATGGAGAGGACAGAGGGATTTTTTTATCCTTTTTAATACTATTTTTCCCAGGATCAAAGGAGCATCAGAGCACCTCCTAATGGCAGCATTCTGGTGGGTGCCATATTTTGTTTTTTCTCTACAATGTCCTGGACAGACACAATATCTAAAAAAGAAGTCAGCCACCTAGTCAGCACCAATTTTACTTTTATTCTCAAAACAATTTAAAGATCAAAAGGAAACCTCTTATGAAAACGTCTCTCAGCCCTTTTATCTTGAAAATTAGGGCATGATCCTGAGTGTCTCTTTGGCTAGTGCAAGTTCCTTGTGCTGGCCTCGGAGTGTCACAAAACTGCAGTAAAGCATTTTCATGCCACAAAGGTCTTGTGCCGGCCACCATGCACAGCCGCCTGCCCTGGAACATAAATTGTGTTATACGAACTTGGCCAGTGCCACGGGTCTTGGGGCCAGGAGAAGGATGGGGAGGAAATGGGTGGCAAGTGCTTTGAAGCGAGAGCACTAGGCACTTTGAGGGTGGAAGGGACTAAGGCAAGTGACCAGGGAGTAGGAGACGGGTCTGGGTCCCAGCATTTGTTGCAAATCTAAGCCCTATCCATGGGCAGCTTGCATTGGTCCTAGGCTGTGTGCATCTGTACACAGTGGACTGTGTAGGACCAGTGGACTGTGTTCAGCCTCAGTATCAGCTGTCTCAAACATACTATAAGGTATGTTGTGGCAGTCAACAGATTAGCTTCACTGGTGGAGAGGTTAGGCCTCTGCACTAGTGGGAGAATGCATGGTGGTTAAGTTTCCCCACCAAGCTGTGGGAAGGCATTTTGGGATGGGGCAGGGCAAGGAAGTTGAGGGGGCAAAACTGGGTGTAGGGAGGGCAGCCTGGAGATTCAGTTCCCCACTTGGCAAAGCAGATAGACTAATGGGAGAGGTCAGTTGGCAACCTGAGTGCACACATCACCCAGTGTGAGGGTGCAGCGTGTCACCCCTGGGACAAATGCACCCCCCCTTCTGGGACTGCACAGGTGCCAAATCCACCGCATGCACAGTCTCCTCTGAAGCCAGCTGCCTTCAGAGGAGACTTCCTCCTCTCTAAGGCTGTGCAGAGGCATGCCCTGTGCATGGCCAAGCATTTGGACAGCTGGCTCCGCCTTTGGCCCAATGGGTGTGCAAAGTGGACATGTGCTTTGGACATGCACAGTGCATCTCTCCGCAGTGCACTTCAGCTGCTCCGCCTCGGACTGGCCCGAATGGGTGCAGTGATGCCTAGTGCCGGCCAGAGGAGTGTCAAATGCCTCTAGTGCATCACTCCCCAGTGGTGTATCACCCGGTGTGGCCTACACCAGCCGCAAAAGTCTGGTGATGCCACTGGGAGAGGTGGGGTTGGCATCAGATGGATCACAGGCAGGTTGGCATGAAAGCGGGCAGGGAGAAGGACATAATGGGGGTACGGAGGGCTGTGGGAGGAGAAAGATCCCTCACAGGATAGGGGCTATCCCACTCCACCTTTCAACCTCAGACTTAGGCTGCAATCCAGAGCAAATTCAGCCTGCTCTGACCTAACTGCACTCTCCTAACTATTCTGTATCCAGAGCAGAAAGTTATGCTGAATCCAGAGAGTCAGGAAGCCTGGGCTGCCCTAACTGCTCCAGAGCATGCTAAGTAATTGACACAAGGGGAAGACTTGCTCCTGAGGAGACACCCCTCAGATCACACTGAACAAGGAACAGCTGTGGTGCCTACAGTGGTGACATGACTCTGCACATCACCTGGTGCGGAAGTCTGTGCGTCATCCCTGGAATGCGCGCCCCCCCCCCACCTGGACTGCACAGTCACCAAAGTTGGCGCCTGCGCAGTTGTTTCTGAAGCCAACTGGCTTCAGAAAGAGTACTACGCAGGCACCATCTCTGACACCTGTGCAGTACTTTTCTGAAGCCTTTTGGCTTCGGGGGAGACTGTGCAGGCCTCAGAATTGGTGCCTGTGCAGTACTCTTTCTGAAGCCATTCGGCTGCCGCTCCGCCTCCTGAGTGAGGCTGAATGGCTGTGCAGAGGCGCGGACTTTCTCTGCTCTAAGGAAGTCTCCTCTGAAGCTGTTCGGCATGCTCAGTGTGTTTCTGCGCAGTGCACCTCAGATGGCCGTTCAGGCCAGCTCCTCAGACAAGTGGCAGCTTCTGGCAGATTCTCCGCCTTGGAGCAGGCCTGAATGGGTGTGCTGACGCCCGGGGCCTGCCAAAGGACAGTCAAACTCCTCTGGCACATCACCCCATACGGAGCGCATCCCCAATGCAGCCCACACCAGCCGCACCAGTCTGGTGACGCCACTGGGTGCCTGCCTTATAAGGAGTCCCTGATGAGAGGCCAGTACATTCTACAGTGAATACAAGGGGCTTCTTGGAGTGGCCTGCTGTATCCTGAGGTTTGTGGGCAGCCGTAGTTTGTTCCATATCCTGAGGTTGAGAGGCAGGGGTTGCAGCTAGGCTGGCCAAGAACTCAGATTTTTGGTCAGCACTGCCATTCTTACTCGGGCCTTATCATGGACCCCTATGGGTCTACTCATTACTATACCTGCTCCTGAGGTGGTATATCTCTGAGGAGCTGGAAGAGGGCATTTCTGCCTTGGAAACAGGCTTTGGATACAGAGTAACTGCTCTGCCCTAGGCAATGCTAAACATGCCCTCAACTTGCCTCTCCTGAGCTGCTTAGGTTGCCCCAGTCAGGGCAGAGCAGGTCCACCTCTCTTAGGGCACCCTATCTTGCCTTGCTCTGCCCTAAGCCTCCTTCAGAGTAAGTGGGCTGGAGCATCTTGCAGTTGCTCCAACCTAGTGTTAGATAGGGCAACCTAAGGGCTCTTATGTGGACAGATTAGTTGCTCTGGATTGGGCTGCCTTTCTGGAAAACTTGCTGGGATGGGTCCAAGGAGAACCATTGCAGGTCAAGAGGATTATTCCGGTATTAAAATTCCCTTTCCCTGCTGAATCCTCTGGCCCTCACCCTCACCACAGATACAGTGTTTACCAGTTTGGCACACCCACTATGATGGTTAGAGGAAAGAATAAGATTGGGTTCTTAGCTATACAGCATACTTGAAAGGTGTCTCCTTGAAAGCCAGGACAGGTTACCTTTATAGAAACATGCATAGGATCTGATACTTGAAAGGATATGTGAAGCATCTGTAATTCATTCAGGAAAAGTCGCAGCATCCACGGCCTTGTGATGAACTCTCAGATGTGTGCTCTACATGGTACACAGGGTAGCAATAAACAGCTACTGTACTTGAAGATTCAGATTTATTTTACACAAGTAGGACATTATTTTCATGCTCGGCCTTCAAGGACTCTTCCTTTCAGCATCTGAAATGTTTCATCAAACAATGCAGCATATGTTAAAATTATAATCACTCTTATCAAGAATTCATATCAAAAGACATACCGTACTCTGCTTTCTTTGTACTTAATAAGTGAAAAAAGGAAACTGTCTTAAGCTGGGTGTTTGTGCATCAGGCATATCTGGGGCAAAAGAGTTGCCTGTCAAGAATTTTCATTTTAGAAGTTTAGAAATACTAGGTGATGTAGAAGGAAGTTAATAACAAAACATATCCTGGGCCTTTATATGCTTGCTATGAATTGAGATGCATTTGTCTCTTTTCTGTTTCTTTGGCTGAGAACTGTTTGAGAACTATTTGAGTTTGTGACAGGGTGACCATATATCATAACCACAAAAGAGGACAAACCTCCCCAAAATGTAGGACAGCCAAGAAAAATGTTGGACCTAACAAAATAAAAGCTGAAAACTTTCATATATTTTGCTTTCTTGTGGTTAATTTAAGCACTTTAGGTATAACCTAATTATCAGTATTTTATTTATTAGTGATTTTGTCTCAACACAAGTCTTCAAATTAAAAGATAAACATCCCTTAAATAGCAGATAATTCCTTAAAAGCAATCTGCTTACTATAGTGACATGAAAAATTAAATTTTTCTGAGGAAGACTTCATAAAGGTTCAGTTTGGTTTCAGTTTTTGCTGGGAAGAAGACTCCTCTCTTCCCCTATGTGATTATCATATGTATCCAAAGTGATAATAATGTCTGAATTGCATTATAAGGGGAAACTTCTACCTCTGAGCTGAAATTAAGCTATTTTAAGTTCTGGGAAAAGCATATAGATTCATATTGATTCATTACCTTGTTGCCTTTTTATGATGGAAAACAACTGGTTTTGAATAAAGCAAAAATGGGTATCCATGGAGGTTCCTGGAACCAAATGTAACAGATGGTGAGGTTCAATCTGTATATTATTTATCATTAATTCCAAAATTATTAAATGCAATTACATACTAGCAGATTTTAGTTGTTGTTGCAGGAGTAAAATTTCAAGACTATTTGTAGATTCCAACCATAAATTGGTACTGCTGAGCACTGGTGGCACCACTGGGTATTGGTACCGGACAGGCGGCAGTGGACTGTGTGCACAGGGAGGAACTGGAAACCACTGGTCTCTTAAATGCTCTGGGCACCAGAGGGTGCCAGGGGAAAGTGATGGGCAGCAGTGGGCACCAGCAAGCACCAGCATACACTGGGCATCCCTACTGGGCACCATCAACATTTGATCAATATTCAGCCCCCACCCCTAGTCCTAGAAGCATGAAATTTGAAGCACATATTTGTTCTGTGATGTAAGGATCCTCTAAGCACCAATTTGGTGCTTGATGTTGCTGCTGCCCGGTGGTACCTGCTGCTTGGTGCCCCGTGTTGCCCAATGTGTCTGATCCCCAATGGTGCCCTGGTGGTGCCCAATGGTGCCTGGTAGTGCCCGGTGCCTTTTGCTACCTGCTGCTGCCCAGTGTTGCCCAGTGACTGGTGCCCAAAAGGAATGTGTGGTGCCCAGTGTTGCCTACCACCCACTCCCCCCTGGTGACCAGCAGTCTTTGCTGCCTGGTGGTGCTTGGAGGTGCCCTTGCTGTTGGTGTTCACTGAGTAATTTGTAACAGGTGAAAACAACCAGGAGAAAATAAAGACGTGTAGCTAAGAGGTAGGTTGATAGGTTGAGGTCTGGGATAGTCTAATGAGCAGATGTGGTAGGGAAGAGGACAGACTTCTGGACACACAGAGATTTGGGGAGCAGACAATTTTTGATTCTTAAGCAGAAAAGGAAACAAGTCTTTATGTTCTAAAATAAAGTGCTTTCCTAAAAGCACTCCATTATTTATTCTTTCCTTTCATACACAGTAGCTGCTGAAAGTTGCATCACTTGACCTGTTCTAAGAAGCAAGTGCATTATTCCTTTTAGGATTTTTTTCTATTTTACCCTTGAGATTTTGTTATCTGAAAAGATCATTATTGCAAATCTTTCTTTTCAGAGGAACTTACCTCTGTTTAATTCTAGCTTCCAGATTATACTTTACGTGATCAAATATTTTAAATATTACGTTTTGAGGAAAAAAAGACATGCCTATCATTATGCTGAAAATTATGCATTAACACAGAACCCATTAAAATCTCAATGGAAACTGAAGAATAAAACGCATCTTTGAGATTGTTGAGGTTTTGAGATTCGTTAGCTAATAAAGTGCATTAGGGTCATCAAAATATGGAGTTTCTCCATCTACTTGATTCCTACTAAATGGGGAAAGAGGCACCTTTTAAAGTGACGTTTGCCCCAACTTCCGGTCATTGGCACTGATATACCGTACAATACAGAGTAACTGTGGGAGCACGTAAGAGACATTACGTGCACACGTAGTTACTGCACCACCTAGTGAAAACCTATGGGAAATTCATATTGCAATCTAGAGTAAATTGTATTTACACTGGAGCAAGGACTACCCGTAGCTACTCTGGATTGCACCCATAGACTGATTCCATAGTACATCAAACTGTGACATCCCATTTATCAGGCATTATAGAAACTGGCACTTGGAATTTTTGCAGCATGAACTGTATGCATGCAACATTTTAGTGCTACTTGGCTTCTGCACTTTAGAGGAAAATGAGATGATGCCATCTCTGCAATTATTGGCTAAAAGTGATCATGCGAAGAACAGAATAAATGGACTAGGAAATTTTGTGACAGTTCATTGCAGGCTCCGTGAGCAGTCAGCTCAGCCTGTCGTGTGGCTCAGTGTAAGGCCTGGAAGCCTGGTGAAGCCCTGGATGTTCCAGAGAAGGCTTGAGCCTCGTTGGAAGAAACTCTCCACCATGATATTGTTGCATGCACTGCATCGCTAACCATCTGCAAAGCCAAAGTTCTGAATCTACAAGAGATACAGCTTTGGATATGTAATGTATTCCATGAAAGACTATTTTACTTTGTTTAGTAAACCTGGACTTCTTGTTCTGCTCCATTACTCATATTAATACAGAACCAATTCATAATAGATTCTATCTTTTTGGTGTTTTTATTTCACTGCTTGTCAATAGAAGTTCTGAAGTGGACTCTAATGCAAAGGACTCAACAGGTTATGGGCCCAGGCATATTTTTTATAGATGGATTTGACTGAACAAGAATGGCCACTGCAAATCACAGTTTTAAAAACAGCTTTTCTACTGTTGTTGTTTCTATTGTTGTACAATATAATTGTACAATTTTGTATATTTATTGTACCTAAGGCTGTGCTGCAGCTCTTCCAGCTCTTTAGAGTTATACCACCTCAGTAATAGAAATGAGTAGTCCCATATAAGCTGGAGTAAGAACGGCAGTATTGACCAAAAATCTGATTTCTTGGCTAGCCTATCTGCAACCCCTGCCTCTCAACTTCAGGATACAGCACAACTACAGCAGCGCACTATTCTGTGGATACAGCAGACCACTCCAACGAGCCCCTTGCATCCACTGTAAACTGTACTGCAGCCTCATTCTGCAGCTGTTACTGGTTGTGAGGGACAACTTATAAGACAGGGACCACAGCTATTTCTTGTTCAGTGTGATCTGAGGGGGGTCTCCTCGGAAGCAAGCCCTCCACAGGTGTCACTGACATGGTGCCTACTGAGCATGCTGTGGAGCAGGTAGGACAGCCCAAGCTTCCTGACTCTCTGGATGCAGCATTACCTTCTGCTCTGGATTCAGAATAGTTGGGGCAGCCCAGGTAGGGCCTTTCTCGCTGCCTTAACCCTGGATTGCAGCCAAAGCAAGAAATTCCAGACACATGACTTGTGGAGAAATTCAGAGTGGCAACTTTAGACCCCAGTGTTGCAACACTGAAACAGTTTTTCAGGCTGTGCTGGTGCTGGCCAGAAAAGTGAGATCAGCAGCATACACTCTGGTAGGTCAGCATTCAAGTTGGTGTTGAACCACAAACTTGTCTTACATGGGTATATTGACACAGCTTTCCAATGTCTTATACGAATAAGACTAATGAGATTCATTCTCCAATAGTGTCTTACATAATCCTAAACAACATGGCAGTGCTGGGTGCTGTGACACTAAAGGGGCTACGATTGCATCCAGAAGCCCCATGGAGGCTACTGGAGTTTTCCTTGAGATAAAATTTGTCGTCTTCTCCTGAATAAGGACACAGGCCTTGCAATGTGGCTACTCAAGCCTTTTCCGGCTGTTTTGCCAACAAAGGCTAAAGAAGCTCTGCATCAGGCTTTTCATTCTGACGTGGAGGATAGGATCTGGTGGAGGAGGCCTTGCCATTCCAAACCCACTTCTGGGTGGTTGTTAAATGAAAGCACATCGTTTTTGACACCTTTACCAACATGATCCTGAGAATCTTATCACTGCTTTCACCTCTTCCTCACAAAGACTTAGGGCAAAATCCAGAGTAACTACGGGGAGTCCTTGCTCTGGTGTAAGAACAACTTACTCTGGATTGCAATATGAATTTCTCATGGGTTTTCACTAGGTGGTGCAGTAACTATGGGTCACTTAAACTCATTTACATGCTCCTGTAGTTACTCTGGTTTTGGGGGTTACTTAGGAAATAAATCTCCCTAAAATTTTGAGAACCCCTAAAATGAGTTCAAGAGATTTAAACCAAAGGGTGTGTAGGAGGTCAGAAACTTTTTGATCAGCTTTTTTTCATCTATGTTTAAGGGTTACAGGTTATTCCCAGTTTGTATTTGGGAAACAAGATCAGACATATAAACCTTCCTTCCGGTCTAAACAGCCACATACTGCACTGCAAGAAGTGTTTCATTAATGCTTGTGTAAAAGTTTCCAAACAACACTAATAAACTTTCTCATACTAAATATTCATACTGCTTTGGACATAAATCGTTTTAGCTTGCCATAAGCATTAAAACCCATTTCTGTTGGCCCCCAAGTGTATATGTTTGGTCCATGTGATGCACATATTCAACGTTGGGAAGAAATGGAGCACATATTCAACTTTGGAAGAAATGACTTAAAATAAGACAGCAAAAGCAAAGAACAAAACTTTCAACTCCCACCAAAATCCATGTAAGGAAAAACGTCCTTCTGGAGTTTTTGAGAGCCAGCAAGATAGTAGTTTGAGACAAATGTGTATTGTATTGACTTTATGGTTTCCAGGCCCAAATTTCAGAAACATTTCTAAATTTAAAAGGTGGTGTTTCAAGAACAGGTTTGTTCTCAAGCTTGTTTTGCAGTCAGAATGTCAGATAATAGTGTGTAGAAGGTTCAACATCTTCAACACAGTACAATGATGACCTCTAGTGTCAAAGAACTATAATTACATGCTGAGAGAAATCTGATGTGGTCTATTCCAGAGACACAGCCATTCTAACCTGTAACAGCAAAACAAAAACATAGGTATACATTTTTGTCCCATTCCCACAAAACAAAGCAACAAAAATAACAATCTTCCGGAATCTTAAAAAATTTAGGCTGCAATCTATGCACTCTTTGCAGGTGGTAAGTCTCACTTAACTCAGTGGGACTTACTTCTGAAAAGACATAAGCTAGCACTGTAAGACATTTATTGTAATATAAATTTTCATAGACTTGAGCCCATTTTGCTAGATACATAAAATGGTATCCTAATTAATTAACAGATATAGATTGATGAAGATATGTGGAGAAAAGAAAAATGTTTAAAAGGATTGGGCCAAGACATAGCTGAAGTTCTGTAACATACCTACAGTATATAGAGCTCATCTAAGCTAGCTGAACAACAAAGTGAACCATTCCCAAAAGCAGGCACTGTTGGTAATACTAGTTATAAAGATTTAAAACCAAAACAGTGACAATAACTGTCTTTTGGGGAAAATATACATCAAGCACATACACGCAAATGCATGTGCACACGCACACACATACACACAAATCAAAATTCAAAATAACCAAATAAGCAAATGAATTCTAACTTAGCAACTTCACATTGCAGTCATTATTTGAAGACCATCTTTGAAATCTCAGGCCGCAGATTAAGGCTGCAATCCTAAAGATACTTTTCTGGGAGTAAGTCCCATTGAACACAAGGGGCTTACCTTTGAGTAGACATGGTTAGGATTGTGCTCTAAGTTTTTAACAGACCCTCCAGTTAGCAGAATTTTGTATTGAGGAGATCAGGGTTTAGTCCCTACAAACCTCTTTGGCCCCTGCATTTCTAGAGAGAAAGGAATGATTTTAAGACCACATGATACAGATGGCAGCATTTAGCTTTCTTACTGAAGAATTTTTCATTTGTTTTGTACCTGCAACCTTGTTATAGGATCAGAATTGTGTAGGATCAGAACTGTATAGGATCAGAAGAAACCAGAAAATTGGTCCTATGCCCCAGAATGAAAATGATTTGTTTTCCTTTAAAACCTCTCAGAGGTTTAGCACCATCCAGTCAGTGAGTGGAATAGAAGCTACACCACTGTTGCTGCTTCAGAGTGAAGAGCTGAGGGCACCAGAGCAGGAGACACAGGCAGCCTCTCCACTCCACTGCATGTGCTCCAGTCCTGTTCAGTCCTGTGCTGCTGTGCTTCCATAAGCTGTACCACTACCGCCACACTTCTGGATGTGCAGCATTGCCCAGCACTGGAGACCAGGACTGGAGCCCAGAACACATGGCAGTGAGGATTGCTGGGTCCTCCTACTCATCTGCTCCTGGCTTGGTTTCATTCTCTGAAGTGGCAGCATGGCTTCTCTGTCCTGTGCATGCTTCAGCATGCTTCTGACCCACAGCATTAAATAAGTGCTGCAAACAACATAGATTCTATAACTTGTTGCACCCTGGGACAGGGGCAAGAGGTCTGGCTGTGGCTTAGAGGTCACATTTCTGCCTTTTCAGCAATGCACTGCAATGCACTGCTGTTGGTTCTCTAGTCCAGTAAACGAACGACCATGGACCAGACATGCTCTCCCAGTCTAATCCACAGAAGTTTCTGTGAGAACAAAAAGAAGGGAAGGAACTGTGTACACTGCCCTCATTGAAAAAGGGTGGAAAAACATTAAAAGATAGTCCAGTCAGACAGATTGACTGACAAAAACCATATCAAGGCACCATGTGTGGCTCATCCACATTCTTTTGACTTCAAGTCTGACGTGCTTGCCCCAAAAGGTTATTCACCACTGGATTATGGCGACTATAATCACCATTTTCTGGTGATTTTTCCAGGAAAATCTTGGTACATGTGCAGATACTTGTGCAGGGTACACTTCTAGGTACTTGTGCAGGATTTTAATTCCACACAAAGGAGCATGAGTGGTATTGTAAAGGAGTAAACGTCCTAAGCAGAGATTTTATGACAAACAGGTAAAAGGCTGCGGCTGGGCACAGGCAGGAAGAGTGTTCAAATGAAGGACCAAAAATGTTTGTTCTAGGTATTGAAAGAGATGTTAATATATTGTTTTCTGTGAATGGCAAGTCTTTTCTGCAAATGACAACTCCAGTACCCTTTCCTCATGAGATAACCTTGAAAAAAGGAATGCGTGGAAATTTCATGTTATGTGGAGAAATTAACTGCAAACAAATGAATGGAATTGTTCAGTGTGTTATAATTTTTTTTAAAGCTGTTGCAGTCTTTTTTTTAAAAGCTGTTGCAGACCACTGCTAACTTGGAGCAAGGCACCACATGAAGACACACATACGTTTTGTAGGTATTCTGCTTTTGCAGACAGGTTTACAGCCTTATTCTGGACCACCAAGTAATAGAATTTAGAAGGAAGTTTCTACCTGTAAGAAAGCACTTTAGGAAGAGTGGTGTAAATTTGCTGCACAATAAAGCTGAAAAGGCCCTTTCTCCTAAGTTATAGTTCTGCTTCAGTCAGTATCTATTAGTTTAAAAGCAATGGGATATTGAAAGTGCCCATGATACTCACTTTGAAACAATAAACTATGAGGATTAAGAGTTAATAGCACTTCCAAAGTTTTAAAGCATTAAGTCAGAAACTTTGTCTTCTCTTCCTAGCATATAATATTATTGACATCATGATGCTAAGCTTTTGCATTTCAGTAATTTGCCACCTCAGGAGAAAAGCAAACATCTTTATATTGATGGAGTATTAGGGGCATTACTCACATAACAATGTATGTTTTAGAAATTGCTTTGGAGAGGGAAGTGAGCTTTCAGCGGCATGTCTAATGAGTCTGGGTCTGGAAGTTTCCCAGCCAGCCCAGTACTCTTGATTGGCCCGCCCAGAGCTGATGAGCAGTATTGGTTCTGTTGAGGGGAGGCAGTCCTATAGGAACCCCTGATGGAAAGATTACTGCTCATGTAGCTGCCCTCACAGTGCTGGGAAGAGCTGTTACAACAGCTCCAGAATACGAGACACTTTGATTGTAGGCCAAATCATTCATGACACAGGCTGCAATCTTAACCTAGTTAGGCTGGCCTAAGCCACAGCATAAGTCATGTGCTGTCCTTGGAATGTCACAAAAGTGCCATAAGACAATTTTGTGTCACTCCTTGGGGATGTTTAGGCCAGTGCACAGACATATGTTTGCCTCCATACATTACCATGGGAATGGGAAGACTGATGAATTGTGCCAGCCTAGGATAGGATTGCACCCATAGTCTTCTTGGAGGTGTGCACTGGCACACTGGGACAGAGTGGGTAGATGCTGGGTGATGGACAGATCAGGCCCAATAGGAGTGGGACCGGCATCACGGGCATCTCCTCTCCCCCTGCCTGGGTCTGATTCACTGATACAGAGCAACTTGTACTAGCAGTGGTTCACAGCCTCATCACAGCTGCTGGGGTTTACCTTGCAGAAATCTCTAGGAGCTGATGTTCCCCTGCAAGATGCAGCAGAAGCTGTGCTAGTGCTGCACATCAGTGCTGGGGAACTAAGGATTTGCCTGTAAATAGGCAACAAAGCAAATCAGTTCACTTTCCAGAAGAGCAGCTGGAGTAAAGGAAAGTGAGAGCAGGTATGAAGGGCTTTGGGGGTTTCTTTCTACATTTATGCCACTTCTAATAATATCTTCCTATGATCTATTTTTAAGAGAATAAATAGTATCCATTGGCTTCCCTTTGAAGCTTTTTCTTCTGTAAATTAGTATTTGGAGAGAGAACCTTACTGTCTGTCTGTCTGTCTGTCTGTCTGTCTGTTTACTGAGTGAACCTGCATTGAGGGCAAAGCACCCCAATATCCCACAGCATCTCTGTTCCTTTTCATGATCCCGCAGCTGCTATTTAAATAACAATAGTATTGGTTCAAAGTATGCATTTAGGGTCTGTATTGCCAATGGGCAAAAGTTTATTTATTTTATTTATTTCCTAATTTATACCCAGCCTTTCCTCCCCTACAAGAGGGAGCCCAAGGCGGCTAACATAAGAGAAGAATAAAACACCATTAAAATAATAATAAATAGAAATTAAAACATAATTAAAATACAGTTAAAATAGTTCTTCTTGTGTATGAAAATAACAGAACAGACCAGTGGGTAAGAGCACAATCCTAACCATGTCTACTCAGATGTAAGCCCCATTGTGTCCAATGGGTCTTACTTCCAGGAAAGTGTCTTTAGAATTGCAGCCTAAGTGAAGGAAGAAAGAGGTCTTACAAGATTAACACAAGTGAACAATTAAATCCAAACCAAGACTATGCTGCCTTTATTACAGTTTCTCAGTCATAACTGGCCCTATGGTGACACACTACATATATTGCTTGATGGTCATTTTGGGTCTGCTGCATCAGCCACTTTGTCACTGAAGTATGCGAAAAAAACCTCCATACTGCTCAGTTAATACAATAAGAAATAGTATTTAATGAAATCAGCCAGATCTAGGAGCAGGAGATGCTTCTGATGTGCATCTTAACCTGACATCTCAAAGCATGCCTAGCTTTGAACTGCAGAACTACAGTAGTACCACCACTAAGGAAACAATCCAGAGCAAATTCAGCCTGCTCTGACCTAACTGCACTCTCCTAACTATTCTGTATCCAGAGCAGAAAGTTATGCTGAATCCAGAGAGTCAGGAAGCCTGGGCTGCCCTAATTGCTCCAGAGCATGCTAAGTAATTGACACACGGGGAGGACTTGCTCCTGAGGAGACACCCCTCAGATCACACTGAACAAGGAACAGCTGTGGTGCCTACAGTGGTGACATGACTCTGCACATCACCTGGTGCGGAAGTCTGTGCGTCATCCCTGGGATGCGCGCCCCCCCCTACCTGGACTGCACAGTCACCAAAGTTGGCGCCTGCGCAGTTGTTTCTGAAGCCAACTGGCTTCAGAAAGAGTACTGCACAGGCACCATCTCTGACACCTGCGCAGTACTTTTCTGAAGCCTTTTGGCTTCGGGGGAGACTGTGCAGGCGTCAGAGCTGGTGCCTGTGCAGTACTCTTTCTGAAGCCATTCGGCTGCCGCTCCGCCTCCTGAGTGAGGCCGAATGGCTGTGCAGAGGCGCGGACTTTCTCTGCTCTGAGGAAGTCTCCTCTGAAGCTGTTCAGCATGCTCAGTGTGTTTCTGCGCAGTGCACCTCAGATGGCTGTTCAGGCCAGCTCCGAGGACAAGTGGCAGCTTCTGGCTGCTGCTCCGCCTTGGAGCAGGCCTGAATGGGGGTGCTGACGCCCGGGGCCTGCCAAAGGACAGTCAAACTCCTCCGGCACATCACCCCATACGGAGCGCATCACCCAATGCAGGCCGCACCAGTCTGGTGACGCCACTGGGTGCCTGCCTTATAAGGAGTCCCTGATGAGCTGCCAGTACATTCTACAGTGAATACAAGGGGCTTCTTGGAGTGGCCTGCTGTATCCTGAGGTTTGTGGGCAGCCCTAGTTTGTTCCATATCCTGAGGTTGAGAGGCAGGGGTTGCAGCTAGGCTGGCCAAGAACTCAGATTTTTGGTCAACACTGCCGTTCTTACTCGGGCCTTATCATGGACCCCTATGGGTCTACTCATTACTATACCTGCTCCTGAGGTGGTATAACTCTGAGGGCTGGAAGAGGGCATTTCTGCCTTGGAAACAGGCTCTGGATACAGAGTAACTGCTCTGCCCTAGGCAATGCTAAACATGCCCTCAACTTGCCTCTCCTGAGCTGCTTAGGCTGCCCCAGTTAGGGCAGAGCAGGTCCACCTCTCTTAGGGCACCCTATCTTGCCTTGCTCTGCCCTAAGCCTCCTTCAGAGTAACTGGGCTGGAGCATCTTGCAGTTGCTCCAACCTAGTGTTAGATAGGGCAACCTAAGGGCTCTTATGTGGACAGATTAGTTGCTCTGGATTGTCCTGCCTGAAGGCCATACTCCTATTGCTGAACTTCAGAAAGAAGGATACCTAAATATCAGATAGATATTTGCTAGATATGAAAAATGATATCTTAAGGAAAAATGTTCCATAAAGGTAGATAGTTTAGGGTGTCATTTTATCCATGAAACTTGGATCTCAGTTGACTAATTAAAATTAAGGCTTGACTTTTGCCTCAAATAGTAGCATCAGGATAATGTTTTATCCTGACAGTACCTCATAGGTAGCATTCAGAAATAACAGCATTGAAAAATGAATTGGAAAATTTCAAAGGTTAAGTCCTTCCCAGGGATCTCTACCACACCATAGATTTTAGTAATGATCTAATAGCCGCAGAAACTGTGGAAGGGAATGAAATATTTTTTGGTTTGACCTTTACCAGATTAAAACTGAGAATCAATTGATTAAAGATTTGTTAACCAGACCAGATGCTTAGAATCGAGTAAGGGAAAAATTAATGTTTAGTGATTGTAAATGAACTGGAGCACGAGTCCTACCTGAACAGCCAGCTGCAAAGTAATGCAAGAAAAGCACAATTTGAATTGTACCTATGCAACCTAGCTGAGTGGGAGGCTTGGCAAGTATCATTTTCAATTCTTGATTCAGGAATTATTGGTTCTTTTGTTATTGTTGCTTGTTGTTGAGACATGTTCTATGTGCTCTGGGAGAGAAAATACTTTCTGGTATGAGAAATGGTGGCTGAAAGACGAGCAACAAGTCCATCACTTCTGCTGCTTCCCTCACAAGCAATGGTGTTTTCAGGTTTAAAAAGATTGGTGACTCTGCAACCACACTGATAAGCCCTGCAAAGCTTCCCTGTAAATAAAACATTGTATGAAAATCTTAAAATCCCATACTTGCCTCTTTGAGATGGGAATGGTAGTGGAAGAGGGTTTACTTCTTGGGATTAGCCCTAAATCTACCCCTCCTATCCAGAAAAGTTAGAATAAACAACATATATAGTTGTGTATAACTATGTCTGTGGGACATGTGCTACATCCTATAGTTGGTGGACAATCATGGAGGGCTCCTCAAGATAAGGCAATATTTGTTCTCATATCCTGGAGATGCATTGCCCTTTCCCCAGAGCTGGAATATTGGTTAGGATTGTGTCCATTGAAGACCATAAATATGGTAAATGGTTTCTTGAAAGACATGATATTGCATGAGGAGAATTAATATAAAATGTTTGTAGAACTCAGTCTGACCGCAACCAAAGTCAAAAATAAATGGAACAGCCAAAGACGTTAACTTCACATAATATATTCCTGGCTAAAAATTTCTCAGAATGCCGGGGTATTGAGAACAATGGAGACTTAGCTATCAGAAGTACCTAAAAAAAGTTTCTATCCCTTTTAGTGGTACTTTCCTTACACTCTAAAAGTGTATGTCAGAGCATAAGTAGTATTTATGCACTATAAAATGAGAATTGTTATGGCATCAGTGATTATCTACTTCATGCTCAAGTATTCTGAAAAATGTAAACTTATCAATACTAAATAAATTGCATATAAAGGAGGTGAAGATAGAGCAGAACAGTTAATCAAAATATTGCATCTATCTAGAAAACATGTTTCTTAGGAAATTAATATATATCACACAGCCTTGTTGGAATATGGGATCTTAGAATGGATAAACAGATCAGCATCCTGCAGAGAAACCCCCTACCCTCAAAGAAGAGAAAGGCAGCCCGATCCTAACTTGTGCTGGAGCAGCTAGGCTGAATAATTTATGTTGTATCCAACACAAGGTATTTGCTAGCTGGAGGGTAAAGCACGATAAGGCAATAATTTCCTCCTCACCCAAAGCCAGCCACCCTTATGGGGCTACTTGCATCTGCACCAGAAAAATTGCTGGCTCAAATCTGAGATACCTATGTAAGGCTATGTGAGCCAAGGACGGTGGTTAGAATTCCTAGTGGGCTCTTGCAGCCAATCCCATGTCGTATCTGCCTTCCCTTGCCCCCCAAAATGCCCTTTATTGTCCCCAAAATGCCCTTTATATGGCATTATATGGCAGGCTGGTGTCAATTTACCCTCACCTGACCTGGATCTGGTACCTGCCCAGCTAGCTCTGAAGTTGCTGCAAATGTGCCTCATAGATGCAGGAGATCTGCAGTGGACTATCATTTTGATTGTACCCTGCAATAACTTCCAATAAACTATTATAGCTCTATTATGGAAAAGATGGATATACTCCATATAGAGAAATAATAGCAGTACAGGTTGAACCTCTGGATCTGTGAGGTTTCATTCCAGGAATTTCAGTGGATACCAATTTTTGAGTTCAATTTTTTTGAGTGTCAGGAGATGATGTGACTCTCCTGCCAAAAAGGTTTGGACACCCCTGAACTAGAGGAAGAGGAAATGGAAGGGAAAACAAAGAAGGGTGAGAAAAGAGGAAGAGATTGAACTCCAAGATAGCTACTTGTCCTGAAGATGATTGTCTTGTCCTCCTGACTCATGTGTAGTGTTCAGATTGAGTAAAAATGTGTTGGTGAAATCCATTAGATAGTTTTGGGGGGAGAGGATTTACTATGTGAAGGCCAATTGTCAGCTTTAAATGTGTAACCTGGGATTTAATGTATAAATGAGTAGCTTTGGATTTGAAGGGAATTCATATCCGGGCACAGTATAGATAAACATGGCTGAGCTGTGTCAGCTAAAATACAGATTACCACCCTCGTGTCAGGGGAATGTCTGGCAAATTAAAATGTTTACATAGGATGATGCAAGATGCAAGTCACTGGAATTGGCAAATACAGACTGTAAATAAAATGAAAAGATGCATTAAAGAACTACAAAGTGACATTCAACACAATGGTAGATTATTTCTTTCCTTCTTGTGTGGGCCAGACAGGAAATCATGTAAATGAGCAAAAGTCTGAAGCTTGACCTTAGCTTCTGGAAATGAAGCTTCTGGAAATTTGCCAGAGTTTCTACGAGAAAAGTTCATCTTGAGTTTTGGCATCCATTGATGTAGGCATGTAAAATGTTTCCTGGTATCAAAGCAGCATGACCAGGTGTAGAAAGAATGAGGGTGAAGCACTATAGTGCCTTGCCTGCCTTTACCCGGCACTCTGTGCACAACAGAGGTTGGAAAAGGAGTGTAGCTTATTGGTGAGAGAGCTTATAGCAGCTTATAGGGGCGAGAGAGGTTGGTCTCTCAGAAGGCACTTCACCTTCTACCTCCTCTTTGCCAGTTTTCCTGAGTCTGAAAGTAGCTGGTCGCTCTTTGGGGGGGCTGGATAAGAATTTTTGTTGTCAGCCTGATTGGCCAAGGTTGGCAGTTTTTGCCCACCCCAGACTGTCCTTGAGTAGATGTCGGGTTTATTGTCTTCATTACTTGCCTTTGATCACTTAGGCTGTAATCCTAACTATATCTACTCAAAAGTAAGTTGAATTGTGTTCAGTGGGTCTTACTCCCAGGAAAGTTTCTTTAGGATTGCAGCCACCGTAAGCAAAAAAGTTAGCAAGCATTCCCAGGCAGACTCAAGTCAGCACACATGGGACCAAATGCCAAGTTAGTGGCTTCAGTTTCAAGTCAATGCCACAGTTATTGATGCAGATGACTTGAATGTAAACAAGTCAGCAAAATCATGTGCCTCAGGTTCCTACAGTGCCCCCCAAATTTCTAAATTTCCAGCTACCCAACTTGGGAAGTAAAAAGCCTTTGTGATCTATGTATAAATCCAGATCTACCTGCTGACTTCTAATCTAAACCTAGAAATTTATGTTATGTTATAAAAATGATAAATGTGTCATTTCTGTGCTGTGAACTTCCAGTTTCTCGATTGGGTCTTGTGGGCCCTGAAACTAGAAACCACATCATCATGGTGTCTCGATGGGCGACATAAAACGAGATCTGCGGCACCTCTCCTTTTAGATGTAGTGCACATCGTGTGGAAAACATGAACCATCATCCATTTTATTGTACCATTTGTGATGGCATAAGGAAGAAAGATTTGTTTGGACTGTTGCGACATACTCAGATTGAAGATGACCCACCTGAGCTGAAATTCCATCTGTGTGGCTTAGAAAGAGCTGTCATTTTTCTCAGAGTTGCTAATTCGAAGTTTGTGGTATTATAGGAGAAGATGTTTCAAGCAAATAAAACGCTGCAGAATGCAGATGATCATGTTGCTCTCGTTTTGCTAAGCATCTCTCCCTCTTAGAAAATATTGTTATTTGTTTGCTATGTTTTTAAGTTAACATTAACAAAATGTTTTGCTCACTTTTAGAATGTTATGACCTGCTTGGTTGAACAGTCAATGGATGATTCATAGTACAGTATGTGCAAAAAATTTTGTAATTGAAAATATTTTAACAAGGAATCCATTCCATAATGAACAGGTGCTGAGATATAATATTTATGATAATTTGCAACTTTACTCAACATGGGTAAAATTCATAGGCATCCCAAAACTGAATAAAATTTTTCTTTTTCTATCAGCAGCTTCTGAAATACAGTATCGTATTTACTCTCAGTTTCTGATGATTTACCACTAAAACCATATTTTCTTGATTTTTATATACCCACCAGATGGTGCTAGATGCTTGACTAAAGGTTTGATTCTCAAAAGTGTTTCTCGATTTCACTTTACAATGGTACCTTGGTTTACAAGCAGAATTTGTTACAGAAGCATGCTTGTAATCCAAAATGCTTGAATATCAAAGTGAATTTTCCCATAAGAAATAATGGAAACTCAGACGATTCTTTCCACAACCCAAAAATATTCATATAAAAATGATTATAATACTGTAATATAATACAAAATAGTAAATAAATTACAAACTGTAAAGAAAACAAAACAAATTAACCTGCACTCAGTCTTTCAGGTCTCTCAGGCTGCAATCTGTCCCCTTACACAGGAATGAGCCCCACTGACTACAACAGGGTTTACTTTAGAAAAGACATGCAAGTCTAGGTCTCTTGGCTCCTTTTCATTGCCCCCTTTACACATGAGTGAGCCCATTGATTATAATAGGGCTTACATGAGAATAGACATGCAAGACGTAGGGTGCAATCCAGAGTAACTACGGGGAGTCCTTGCTCCAGTGTAAGAACAATTTGCTCTGGATTGCAATATGAATTTCCCATAGGTTTTCACTAGGTGTTGCGGTAACTATGGGTGCAAGCAATGTCTCTTACATGCTCCCGTAGTTACTCTGGATTGTAGGGTAGGTCTCTCAGGCTCCTTTCCATTGCCCCCCCCCCTTAAAGTGGAGTGAGCCACATTGACTGTAATAGGCTTACTTCAGAGTAGACAAGCATAGGCTAGTCTCTCAGGAGAGTCTGAGCAAGTATTGGTGGAGTGCTGAAACTCATTCATTCGGCCAGTCAAAACTGCTGGGCCTAGAAGTGTGAAATTTGGGGAGGGTGTTCCTTCTGTGACATCAACAACCACCAAGAACTGACGTTGAGAAATTTAACCCTTAAGGGGTGAAAAGGGGTGCAACATATTTTTGTTCTCAATATTGAAGACCGACTGATCAACATCTAGCCAATTTGGTGCCAAGTGCCTGATGCACTGGGAGGGAGGGTGCACTGGGGGGATGGTGTACATGGGGGCATTATGCAAGGGGGGCTTTCAGGAGGCTATAATACTTGATGCGCATGGGAGGTTGATGCACATGGGGAAAGATGTGTGGGGGGATTATGTACATGGGGTGGAGTGCATGGGGGGATGGTGTTCATAGGGGGCTGATGCGCATGGGGGTTGATGCACATGGAGGTTGATGCACATGGGTGTGTGTTTTGCACATGGGTGTGTGTGTTGCACATGGGGGATGTTGTGGATGGGGTGTATGAAGTGCATGGGGGATGTTGTGCATGGGGGATGATGCACATTGGGGATGATGCTTATGGGGATGGTGTGCATGAGGGGTTGGTGTGCATGGGGCAATAGTGCACATGGGTGGTGGTGCACATGGGGGGTTTATGTGCAATGGGAGGATTAGGCACATGGGTGTGTGATGCGCATGGGGGTGATGCGCATGGGCGTTGGTGCACAGGTAGATGTGCATGGGGTGAAGTGCAATAGGGGGATGGTGTACTTGTGAATTTTCATGGACATGGGGGTGTTGTGCATGGGCAGGTGTTGTGCATGGGGGTTGCTTCACATGGGGATGATGCACATTGGAAGGATGATGCACATGGGGTTGTGATGCGCATGGGGGTGTTGTGCTTGGGGGCTAATGTGCAGTGGGGGGATGGTGTGCTTGGGAATTTTCCCAAGTACATTTTGCTTGTACTTTTATATAATTATCCTCTGCTAATTGGGCAACAAAACTCTTTTCAAGTGGTAAGCCTCTTATATTTACCAGGAGGAGAGTAACTGTCCCTTTTCACCCCAGCACAGATTTTTTTCCAGTTGTATTCTTCTACATTTTTTAAGACTGTGAGCTCTTTGACATTGAGCCATTTAGCTTTTTGGTTTTCTCTGTAACCTGTTTGTGGTCTTTTTTTTGCTGGAAAGCAACAACAACTGAAAGCTATGACATGAGAAATAATAATACATGGAAAATACTGGAGATACTGCAAAAATAGTTTACCCTTCTCCACAGAATAACATAAAGCAACTTAGAAAAAAATGGGATGAATTTATTCCACTTTTACAACCAATAAGTCACAAAATTCACCAGGCAGCATTCAGAGGCTCTGGCTAGAGATCTCAGCCTACGACTGGAGGGGGTTATTTTACCCTGCTCTTGCCTGCCACCAGTACTGCTGCCATTTCATTGAGGTATGAACCATTGCAATCAAAGTAGCTGAAAAATGTTCCATGTCAAATGCAAAAGTGATCAATGAGATACAGCAGTGGAGATCAAACTCATAGAAGGAATTTCCAATAGCCCATTTTTCTAACTTCCTCTGGAGCAAGCAATCCGGTGGGTCTATGCTGCATTCAAGGCAGGACTAGGGCAGAAAAGGGAATTCCTTCTCTTTGGCCAAGGGATTGCTGAGCAGCCCCCATGAATATGTATGTATGTAGGTAGGTAGGTAGGTAGGTAGTTAGGTATGTACGTACCTACCTACCTACCTACCTACAGTATTTACTGGTATATACTGCTTTTCAACTAAAAAGTTCACAAAGCAGTTTACAAAGAAAATAAAAAAAATGGAACTGCACCATCTAAAGAGGTGACGCAAATCTGAAGAAACTGGAATTCCCCTGGGCTCCCCAGGAATGGGGACAGGATGCTCTACTGCCAGCTACCCCACTGCCTGCCCATGGGCCTGTCTGCTACCCACCCTTCCCCTGCCCAGGAATACCTCCTCCCACAATCTCCGTGCTCCCTAAGACTACCATGCCAACCAAGGCAAGCTGGCACATACTTGCTCATCCTCTGGTGCAGCAGGGCCCAGTTCAGCCTCTGGAAACCAGCACATGTACATGCACTGGCCTTCTTCCTCTTAAGTTGGCACAAAAGTGTTTTATGGCTTTATGCCATAAGGCACCTTCAGGATTATGCCCTGAGAGAACATCATTTGACCCCTTCTCTTGGGAGATGAACTCCATTTTGCTACAGAGACCTGCTTTAGAACAGGCCTTTATATTGTCAGTGACTTTTTGGGGCTGATCTGGTGATCTTGTAAAGAAAGGCTCACTCCAGCTGACTCCATGCATGCATGACTCTAGCGGAGGGATTGTGCCCTACAATGCCTGTAGACTTTCTTCTGTAACATCTCTTGGTATGCTTGAGAATTTTCCATGCTGGAACAACATTTCCTTCATATTAAACGTTACTGCTTGTTTTTTTCAGTCGTTTTAGCAGTTCATATATATTTTATCTGTTGCTTCAAGTTTCAGTGGATGAGAATGCAGCTTCAATCAACCTACACATAAATAATAAAAGAATAATACACAATAAAATAGGCATCAAAAGTTTTTAGCAGTTACACCACAAGCAAACAACTAAGCACTCCTTTTACCCTCTGGGATGTCTGAGTCAGACCTCAACATATTGTATAAGAGAGAGAGAGAGAGAGAGAGGGAGGGAGAGAGAGAGAGAGAGAGAGAGAGAGCTGCACTCCCAGTTTTGGATAATTCAGGTTAAAATTCTCAACAACTTTTCAGTTCAAATCTGTGCATGGCTCTTTGTATCTCCTCCAACTTCTTGAAGCTGACAATGTGTAACAATGGGACAAACGAATGAGGATCACTGACTCCTTCCATGCTTTTCAGTGGCTTTTTTCAGATAGTAACCTCTATAGTAACCATTTTCAACTTCCATGCCGTGGCAGTGTTGTGCCACAAATGGTCTGCAAGTGTCCCACAAGAGTTCAGGGAAAGTCCCACAGAAGTGGGGCCATTGTGGGATATGAGACTCCCACTACATATAACAGCTTGGTGTGCCCCAAACCAGAAGTAATTTTCTGTGCCCTCTGAAGATGCTTGGGTGATGGGCAAGTGAGGGTCCACTGAGTATGTGCTTAATTTCTATGATGTAGCAGCATAGTGGTGCCTTGAATAAAGAGCATCTTGAATAAAGAGTGCTTGGTATAAAGAGCAAAATTTTTTTCAGAAATTTTGACTTGGCATAAAGAGCATTGTCTTGAATGAAGAGCACTTCTGAGGAAGTTTGGAAAAGGCTTCCATGGCAAGGGAACTCATGGGGGATCTGGGGGTAGCAGCCTGAGCCAGGTTTGTATGTGGGATCTGTGTGTGGCAGTGTGGAAGGTGTGCCTTATCAATGTTCTCATGCTGCTCCCCATCAGCAGCTTGGGAATGTTAGTTGCATATAAAGACAAAGATCCCATTGAGCCAATGGATAGCAGTGACTCTTTTAGTGATTGTGAAAGTCATCCCCCTCTCTGTAACCCTCACAGCAGCCGTAAAGTTTTTCAAAGATACAGTACAGTTCAGTACTGTACAGTATTTTCTTTATTGCAGTGTTGTGTATTACTGTATATTACAGTGTTTTATACTGTGTTCTATTGCAGTGTTTTGTAATCTATATACAGTGGTGCCTCACATAAAGAGCTTAATTTGTTCGGGAGGCATGTTCTTTAAGTGAATTAAATTTAAGTGAATTTACATTTCAAATTTGAATAAATTTACATAAATGAATATATTAATGACAGAAGTTGTGAATGAATGAATTCAAACCAGTTCATAAACACTTACTGACACACACAGAGATAGAGTGATCTTCAAACCAGTTCATAAGAAATTTCATACTCAGAGAGAGGAGGTGTGTGCAGCCTCTCCAGCCCTTAAATTTCACTCCCAAAGTAGAGCAGCACTCCCCTTGCCTCTAGAGGATTACAGGGCTTGTCAAAGGCCAGATGGAGGCTTGTCACAGGCTGCATCTTGCCCCAGGACCAGAATTAGGAGATCCCTGTGCTAATGGAATATACAGAGTCTTGCCCATAGGTGAATACGTTGTCCTGTCTCATATGAATGGATAGCACCTTGAGTACTGTGTTCAGTTCTGGGTACCTCACTTTAAGAAAGATGCAGCCAAACTGGAGCAAGTCTAGAGGAGAGCAACAAGAATGATCAGTGGGATGGAAGGGAAACCCTAAGAGGAAAGGTTGGGGGAACTTGGGATGTTCAGCCTGGAGAAGAGAAGGCTGAGAGGAGACATGATTGCCCTCTTCAGATACCTGAAGGGCTGTCATAGGGAGGAAGGGGCTCATTTGTTCATAGCTGTTTCTGGAAGCAGGACTAGAACCAATGGGTACAAACTGCAAAAGAGGAGATTCCGGTTGGATATCCGGAAAAAATTCCTGACGGTTCGGGTGGTTTGGCAGTGGAACAGATTTGCCAAGGGAGGTGGTGGACTCTCCCTCACGAGGGATCTTCAAGCAGAGGCTCGACAAGCACCTGTTGGGGATACTTTAGGGGGATTTCCTGCTGCAGGCATGGGGTTGGACTAGATGACCTACTAGGTCAGTTCCAACTCTATGATACTATGATTCTATGAATAAGCCCTGAGTTTACATTTTTAGTGAAATTTGCCATTTCACTTCTGAAGGTAGGATCTTCCTCCAAGATGGGATGGGGTGAAATCCGTCAAACTGGGGGAGGGCATCTTGCATGGACATTGTTGCCAGTTTCCCAGTCCACTTGTTGCCTGGCACGTCATATCCTACACCATTCTGGAGCTGATTCTGAGAGGCGGCTGGAGAGGCAGTAAGAGAATGGGTGTCAAAAGGAGAGGTGGGAAGTTTCTTTCTTTCTTTCTGTATCTAATCTATAGTTTGCTTGCATTGGTTATTTGATTTGTAACTGAAAAGTGATATCATGAAAACTGACTTTACAAAGAAATCCATGGAACTATGACATAGGGCAAAATCCAGAGTAACTATGGGGAGTCCTTGCTCTGGTGTAAGAACAACTTAGTCTGGATTGCAATATGAATTTCCCATAGGTTTTCACTAGGTGGTGCCATAACTATGGGTGCATGTAATGTCTCTTTTGTGCTCGTGTAGTTACTCTGGATTTTACTCTTATGTCTGAGAATACAGTATTCCTGAAATGAGTCATTCCCTAACCTTCAGTTGAGTGACTTTTTTTACCCTTACTATACGGCTCAGTGTTTAACTTACTAATACCCACATAACATTAGGTTCATATTTTCTTTGTATTTAGAGAAAAGCATATTCCCTTAACATTTACACTTCAAAACCATTCAGTCTGCCTTATTGATAACTTTCAGGTTCTAAAAAGGTCATACCAAGAATTAATTCACAAACATTGTTTTGTTTAAAGAGTACACATGAGATATCTTAGCAAGTAGTCCCTACTTGCTTTGAATGTGTTTTGCCAAATTTTCTGTGTTCACCACCTTTGCTTTTAAATTAAAGCATCGCAAAATAGAGACAATTGATTGGGGCTGAATCAGGGCCAAAATTTATGGGCCCTACTTGTCAAATAACCTACATATCCCACTGCTTCTGCGTTGGCATGTTTAGAATTATGTACAGAGTGGCTTTCTTTAAATCAACAAAAATGAATCTACTATAAAGTCATTACCTTAGGATATACAGTGGTACCTCTCATAACAAGCATCTCACATAACAAGCGTTTCACATAACAAGTATAAATTTCCAAGAAACTTCACTTAATAAGCAAGCGCGCTATGGGCATGCGTGATATGCAGCCCTGATGCTCCGCGCAGAGGCTATTTAAAAGGGCTGCCGGCCACCACTGCTACCTCTAACTGCCCCCAACTTCAGGGCAGTTGCTTGGGGGTGCCAGAGGCAGCTGCCTCTAACTGCCCCCAAATGCCCCCACCGGCCACCTTGAACCTCCAGGAGCAGCCCAATTAAGCTTCCCAGGAAAGTGACTTTGATTGCAGCCTTCTAACCATGTCTACCCAGAAGTAAGCCCCATTGTGTTAAATGGGGCTTAGTCCCAGGAAAGTGTCTTTAGGATTGCAGCCTAAGTAGACTTCATAGGATCATGCACATTGAATGCATGTTTTGAATTAGATAGATAGATAAAACTTTATTACGGTCAGAAGACCAGCCACAAATAAAACATCAATATTTTGAATTCAATTACAGCGTTCTGTCATCATTTTTACATACAGTTAATATTTTCATATGAATATTTTGGGGGTTCTGGAACCAATCGTCTGAATTTCCATTATTTTCTATGGGAAAATCCACTTTACTTAAAGAGCGTTTCACTTAAAGAGCATGCCTCCGGAATGAATTAAGCTCTTTATGTGAGGCACCACTGTATTTGTTAAACAGCTGTTATTTTTTATTTCAGTGCTATCAAAATGGTGGCTATAATCCCACGTTGGTCCAGTGACAGTCAATTAAAGTGCACTTTATGATGAACCTACTAGTGAAACTGTGGCTTCTCTCTTTTCCTTGGTTTTACTTTATGACTCTTCCATCTTTGTATCTTCTATACATCCTGGGTTAGGCAATGTATAACATTAGTATGTTTGATGGCCTAATCTAAAGTAGAAGTAATAGGTTTTCACAAGATTAATAGCATCAAGCTGATTTTATCTTAGAACAGCTGCAAAATAATCATTAGATATATTTGTCATGGTAATATTATTTGTAGTTCCTGTATTGGAGCCTTCCACAATCTGTTTATTTATTTAGTGTTTCCATCCCTCCAGTTTGCTAAGCGTGGATCTGAGAAGCAAGATTTGTACTGTTAATAAGTATGGACTGGATTTTGGCAACTATGATGTGCTTTTTCCAACTAGGATTACATTTAAGAACATGATTTAGGCAGACAATCCAAAGATAAGCAGGATGTGAAATTGCAGGCTATTGAAATCAATGAAGATTCTCAAAGTAAACACAGTAAGGACTGGATTGCACGTCTAAAGTGAATGCTGGGATCATGCTATAGGCAGCCTAGTCTGATGGCCTCAATTTGAACATAAAGTTCCTTTCTTTCTTCCAACTTAGGGCAAGATCCAGAGTAACTACGGGGAGTCCTTGCTCCAGTGTAAGAACAATTTACTCTGGATTGCAATATGAATTTCCCATAGGTTTTCACCAGGTGGTGCAGTAACTACGGGTACACGTAATGTCTCTTACGTGCTCCCGTAGTTACTCTGGATTGTAGGGTTTGTCACTTCCTTGTATCAGGAGGATAGAGATCTTGAGGATTTCTTCTGTCTGTACTTTTCATGACTTCTAAAAAATTCCTATACAAATAGTCCATGTTTCTTTTCTTGGTCCAAATTCTTGTGAGAGACACTAGTATTGCCAAGATAAGCTCTTTCCCCCAAAAATGTGCCTACAAAACCTAAGTGACGACAGGTTTCTGTGTCACTGTCATGTACAGTTGCAGGTGACCTTCGCCTTTTCATATCTGATTTGATGACATGCATTGCTTTTAAACTGCAATCTACTACAAGACAAAAAACTTGAGATAGAACTTAAATAAGTATACAGATCCTGTTTTCCATTTGAACATTCACCTTATGAGCTTTCAAAGGTACAAACACTCCTTTTGTTTGTATCCATTTATTTGGAGAGCTTTTTTGGAATGCCATGCAATAGATAGCATTTGTGCCCATTTCTATAATTTCTTAAGTTTCCTGCTATTGTTGGATGTTGTTGAGATTCCACTGATCTACTGTATATCATTGTCAGTGTATTTTCACCCCCCAATATACAGTATGTCCCCCAAAACAGGGACAATCCTGATTTGGGGGAATTGTGTTCACATACTGGCAAGTGTATCAGAGGGTCCTCCTGTCGCAATGTTGTGGAAGAGAATTAGGGCAAACCTATCACCCACCATATTTTATGGTGGGCAGGAGATGTGGACTGGGTTGAGTTGTTGTACTGCCCAAAGAGCTTATCAGGAGCAACTCAAGTTTTACCTTGGAGGGGAGACACAAAGACACAAGTATCTGTTGTAAGAGGATGGAGTTACTGATTAGCCATCTATAGTGAGAGAGCAGGGGATAGTGGAGAGGTCCATTGGCAAGAATGCGTTAAGACCTCAAGAACCTGCCTGGGTTTGATTGACAGTTGCTTGAAGATACAACCACACCATGAGAAAA
The DNA here is from genome assembly GCA_030015325.1 of Cryptoblepharus egeriae. Lineage (NCBI taxonomy): Eukaryota > Metazoa > Chordata > Lepidosauria > Squamata > Scincidae > Cryptoblepharus > Cryptoblepharus egeriae. The sequence goes on along the minus strand of JAREYC010000005.1, from coordinate 4,055,818 downwards.
AACTTGTGGTGGGCTACAGGTTCTGTGGGTTTCTATCACAGACAATTATTGTAAAAAGCCCATCAAAAAATGGTGGTTTAGAGTTACCTTACCATTTAAACTTCCTTGAATACTGCGTGTTCAGAGTGTTCAGAGTGAATACCGTGTTCAGAGTGTGGTGTTACATAAACAAGCATATTTGCTAAATGTGATGTTGGAATTACAAACAATAATTCTAATCATAATTCCAATAATAGTGATGTTGAAATTGCAAACAATAATTCCTGCTGCTGAAACCTAAAGTGTTCATAAGTCAGAGAGGAAGTGCAAATTTAAATTAACTGTACCCAAGAATGCAACATTATCATCCTGTGCTAATACAAGCCAGCAGGATATAAGCTGAATAAATAGATATGTGTCTCTGACCTGCATTTTGATTGGTGGTTCAGTATGACAAACAGTTCTGAACTTATAAAGAATTCACATATTGCCAGGACTTTCAAATTATCGGCAATATCTGTTGTAATTTGACAAATATTCATGTTGCCATTTCTTATCATTGTAACTGCGCTGCAAATGTCTGGACTCCCCTTGTAGGAAATTATTCTTCACAATGCTAATTAGCAGACTGATCAGGGATCACTGACCAGCTGGTCACTGAGAAGCACATAATTAGATAGGCAGAATGAAGCCAAGGATAAGGTCGGGACAATGTGTAAAAGGACAGTGACTTTGCTTGTCCTTGGCTGCGTTAGCATCTGACAACAAACACAAAGTGGCAAGATTACAAGATTGTGGGATAAGCTAATTCTAGCTGCCCAAATTTCAGCTGACCTGTGTAATAGATGCTGTAAAGCAATGCTACTCAAACAAGGCTCCCACCTCTGTTTGTGTAAAGATCCCTGTCGTCCACCCGATTGTAGGGGAGGTTGAGGGGTGGGGGTGGTAAGCAGTAGCAAGATTGTCAAGATTGTGCTGTTTCAGAGCAACGAGGGGTGATTTTCTGGCCCCCCCACAAGGGTTCATACCAGTGTCTGGAGGATCTGGGAGCTATGGAGAGCCTTACAGATTGCTGGTAGAGCTTCCCACAGCTAGAAATAAGTGAAAGTTTTCTGATTTGATGTGATTTCAGATGGTGTCTTTGTTCAAATAATGTTTGAAGATGGAAAATGCCCTTGGGAGATGCCCATGCAGATGTCCATGGGAAAGAGAGGAAATGAGTGGCCCAGCAATATGTTTAATGGCCAGACCAAATCTTGTAATATTCAGCTACATCTCAGAATCTTTCAGTTTGATTGAGACTGCATCCATTTCCCCTTCTTCCAACTTCCATGTATTCTTTGAAGGCATGAATGGAGCCTGTGTGAGAACAAGTTGTATGTGGGTAGGCACACTACTTATAACTGATAGTTCAGTGTCCCTAATCACACACAATCCTTTGAGCAGTAACTCTTGTCAACGTTGATGAAATTTTGGGAAAAGGGACACTACATGGAATTCCTATTCCTCCCATCGCCCTGGCTTGGATACTGCATATAAAAAGGCAACTATATTCTTCCCAACAAGTAACACATTCTCTTCATCATTAATATTCAATATTGAAGTTCTGATATTCAACTGAGGGTGCAATCCAGAGGCCCCTTTGAGCTGGTCTCTTGTGCTGACCTATAAGTGTTGTGAAAGTGCTGTAAGGCACTCCCACACCACTCACAGAGGAGATCAATCAGTGCATAGACATGCTTCAGTCCTTTCTGCGCTGCCATGGGATCAGGGGAAGAGGTTGCACTGACTTGCCAAGCTTAAGTTGTACTGTTATTTTGGGGTGTATCATAGGTGGGACTGTGGGGCAGGTGGGGAGTGGGAAGTGGGGCTGTGACTAACACTTATGCCGATACAAGCTCCATTCCTGGGCAGTTGGCTGCGATATTGGGTTGCTTGGTGTCTTGCCATCAAAATTGGTGGCACAGCTCCAACTGGACAAATTTGGGCTGCTGCAACTACCTGGAGTAAGAAGAAAATTTTCCCTTGTCCCATGTAGTGCAGCAGAAGCCCCAGTATTGTGTTGGATACAAGCATCCCAACTGCTTTTTGCAGCACAAGATATGATTGGGCTGTGAATTTCTCAGATGTCATGCTCTATATGCACTCATTTCAATGGTGAAAGACTAAAATTAAGAATAATCTTATTTCTAATGCCTGAATTAATACACCTCTACCATATAGTTATCGCCACAGCTAACTAGAAAGCTATGTATAAACTATATGTAGTTTTCTGTTATTACTGTTTTGCCTTTCGGATGTCAGTAAGATAAAAATACGCAGCACTTTACAGATATGCTTTCTGCAATCTTAAATATAAGGTTATAAATTACATTATTTTCTCAGAGAGAGGAAAATTACAGTTAGACATTCTTATTGTTCCAGCTGTAAGAGATTTTGATAATTCCAGCTGTGTTTCTCCCTGTACTGATAAGTAAAAAAGAAATACCTAGCAAATATATACCTTTAACTGGCCCTTTCTTCTGGTTCAATGATAACAACAATTTGCATGCTGTTCTGTGAGAGCTTATTTCAAGTACCCTCACATACAATTGCTATACAAGAAGATTAGTAGTTTAATATTTTACAGAAGGGTTATGTTTTTGTTGACATTTGCATCTCCTGATGAAAGTAGTTATTATTTGGAATCATATCCAGAATCCTGATCTGGTTTGTTGGAGACTCAATTTTAGAAAATATAGTGGTACCTTGGGTAAAGAATGCCCTGGGTAAAGTATGTTCCAGGTAAAGAACATACTGTACCCCTGGGCTTCTGACTTGGGTAAAGAAGCTGATTTGGGTAAAGAAAGCCGGCTGGCAGCTCTTTAAAGTTTAAAGAGTTGCCTGCCCGCACTTGTTACCTGAATGAACAGGTCAGGTAACGCAGGTCCATTTCTTTGGGGGTGGGTAGGAAGGTGCTTGGCGGGACTGGGGGGTCTTCTGGGGGTGTGGGAGGGTGTTTGGGGACAGTGGGGGGGGGAGATATAGGCAGCCACAAATAGTGGCTGCCACTTTAAAAGCCTGCATTCCAACCCCAGGCTCACTGCGGAGCTTTTGAAGAGGCTGGAGGGGGGATGCTCCTCCCTCCAGCCTGCTCTGCAGGGAGCCAGGCTTTTAAAGTGGCAGCCTGTTATCTCCCCCCAGTGTTCCCAAATCAGTGAGACCAATCATCTGAGTTTCCATTATTTCCTATGGGAAAATCCGCTTCACAGGTAAAGAATGTTTCACGTAACAAACATGCCTCTGGAACGGATTAAATTTGTTACGGGAGGCGCCACTGTACCTGGAAAATCATAATCTTTCAATGATTCAATTTAAATAAGTTTCGGTACTTAAAGATGCTTGAGTCCAATAGCTTATTCTGCAAAACAACAATTTTGTATAAGTGATTTTTTGTATAAGTGATTTTTTTTCTTTACAAAGAAAAAACCAGTGAAAATTATTAATAATTAAAATTAAAATTAAAAATAAAGGAAATGTAATACTCATATTTCTATACTGGTTGTCATGGTATCTGCAGGTGTTTCATTCTGAAACCTGTTGCAGAATCCAAAATATGCTGATACTGAAGTCCCCTTTAAGTCTCTAAATACAAAATACAAAAAAGTGGGAGAAAACTGGGTTTCTACTTTTTGCACTGCAAAAGTACATTACCAAGCCTGTCAGGGCTATACCACCTTTAGACATTAGATGGAGCTGAATGAAATGAAATGAAATTACGCTATTTCTTTCCATTAAATCCAGTTTCATCTAAGTGGCTGAATGTAGTATGCCTGTTTACTGATGCATTCTGGGGTACAGCTGGAGGTGGGACTTTAGAAGTATTTTCAGCCCTGAGAAGCTTGGAAACTTTTTTCTGCGTAAAGATAGAAAACACAATTTTTTGCATTAAAAACATTAAAATTGGGACTCCATTTAAATTGGGCATTAAATTCCCCATTTAAATTGGGACCCCAGCATCCATGTCGTTGGATTCTGGCATCCATCGTGAGTCAAATACATTGATGATGATTTCACAGATGCCAGTATCACAGCCCAATCCTAACAGGCCAGTCTGCCAACAAAGTGTGTTCTCTTGGAGAAAGTCTGGGTCTTCTGGCTGAAGTAGTGTTCTAATAGATGCAAACACAGCCACCAGTGGTGTCTTCCAAGAATGAGTGGAAGGCCTCTTGCCAGCAGCATGGGTGAGGCAGAAGTGGTGGTGGGGTGAGAAGATCAGAGGATAGGGGAGATTCTGAGTGGGGATAGACTTGAGGGAGAAAGCAGTAGTAGGTGGAAGTAGAATAGTGCATAACCCAGCAGCAGGTACCATCAAATTCCATGTTAAATTTATCTTTGAGTCTCAGCATAATCCTAATGTGCACTTGAGCAGGCAGGCCAAGATGCCCTGTACTGCATTCAACATATGTTCAGGGCTTTTCCCCTATTCCCAAAATTTTCTTCTTTACCTCAGTTAACAGCATCAGCCCCAATGGGTTTACCTTGTTCTGCACGATCTCTTAAAGCCATCCAGAGCCAAGCAGATGCGAGCAAACAGAGAATACTGCGCGCTGCTCAGGGAATGGGGATGGGATCCAGCATATCTGCCAGATCCCAGCCTTCTTCTTCTTTTTCTTATTTAAGGGATTTAAACCTCATCTTTCCCATCCCAAAACAAGTGTCCAAGGCAGCTTACAAAGCTTTAGTTTTTTTTCCTTCTGTGGTTCTCACAACACTGTGAGGTAGTTGAAGCTGAGAGTAAGTGACTAGCCCAAGATCACCCAGGAAGCTTCTTGACCAAGGATGGATTTGAACCTGGATCTCCAGAACTCAGTCCAAGTCTCTAAACCCTACACTATCCTGTCTGTTGTGAGTGATTTGGGTTTGGTATGTGATAGGCAAGATATTCCTGTAGGTTCTATATCCCATTGCCCAGAAGGCTTTAGGCATAAGGTGGCTTCCATTACAATTGGAGCAAGAGTAGCATGATTTTATCAACTAATGTATGGCTGTAAGAACTGGACTGGATGAATGCTGAATAGATGCTTTTTAATTATGGTGTTGAATCTTGAGAGTCCCTTGGACTGCAAGGAAATAAAATTAGTAAATCCTATATGGAATAAAAACTGATTGTTCCTTGGAAGGACCAGTACTGAAGCTGAAGCTCAAATACTTGAGAAGAGAGGACTCTTTATAAAAGACTCTGATGCTGGGAAAACCCTTACAGCATTTTTGCAACACTCTTCGGCCGATACAAGGGACTTGTGCCAGATGAAGAGGTGCTTTGGATTGTCCCTTTAGAGAGGAATGCTTGTCAGGAAATGGATTGGCTATAGGAAGGTGAAGAGGAGCAGCAGAAGAATGGTAGCTGGAGTGTTGACAGTTGGCAGTTGGAATGTTATCAATTCCCTCTCCTCAGCCTGCTTAATATGCATGGGATGCTGGGCAGATAATGCAATCACCATCACACACAGGTTATGGCATTTACATAGATGGATGCCTATATTGTAACACTGTAACTGAAAAAAGTATGTAGAAACCTAAGAGTTTTTCTCTCCTAAGGGATACACATAAAATGTAATATGAGCTATCACCCTAATGTGATGGCTGCTCGTCTGGACTTAATATCAAAAGTTCTTAATTCATAAATCAGATTGAAATAAATGGGTTTTAACTGCAAATTTTAGCTGCAAACCTTGCACTATCTCATTTTTTTAAGCAGGAGCAGTGCACTACTATTGATTATTTTTTTCCCAGGCCAAGAAACTTAAACATGTACAGAAAGCAGGCTTTCTCCTTGTCTTGCATCTTTTGCTTATTGCTCAGGCCGTTATTATGTTTGCTTAAAGTTAATGTTGAGAAGATGATGATCTAGCTCTGAAAAACAGGCTTGTGATATTGATGAGAGGCTAAAATTTCACTCTGAGGAAACAGTGTTCAATCAAATGAAGTAAGCCAAGCTGTGGAAGCCAGAACCAGAAAGCTAGGAAGTGTAAATGATCAGTGATACAGTGATCAGTGATACATTAATAACCGGCTATAATTTTACAGGCCAAGCCCTAAATACACATTGCTAATGAGAAAACACTTCAATTAAAATTTCATCACAATGTCTGGCACTCTTAAGATACAGTTCTATGATCTGGTGATTTGCTGTTGAGTTGCAGAGCTTTAGGGTTTAACCCAGCTAATCTTGTAAGAACTACTTCACTAATTGGAGTAAACAGACCAGCACTGAACTATTATTATTTTTTAAAATGAGATGACTGCATTTAATGGAAATATTTCAATTGCATTATTGCATAGAGAAAATTGTTGGATCCAGAAAAAAGTGACTGGAGAATATAAGCTGAACCTCAGCATTCACAAGATTCCAGGAATCTCAAAAGGTACCCATTTTTGTATTATACAGAAGCAATTATTTACCATGGTAACTAATGAATAAATTAGTTAGGACTATTAGTTAGTGAGGCCATGAATCAGTTTTCTTTAGCCAGGCTTTAAACAGCTCAATTTCAATTAGACAATTCTCTTCTGCATTCAGTTGAAAATGGGAAGCAATTATTACTTTGGGAAAATAATAATAATAATAATAATAATAATAATAATAATAATAATAATAATAGGAACAACAACAACAACAACAACTCTTCTGGGAAAGTATTAATAAGACAGAGGGTCTGCCTCCATGCTCAAACCTAATCTTTACTGAAGTCACTCTCTATCCTTGAGTGGGAGATTAACTTTTCTGCCATCTTACCATGGTAAGAAGGCTTTTTAAAGCCAGCTACTTAAGAGATGTTTGTCATTTAATTTAAAGCGCAAACCTCATTCTTGTTGAGAAACACTTGCAGATAAAACACTGATAATTAGGTCATACCTGCACACTTAAGCCATTTATGAAAAACTGGCTTAAAAGCCACACTCCATGCGGCATTTTTAAACCAGCTCCTGCGGAGGGCGTTTTGGGCCTTCAGCCCAAAACTAAGGGGATGTCTGGTCCAGCTTAGAAAACAGCAATTTTGAAGAAATAACTTTGAATACCTCAATTCAGTCCATGGAACTTGAAAGCCTCACTGTAGGTTTTGTCAATTATTTTCAAATTTGAATTTTTAACTGTTCCCTCGTCATCTGGCCACAAATCCCAATGCTGTTTGTTATAATATGCCTATGTAGAGCAAGTGTGGATGGAGCTAGAGGAGGTGTGTGGAGTTTTGTTGTGTGTGTGGAGTATGGGGTCAATTTGTGTGTGGGGGTTAATCCCAGGATCATCCCGATTCCAAAAAAGGTATAATATGTCTTTGTAGAGCAGGTGTGGGTGGAGCTAGAGGGGTTTAGGATGTGTGTGAAATTGTGTTGTATGTGGGTGTGGAGTGTGGGGTTGGTTTGTGTGTGTGGGGGTCAATCCTGGGATCATCCTTATTCCAAAAAGATGTATAGGTAGAGCAGGTTTTGGCAGTGCTCGTGTGGTTTAGGTTGTGTGTGGAATTGGAGGTGTGGAGGTGTGAGGTGTGGGGTTTGGTTGTTTGTGGGGGTTAATCCCGGGAACACCCTGATTCCAAAGAGGTATAACATAGACCTGTATATAATATAATGTAGAGCATTCATGGGCAGAGCTAGAGGGTTATCTGACAGATGGACGGACAGACAGAATTTGTCTTTTATTAGTATAGATGATATGCATGTATTCCATAACCATGCATGCAAATGAGGAATTAACCAGAAGTGCATATTTTCCTGGAGTGCCTCATGTACATGGGGAAGGGTTACAGTTCTCTGGGTCTTCCTTCTACAGTAGCCTCCCATGGGGCTGGTCACTAAATAAGCTGTCAAATGTGCCCTGCCGTGAAGCCACAGGAGAACCATCAACATGAAGCTGGGAGTGGGGCTGGATGCCAGGGAAAAATGAAGGCCCACCTCTTCCCAGCACGACTGTAGCAAAGGTCCTTGGAATTACTGTAACTAATGTATAACAGTTCTTAAGAAAACTGGGTTAAAACTATGAAAAAAATTAGGTTAACCCATTTCCACACAGACTTAGAAATCTGTGACATCTTACTATCTCATTCCTTTATTTAGAATCCAACAGGAAAGTGTTGCTATAATTTCAGCAAACAGGGAAGTGACGTAAGTCTGTGTACAACTTCGTTATTCATTCCCAATACATTTAAGAGTACTGCTCAAGCTTCTCCATTTAATTAAATGATGACTGAGGACACTTTTTCCAAGGGATAGAAGTCTTTGTGAATATCAATAGTATGCATGCATAACACCTTTAAGTAAGCTAGTCAGACTCAAACCTCCTGTTTTGCTATGAAACCGCTGGAGGCAATCCCTTCGTTGATATGATTGAAATAATTAAAAACAGGTTTATAGGAAAATGGAAACTGTGTTAGCAGAGTTTGTAGCATTTTACAGTGCGTCAGCACCAGTTATTGTCTAAATTCAGCTTCTGAATCACACGGGCCACCTTGCCGTGTCAACTACATTGCCTTTAGTTGGAAATAAATGAATGTAGCAGACAAGCACAAAGAGCTATATTTCTACAAAATGCCAGGTCATATGTCCAGCTTTCAAATGGTTACAGTGTCTAAAAATGCTGCTCTGCAGTTTTGTTCCATTTGCAGGAAGGGATTCTGAGTGGCAAAATAAACAAGCCATCCATCTGATTCTCCCTGTCATTTCACTATATTGCACTGTATGTAATGGCATTGCCTTCAGCGTCAATGTTTGCGTGTTTATGTTTCCCTTTGGAGGCCTCTTGGGAGAAGCACATTCATCGTGTCCATGAACAGATCAGATGATGAGGTTATGACTCGGGGCCTGTTTTTGGGTTCATGCTGCAAAGCCTTTCTCCAGTCAATTTTGCATCAAGACTATCTCTGGCAGCAAATGCCATGGAGACCAGGCCTGCTCTCTAAAGAGAGTGCAGGTGAACAGAGGCACCCTGGGCAATGCCAGAGAGCGACCATTATGGCAGTGCTCTCACAGGTACTTAGGAACAAGGGAACTGCCTTCGGTTTAATCGGCACCATCTAGCTCCATATTATCAGCACTGAAAGGCAGCATTCCCCACGGGTTTGACAGACGTTCTTCTCTGTCCTAATTCAGTTGTAATTGTTCAGAAGGCTATATACTGTATATCACAGAGACAATTAAGGCTATGATTGCATGAATATCTGCACTCAGTTTTATTGTGGTAGAGATACTTCTTAGACCATGTGCAAAGAGCCCAATCCTATTCCCCACCAATGCAGAGCACCAAAATACCGGTAGCTGCTGCTGCATCCTTGAATTGCACCATTAATCAGCTGTCAGGTCAGCTGCAAAAACAGCAGCCATTGGCATTCCTGGAGGGGAAGCAAAACAAGAAGGCTGCATTCCTGCGTCAATCCAATCCCATCTGGCCTGGGGTGTCACAAAAGTGCCATAAGACACGCACCACAGACATGAGATGGACTCACCACAACAGGAATGGGAAGACAAGTGAGTTGCACTGGACTAAACTGGTTAGGATAATTTGTTCAGATACCTGACTGCTGGTATAAATCTGCCCCTCCTGTTTACCTCCATAGTCAGTTGTGACTGCAAAAGTGAAATCTTTACACCAGTGGTCTGGTGTCTGAAGAAACTGTTTTGCCCATCCTTCAGGAATGCCAGTGACAGTGGCTGAACACAGTCAAGTTGCCATGCCCCTGTGACCACACAAGATGCAACATTCGGTACCACACTGCAGTCTTTGGCACACACTGGTCTTCAAAGACCATCTCAGGCATAGATTTGATTTGATCCTGCCTCCTGCTTGGTCCTAGGTATGCCAAATGAGCTTGGTCCTAGGCATGCCACTTACATTGCTTTATTTTCTGTTTTGCTTGACTCATAAATAATAAAATATAGGCTATTTTAATATAGAATATATAATACAATATACATTTTCATATATAATACAATATAGAACTTATTCTGTTATCACTCAGATTCAGGTTTTAGTGAAATACTGGTACAGGTAATTGGATAAACAAAAAGATGGCAAGGCCATTGTGGGGCTGCAAGAGCTTCAAAAAACAATGGGGTGAAATCAATTTCTGCTTCTCCTAAAACTGGTATTGTACTGTATGTTTGTATGTTGTACAGCTGACATTTAGATTTTGCAACCACAGGGTTTTTGAATTATTATTTTCATGGTAGATTCCTAGTACTATTTTATTATTATTGTTATTCTAGCCTTATCTTCTCACCCTTTTTTAAGAAAGGGAACATGCACACAAATCTTAATATTTTTTAACCAACTAATTTGATATTCTTTAAGAAGCTGGGATACCCCTCAGCACAGTTGCTTTAGCAAATCTGACATGTACAGGGTTATTGTATATCCTTTCCAGTGTGCCATGGAATAAACTTCATTGTTTAGTGTTGGATTTAATAAAGCACCACTTTCCCCCTGTAGATAACTACTATTTGGAAACCTATCCCCATATCTATCTTCTTTCCCTATATCTATCACCTATCATATGTGTTCATCTATCAACAGCTGCAGATATGTGATTTTCATTTATGGAAATTAAAACATAGTTATTTGTTTTAACTTCAGACAGAATCCTACTGTCATTAATTGTGGTGTAGAAGAGAAGCAAATGGGGTGGTCAGATTTGTACCCTGTATATGAGATAAGAATATATGAATCTCGTGCATGGACAAAGACTAGATACTTCCCATACGGATACTTCCCTTTGTTTCTTATAGTACAATCATATCCTTTCCGCCCCACTGATGCAGCAACACCAAAATGGCTACTGCTGCATCCTTCTTCTTTTGGGGGTGTAGAAGCTGGGAATGTCTCCTCTAGGTAAGCATCCACAGCAAAGTGGAGTCTATTCAGACCTGAACTAGTGAAATTGCTGGCTAAAGTTTGCATAGATCAAAATAGTGAGATCAAATTCAGGAACAAGGCTAGGATTTCACGGCTGCCACTGATTCTGTCCCATTACTGGAACTAATCTACCAATCCACCACCATCATTCCACAAATCATTTTGTTGGATCAAATTCAATGGTCCTCCTCTTGGTTCAGGATCAAATTGTAAGTACCCGTTTTTGTTATCTGTTGGACTCCTAAGGAAATCTGGTAACATTTATTGAAAACATAACTTCCTATGATAGCAAAAACAGATCTGAACAGACTAGCCAAAATGAGACTGACCCCAAAGAAAAGAAAAACTCTGATAACTTCCTCAACAGCAGTATTATTTGCAATAACAACATTCCCAAAGAGAGCAAAAATGTATCTCAGCCAGATCATATATACTTTTCTGTTTGACTAATTGCTGGCTTCCCAGTATGGCCTCAGTCTACTAGCCCTGACACAGACATTGTCAGATGATGGTAGCCATGCATTCAGCTAGATTGCATAACTCTCTTTTTCTTTAGCTAGGTTCGTAATTTGTGACAAAAACAAAAATGTTAGCAAACTATGGCTCTGCTAATGAAGGGTGCACTGCAGTGAGGCTACAGTCCTATACACACTTTCCTGGGAATATGTAATGCAGTGGGACTCAATTAAGGTAGATTCACATAGGATTGTGCTGAATCCTAAATAATGAAATGCTTCCATTATTTCCTGAATAATGATATGCTTTGACTTATTATTAAGCTTTGTTTATCTGTGCTAAGGTGTGTTTTTGCATATTCATTTAGACAAAATGTTTTTTTAAGTTGTGAAGTTTTAATATGACTGTATAAAAGTTCAACATCATTCAATTCAATACTAGAAAAAAATGATATTTCTAAAGGTATATAGGGAACATGAATTGCTATTTTTTTCAATTTCATGAATCAAATGTTTTCAATCAAGATAACTTGCAAATAATCTGATGGCCAAGAATGATCCATATTAACATCATTTCTTGAATATTTCAGATAACAAGAAAAAAAAAATCTGAAGCCATTGTAATCTGATCACACAGAATTCATGAGCAGGAATAGAGGAAATTCAATGAATAAATTAGAATGATTCATTCTGTTCCTGTTAATACACACAGAACACAGGGACATCGGGACTTTTATTTTCAGTGATTAACAGCAAAATGTCATTTCTATAAATTTCCCTAGGTTTATGCTGTCTCAAGAGAAACATTTGTAATTACTAGTATGTGTCAAGCATCTCCATGCTAAACATGCCCTGTGGCCACTTAGTTTATCTAACCATAGGAGTGCTCCACAAACACATTCATGAATATATTTGGAGATAACATTTCTGAATGCTGCGTTGGAAGTTGTGTAAAAGCCTGACTTTTTTTGGCACAACAAGGATTCAACAGTGGCTTGCAATTGTACATTGGTATCAGAAAGAGGATGCATATCAAACCAAAACCACAACATCACATTGAATATATCTTGAGCGCACTTCATCTGTGTTATATAATGAAGTCTCTGAAATGGTTTTCAGTTTTGCTTATGTAAGAAGAGAATAGGCATTTGGGCAAGCATTAAAACTTCAAACAGGAAATGGGAAAAAGTCCAGGATCTAAGGAGGCACTCACCCTTTACCAGCGCATAGCGTGCAGTGCCACAGATTATGTTTTTCAAGCTATGAGAGAATTGACCAGAAGGCCCAGTAGAGGCAACTAGCACTTTTATAATGTCACCCTGTAGGCCACCTGGTCTGCAATGAGTCTGTTTGGATCTATTTTATTGCTCTATTTAATGAATTTATACCCTGCCTTTCTGTTGGTAAGGGCACTCAAGGTGGTTTATAAGATTACCATACATACTCATGTATAAGTCAAAAAATCATGCCTTAAAATTGGCTCTGAACGAATGGGTTGATTTATAGACAGGTCAATATAGTAAATAAAGCTTCTAAGAGTAGCTGCTTGATGATGGGAGCTGGCAGAGAAGCAGAACATGGCAGGGGAAGGTGAAAGAATCAATTTTACTTATCAGTCATTGTTCTAGTAAATTGAGTTGTTAACTTTTACTTACCATGCATATGCCTAACCCCTCTGAGCGTGCCACATAAGAGCCTTTTGGCACTTTTGTGACACCTCCTGGCCAGGAACTTGTGCTAGACTAAGGGCAAAATCCATAGCAATCATGGGTCCACGCAGTTACACCAGCCTCTAGTGTTATTTTATGGAAAATCATCTTAACTGCTCTGGAGCAGGGGGCTTAATTTCACTTTAGCATATAGGCCTAACTCTTTCTCAACCCTCTTGATTTGCTTCTTCCTCCATAGAGTTCCTTGTGGACTCTAGAGTGTGGTGCTCATCCCCATTTCCAAAGCCATAGAGCCAGCATTGTCCAAAGATGCCTCTTTGGAAATGTGGCCCATATGTGCACAGAATGCTGTTACCTTCCTACTGAAGTGGTACCTATTTATCAACTTGCATTGGCATGTCAGGAACTGGGCTAAGGAGGGGAGCTCACTCTGTCTTGCAGTTCTTGGGTCTTGAACTGCTGACTTGCCGATCTTCAAATGAACAGGCACAGCCACTGCAACCTGCACTTATACACACTTTCTCAACTTTCTTATACACACTTACCTGGTGGTAAGTCCCATCAAACTCAGAGTAGAAATATATAGGATTGCAGTACAAACCTACAATCTCATGTAGGTGAATGTTCCTTAGTTATGGTCCATCTAATCCAAAGCCTCTTGTCTTCTGAAGGCTTTTCTGAGCCTTGTGGAGGGTATGGACATCTTCCTGTGGTGTATACAAGGCTCAGAATGGCATTTTCAGCTGTTAAAAAAATACTACTTCCAGTTTTGGGAGGAGAAACCTGGAAAAAGTAGCTTCCCTGGGCCTTAGAATGCAGTATAAGAAGTATTTTTACTGCCAAAAAAGGCTATACTGATCTGCATATTGAGCTGGTAACCTTATGGGAATATTGAAGTCAAAGAAGTGGATGGTTGTTAATTAATGTGAATTAAAAGCCAATTATTTATATGAAAACCCTAATGAACTGGACAGTATCATACAGAATACTGCTTTCATGTCTTAGCATGATCATGTAGTTCTATTGTGATACATTAGGGTTGCAATCCTGTCCACACGTTTCAGGGAGTAAGCTCTATTGACTATAATGGGATTTTTTTCTGAGTTAGATAGGCATAGGATGGGGCTCTACAACAATAATTAGAAATAACGTGGAAAAAGCACAAGAAATAAATGCATACTACATGCATAAAGTATTTATACTTTCTGTGCAGTGTCCAAAGCAAAAATACACCCACCACAACAAAACTGCACAAACCATAAAAGAGGATACAGTTGAGTATATGAAGTTGATATGACAGTGTATGTAGGCTCTGACTTACTATCATTTTAAAACTACATTGGTTGGAATTGTGTGCCTTTGCAAAGGCTGACTATGGAAGACTGCTGTTAAGTTTGATAGTCTGATACTACAATGGAAAACAATTTAATCTGTGGCTATTCCATTTGTAATAGCTTTAAAGAAGCTGTTGAACTGCATGGGATTATTCCCCAAATTAACCCACCAAAGTTCCCAAATTAGTGCATAGACTGAGGTATTAATTCTTTAAGGCTCCAATCCTAAACACACTTTCCTGAGAGTAAGCCCCATTAAACTCAATGGAACTTACTTCTGAGTAGACACAAATAGGCTTGCACTGTAAAAAGATAGCCACTACCACTAGATTGTGAACCTAAGAACACTTCACTGCTGAACTCTGCCTTCTGGGAAATAGATACAATTTCCTATTTCCATTATGAACAATGGGAATGTGTACATTTCAAATATTTTGTTGAATCTGAAAGTCAGGTTGAAAGTACCTAAAAAGAATTTGTGCTGAATGTATGTCATAAGGGAAGTTTTTTAGCTGATTTAGCATCGTGGCTGTGGTGTCAGCTGAGAAATATGACTGTTAGGGGAGACACTGTGATAAATGGAAAGAACCAGTTACTTAACGGAGGATACATATGATTATGGTGGAGAAAATTGTAAATTCATGAGCACCCATGGGTACTATCTTACTTGGTGAAATTTATGTGAATATTGTGTTGTCCACAGGCAATGATAAGTGGCTTCTGAAAAGCTGACTTGCTATTCTGTCCAGTATTCTTGGGCAAAGCTATATTAATTTTGGATACAGAGAGGTATTAATCCTGCTTATATGCGTCTCAGCAAAAAATGAGGAAGTGTGTCAAGTGCAACATGAATATGTGAAATGGATACGCAGAAAATATGAAAGCTTTTTGATATAAACAACGAAGAATGTGGAGGAAAAAAATACAAAAAGATTCCCGCACAGCACCAAGAGTTATTGTGGAAAGATCAAAAGTTAAAAGACAGCCATTTAAATTAGTTCCCCCTCCATTGGTTTGCAAATATATGAGAAAGAATAGTTTTATAAGCACTTGGTATCCATTTCTGCAAAATTTTCTAATGCTATGGACCCTTCTGGTTTGTCCATGGTTTATCAAGGAACCATTACTCTGTTAGATGCCCAGAGATCAAAAGGGGGCAGAGATTGGACTCTGTCAACTATCCGTTACCACACTGCTTTAAAAATGTAGATCTGGTGATTGAAAAAGCAACTTCCCTGTGCACTTGTACCAAAAATAGGGCATAATTTTTTTAAAAAATATACTGTAAATTAAATAAATTGAGCAATCAAATTCAAATTTGCTCATTTGGAGAAACTGGTGTTGAAACTGAGTGTGTTAGGATTTGCAGGATACATAAGGGGGACTGTATATTGTTCAGGAGGAAGATCACTGAAAGTCTACCTGTTCAGGAGGAAGATCACTCAAAGGCTACTTCTCGTAGATGTACACATTTATCCTTTATGACAGGGGTATCCAAAACTTTTGGCAGGAGGGCCACATCATCTCTCTGACACTGTGGCAGGGGCCAGAAAAATTATTTACCTTTCAAATTTGAATAAATTTGCATATATTTACATATAAGCGTGTAATAGGTACATTACAAGGCTGGTCCGTGGGCCAGATGGAGGGGTCATGTTGCATTATGGCTTGCCATGGATTGCATTTGGCCCCCCAGCTGGGGTTTGGACAACTCTGCTCAATAACTTGTGGAGGTGTTCCCTACTTTACTCTCTCTCTCTCTCTCTCTCTCTCACACACACACACACACACACACACACACACACACATTACAACAGGCAGGATCTGTGCTAGCTGGCATGGCACCCACCGTATCACAAACTCACACACACACTTATCCATACAAAGGGAATGCTCTAGGATTTCTTGTTCCAACATCCAGGGCTTTTACTACTAACAGAGATGCATATGCTTTAAATTGTAACTAGAGTGTTCCATTGTTAGCAGCAAACTAGTGGGAATTATAATCATAGAATCCTAGAGTTGGAAGGAACCTAGTAGGTCATCTAGTCCAACCCCCTGCCTGTAGCAGGAAATCCTCCTAAAGCATCTCTGACAGGTGCTTGTCAAGACTGTGTTTGAAGATCCCCAGTGAGGGAGAGTCCACCACCTCTCTTGGCAAGAGGTGGTAAGAAGCAACTGGAAAATAGATCACCTATATGACTGCTTAATTTACACCTTAATTTAAACCTATTTGGGGATCAGATGTGGTCTATGGTGAGCTTCCATGTGGCATGCGTCAAGCCGCCTCCATCTAACCCATTGACAAGTCCTTCAATCCTCCAGAGGCGAGAAAAGTGTTCTGAGGAAGATACATGCATTTTCTTGCTCTGTGAATGAAAATGTTATAAACTGTTTTAAAATCACTCCCTCTGTCTGTTAGAAAGTGTTTTATGAATTGATTTGAAATTATTCATTTAAGTTCAAATTCTAATATATAGTCATTTATGTAAATTTATTCAAATTTGAAATGTAAATCAATTATTTTTTTAGCCCTTGTCAGAGAGATGATGTAGCCCTCTGCCAAAAAGTTTGCATATACCTGTAGATGCCTTTTCCCAATTATTGAATTAGCATCTTCACATTTATTTACTACAAATCCTAACCAAACCCTTTTAAAAATCTGTTTTCCTATGAGTCCCCTTCACAGTTATGGTAAATCCCCTTCACATGCATGTGCTGTGACTGTGATGATCCCAGATGACTATAATATAGCTGTGAGCACTACATAAGGAAGGCCAATTGGTTTTTCCAGTAAGAAGGGAAGGCAACAGTAAATCCAAGCAGGTGACTCCACACATTTAGTTTTTGTATTTCTATATTCCACATATGCATAAGCTCGATTAAAGTATTAACTTTATTTTATTGTTATTTTGTAATTTATGTTTCTAGTTATGTAACAATGTCTTTTAAATAATGATGAAGAATCCCTTAGCAGAAGCTTTCACACATTTTTGGGCTGAAAGTATAAAGTATAGTGATCCTTGTTCTGAAATAAACTCACAAAACATCATGCTGCACTGTTACCGCAGGCAGATTTTTATGAACTAGGATGTAAAATCCTCATATTATAGAGAGCAATGTACACAATGGGGTTGGCTTTTCCTGCACTGCAGATATAACTCAAGTCAACTTCACATTAATAGGATTAATGGCACTATTCTATTGCAGACTTGTTTCCAACAGAGAACATGATCCACCAGAGTGTGCTTACACAAATGTGCCTTAAAGCACACTGTGACAGTGTGCCAGTTACCAGCATTGTTAGGAAGGCACAAGGAGCAGGTAGGTTCTGCTCTGTGCCAGACAGACATGTTAGAGTTTGGGGAAAGGATGGGGTAAGGTGGAGAGAAGAGGCAGGGAATGAGTGGATTGGGTCCAGGATGGGGCAGTGCCAGCACACGGTATATCCTAACTCACTTCCTAAGTTTGATTCACAGATGGCAGAGCAACAGAGAATGGGCACATCTTGCTGCTAGCACAGTGTCAAGAGGTGCTGTGCTACCTCCTGTGGTGGGCCAGTGGTAGAGCTTACAAACGTGCCTTACAGCATGTTTCCAACACCCCACCACCACAATGGACCAGAGGAGAACCCTCAGGATTGGGCTCTGAGTAGCCCCATTAGGAAAGCAGAGTTTTGCCTTGGGGCAAAGGGTCAAAATTTCCCTTACATTGAAGAAACTGATGCTCTGATGTCACATGCTCTGATGGCACAGCTGCATTGATGGTGAGGATTGGGGAGACTGGCAGAATCAAGCTACTGAAGAACATGGACTGTATCCCTGGAAAGTTAGGGTTCCTATATCCAAAGTCCCTTAATATTATATAATCTATGAAAAGCACATCAGTCAGTCAACAGTTTTTAAATACTGCTTTTGAGTCACACTGCCTCACACTGAGTCACAAGCGGTACATTGCCCTTGGTGGCTCTTGGTGACTTAAGGCTTGGTGACTCTTCTTCAGATTTCATTTCTAATTCAAAATTGTCTGTAAAAGCTTTGAAACTAGGCTATAATATCCATGTAGCAGATGTGCTTCACAGCCAGGGATCTCTCTTCAAAAATGGCATTTGGCACAAAAACCTATTAGATGTCATATATATAGCTGACAATACTTTTTCCCTTTAGGCATTTTTTTAAAACAAAATTTTATTAAAGCACTAAGGAGCACATAGTACATTTGACCATGACACCTGGGGACTGTATTGGGTTTATAAAATGAACTCTTATAATATCTCTGTGTTCAATTAGAAAGGCTAGATTTCTTTCTCTCAAGCGTGATGCAAAGACTGCAGTATGAAGAAGTCCTGGTTTTCTACAGCTCTAAGGCAGAGCATGACCTCCAGAGCCTTCATTATGTGTTGACAACCTTTCTGTTATGTCAAGGATATTTACCAGTTGCAGACCAGTTTTAACTCTAAGTCCATAATAACACCATTTGATAAATTTAAATAAAAGAGACTGGAGTTGTTCTTGTGTGTGTCCAACAATGGTTATTCATTGGTTTTCATTTCAATGGGTTGACACTTTTTATATTTTAGATTTAGTAATGATACTCTGGGCAATATTGTAAAAATGGATGCTACTATTAGACAGATAGTGTCCTGACAGATAGTCACATTGCTGAAACCAAGCAGGTCTAGCCCTGCAGGTCAATGGTCTATGAAAGAAAAATTGCATACTAAAAATGTAATTTAAAAAAAAATTAATAAAAATAATTTGTATAATGGAAAAAATGTATAGCAAAGCAATCCAGACTGGCCATTTGAGCCAATGCAAGTCACTTGCATTGGCCCAGAGTGTTACAAACGTGCTATAAATCATGCCTGCAACACCCACAGAGGAGGGGAGAGTTGGAATTGGAATGGCCTCCCTGTGCACCACAAGATGGTGAGTTGTTATTTTGGGGCAGAGGGAGAGCAGGCTGGAAGCTGAAGACAGGAGTGGGATCCACGTCTTCCAGATCCAAGCCCTGTTCCCTGGGCAGGGCTGAGCAATGCAACCTCCTGAGACTGTGCAGATCCAAGTGCAACCCATTGGGCTGCAGCTGGATTATTGGAGGTAAGGAGAAAAGTAGCACATCAGCTGCCTCAAACTTGCATTGGGTAAGTGCAAGTTCAAGTGCAAGTTGGATTGTGCTGTGAATTTACATTTAGTTATTAGAATCCAGAATAAAGCATAATGACCATGGGGAAAAACTAAAATGAAAAACTGAGCCCATTCTTATGTGAAGTTTACCTTTAGTTTGATTGGCAAATATACACAAAGACAAGGGGAAACTGAATAGTCATTCTAGCTAATCTACACAAAATTCATATATGCATTTTAGGAGACGTTACTGATGGATACACAGATCACACCAAGTGACACCTTCTGTGGGTTGAAACACAATTAATGGCCAAAATTTTGATTTTTTTGGTATTTTCAAATAATACCATAATGTTACGTCTTTCAATGGGTAATTTCATGCAGAATGCAATGAAACAAACCATGTTCAATTATCTGCATTCTCTCAATTATAGTTAAAAAACCAATACGGAAAAGACAGCTGCCTTATATAACAAAAAGTAGATTTTTTATACATCAAACTGACCAATGAGACTGATTTTTCTGAGAGTCAGTGAGGTTTATTATGACACAGCATGGAAGCAATAATAGGAGTAATAATAATGTTAATAGGAGTAAGCTCTCATTTTCATGTTTCAGAGCTTATTGGCTCTTATTCAGTTGTCTGAGTGTCATCATGTTGGCCACTGATTTTTTTATTACTGGTTTTTTGTGTGACCTGTACTGTAAAATGAATATTCATTCATTCAAATGAATGTACTTAAAATGAATAAACAAAATTATTGGGAGTTACATCAACCCTTATAGCCCTTTTGTGACATAAGGCCTGCACGGGACTTGTGCTGAGAAGAGAAGGCTGAGAGGATACATGATTGCCCTATTCAGACACCTGAAGGGCTGTCATATGGAGGAAGGGGCTCATTTGTTCTTTGCTGCTTTTGAAAGCAGAACTAGAACCAATAGGTACAAACTACAAGAAAGGAGATTCCAGTTGAATATCCGGAAAAAATTCCTGATGGTTCAGCAGTGGAAGAGATTGCCAAGGGAGGTGGTGGACTCTCCCTCACTGGAGATCTTCAAGCAGAGGCTCAACGAGCACCTGTCAGGGATGCTCAAGGAGGATTTCCTGCTACAGGCAGGGGGTTGGACTAGATGACCTACTAGTCTCTTCCAATTCTATGATTCTGCTGGCCTAAGGGTTTAGGATTGCCTAAGAAAAATAAATTTACTAAATGAGCACTCTAATAAATAAGTTGGAAGTGTCTGTGATGAAGTCAATGTGGAGGAGATCTCTTATAATATAGGCTCCAAAACTAGATAGCAACATGGCTCAAAAATAAAAAGCAAAACTGTAAGTGTGAACATTTAAAGTTTGCACTGTTCTCCTCTTGCTTCATCTTGTGGAGTTTGGTTCCAATCTATATTTTTATATCTAGTGATAGCAAGAAGAATCCTGGGGGATCTGATATGATCCTTAAGAATCCATATCTCCATTTGAGAAGTTAAGCATATTCACTGTGAATTCTGCCTTATAACGACTTGTAATTCTATATGTCTTTATGTCTGTTTTTCTTTAAGGGAAAAAGATAACAGTCATTCCATATGATTGGCATTTCATAGTTCACTTCTTTCAAAACTGGTTGAAGATGCCCACCACTGCCCCCGGGAACGTGAAGTAGATTAATCAGACAGACTATAACTTGGTGTGCAACGTCCACTTCTTGTCATTCTAGTGACAGTAAGGGTGAAGCTACTGACAGTCTGAAAGACAAGGAGACCAATTTCCAGGAGGCAATCATTTCAATTTCACACACCACTACTGTGTGTCAAGGAATGTCATTAATAATCATATTCAAATCATTAGTGGCACATGTTAGAAAGGAAAATAGTTCCTCTTGCTTCTTCCCCAAAGTAAACCATACTGTGCAGCTGGTACCTAAAATTAAGACAAAAACACATCCCATGGCGTTCTGTTCTGTAGCAGCTCCATCGCCATAAATGGGGCTTCTCATTAACATTTTATTGAAAGAGAAAGGCTGGTAGGCAATGTGAATTCAGCACCTCTGGCAGATTTCAACTGGTTTATTTTTTTTTAATAGCTTCCCATGGAGAATAGCAACTAATATGTCTCAAAGGTACTCACTAATTAAATCTATATTCCAAGAACCTGATTCTGTATTTCCACCCACCCCTCTTTAGCCTTGATTTTTTTTCATGGTGAAGTGGCGTTAAGTAAAAAAATACGAAATAACTGACCAAACTTGTCAGAATCTGCCTTGTTTTGATATTTAGTTTAGTGGACAAATCAGGTGATTTTACTGTTTTGAAGTTGTTCACAGATGCTCAGAATACCAACAGAGAGTGTATACAGACATCCCCCACTTATTGGGTGGGTTAGGAACCGGAGGACCATCCAAAAGTGAAAACCATTGAAAAGTGGAACCAAGTATTTTTCAGCCTGCAAATGAGAAATGGCCACATACAAGACATAAATATCATTTGCAAATTTCATTTGCAAAAGCCTAACTGCACAATCCAGAGCAACTAATCTGTCTACATAAGAGCCCTTGGGTTGCCCTATTTATCACTAGGGTGGAGCAACTGCAAGATGCTCCACCCCAGTTACTCTGGAAAAGGCTTAGGGCAGAGCAAGGCAACATAGGGTGCCCTAAGAGAGGTGGACCTGCTCTGCCCTAACTGCTCTGCCCTAGGCAGTTCAGGAGAGGCATGTTGAGGGCATGCTTAGCGCAGAGCAGTTACTCTGTATCCAGAGCCTGTTTCCAAAGCAGAAATGCCCTCTTCCAGCTCCTCAGAGATATATCACCTCTGGAGTAGGTACAGTAATGAGTAGACCCCTAGGAGTCCATGATAAGGCCTGAGTAAGAATGGCAGTGTTGACCAAAAATCTGAGTTCTTGGCCAGCCTAGCTGCAACCCCTTCCTCTCAACCTCAGGATATGGAACAAACTACGGCTGCCCACAAACCTCAGGATACAGCAGGCCACTCCATGAAGCCCCTTGTATTCACTGTAGAATGTACTGGCATCTCATCAGGGACTCCTTATAAGGCAGGCACCCAGTGGCGTCACCAGTTTGGTGCGGCTGGTGTGGGCCACATTGGGTGACGCGCTCTGTATGGGGTGATGCACCGGAGGAGTGTGACAATCCTTTGGCAGGCCCCAGGCTTCAGTGTGCCCATTCAGACCTGCTCCAAGGCGGAGCAGCAGCCAGAAGCTGCCACTTGTCCTCGGAGCTGGCCTGAACAGCCAACTGAGGTGCACTGCACAAAAACACACTGAGCATGCCAAACAGCTTCAGAGGAGAATTCCTTAGAGCGGAGGAAGTCTGCGCCTCCACATGGCCATTCGGCCTCACTCAGGAGGCGGAACGGCAGCCAAATGGCTTTAGAAGAGTACTGCACAGGCACCAATTCTGACACCTGCACAGTCTCCTCTGAAGCCAAAAGGCTTCAGAAAAGTACTGTGCAGGTGTCAGAGATGGTGCCTGCGCAGTACTCTTTCTGAAGCCAGTTGGCTCCAGAAACAACTGTGCAAGCACCAACTTTGGCGACTGGGCAGTCCAGGTAGGGGTGTGCGTGCATCCCAGTGGTGACACACAGACTTCTGCACTGGGTGATGCGCAGAGTCATGTCACCACTGTAGGCACCACAGCTGTTCCTTGTTCAGTGTTCAGTGTTCAGTGTTCATAGCATACTTAGTATGCTATGGAACAGTTAGGGCAGCCCAGGCTTCCTATCTCTCTGGTTGCAGCTTACCTTTCTGCTCTGGATACAGACAGGAGAGAGCAGATAAGGCAGAGCAGGCTGAACTTGCTCTGGATTGTGCTCTAAGAAACACATATTTATTAAGACATAGCCAAAATGCATAACAAATTACAGTAAAATGAACAAAGGCAATGAATATCTTATGTACAGTGGTACACTGTAAGAAAAATAACTTGTAGGATGAATGCTTTGTAAGACAAACTAAAATTTCTAAGGAATTTTGCCTTAGAAACAAACAATTTTACAACAAAAATTCATTGTACATGGATCTACATCGTGAGCAACAGCAAGAGGTTCTCATCTGCAGAGGAGGAGAATAGAATAGAATCGAATTTTATTACAGTCCAAGACCAGAGGAGGAGAAGAATAAGGAGGAGGAATCCTTCACATCAAATGAGATCAAGGACATTTGTAAACATTGGGAAATTGTGCAAAATTTTGTAAAAAAAGCACCACCCAAATAAAAAAAGCAGGCCTCCATCAGTCTTGAAAGACTATGGTATCGTGCTCGGCGCTGCATACGCTGCATGCGAAGCACGAAAGCCTGGGTTGGATTGTTATGGAGGATAGGCTGTTACCCAAGCAGCAAATCCCCCCTCTCCATGCCACTGAATTAGTCCAATGGAAAGGCAGAGCCAATACGATTGGATCCAGCTGGTGTCACAGAGCTGGACTAAGGACAGGAGCTCACCCTGTCTTGTGGGGCCGACCCAGGTCTCGAACCCTGGCCTGCTGGTTAACAAGCACAGTGTCTTAGCCACTTGCGCCACCCACAGCCCCACCCAAATAAAGCGAGCAACAAACCTGTGAGCAATGAATCTGTTTAATGACAATGCAATGTCGCATTTCGGTGAAATCCTCAAAAGGAGACAAAACCAAGGGTCATTAGAAGGGTCCTTGTTCAAGTTGCTCAAGAAGACACCAGTGACTCTTTTAGTGAAAATTAATCATCCTTGGCCATAAAGGTTTTTCTTTTCTGTTTCACTGTACAGTATATTACAGAGTTTATAAATTAATATTACAAATGAGAAATTGTATTCTGTATTTGATTACAGTGTTTTGAATTTGATTAGTGTTTTGTCATCATTTTTACATACAGTTAATATTTTTATATGAATATTTTTGGTTTGTGGAACCAATTTGAGTTTCCATTATTTCCTATGGGAAAATCTGTTTTGTATAACAAAATGATTTGTAAGACAAACATGCTTCAGGAACAAATTATGTTCATCTTACAAGGCACCACTGTATTAGAATGATGATCATTTACTGAAGAAAGTACTAAGGAAATTCCAAAAAACAATTTGATCACCATGTCATATGCAAATCAACATCAGGGAAGAAAATTTTAGTCTTTAGATCAGCAAAGAGAAGTTGAAAGAGTGAGGGATGCATTGTGTTGAAAGAGCACAACTGTCAGAAATTGGGGGTCAAATATACTATTAATAGAGCCAGATAAGTTGAGGAGTTACAGGAGCTGATATTTGGAGGTATGAGTATGTGAACTATTTTTCCAACTAAAACTTTGGATGAGCTGCATCTTTGCATCATCCTCAGCCATCCTTTGTTTCCAGTAGTTGGAAGCAGCCCCGATACTTCATCACTGGGTGAAAGACAAGAGAAAAAAACTATGAATGAATGCCAGCCTCTGCTTGGATTAACCCTATGTCAGGCGACGCTCTGTGACTCCCCGTTTAGTTGAAGTGTACAAAATATGGCCCCTGTTAGAAAACTGTCATAAGCACCTAATTAACTAATTGTAACACTCTTAAAGTGTCAAGTGACATTCATTAGGATGTACAAAGAGACAATAATCGAAATCTGATTCAAAAATCCTCATTTATTAATCATACAGCAAGTAAAACCAAAATCACTGAAAATTAATACTTGCCTCTACATTGCCTTATGTTTTCATGAAAAAGAAAGACATATGAGCATTAATTATGAGTTGATTTGGAAATATAGGAAAGAGAACAATACAATTCAAGATGATGCAGCTATCCCTGGAAGGTGAAACCAACACCTCATCGAAGTAGGGGTGAAAGAGCCTTGGAAAGGAGAAACATCCATATCATCGACAGGATCAGGAACTCCATGAACAATGGGAGAGTACTACCTCAAGGCAAAGAGGACTTGTTCATTAGTATATGCATTAGTATATGTATATTCATTAGTATATGCATAAATGGGGTTTCAAACAGCACCTAGAACTAGGAAGGTACTAGGAGGGGCAGGCCTCTTGGCCATCATGGTGCAGAGGGGGAGCAAAAACAAAATCTCATGGAAAAAATTTTCCAGCTTCGCCTATCCTATTAAATAACATGCAACCAAAAACTGTAGGGCAGAGCCAGTGACAACACTCACAAAAAAGCACTGGTTCTCTAGTGAAATCCTTCAGCTAGCTGGACAAAGCAGCCAAAAGATTTTTCTTTATTAACAGAGGCAGCCTCATCATGAGGCCCAGGGAAGCATCTGCATCAGTTATCTAGATCAGGATTTCTCAACTATAGTCTGTGGCCCAGTGCCAGTCTATGGAGCCTTGGGAGCCAGGTTGTGCCGAGACCGGACCACAGACTAGAGGCAGGGCCAGCCCTGAAGAAATTGGGCACGTACAGCCCAGTCACTGGATTGCACATGCTCAGCTTGGTTCCTCCCCTCAGGGCGAACTGAGTGTGCGTAGCCCAGAACCTGGGCTGTGTATGCACAGCTCACCTTGGCACGGGGTAAACTGAAGTGATATCAGGACCCTGATTTGTAAATTTCCTCACAAATATCTTGTAAGGTACATATATGTCTTGTAAGGTAACTTTCCTATCAGATATAAGTTTTTCCTCCTACTCACCTTTAAAAGAAATGATTTATATTACTTTTTTAATTTGAAAAAGGTATTACAATTAAACTTCTGCCTGGAGAAATCAAGAGACAACCAACGCAAACTGAAATAGAATATCAAGTTGTCAGCACCAGGAAAAGAAAATGCATCCCAGCCTCACAGTCATCATTAATCAACTTCTGCAATCTATTCCACCATCATAATAAGAAGCCCAATTTTATTTAATTTAAGAGGACCCTTGGGAATATTCCCATCTGGTTTGTCAATTTACATCAGTATCTATAATTTATTCCAAAAAGTGCCCTATTCTTGTTCATCCAAACACACATGGCATTAGGCTTTTCAGAGAGCCCCATCCTATTAGGAAACTTCTCAAGTACATTTATTTATAACCTAAAGTTTTGATTATTTGTTACAATGGTACATAGGGCTAAGAAGCCACTTTGAAAGGTGAATTTCAGCAAGAAAACAGCACATTGTAAAGACAATGGATCATTTAATAGGATTTTCCAACACTTCATTCCACATGTCCCAAAGACAATTTAAGTTGTAGTTGTTCAATGACAGTAAAAGCGTATATAACAATATTGTTTATTTCCTTTTCTTAATAGGTTCACATAATGTTACTAAGACTGACAATGCTTGAGATGCTAACATTGAAGCTGTGCCAAATTTGCTTACTTATAAATTCAGCAACTGCAAAAATTGTGGTTCAGTTGGCGGAGGTTATTTATATTTACTGTTCAATTTGTCAAAGGAGAAAAACTTCTGGTCACCATTGACTAGTTGTTTGAAAGTAAGAATTCCTCTATAAGCCTCAGAATAAGGCTTCCCCCAATTTTTAATTCAGGGTTAGTCCATTGTGTAGACCTAGGATGAGCGACTGACTGACTAAGGGCACAATCTAGAAGTGCAATTGGGTTACACTATCGCTCAGTTAGAGCTGACTGAACTGCAAGATGCTCCACCCTAGTTACAATGGAAAAGGCTGGGGCAGCCTAAGGCCGCATAGGCCACCCCAAGACAGATAGACCAGGGCTGCCCTAATTGGGCTTGTGTAGGCAGTTCAGGAGAGGCATGCTGAGGGCATGTTTAGCATTCTGAGGGCAGAGCAGTTACTCTGTATCCAAAACTTCTTTCCAGGGCTGAAATGCCCTCTTCCAGCTCCTCAGAGTTACACCACCTCAGGAGCAGGTATAGTAATGAGTAGACCCATAGGGGTCCATAATAAGGCAGAGTGAGAATGGCAGTGTTGACAAAAATATCTGAGTTCTTGGCCAGCCTAGCTGCAACCCCTGCCTCTCAACCTCAGGATATGGCACAACCACAGCAGCCCACTAACCTGTGGATACAGTAGGACACTCCAACAAGCCCCATGCATCCACTGTAAACTGTACTGTAGCCTCATGCTGCAGCTGTTACAGGTTGTCAGGGACTCCTTATAAGGCTGGAACCGCAGCTGTTCCTTGTTCAGTGTGATCTGAAACAGGTCTCATCAGGAGCAAGGAGGGGACACAGCAGGCCACTCCAAGCATCTACTGTCCACTAGAGTTACTGCTGTATAGCATTCTCATGCTGCAGCTGTAATTGGTTGTCAGGAACTTCTGGGCTTCCTAATAAGGCAGGCATTACATCTGTTCCTTGTTCAGTGTGATCTGAGGGGGGGTCTCCTTGGGAGCAAGCCCCCCAGGTGTCACTGACTTGCTGCCTACTGAGCATGCTCTGGAGCAGTGAGGGCAACACTGGCTTCCTGACTCTCTGGATACAGCATAAATTTCTGCTCTGGATTCAGAATAGCTAGGGCAGCCCAGCGAGGGCTCGCCTCACCGCCTTTACTCTGGATTGTGCCCTAAATCCATCTTAATAAATAGCTGGTATTGTAGCAGGAGGTGATTGAAAAATTCTAGTAAACCTCAAGGTGAATCCCCTTCCTTATTTGAACAAATAATGGGAGAGGGGACAGCCTAAAAATGTTCTAAAAAACAGAACACAGAGAAAGCGAAAAAATGGGGAACTTCAGTATAGTATACAAATAATATGTAGATACCCTGAAATCATAGAGCCAAACTACACATGACACATGTCATTATAGACACATGTCAATGTACTTGATTTAACTTGAGAACATAAAATTGGATTGGCCCCTTTAAATCTGTCATTATGGAGTAGATACTATAAAAATGAATGTTATCCCAAGTTTTGTGCTATTCCTTTCTCTATAAACCTCATAAATATATTCACAAATTGTATTTTAGCAAATCTACTTATGGTTTTTCCAATCTAGGATTTTACTAAAAAGGATGCATCAGGTGAAGGTGCTTTTATGAAGGTGGATTTTAATTCCCAGATCTTGGTTTAGGTGCATCAGGCACATCCCTTTTCTTCTACCCATTATTGGGACCATTTTATAAATTCTGACAAGGCTTTATGAGCAATATTGGAAGCTTCATATTTAACCTGTCTGACTAGGTGGTCTGTTCTATAATCATAAAGGGTTAAACATGCACACAGTGTGTGCACACTGGGGCATTCTTGGCCATTACTCATGACTGGTAAAGGTAAAGGTCCCTGGCAGGTTGCCCTGCCAGCCCTGAAGATACGAACTGTGAAGGTACAGCTGTTGGGTGCAGTGCTCATCCCCGATTCTGAAGAAAGTCTGAAGACTCCTCTAGAGGCTGTCTGAAGACTCCTCTATGGTTACATGGCTCATAATTGGAGACCACTTATAATTGGAGACCCACTGTTATTCCCACAAAGAGAGAGCATGTGTCGGTGGTGCAAGTGGTTAAGACACTGTGCTTGTTAACCACTAGGCCAGGGTTGACCACTAGGCTTGTTAACCACTAGGCTTGTTAACCACTAGGCCAAACAAGACAGGGTGAACTCCTGTCCTTAGCCCAGCTCTGCGACGCAGCTGGAACCAATCGTATTGGCTCTGCCCTTCCATTGGACTATTTCAGTGGCATGGAGAGGGGGGATTTGCTGATTGGGTAACAGCCTATCCTCCATATTAATCTACCCAGGCCTTCGCGCTTCGCATACAGCATCGAGAATGATACCATAGTCTTTCGAGACTGATGGATGCCAATGCTGTGTCCTTTCTTATACAAAGGGGCTGTTGGATCTTATAGTCAGCAGGTGTCATATTGCAAGAAAGAGGGTGTCATCATAGCGCACTGGCTCCATGCATGCATTTAGCTGGAGAACATCAATGGAGATAAAGATTTTGAGTTTTATGAAAAATTTCCTCTCACATGTGTATTATACATGTGGCACAGAGCATATATTTATTTCTGGTTGTTATTAGCAGGCATGTTTTGGTCAAAGTAAGGCATCTTTAAGTCCACTCATCCTGATATAAGACAGAAGGCTGTTGATAAAATTTCTGCCATTAAAAGAAATGACCATTAAAGGTGCTTAATTTAGGCTGGGTTGTACCCCCATAGATTAATGCAAAGGACATTTAGGTTTCATATTGGTGTTTGTAACAACACAGAATTTTGAGCCTAAGCAGTATCCTTGAGCTGTCTTAATTAACACTTGAGATTTGCAGTGATTACTGAAATAAAGAGAACAACAGACTGTGCTCTTGTTTCCCAATTAGTATAATTGCTGTTCTTTAGAAAAAATGAAACTAAGATTAATTGTCTTTCAGGGATTCAAAAAAGCTTGAACCTGTCACAGCTCAATGTTAATATAATATATGTTGTCTTTAATTAGCTGGAAAGTCTTAATTTTCCATCATTGTTCAACCTATGTTGAGAGCTGCTTGGTATGCAATAGAGCCCAATCCTGAGCTCTGACTCTGTGATTCACCACAGGAGC
The DNA here is from genome assembly GCA_030015325.1 of Cryptoblepharus egeriae. NCBI lineage: Eukaryota > Metazoa > Chordata > Lepidosauria > Squamata > Scincidae > Cryptoblepharus > Cryptoblepharus egeriae. The sequence goes on along the minus strand of JAREYC010000005.1, from coordinate 4,025,946 downwards.
ACGCCATTGCCAACATGCTTGTAAAGCATGTTTGTGAGGGTTATTGCTATCCCAACAATGCACCGGTGCTGGTAGGCAGACTGCAGTCTGCTGTTCAGCAGTTACCTGAACTGCTGGGGTCAATGAAATATGTGGAAGTGTGGGGGGAGTATGGCGGGGACAAAAAGGAGGCATGTCGGGGGAAGGTGTGGGGTTCAAGGAAGTGGTACTGGCAGAGCATGGCTCCACAGACTTCTGAATCCCTTGTCACGCTGCATGGTCTAACATGGAACTACTTGATTCTCACTAAGTAAATAGACATGCAGAGTCGAACAGCCACACTGCCTCAGCAGAAGTGGATTACAGTTATATGAACTGGAGTAAATAGACCAGTACCAAACCACTATTTTTTTAAAAAAATAAGATGAATTTGATAATGACTGCATTTTAATGGAAATAGTTACTTTGTATTAATGTATAGATCAGGATTAGAGAAAATTGTTGAATCCAGAAAAAAAGTGATTAGAAGTATAAACGGATATACCTCCATATATAAGCTGATAAAAGTTGTATATAAGCAGATAATAAAAAAGTGACTGGAGATATAAATTGAACCTCACAATTTTCATTGTTTGGTTCCAGGAACTCCATGGCTATCCATTTTCGCGTTGCACAAAAGCAATTGTTTATTATGGTGAAAAAGCAGAGAATGAATCAATATGAATCAATTTCCCTTTCAAGTGACTTAAACTGGCTTAGATTCAACTCAGGAGGCAGAAGCTTCCCCTTACAAAGCAATTCAGAAGTGATTACCACTTGGTATTGATGTGATAATCACATGGGGAAGAGAGGGGTCTCCTTCCCAGCTGAAACCCAAAACCTTACTGAACACTTTATGAACGATTTTTCAGGCATGCTTAATTACCTTCCACGTTACTATGGTAAGCCGGCTGCTTTTAATCCATTAACTACTTAAGGGATGTTTATTTTTTAATTTAAAGAGCCAACCTCATTTGTGTTGAGACAAAATTGATGATAAATATAATGCTGATAATTAGGTTATACCAGTATAGTACAATTTTTAAAAATCTAAATGCAACAATTCTATGAGCTCAATGCTATCTTCCATATTTTTCACTCTATAGTTTCCACCAATGGAGTGAGTGTTGCATGTAATGTTGCATGGAAATGATATCATGGTTGGAAGTGACATCAAAAAGGAAGTAATATCACTTCCCCCGTGTGGAGGCAGAGCTTCTCCATGTCTACTCAGAGGTAAGTCCCACTGTGTTCAATAAAACTTACTCCCAGGAATGCAGCCTGAGTGCCCCATTCCAAGATGGTGGTGCCCAATGATAGATTCCAAGATGGCGGCACCCAGCTTTTTGTGACCCCCCCCCAAATTAAGTTGCAACCCCCAAGGGGGTCTTTACCCCCATTTTGAGAACCACTGGGGTATTAGACCCATTGGGGCCAGGGACCAAAGGAGAAGTTGACTAACATTGTTAACCTACCTTTCTTCACAAGTTTGTTCCTCTTTTGATTCATTAGGTACCTTTGCCTGCTTATAATGTTCTGTTAAATGAAGATACATGTTTACAAGGTGTCACCAGTAAGAACAGAAAAGGAAAGGGTTTTGGAGAGTACGGAGCTTATGGAGATTGGATTCCCTCTTATCTGGAGTTTCTGTATGGGGAAGCTGCAATTTATCCTCTGCAGATATGTGAATGCTGGTATATAAATATTTTAAATCATAATATTACTCCCAAAAGCAACAGTATCAATTGTGTTGTTTCTCTGGTTTGTTGCTGTTGCTGACCTATCCTCTGTTTAATCTGTAAAGTCTTGACAGAATAGTAGGACTTGAAAATGTGACTCTGGTTCAAGGAACATGACTCACAAACTGTGGGCTATATATCATGTCATCTGCTTTCAAGTACATCCAATCCATGTCAAAGAGACTTTTAAACTAAAGCTTTATCAGTCTGAAGCTCCACATGTCTTCCAGCTTATCTTCCAAAACAACACTGTCAGTTCTATTCACTGGGCCTGAATTTAAATGCAGATTTATGGTAACAGCTGGAGATAAGTTACAATAGGTGATGTGTTTGATCAGCTTGACAGTATCAACACTGCACAAATTTGCATATGAGAGAATGAAAACTTTGCATGAAAGCTGCACATGAGAAATTCCACCCTTTTGAAGTTTTTATTCTCTTGGGCTTTTTCTGTAGGGTTTTTTTTAAATGGAATACTTGTTAGGGAAACCCATCAGCCCATCTTGCTTGAATTTTTTTTTAATTCTGAAAACTGATTGAGATCTTTTTTTAAAAAAAAAGAATGATTCTTAGCACATTTAAAATACTTTTGAGGATGTCAAATGTGTTACCCTGGCAAAAGTAGATCTACGGTATATAAGAAGTTGAAGTTGTGGTTTTGCCCAAGAATGCATAGTGCAGTGGTTCTCAAAGTGCTGATCAGAACCTCCTTAGCAGTTGTGACTTAATTTCAGTGGGGTTGTGAAAAGCTGGGCACTGTCATTTTGGAATCTGGCAGTGTGATATTTCCCGCCTTCCTTTCAGTGGCATGGAGATTTCTAGACATCCTGGTCCCTGAAATGGCACCATCTAGGAAAAGAGGAAGAGACATGGAGAGACAGCATTCTCCTTCAGAGAATGTCAGAAGCAACTTGAGGGACACATAGGGTAGGGACACATAGGGTAGGGGACACATAGGGTAGGGACTGGGGAGTATCATGAAGCAGGCCTGATTCTGACCCAGGCTCTTAAGTCTCTCCAAAAGCAGTCTCCAGGACCCATGCAAATGACTTCAACATGCATGATTCTGACCCAGTTTACAGCAACAGAACCCATGCAAGTGACTTTAACGTGCACAAAAATATCCCACAGGACAGTCCCCTAAAATGTAAGACATGGAAGAAAAATATAGGACATGACAAAATATACATTAAAAACACTCATATATATTTAGGGTGACTCAATGTTATAACTGAAAAAGTACAAGGACCCCCTGAAATGTAGGACACCATGCATGTTCATTCAGAGGCATGTGTACTTTATGCATCTGTGTGCAGACAGGTGCATTCTTACTCCAGATGCATGTGCACTTCATGCATGCATGTACAGCCAAATGCAGGATTTCCGCAGATGCATGTGCATAAGGACCACATGCATATGCACTCAGATGAATCTTACTCCAGATTCATGCACATGAGGACTCCATACATGGGCATGCCATGCATCTGTATCACTTTCATTTAATTTTATAGTGCTTAATTTAAACAATATATTACTTGTTAAATTTAAGATAGTTACATATATTCTATTACATATAATTTATTAGTTATAAGAAGGCCCAGTACTGCTGCTCACAAGAAAGAGGAGGACAATGAAGGCTTTTTTGTTTTTTTGTTTTTTTGCAGGACATAAGGCTAAAAAAGAGGATGTCCTGGAAAAAGAGGACAATTGGCCACCCTGTAATATATTGCTTTCATGTGCTTAATTTAAACACTACATTTTTTATTATTAAATTTAAAACTATTATATATAATCTATCTATCTATCTATCTATCTATCTATCTATCTATCTATCTATCTATCTATCTATAAAGTCACTCACTCACTCACTCACTCAACTGCTGAGCCTAGAAGTGTGAAATTTGGGGTGGGTGTTCCTTCCGTGAGGGAGGGGTGCACTAGGAACTGGTTTCCGGAAATTCCAACGGGAAGGGGGTGAAAAGGGGCGCAACGCGTTTTCCTCCCTATACTTTGCATTGAGAATTGCTGACTCATCAACACTCCTCCCCAACTGCTGGGCCTGAAGCATGGAATTCTGGGAGTTCCTTCTGTCACCTGAACCCCTGTGGAGAAATTTAACCCTTCAGGGGCTGAAAAGGGGGCAACGTGTTTCTGTCCTATACTTAACATGGGAGACTGAACAACATCCAGCCTATTTGGTGCTCAGTGCATGGTGGGAAATTGCGCAAGGGGGGAAGTTGCACATGGAGGAAAGTTGTGCATGGAGGTATGATGTGCATGGGGAAAGTTGCGCATGGGGGGATGATGCGCATGGGGGATGATGCGCATGGGAAAGTTGCGCATGGGGAAAGTTGCGCATGGGGGATGATGCGCATGGGGGAAGTTGCGCATGGAGGGAAGTTGCGCATGGGGGAATGTTGCGCATGGGGGGGAATTGTGCATGGGGGATGATGTGCATGGGCGATGATGTGCATGGGGGTTATGCACATGGGGGAAGTTGTGCATGGGGGATGATGCGCCTGAGGTTTGATGCGCATGGAGGGAAATTGCGCATGGGGAAAGTTGCGTATGGGGGAAAGTTGCGGCTGGGGGAAGTTGCGCATGGGGGGATGTTGCACATGGATGGAAGTTGCGCATGGGTGGATGTTGCTCATTGGGGGATTTTGCTCATGGGGGGATGTTGCTCATGGGGGGATGTTGCGCATGGGGGGATGGCGTATGGGGAAAATGCATATTCATTCATTCATTCATTCATTCATTCATTCAAAGGGATTTATATTCTGCCTTTCCCAAGCTGAAGCAAATGCCCAAGGCAACTTAACAAAGCTTTTATTCTTTAGTCCTCATAACAACCCTGTGAGGTAGGTGAGACAAAGATTGAGTGACTAGCCCAAGGTCATCCAGGAATCTTCATGGCTAAGGAGGGATTTGAACCTGGATCTTCCTGGTCTCAGTACAGCTCCCTAACCAATAATTACCCTTAAGGGTATTTTGAACATCCCACCTTCAGTCACATGCATAAATGTGCACTGCTCCTCCATAATGCATGCCGACAATGTGAACTGATCTAAATTGCTTGTCTGAATTGTAGGAACAGGACCTGACTGGAAGCTCCCCTTTCCTTTTCTGTAACCCCCAGCAAGTGCTGAGCACTTTCAAAGCTGAGAAGAGTAGCTTACTGACTCACAGAGGAGGCACTTGCTGCTGTACAGGAGCATGACTGCATTCTCTGCTCTGATTTGCAGGTAAAGAGAACTAAATGGCCAAATTGGAGCCATTAATTATTATTGATTTTTGGTTTAAATTGGTCTCAGGGGATTGATTTCCAAGTGAAACAGGTCAGATGCTCACAATAATGTAGAGCATACCAGTATGGATAAAATGCCATTAGGCATATCCCAATTCAGTCTCCTCTGAACCTGGTAGACAGGGTTGAATTGAATCAATCTCTTATTATATATTCTGCAAGTCAGTAAAGTGCATAAAAGGGTGCAGATGAGGGCCACATGCTAGTACATTTCCTTTATACCCTGTGGCATAGAGAGGATTTTTGACATCAGGGTCCATACATTTTTGACACCCCCATAAGACAAAAATATTTCATTCAGGGTGCAATCCTAATCAATTTGCAGCACAACTCACCCATCTCCTCTTTCAGTGGTGGTGTGGGGATTCTGATGCATGCCTGTGCACTGGCTTATGCCCCCCTCCACAAGAGGTGTAAAAGTATCTTACAGCACTTTTTTTTGACGCTCCCAGGATAGCATGGGACTTGTGCTGGCCTAACCAGGAGATGGGATTGCACTGTCATTCATTTATTCATTCATTTATTACAACAACAACAACAACAACATCAACATCAACTTTATTTTTACCCTGCCTTTCTCCCTGGGGACTCAAGATGGATCACAACATGCATAAAACACCAATAAAATCCAGAACATTTAAAAACAGTTTAAACAACATCTTAAAACATAAATAAAAAAATCTCCATTAAAAACTGATTAAACTAGTTTGCTGATTTAAAATTGATTAAAACCAATAATAAAATAATTGTGCAGTGATAGTTGGCAGACTCAAAAACCAGGGGACTACATTCATTATTCATTATTATTCATTCATATTTTTTGCATTTTATACCACTCTTCTTCTAGAGAACTCTGGGTGGTATGCATGGTTCCTCCCATTCTTTTGTCCTTACGACAACTCTATAAGGAGGCTAAAAGATAGTAATAGTCATGACATGAAATGAATAATAATAGTGGCTAGAAAATAAGTGCATCTAACATATTTCTTCACAAGTAACAGATGCATGTCAGTATCTATCTACAGTATTTATATACCGCTTTTCAACTAAAAAGTTCACAAAGCGGTTTATAAGAAAATGAAAAAATTAATAGCTAATTAATAGCTAATGGGTCCCTGTTCCAAAAGGACTCACAATCTAAAGTACCCTCCCCAGCCATTGCTCTGCTACACAGACTACTCAGTGACAAACATCCCTTGCATCTAAGGGTTCAATGATTCCATCAAGGTTAATAACCACTGATAGACCATAGTCCACCATCAACGTTTAGAATATATTTGTGCTGGATTCTAACTCCTATCCCAGGCAGCCTGGTCTAGCCCTGGGCTGCTCAGAATTATGCCATTTCCTGAGGTAGGATCTGAGTAGCCCTATTGGATGGCAGAAGTTCTCCTTTGGTTCTCCTTGGGCTAGCGATTCCTCTGGCTCCTGGCCAAACCAGGTTCTTCTGGTTGTCCTTGGGCAAAACAGGTTCTCCTTGGGTTCTCCTTGGGCAAGCAATTTCTCTGGCTCCTGGCCGAACCAGGTTCTTCTGGTTCTCCTTGGGCAAACCAGGTTCTCCTTGGGTTCTCCTTGGGCAAGTGATTCCTTTGGCTCCTGGCCAAACCATTCAGCATCTGAACCTTGTGCTGGGTGTAGTGCATGCATGTTGGTCTGCTTGTTCTATTTTAGGGGAGCTGTGTTCATTGGAGCTGAGTAGGACATTTGTAGGAATTCTGAAGAGAGTCAAAAAGATTTCAGTGAGATTGGTCACATTTTGTAGGTTGAATGACAACATGTTGTAGGTTCTGCACGCTTCTTATACTGCTGTTATAATTCTTACTGCTGAAAAGATAAACTGAACTATCTTCTCAGGTAATAAGAACAGAATGGCTGTGACAGCAGCATTAAACAACTTTCTGGATTCACTCACAATTGTCTCCCCAGACTCGACTGTAGAAGGTGACAGGTGACATTGGTTAGTAACTTTCCACCTAGTTCTCTTTGATAACATCACTGTTCCCTCATTTCTGAAGAACTAATCCTCCATATGAGTTTTAAGATCCCCATATGCCTTTCTTCACCATTTATCTGTTTCTGTTTTTGTTCTCACTAAAGATCATCTAAATAGTTCAAAATCATTGTTTGCCCTACTGAACCCTTATAAAAGAACAGAATGTAAAGAAATCGAGAATGAATGATGTGTGCATAGATGGATGTGATTACTTTTCCACATGCTAAGTTGCCCATAAAGTGAAATGTCCTATCAGCTTAGGCAACCAGTCAGTTCATGGCATACTGAATGAAGATCTCAAGTGATAACCATATTCTGTTTACTGTGCATGAATTCTTGCCCTATATTGCAGTGTTTTCAGCAGGGAATATGAATTAACTTTGGGTTTGGATATAATTTCTAATTATCCAAAAGCCACAAGTGGTTTCAGTAATATGACAAGTAATTCCGGTGTCAAGAATCCAGGAGATTTAAATGGAGTTCAATTCAGGGTACTCACAGGTGCAGGCAATCCTGGATTAAATTATTATCATACAATTTGGGTGGTGTTATCAAGCCTGAGAACTCAGGAGATGGATATTAGGTTCTAAGGAGTAAACCATAAAAGGTCCTTAGAACCTAAGGCGTAAACCATATAAGGCAAGGAATAAGGCAAGGTGGGGGTAGGGAGCAGCACTGAGATTATTTTATAACTCCTATCCCTAAAGTTGAGAAGGAGGAGGTGGGACCAGTGGAGCTCAACTCTGGTGGATCCAGACCCCATTTTGGCACCGTGGTAGGCCCCATGCTCCAGGCAGTTTAGGATTGGGCTGCCTGTCAGTTTGAATGTCCCACAAAATGGTTATTTTAATACATCTTTCCCAAAGCAAATTTCGATTAACAACTCCATCTCATTTACATTCATAAAATTCAGTGAGCGTTGTTGAGTTTTTACAATGATGGTTGTTCAGCCCACTCAGGAAAATTGGCATTTTTTTCCATGGACTTTAAATTCAAAAGAGTTATTCAGACCTGGATGAAGAAGAAGGGGGGATGTCTACTACACTGATAACAAGGACGAATAAAATACCACTGTTTTGAGTTGATAGTATTGAAATGGTTGGTTTATTTTTTGAAGATGTCGTACAATGGATTTTTCCATCAGGCGATTCCTGCCAGACCATTTTCAATTATTAAACTTTCTAGAAAGGTACGGTTGCTGAGTGCCAAGTTGCTGGTTTTTCTCCTGCTAAGCAGCAGCTGCTCAGTTCGTTCTTCAGAAATCCTCCTTTCTGGGTGACATTGGAAGTGTAACAGGAGACCTCATTATTGATTAAATCAGTTGGTGAACTATTGTTGGAAAACAGCCAAGGGAAGCAGCAGGTAACACTGATAAAGCAGACGGGAAGCACGGATAAGTGATGTGGGTTATCATAGCACCTGCTTAATACACAGACCTCTGATATTCTGTCTATGGTTCTTCATTTATAGCATTAATCTTATGGTGGAGCTAGACATGATAGTGGTAGACCCAGGACATCGAGCGTGGAGCACGGTCAACCAGTTTAAAAGAGGGGGTTGGAGATCTGGCACGTTCAAGCAGCAGATGGAAGGGGATAATGGTGCATTTTTCTTCAATGTGCCATCCTACCCCAACCCCCAAATGGGAGAGATGCTGGAGCTCAGTGGAAAAAAGCATCTGCTTTGCATGCAGAATGTTCCAGATTTAATCTAGCATCCCCAGGTAGGGCTAGGAAAAAATCACCCAAGTTTTAAAAAATGTAGATATATTATCAAACCAGCTGGTAAATGAGCAGCTCTATCCTGTCAACTAGTTTTAGCAATGATCCTTTGGATTGCTAAACATTGATTGTTTCACAACGTTGAGGCACCAATCCTATATAGTACACACTTTCCTGGGAGTAAGCCCCACTGAATCAAGTGGGACTTAATTCTGGCTTAGACATGCAAACTCTAGTCCCCAAAACAACGAAACCAACTTGGGTGAATAAAATTGATTTCTGGCTTTGCTAGTTAATCTAGTTTGAGGAATAGCACTGTAAATATTAGCTCTGCTGATATACAGACTATTTTAGTATTTTCTTCTTTCTGAAATGTCTTTGATCATTAGATATTTCATATTCTCTGTAAACTGCTTTATGAACTTTTTGGTTGAAAAACAGAATATAAATTTTGTTGTTGTTTAGTGTTGATCAGAATCTCTATTGGGTTCTTTGTCCTGCTTCACTCTGTATTTTGGAAACTTTTGCATAAGGTCATTCATCCTTTATCATCTGATACATGGAGGAGTTTATTCCTACACATGTCTACTCAGAAGTAAGTGCTGCAATTCTATACACTCCTTACTTCAGAGTACACATATGTAGGACAGGACTTGTTCTGGGACTTTGCCAATATAACTGGGGATTAGGATTGCAGTCTCCTAAAAATTGCATTTAAAAGAAACATTTCTTACATAATGTTATCTTTCCCTTCTCACTTAAAGTTCATGGAGCTTCAAGGTAAGGGAACAAATGTTCCTTTACTCTGAGGAGACATCTGTAACCCCTCCACAACTTTTGCAGGATGCAACACATGGCACAGCTATGTTAGAGCTGGAAAAGTTGGTGAGGATTTGGATCTAACATTGTATTTGAAAAAAGACTAAATTGTATCAGTGGTGTACACAAAGAAAATTCACAATTGCTATGAAGTTCTCAAAGTGGTATAATGAAATGCTATTTCTGTCCCTCATTCCTAATTGGAAGAAATTGTATTACACCTTGACAAGAATCAGTTTCAATTAGTGCTCACAGGTCTTGAGTTTATATGGGTCTGTGTATTAACTGCTTCATAGGACTCTTCCACAACACAACATATCACAGTATATCAGCATCTCGGAGTGACGTCTAGGGACATTATTATGATGGACAGAATAATTTAAACTATTTGGTGACCCCTATTCACATATATGAAGGGCCAATAAGCTATATTAAGGTGAAGAAAGCAATTTAGCTGTGATGGAACGAGGTGGCTGTTAGTGGGAGACCTTTATGTGCCTTTCTGTGAGAACTTTATGTGAAATTCCATGAGTGCTTTTTATTTGTTTTTGTTGAGCTGAAATAAATAAACATCTTTTCCTTGGGTCTAGAATAGATGTTATTGTAAAAGAATCCTACTATGTCATGCCAGTGAGGAGTCAACAATTGCCAAGTTTTTATATATGTAAGGTAAAGGTCCCTGGCAGGTTGCCCTGCCTGCTATGACTGACTGCAGGTTGCCCTGCTGCCCATACAGGCACCAGCCATAGATGTTGGATGCAGTGCTCATCTCCAGTTCAAAACTGAGAGCTAGTGCTGTCCAGAGGCTCCTCCATTGTCATGTGGCCAGCATGACTGCACAGAACACTGTTTAGTTTATGTATAGCTGATAGAAGATAATTACTAAATTATATTTAATGACTGGTCACTCGTAATGACCAGCCAGACCCACTGGAAGTGGGTCATGATTGCATCAGAGAAACATTCTCAGGTGCAGGGAATCCTACAGAAGAGGTTATGGGTTCCCTTCACCCTCCAAAAGTATGTGAAAAAATAATCTTTTTCATAGTAGCAATGCAATCACAGAAGTGCCATCACTATCATCATCCATTCCCCATAAAGATTTACAGCAGTCCCAAGATTCTTGTACAGTTTGCCAACAGCTGATTTGCAGCCAAATTTTATTCTCCCTCCTACTGATACAGCAATGCCAGAATGACTATAGCTGCATCCTATGCAGGGTGACCAGATGCCCAAACCTCAAATGGAGGACCAGGTCTTGGATTCCTCTCAGCCTGGCCCTTCTGGTTGACAATGGCACGTTTACCTACTCACAAGTAAAGCTGCGATATTGGGCACTTTCACTTTCCCATAGAGCTCAATGCATATTTTTGAATTTTTGTTTTCTGGCCTTAACATTTCTTAGGATGGAGATATTTCAAAACAGATTTTTGCCTTGGATTCTGCTCTTCAATACAAATCCAGTGACATATGACACGATGGGGTACTGCACATGGTTGCAAAGTTCCAAAATGAAGTCAAAATGGAGGACAATGAAGCCCTTTTGGAGGACACATGGATATAAGGCTAAAAAAGAGGACAAAACCAGAAAAATCTGGTCATATGATCACTCTGATCATGTGGGACAGGGCAGTTCTGGAGGTCTCCTCTGGGTAAGGGAACATTTTTCACTTGCCCAGGGCTAAGCTTCTGTATCATGGTAGGATCTACTCATATCTTTACTGGCAAATAAGTTGGTGCAGATTTTTGTGGACATGCGCTACAGGTTCAGGTCTTGGAAGAGGCTAGGATTTGGTGGCCACCACTACTGGTTAACCTTTTCTCATTTTAGACCAATTCTGTCCTTCCACTACCCCCATCCTTCTCCACTCCTAATCTGTCTTCTGAATTATCCTATATGCTTTGGCAGGTAGCCAGTGATCATCTGGCAAGTAATGGAAGACTCCGGCTTTCCTACTGATGCTCCTGAACTCTGCACATCACTACCAGAACATTGACTGCCATAAGACAGTTGCCACTAGTGAAGCACATGTTCTGCTGGGCTGGGCTTGATAGGATTGGGCCATTAATTTTTGAATATTGGAGTCCCTTGTTATCCATTAGGGTTCCAATCTAGAATCTCCCATGGATTTTAAAAAAATCAGTGGGTTTAACTGGTACTGGTGACTAAATGAGGTGTATTTCTTAAACATGCAATGATTTAAGAATCACTTAAACAGTGATTGCTGTTGCCTGCAAGCTACTGTATGCATCCCGCTATCTCAAATGGGAGATGCTGAAGCACTGTAAAGGGCAACCCCACAGCAGAAATACTAATTAAATGCTTTGCTTCACTTATAAGCATGAACTTGAAAGATGAGAAAAGGAAGATTATGGGGCACAATCCAGAGTAACTACGGGAGCACATAAGAGACATTACGTGCACCCGTAGTTACTGTACCACCTAGTGAAAATCTATGGGAAATTCATATTGCAATCCAGAGTAACTTGTTCTTACTCTGGAGCAAGGACTCCCCGTAGTTACTCTGGATTTCACCCTATGGCTGCAATCCTACATTCCTGGAAGTAAGATGCCCTTGAACAAAATGGGGCTTACTTTTGAGTAGACATGGTTAAGATTGTGCTTTATATCTGTTTGTCATCCATATGAGTACCACGTAGTAGCAGAAGATTGCTGTCAGAAATTCATTTTTCCTGGATTTTAGAACAGGGAAAATAGCATCACTTAGAAACCTGAATCATCTGCTATTAGATTAAAAAAGGCAATCTTCTCCCACTTCTCTGTCCAAAAGTATCTGATTAACTTGAGGATATTGTTTAAGATCTCCATTTCATTTTGAATGCAAACAGTCCACTTTTTCTGGATATTATGCAGAATTATTCTCTAAAAGATTAAGGCATTGCCATCAAGTGCTCTTTATTACTGTCCCCTAAAGTGTGTAATTTAACTGCAGTTTGTGTTCAATGGGATGCAACTTAAAGCTCATTTTCAACTCCAAATACGATGATAATGAAAGTTCTTCTCTAGCCTTTCCTTGAAAATTTGGTTCTGTCACGTACAGAAAACTAGCAAAATAAAAGGAAACGACTATGTTTTGCAGATGACAAACAAAAACAAATGGGATTTGCATTGGTGCTTACAATGAAAGAAATACCTTCTGCAATTCCATTGACACCTATTTAGAAAAATGAGCCTGGCAGTAATTGGCAGTAGATGTTGTTAGGCATCTTTCTTCTATTCAGGAGAAGTCAAATGATTGACAATAGATTCAATTTATGAACATAAGCTTGGGAAAAATGTGATAATTTGGTAATTAAATGTGAAACAATAGCAAAATCCCAAGAGTTGGCCACCATATAATGTTATCATAATTCTAGTAAAATCATCCAGACTGACATACCATCATCTCAGCTACAGTACAAAGCTAGGAACAGGAATGTTCTTCTGTCCAAGAATAAAACACAGAGAAAATGCACTGGAATTAAAAGCTTCTCCTTTCTCCCCTTTTTGGACCTACACACCTTGCTGTAAACCCTGCAGGAGTGAATTGGATTTTTGTTTTTTGACAGATTTCAGACTTCAAATAAATTTATAGAGATTTACCAGTTCCAAGAATTTTTATTTGCTGGCATCTTTTCAGGGAAACACCATTAAAATACAACAATTAGAACAGGTAGGTGCCATTTTCAAATGGGCACTGAAGGCTTTATCCAGGAATCTCAAATGCAATCCCAGTCTTTAGATTTAATTGGATTTGGGCAGTACAGTACAGTTGTGCCTTGAATTATGAGCATAATCCATTCCAGAAACCTGCTTGTTATTCAAAATGCTTGTCATTCACGATGAGCATTTCCATATGGAGTAATAGGAAAGATGTGCAGGAGCACCACTTGGTTCAGCGAGTGCCTATGCATGACCATCTCTGCCCAGAATGGCTCTGACTGAGGGGAAGAGGCCATTTGTAACACCTGCAGTGCTTACCATTTTACCATTTCTCTAGCTATGCTACTGGAGAAGCCATAAATTTTGTATGTTCCAACCCACCTTCGATTCAGGATTGAGACTGGTAGCCAGTAATATACAGGGTGATTGAAAGTAACTCCCTATATTGTAATTTATAAGTATTTTAAAATAGGGAGTTAGATTTCAGTCACCCTGTATATCTATCCTGGCAGGATGCAAGCTGAATTTGCTAGTAATAGAATATAATAATAAATTGTGTAACAGTTGGTTGCCATTTAATTGCTTCCAGAATTCATTGCCAGAGGCAGCTACATACTCTGTCAATGAGAATTTGGCATGTTTAGTTATTGGTTTGTTATTACTTTCAGTGAACTTTGCATTCTTTTGATAAGATTAATACTATAGAGTTACATGGTAGAAACCATAGCAGTCCACGATCCATTCATGCCTTCTGAAGTTTTGAAGAACTTGGTAGCATTTCGTACATGCGTAAGTTTATTTATTTTCATTTTGTATAAAAGTTACTATGTAAGAATTTGCTTTAGTAAGCAATTTTCCATGTTGATATATAAGTTTCAGCAGCAAGGTTATGTGGAAAATGGTGCATTTGTTTTTAGTCCTGATTATCATAATTTAAGGCAGGATGTTTTAGATCTGATACTAAATCTATGTCCTTACATTTTTGGGTTTTTAATTTTCAGTTTAAATAAATAGGTTGGAGGAAAAGTCTCACCTATTCATTCCAACAATATTGATTTGTAAAGATATTATTAGCCTTTTTGATAGGTACTGATAGGTACCAAACCCTTATGAATTTTTATCATGTTCCCTCCAGTGGTGGGCACCAGCAGGTTCGCACCTACTCTATAGAACCGGTTCTTAACAAGAGATAGTACATATAAAGTTTAAAAATAGCCATTTAAAAGTGGCTGCCAGATGGACAGAGAACCGGTTCTTAATTTCTCTGAAGCCCATCACTGGTTCCCTCCTAGTTTTTCCTGTGGGTTCAAGTCAGAATGTCTCCTTGGAGCTGTTTGAGACTTTTAAAAATTCAAACTTCTTTTGGTGGCCAGGGATGGAAAAAGACAGAATAGATCAAAATTTGCATGTTGGAACATTTCCCAAGACCTTGGGATGGAGAGGAATAGATTCAAATAAATATAATTTTATGTATTAGTTACTAAGGCCTATATCCTAAAGTGAAATTAAGCCCCTTGCTCTGGAGCAGTTGACTTTCCATAAGTTCACTCTAGAGGGTGACGTAACTAGGTGGACTCATAACTGCTATGGATTTTGCCCTAAGGCTGAAATCCTGAAGACACTTTCCTGGGAGTAAGACCAACTGAATACAATGGGTGTTACATTTGAGTAGACAGGGATAGGATTGTGATGTAAAATTGAAAGTCAAGACTTGCATGTTCTATCGCAGGCAACTGAAGTTAAGTAGGACCAAGTACAGATGGCTTGGGGAAGGGAAGTAGGGATGACCTTAAACTCAGAAGCTATTAGCCTGAAGGTCAAAGGTAGGAATTTTTAAGGAGAGGTAAAGAGAAGGGATAGAGATAGCTGAACCCAAATCAGTGCTTCAGGATGTTCCTTTTTGCATTGTGTTCCTTTTTGCATGTTCCTTTGTGGAGGAAAACTCTCCCTGAAGTGTAACCATCTTGGTGAAACAAAGTCAGAAAGTTCTTAGCATTCTGGAAGATGCTGGATGAAAAAATACAAAAAATACAAAATACAAAAGCTCAGAGCGGGTGAGAAATCAGCCAATCCTTTGGTAAGCTTAGACTCTAGTAATGAGTGGCCAGCATGCGTGCTAGCCTGGCAAATGCATGCTGAGTCTCCTGAAGCCGAGCTTCAGGAGACTCAGCATGCATGTGCCAGCTGGACTTAGCATGCATGCGCCAGCCGAGCTTCAGGAGACGCGGCAGCCGCTAGTGAACCGGTCCCCACGGTTCTGGCAGCTGCGGCTCTTTCCGGTTCGCTAGCATCTTCCGCGTGGGCAGATCCGGTTCGGGCGAATAGGCCCGAACCGGCATCTGCCCACCTGTGGTTGCAATGATGTTTGGTTGGTGCACCCTAATCCGAGGCTGGCTCTCCCTCTCCCCTTTTTCTAGCCCAATCCCTGAGTGGTGGAAACAGCTGATGGCTGAAGCAGATCCCTTTGACAAGGAGAAAGTACAGGTCATGCTGGGAACTGCATTTTCTATATTATTTAAGGAGATGCTAGCAAAAAGTCTGTGTGCAATCCATTAAGACAGAAACATGAGGAACATGCAAGAAGAGTGGAGCAGTTCATCACTTCTCATTTACCTTTATCAGTTGGAAAGAAAATCAATGTGGCTTGGGATGGGTTGGGCTAGAAGGAAGCATCAGAAGACTGGTGATGAAGGGACATACCATATCTGCTGTTTTCCCACCTCTGATGCAAGTTGTGTTTGGTTGCGGTGGCTCTGGAGGGGATCATTGCTCATGAGGATTAAACACATCCCTTGTTCTTACTGCTTATTGCAATGATGATGTTAGTTTTGCTTTATGGATATTGTCATCTAAGAACAGATAGAACTAGGAAATGACAGCAATATAGACGAGGGCAGATAGAGCTCAATGGCCCTTTCTTTGACTTGCTGCCAACATGTTTTATTTTCAGTGCCATTGGTTTCAACAGGAGACATCAGAATATGCTTAATTTCCTCATTAAACTTGAATTGACTTGAAAGTGCTTATTTGTGGCTGGATCATGTCTGCAGAGGTTCTGTGGCAAAATTTAAAACCACAAAAACCTTTCTTGAAAAGGTAGGAAAGGGAGAAAGTAAAATCTCAATGTGATGTTTAGCTAAAGAAGAAAATAAATTTTCACTGTAGTAAAAAAAAAAAAGCAGGCCTCCATCAGTCTTGAAAGACTATGGTATCGTGCTTGGCATTGCATACACTGCATGCGAAGCACGAAAGCCTGGGTTGGATTGTTATGGAGGATATGCTGTTACCCAAGCAGCAAATCCCCCCTCTCCACGCCACTGAATTAGTCCAATGGAAAGGCAGAGCCAATATGATTGGATCCATCTGGCGTCGCAGAGCTGGGCTAAGGACAGGAGCTCACCCTGTCTTGTGGGGCTGATCTGGGTCTTGAACCCTGGCCTTCTGGTTAACAGGCACAGCATCTTAACCGCTTGCGCCACCCACAGCACAACACTGTACTGTACACAGCACAGCACTGTAGTATGACATTACATTTCAGTGTGATGCTGCCTTTTTAAAGAATACACACAGAATTCACAATGGAAGCTGCAATTTAAACTTACTACGCTCTTAAAAATGCAGCACAATCAACCAATATACAAGGACCTAAAATTTTCCAGCTTCATTACACAATGTAATGTATCTACACCACAAAGCATATTGTCAACCGCAAAAAAAGAACACATTTGCACTCCTCAAGAACAAATAGGTATAAAACTGCAGCATCCATCTTGCTATCTGGGTCCATACAACCTTGTGGCATCAATAGGTCTGGAGCAGATTAAAAAAAACACAGTGGCCTGGCACAGGCTTACACCAGGGCAAGAGTGTTTCATTTTTCCGAGGAGACTTCTACAGATCAAAACTCCCCCATGGGATTCAGTGGGCACTGCACTGGAACAACTGTGTGGAGGACACACTGGCTGCAGTGGTACATTGGTAGGACTGGGCTGTATATGTTGTTTTTCCACACATGAGAGGTGCAACCTGATAAGTACAAAATGGAATCAGAGTCTATATTCCCTTTTTCTGTTTTCCTCATTGCCAATAACAATATTCATTTCTTACATTTCTTGCATTTTCCGGCTTGAAGTGCTAAGTGAAGCCAAAAAATCTTCACATACAGTTATAACTGTTCACTGGTCCTGCTGCTACCAGACATACTATGACCAAATGGGAGGGCACTGTGAGGATCCATCAGTGATCACACCAGGGGGAGGAGGTGATGGAGTTGGTGTTGAAAGACTAACTGCAGCCTTCATTTATCATGCCTTTCCTTGCTCAGATTGAGTGTCCTGAATATGATCATTCCTAAACAGCACCATCTTTGTCTCCGGCCGCATTCAAATATATCTCATCAAATTTTGAGAAGAAGCTCATTAACATTCATAACCTTGCCTTGTAGGAAAGTGCTTTCTATTTGCATGTAATTAACAACACATGAATTACAAACTTTCTCTACCACAGATGCAAACATTTGTCACACCCTGGAAATATGCCTACAAAGAACACAGTCAAATAAATAACTAAATACCTAAATAAATAAATAAATAAGGAACTATTGATTGTACAAAATAATTTGCAGATTCCTTAGCAACATGATTTTGCTATTTCAGAGTCTCTGGACAATTAAAAATCCCATCTAAAGTTCATCTATATCTATATATATAAAAGAGAAAAGTCACTGACTGATTGACTGACTGACTGACTGACTGACTCATCACCACCCTGCCAAAACCGCTGGGCCTAGAAGCATGAAATTTGGGGTGGGTGTTCCTTCCGTGACTGAGGGGTGCACTAAGAACCTGTTTTGGGAAATTTCAACCGGAAGGGGGTGAAAAGGGATGCAACGCGTTTTCCTCCCTATACTTTGCATTGAGAATTGCTGACTCAGCAACATTCCGCCCCAACTGCTGGGCCTGAAGCATGGAATTCTGGGAGTTTCTTCTGTCACCTGAACTCCCACCAAGAACCGTCTGGAGAAATTTAACCCTTCAGGGGCTGAAAAGGGGGCAACGTGTTTCTGTCCTATACTTAACATGGGAGACTGAACAACATCCAGCCAAGGTGCTCAGTGCCTAGTGCACTGTGGGGATGTTGTTAGGAGGAATAGGTTGCACTGTGGAGGATGCTGCACATGGGGGGATGGTGCGCATGGGGGTTGATGCGCATGGGGTTTGATGCACATGGGGAAGTTGCGCATGGGGGTTGATGCGCATGGGGAAAGTTATGCATGGGGGAAGTTGTGCATGGAGGATGTTTCGCATGGGGGTGATGCACATGGGGAAAGTTGCGCATGGGAGGATGATGCGCATGGGAGAAAGTTGCGCATGGGGGAAAGTTGTGCATGGGGGATGATGTGCATGGGGGATGATGCGCATGGGGAAGTTGCACATGGGGAAAAGTTGTGCATGGGGAAAAGTTGCTCGTGGGGAGATGATGCGCATGGGGGAAAAGTTGCGCATGAGGAGAAGTTGCTCATGGGGGAAGTTGCACATGAGGGGATGATGCGCATGGGTGGAAGTTGCGCATGGGGGGATGATGCACATGGGGAAGTTGTGCACAGGGGAAAATTGTGCATGGGGGTTAATGCGTATGGGGGAAGTTTCACATGGGGGAAAGTTGCACATGGGAACATGATGTGCATGGGGGAAAGTTGCGCCTGGAGGAAAGTTGCGCCTGGTGGA
This sequence comes from Cryptoblepharus egeriae, assembly GCA_030015325.1. Taxonomy (NCBI): domain Eukaryota; kingdom Metazoa; phylum Chordata; class Lepidosauria; order Squamata; family Scincidae; genus Cryptoblepharus; species Cryptoblepharus egeriae. The sequence goes on along the minus strand of JAREYC010000005.1, from coordinate 4,006,959 downwards.
TGATATGCATGAGGAAAAGTTGCGCATGGGAGAAAGTTGTGCATGGGGGAATGTTGTGCATGGGGGATGATGCGCATGGGGGATGATGTGCATGGGGAAAAGTTGCGCATGGGGGAAAGTTGCGCCGGGGGAAAGTTGCGTATTGGCGGATGATGCGCATAGGGGAAGTTGCACATTGGGGGATGATGCACATGGGGGAAGTTGCACATGGGGGAAGTTGCGTATGAGGGGATGATGCACATGGGGATGATGCAAATGGGGGGATGATGCGCATGGGGGAAGTGGCACATGGGGTGTTTCTGCGCTGGGGGGATAGCATAGGGGAAAATGTTACACCTGCAATGTGGGTATGCTTTTCGCTAGTATATATATAAGAGAAAAGTCAGACTCACTGACTCATCAATGCCCTGCCAAAACCGCTGGGCCTAGAAGTGTAAAATTTGGGCTGGGTGTTCCTTTCTTGACTGAGGGAGTCACTAAGAACCAGTTTTCAGCAATTCCAACTGGAAGGTAGTGAAAAAGGGCACAATGCGTTTTCCTCCCTATACTTTGCTTGAAGAATCTGTGACAAAGGGATGCTCTGCCCCAACCCCTGGACCTAGAAGCATGAAATTCAGGGAGGGAGTTCCTTCTGTGACATGAACACCTACCAAGAACTGATGTTTAGAAATTTAACCCATAAGGGGCTTAAAAGGGGTGAAACATATTTTTGGCCTATGCTTAACATTGAAGACTGACTGATCGACATCCAGCCAATTTGGTGCCTAGTGCCTGATGTACTTGAAGGGAGGGTGCACTGGGGGGATGGTACACAAGTGGGGTTGGTGCACATGGGGGATGATGCGGATGGGGGTGTGCAAGGGGGTAGTGCACATGAGGGGATGTTGCGCGCGCGGGGGGGGGTGTTATGCAGGTGGATGTCATGCATGGCCCGGATGGTGTGCATGCAGGGTTGATGCACATGCAGGTTTGATGCGCATGTAGGTAAGTTGCACATGGGGGTTGATGCATATGGGGGATGTTGCACATGGAGGATTGATTCACATGAGGATAAGTTGTGCATGGGGATAAGTTGCACATGGGGGATGAGCATGGGGAATGTTGCACATAGGAGTTGATGCACATTGGGAATGTTGCGCATGGGGAGGTGATGCACATGGGGGATGATGCACATGGGGGATTGCAGGCAGGATGGATGCTCATGGGCAAATGATGCGCATGGGGGTTGATGCACATGGGATTGTTGTGTTATATGCAATGGCTGGATGACATACAGGGGTTATTTTACTCCTGCAACGTGGGCACATTTCACTAGTAGTTTATATTTTAAAGGTTTTTCTTATCTGCTGGCTTTAGATTTCCTCAAAAATGGCAGCAAATATAATGCTTAACCTTTTATATCTTATATAGATTAGATATAATCTGTAATTAATAAGCATCTATTCATGTGTAAATAGCATCCCAAGTGATAGTTTTATGAGCCTATTAATAGCAATGGAAAATGTCAAAGTACTGAAATGTCAAATCATCTTATTTACCTTTTAAGTAATATGCCTGTAAAAACATTAGTGATATACCTGAAATGCAGAGATATTAGTGGGGTATGTCTTGATTTAATGCTACCAAATGTTACTGGGCATGTTTTTAAAATTGTGTAACATGTTCACGAAACGGAAAACTGACTTGTTTTTCTAGGGTTTTGTGTAATGTGCAATGGCACAGCTATGCAGATTGGCAAGGAAGGATGAGGGATGCAAGAGTGAAATGTGCAACACCTATTTATTGTCAGAATAGTTAAAATAAGGAAAAGAGAATATAAATAAAGAAGTGCCTTGCTGGGATTGTTCAATCATTCACTGCCAGCTAGTCAAGCAATATGTAACCATTTCATCTGTGACTTATAGTGCAGTCCTAAGCATGTCTACTCAGAAGTAAATTCAACAAAGTAAAACCTATGTGTTCTGATAGAAGGCTTCTGTTTCAGCGCTTTGTATGTGGTCGGTGGGACCTAGAGGGCATATGCCTCCATTTAAAGGCCTCTCACTTTCACTTTTCTTTAAGTGGAGGCTCGTGCCAGCTAGGCCCCTCCCTTAAAATGATTTAAACACATCCTACATTTTGTCCTACTTTTTTAAAAAAAAAATCTGGATTTTCAGTTGAAAATCCAGACTTTTGGGTGACCTTGTCCAACATTTTGGATTTAGGATCTGGTCACCCTGACCATAGCAAAACATTTATATTCAACTGAATGTGTTTCACCCCATAAACTGGTACTGCCAGCCAAATCCTGCAGCAGCCTTATATCAACAAAACAAGCATTTCCACCTTCTTCAACCATTGTTCCAAAATTCAGTGAGGTACTAACAAGATTTTAAATTGCTAAATAAAAAAACCCTATAATAGATATAATTTCATGTGAGGACAAAATCTTAAAGAATAAAATCAATTTCACTGAAATTGAAATCTTTCTTTTTCTTATTCTGTAGTGAAACAAATTCTGTCAATAAATGGCACTATAATAGTGCATTCTTAATCCTCAGTTTGGCCAGCACAGGTCACTTGCCTGGGTTGCCACAAAAGTGCTATACGACACTTCTACCCCACCCCTATGGTAAGGTTAGGCTGGTGTGTGGACATATAATTCCACCACAGGAACAGGAAAATGGGTGAGTTGTGCTGGCCTAAATTGGTTGAGATTGTGTTCTCAGAGATTTAAAAAGGGAAAGGTATCCGCCGCAGGTTATACTGCTAAATGTGACAGTCTGTAGGGTGCAGTGCTCATCCCTGTTTCTAGAGCTATATAGATCTATGTCTGACATGTTGTCCCACAAGTGGCCTGCATGCACACAGAACGTTGTTACCTTCCCACCAAAGTGGTCCCTATTTATCTACTTGCATTTTATTGTTTTCAAATTGCTAGGTTGGCAGGAGCTGGGCTCAGGATGGGAGCTCACCCCGTCTTGTAGGACCCAGTTTTGAACCCTGACCTGCTGGTTAACAGGCACAGTGTCTTAACCACTTGTGCCTCCACACTCTTAGTTTAAACCTCCTCTAGTTGGGAGAGGGGGGTTGAGGATTTACATGAGGATTTACATGACTGATCCCAAAGGAATATGAAATATGCAGAATCTTTTCTACTTCATATGCTCTGAATTCTCCTAAAATAAAATTGTGAATTGTTTTGTGGTGTATCAGCCATCTCCCTTGAGTGCACACCCGCATATTTGTGTGTTATTTTATGATTTCATTAAAATTGCATGAATTCAATTAACTTTCACTTTGAATGAATGGACAAAAAACAAAAGAATGATTGCCCAAGACATTGTGGGATCTAAATGACCTAACAGTTTTTTTATTTAAGTCTATGGGAGCTACTTTTGATGTGAAGCATATGTTATCTGCTGGGTGTATAAAACAAATCCATATGTGTATAATTGAAAAGTTACTGATCGACTGACTGACTCACTCACTCACTCATCAACCGCCAGCCAAAATCGCCAGACCTAGAAGTGTGAAATCTGAGGAAGGTATTGCTTCCTTGATGGAGGCACCCACTAAGAACCGGTTTTTGGAAAGGGGTGTGAAAAGGGGCACAACGCGTTTTCCTTCCTATTCTTTACATTGAAGAATCCATGACTGATCAAGGCTCTGTTCCAACCCCTGGACCTGGAAGCCTGAAATTTTGGGAGGACCTGGAAGCCTGAAATCTTCTGTGACGTGAACACCCACGAAGAACTGATGTTGAGAAATTTAACCCTTAAGGAGCTGAAAAGGGGTGCAACGTGATTTTCTCCTATGCATTGAAGACTGACTGATCAACATCCAGCCAATTAGGTGCCTGGTGCCTGATGCATTGGAAGGGAGGGTGCACAGGGGTATGGTGCTCATGGAGGATGTTGTGAGAGGGATGAAAGCATGGGGGATGATGAACTTGGGGGGTTGATGTGCAGTGGGGGTGTTGCACATGGGATGATGGTGTGTATGGGGAGGTGTTGCGCATGGGAGTGTGGTGCACATAGGGGCTTGGTGTGTATAGGAGGATGGTGCACATGGGGGAATGGTGTGCATGAGGGTGGATGTGCATGGGAGGGTGGGTGTCCTTGGGGGCGGGTATGCATGGGGGTTGGTGCGCACAGGAGTGTGTGCACAGGTGTGGGTGCACATGGGAGGGTGATGCGCATGGGAGGGTGATCCACAATAGGGGATCATGCGCAATGGGGGCTTGATGCACAAAGGGGGCTTGATGTGTAATGGGGGATATTGTGCATTTGGGGTTGATGTGTATGGGGGATGTTGCACATTTGGAGTTGATGTGCTTGGGGGATGTTGCGCACGGGGGACGATGTGCATTGGGATGGGACACAGGGTGGATGGTGCATAGGAGGGTATTTTACTCCCACAATGTGGGCACATTTTGCTAGTTATTCATATTTCTGCAAGACCTGGTACTGAAGGAAAAGCAAATGAGTCCAGTGTAACCCCATTAGATTTTTAAAAGGAGCTAGTACAAAACACACATATTATTTTTCCAAAGTGTGCCTCTTTATTAGAAACAATTCTTGATAAGACTTCCCATTTTTTTGGATCAGATTTTCTACTTAGCCTCAATATTTGACTTGTAGTGTGCTTTTTTAGAAGGCTAGCACCAGAGACTTAAAAAAACCCAAGAACACGACTAAATGATTACTCCAGTATAATTTAAGTGAGCAAGTGCGTCATTGCTGAGTTTCATGTTCATGACTTACACATCAATTCCTTTATAAAGCATTTCCTATCATATTGACCTGAGGAAGGAAGATTATGAAAACCAAACGTATTTTAAAATATGCAGTGTATAATTTGATTTTCATAGCTGCTTGAGCATGAAGTTCCAGTTTGAAGAAAAATAAATATTGTAAGCTGTTATAATAGTAGTGGCCAATTACCTCTGCAATACTTCTGGCATGAACATTACAGGAGTTCAGGGACTTTTTTTTCCCCATGGGAAAATAACATGGTATATAACATGAAGGTATTATTCCTACAAACTGCAATTTTTTTAGTCATGGTCATCAGGACAGTAGGAAGGGGTTTAACACATGGACATTAATTGAGGAGGAAGGGCAGGACATGTAAACCCCAGACAATTTCATACCTGTATGTAGTGCTTAAGGTTGCAATCGTAACCTCTGCTTAGGGCTGCTTAAGCCCTAGCATACGTCCTGAGCTGTCCGGGGGGTGTCATAACAGTGTAGTAAGACATTTCTGCTCCACTCTGGGGTGGGGGGTGGGTCAGGCCAATGCATAGGCATACGCTGAGCTCTCCACAAAATCATGGAATGATAGGCCAGTTAGGCAGACCTAAATTTCTTAGGGTTGCGCCCTAAGTTAAATTCTTTTTCCTTTTCAAAGGTTAATCAACACAAATGTTGCCAGCAGATCATGTTCTTCTGGGGTCTCAGCAGTTTGCCAGTTGATGTCTCCCCTTATCCTAACTAGTCCTAACTCGTCTTTTTTGTCTCCCTCTAGTGATGATATCTCCCTTTAGTGCAGGGTTTCTCAAAGTGGGGGTCGGGACCCCTTTGGGAGTCACCGAGAGCTTTCCTGGGGATTGCCTAAGGACCCCTGGTGCAGGGGGCCAGGTCAGGTTTGCCAGACCTCTGGCCGTAGCTGTGCACGCACTGAGGCTGCGTGCTGGCTGACTGACAGCCTCAGGGCTATTCCTATGCATGCCTACTCTGAAATAAATCCCATTATAGTCAGGAGGCCTTTAGTCCCATGTAAATGTGGATAGGATTGCAGCCTCAGGGCCCAATCCTATGCATGCCTACTCTAAAATAAATCCCATTGTGTTCAATGTGTGCATAGAACACACATTTCATTTGTAAGAATGAAAATACATCCTGCATATTGGATATTTACATTATGATTCTTAACAGTAGCAAAATTACAGATATAAAGTAGCAACGAAAATAATTTTATGGTTGGGGGTCCCCACAACATGAGGAACTTATAAAAGGGTCATGGCGTTAGGAAGATTGAGAACCACTGCTCTAGTGTCTCCCTCTAATGAGTAGGACATCTGCACTATCATGTAGCCACAGGAAAAGATCCACACAGTGCCACGGACCCCAGAGGGAATTCTGCCTATAAGGTAATATAGGAATTTCAAAGAGGAATTTATTTTTATTAAAGGCATTAAAAGGAATTTATTCTTATTCACTTTACAATGCCATGGTGTCTTGCTGATCTAAAGGCAAAAATGGTCTTCCCTAATTTTGATCTGCAAGCAACACATGATCAAGCTATTTTTGGCATTTCCTTTTATTTATTCACTAAATAACCATGTTTCAAATACATAAGATATTCATTGCCCTAACTCGCCTTTGTTCATTTTACAGCAATTTGTTATGTATTTTGACTCTTTGTTAATAAATATGAGTAATTTACGCTTTTGCAAGTTATATTTATGTCTTTTTTGGTGCCCATTTTGCATTTGCAAACTGAAAAAGACAGGGTTTCACTTTTCAGTGGTTTTCACTTTTGGATGGTTTCCTGGTTCCTAACTCACCCAATAAGAGGGGGTTCCTGTATTAATTTTATGATGTAAATAGCTTTGTGAGCATTTTTGTTGTAAAGTGCAATAAGGCATATTCACAATAATACTAATATTATTAGTATATTGCCCCATTATTGCCCCATTATTATTGGGGCTATTGGTGGCGCAAGTGGCTAAGACACTGTGCCTGTTAACAAGCAGGCCAGGGTTCGAGACCCAGGTCGGCTCACAAGACAGGGTGAGCTCCTGTCCTTAGCCCAGCTCTGCGACGCCAGCTGGATCCAATCGTGGCTCTGCCTTTCCATTGGACTAATTCAGTGGCGTGGAGAGGGGGGATTTGCTGCTTGGGTAACAGCCTATCCTCCATAACAATCCAACCCAGGCTTTCGTGCTCCGCATGCAGCTTATGCAGCGCCAAGCACGCTACCATAGTCTCTCAAGACTGACGGAGGCCTGCTTTTTTATTGTTGGGCCACTATTCATCAATTTGGCCCACAAATTATTGCCCCATCAATCAGATGGCTATGACAGTCTTTCATACAGCAGAGTGCTTTGGCATCCAGCACTGAGGCTGCAATCCAAAAAAGCATTTGCTCAGAAGTAAGAACTGCTGAAATCATTGGGATTTGCTTCCAACTAAATGAGCTTACTAGATACTTAATGAAGCTAATATTCTGTTTGACAAAATTAATTACATCAAAGGATTCATTGGGAGGCCAGTGAAAAAATGCAGTACTAATGAAGCAAAGCTGTATTTGATACATAACACCATTATTGTTTGCATAGAAGGACACTACACCTCCATATATTTTTATGAAATGTTAAGAATGGTGAAAAAAGAAGCAGTTATCTGGAATGCTTTCAGAAAACTCCACTGAGTACCTTTTTCCCTAGAGTCTTCCTGGAATTTATTTGTACCATTTGTTTCACTACAAGACAGAGGCATATAAAACTGCAGCTCATTAGGTTTGTGAATGTGGACGTTGATTTTTCTCTAGCACATCATTTATTTCTTTCTGGAATGTAAGAGGTTCAACTGGCACTATCATTTACAAAAGTCAAAGACTAATTTGTTAATCTTGGCCAAAAGGAGCTGAAAAGCAGAAGAAACCAAAGAATGGGGAACACTTTGGTGGCTGTGGTGATCCTTTACAATTAGCAACAATGGTAGAAACAGATCTGTTAGTACCTGATCATCTGTTTCCTCCCTTTTTCTCATATTCAGGTGGCAAGAAAAGATACATCAAGTTGATTTGTCTGTATTACACTTCAGGCTGAAGACTGCAGTCATTTAGGCTATTCCTGGAAATATTCCTGGAAATAAGTCACATTGGGCCCTTGGCAGTGGTGGGCACCAGCAGGTTCGCACCTACTCTATAGAACCGGTTCTTAACAAGAGATAGTACATATAAAGTTTAAAAATAGCCATTTAAAAGTGGCTGCCAGATGGACAGAGAACCGGTTCTTAATTTCTTTGAAGCCCATCACTGGCCCTTGGGTTTGGGGGGTGGGACCTGCCATCTTGGAATCTGGCTCTGGGCTTTCCTGGGAGTACATCTCATTGAACACAATGGGACTTACTTCTGAGTAGACCTGGAGGAGGTCTGGCATTACACTGATGTCACATCCCAGTAAGGGAAAAATTCAGAGTAACTACAGGGAGTCCTTGCTCCGGTGTAAGAACAACTTACTCTGGATTCCAATATGAATTTCCCATAGGTTTTCACTAGGTGGTGCAGTAACTACGGGAGTACATAAAGTCTCTTAAGTGCTCCCATAGTTACTCTGGATTTGGGGGTTAGTTTGACAGGAGGCCCTGCACAGATTTTAAGTTTCAAAGGAGGCCGATGGCTAAAATGCTTGAATACCACTGAAATACAGGTCTCTTATTCAGCTGACAGCAAACAAGTCCCATTGAAATTGTAACAGCTGCAACAAAGATGAAAATAGACAGGCATTCTGGAGTGTGGTGAGAACTTATTTACTGCATTTCCAGCCATTTACTTTGAGGAATTTTGTGTCCAATCCCATTTCTATTATACTTAAAATGTCTATCCATCTTCGCTTTAACTTACCCCACTGATTCAATGAGATTAAGTTCACCTGCCTGTCTCTAGAATGGTGTCTGAATGTAGCTATTTTAAAATATGGATGATGATGATGATGATGATTTCCCACAGATGTTATTGACCTTTTTGTTTTATCCAAATTTTGAGTCATTTCCAAGGTCTTGGGATGCCTGGTTTTTATCTTATTTTGCTGTTATAAATAACTTCACAAGATTTAAGCTGATTCAAATAAAGCTACTTTCAGTAGTTTGTGGAGAATAGTTTCTGTAACTCAAACATTATTCAGGTGGTCTTCAAGATATTTTGGAATAGCACCAATGGCACCAATCACCACTGGGAGATAGAAAGTAGTTCTTATTTTTTAAAAAAGTCTTTTATAGCAGCAAACTACAAAGATTATCAGCACTGTTTTCTCCAGAGTACATTTCATTTTAGGATTTGTAAGCAAGAATTCCCTGGACACCGAAATAGCAAAAGAGAAGTGAAGAAGAAGAAAAGAAGAAGCAAGAATCACGACTAAAATAAGCTCCTTAAACTCAAAGTACAGCCTTCCCTGCAATTTGCACTCCTAACACTTCAGCAAAGCTGAGAACAGGCCAAAAAACCAGCCTCACGCCCAATATGTCCAAATCAAGAGTAAATGGAGGCAGATTAAAGGTCAATATTGCCTCAGTTTTGCAACATTGTGGTTGATTGCAACAGTGCAAATAGCTGGAAGGTGAAGCTGCTGGAAGGTGAAGCTGCAGCTAAGGTTTGTTAAGTCAGATGACCCAAAGGTTTAATTAACTCCTGCCTGCTACTAAGGCTACAATCCAGAGTAACTACGGGACCTTTTACACCAACGTTGTTACGGTGCCACGTATGGGAAACCAATGGGAAATGCATAGAGCAATGCAGAGTAAGTGTCTCTTATGTCTTCCCTTAGTTACTCTGGATTGTAGGGTGAGCTTCTGTCACTATTTTGGATTCCCGAGTTCTGAGCTATTTGTTGCCTGGATAAAAAACTGCAGTGTTACCGTCCTGTGCATTGCTGCTAGGAGTCTTGCATTCTGAATGAAAGGAAAAACAAATTAAATTGGACCTGTTTGGTCCATTTATTCCAAAATGAATGCCTACAGTTACAAATGGTGGTCCAGTGAAACAAATGGTATATGACATTCATAACTCTGTTTAGGGGTGAAACTTCTTTTAAAAACTCATTTTGCCCAGCTCACATGTAATACACACTTGATCCCTTTTGCAGATAGACAATGTTGGGTAGAAAAGACTTAAGGGGATGGCACAGTAGCAGTGGTAGGCTTTTTTCTATTTCTTTTTGTATACTTTCAACAAACAACAGCACAAATTGGTTCCAGCAGCCACATCTCACTCGCTCCCACAGATTTGGGGGGAGCAAACTGAGTTCTAAACTGAGTTCTAAGCAGGTTTAGTCAGAGTTCTAAACTGAGGAGTAAACTGAGGTTTCGTCAGGAGTTCAACTGAGTTCTTACTCTCAACATGGGATTTACTCTCTGGTTTATGTGTATAGAATTGCAGTCTGACTGCTTATGTTAAGGAACGGGAATTGCTGTCTTGTGGATACCTCCTTTGCCTCCTGACCACCATCTGAAACATAGGGCGCAATCCAGAGTAACTACGGGAGTCCTTGCTTCAGTGTAAGAACAATTTACTCTGGATTGCAATATGAATTTCCCATAAGTTTTCACTAGGTGGTGCCATAATGTCTCTTACGTGCTCCTGTAGTTATTCTGACTTGTAGGGATAGATAATCTTTCACTTTCTCAAAGTTAAATCTAGTTTTACTTGAATGGTATGCTCTTTTTTATCTGATCCTGTAGAACAAATCTGATACTACAGTGTTTTACAACTTTTATTCCATGGTATTGATCCAACACCAAACTGCTCTGCAAGGCACTTTAGAATTAGATGCTATTCCCCTTTCTGTTTAAACAACAAAAAAGTGTAATTTGAGTGTTCTGATGTGAAATCAATATAGATTTCATTTCCAGATATAATTTTAACTTGCGCTGATTATTGCCAATTTCACTGAAAATAGAAATCCTAACAACTTCTTTATCATTATATTTTCTGGAAGAAAGAAAACCTGTACTAATCTGGAAAAAGGCTGTAACTCATAGAATGAGTCTTGCATGCAGAAACTTTAATCTCTGGCTTCTTCAGCTGAAAAGGATAAGGTAGTAGGTAAGGAGAGAAAAAAATCTTTTGCATGTAACCTGGAGCACCACTGCTACCGGTCCATGAAAGAAATGCTGAAATAGAAAGAGTAAAGGTCAGACTCAGTAGAAAGCAGTTTAGTATCTTCAATTTCAGTGATCCAGAGAGCCTTTCATTAAGATTCTTTAAGGCTCAATAAGACATGGGCTGGTATGTAACCCCCACTTAGGCTGGCACAAGTCCTGTGCTGCCGTTGGGGTGTCACAAAAGTGCCGTAGGGCATTTCTGCTTCACTTGTGGGGGGTTAGCTTAGTGCACAGGCATACGCTGGCCTCTCCGCACTACCGTGGGAAAGGGGAGACAGATCAATTGTGCTGGCCTAATGAAGTTAGGATTGTGCCTACTGAATTATACTGCTAGGTTTATTAGAGATGGATTAGAATTCTACTTTCGTTCTATATCTGGGGTAGAACAATCTGACCAGTTTCTGATTGCACAAAATTGTATGCATTTATTACACATTTGTATCCTGCTCCTTTTCCAACATATTTTATACCAGGGTTAACATTTTATCTTTATTATGGTCCCCTGAATAATTGGTCAACCCAACCTTCAAGATTTCAGTTTCATGAGAATGCTAACAAAGTTCATGACTGATCAGAGAATTGACCCCATATTACTCCTGTGCTAATCTGACATTTTATTCACTATGCCAACTCTCCAATTAACCTACGTATGAAAAATGTGAAATCTATAAATAATAGTTTGTTAAAGTGAAATTTTTATTTATTGTCTCTCAATGAGATAGCAGGATAGGAATGAAGCATGAGCAGCAATGTGGAAAATACAATTTCTTGGCATGCAGTCCAATGATTATTTATGGGGTAAGAGTTCTGGTATTCCAGTACATCAGGATAGTAGAACGTCAGTATTAATCTGCCACCATAAATTCAATAAGAACAATAATTTACTTCTAATGTTCAATAATACTGCTATATTATGTCCTTTCTCAATTTTTAAAATTGCATTTTATAAAGCATACTAGCAAAATTTACCAACCATTGCAGGTAACACATCCCCCCTGAGTGGATAACCCCATATGCATGCCTTCATGCAAACACATCCTGGGGCAAACCCCACTGCATGCAAATCTCCCCCCTTGTGCAAATCCCCCCCCCTATGCAAACCTGAGCAACCCCCTCGCAACCCCCCATGCAAAACCCCCAGTGCAAAACGCCCATGTAAAAAAACCTTGTGCAAAACCCCCTTCCCCATGCAGAACCCGTCCCTGTGCAAAAAACCCGTCCCTGTGAAATATCCCTCATGCAAATTTTAAAGAAGTAACTCTCATTTATAGAATCAACAAAATAAAAAACATGTGTCTTGCAAATAAAATTCATGAATATAATAATCACCTTTAAAAAAAGACCAACTACTGTACTGAAATCAATCTGCATTAATGTTCATAACATTTTTATTACAGTTTTGATACCTAAAATTGGTAAGTTGTAAAAGTACTCAATAGGGGGAAAAAAGTCAAATTGAATTGTCTTGTTCATGTACTTTTCTTTTTTTGCCACTAGGAAAATAAGAAGAGCTCCACTGGATTAACAGCACAATCCAGAGTGACTACAGGAGCTCTTGCATCAATGTAAGAGACATTTACATCAATGTTGTTACAGTGCCAGCTATGGGAAACCTATGGGAAATGCATAGAGCAATCCAGAGTAAATTTTTCTTGCATTGATGCAGGAGCTCCCGTAGTTACTCTGGACTGTGCTGTTAGGAAGTGGTCCATCTAGTCCAGTTTCCAGTTGCCAAAAGGAGCACACAGTCGAGTGACCTGCATTCTGTTGCCACATCCTTTCACCTGGCATTATGATGCAGCCTAGATCTAAAACCAGGAAGTTGCTCATATCATCATGATTTGTCTCACATGCAGGCCTCCGTCAGTCTTGAAAGACTATGGTACCGTGCTTGGTGCTGCATACGCTGCATGCGAAGCACGAAAGCCTGGGTTGGATTGTTATGGAGGATAGTCTGTTACCCAAGCAGCAAATCCCCCCTCTCCATGCCACTGAATTAGTCCAATGGAAAGGCAGAGCCGATACGATTGGATCCAGCTGGCATCGTAGAGCTGGGCTAAGGACAGGAGCTCACCCTGTCTTGTGGGGCCAACCCGGGAATCGAACCCTGGCCTGCTGGTTAACAGGCACAGTGTCTTTACCGCTTGTGCCAGTAGATAATATGTCATGTTTGTAGAAAAATTTTGAGGGTGCCAAGTGTCCCCCTTTTGGAGGACATATTATTTTATAATATGTTAGTTCCTACAACATAATACAGTTTTAATGAACTTGAGGTGAAAAAGGAACAGGTTGTCTAAGCTGGTCTTCACAGAAGAAACAAGATTTGAACCAGGATTTGAAATAGGAAGTCTAGATTTGCAGCACAGTCTCTTAGCCTCTACACTATACCAGCTCCTGTGGGTATAGCATATTATTAGCACGTAGATAGCTTTGCATATTACATAGCGGCGTGAATGACTTGCATATATTTCTGCATGCACTCCCAAATGTAGCTGGAAAATCATACATATGCAACCAAGTCTTGTTCTTATGATATCTGTTTCCAATCCAATAGCTACAGGCAAGAAATTATTTTATGAAAAGTTTAAACTTGCCAATCAGCTCTCTGGGAGAAGAGAAGAGGCTAGATTCAGTCCTCCCTTCTGCCCCCTTTCTTTCCAAATAGCTAATCCAAAAACATTAACTGCTTTGAGAGGGCTCTGCATGCATGTCCCAGCCTGCTAGGTGTATGCTACTTTATAATGTATGCTCTTTATCCTTTAGATAAGTGGTTCTCAAATTCTTAGAGACACTTGAGGCTGCTGCCCAATTTATGAGTGCCAATGTAACTGGCTATAATGGTGGTCAGACAGCAGTGCTTCCCCCACCCCTAAGTATACGGTTGCCATAATTCTCTTCCACAAAATTGGGACAGGGCCTTCTGTCTCATTTGCCAGTATGTGAACATAATTCCCAACAATCGGGTTTGTCCCTGTTTTGGGGGATATATGGCAAACCTACCCATGTACCATAAATTACGAACGTGGACACTTCATTTATTTCAGGAATTGGACTTTTGCAAAGGTTTAATCCTTGATGCATGCATATATACCACATTTACTCAAATCATATGTGCCATCGAATCTAATGTGCTATACTTATAATCAAAACACCATATTTGCTCATATCTAATTAACAATTCAATCTAATGTGCAGCCTGAATTTGGCTGAAAAGGGTGAGCGTTAGATTCGAGTAAAAAGGGTGAGCTGGGATGCATCCTAGCTTTCTCCTTCCTGCCATACATAGGGAAGGGGGTTCTTGTTGCAGGTTGGCTGGGGAGGCAGTATAGGGCAAGGGAAAGTGTCAACATGTTCAGCACTGGTGTCTGACACGTAACGCTCTGACACCTCTGATCCACACTACAAAACAGCAGACTATTACATTCCAGAAGTGTGTAGTCTGCGAGGCCCATTTCCAAACATGCACGCCATCCGGCATCCGTTCCATTTCTGTGCCTGGAGCCATGGTGTGGTTTTTAGTTGGGAAGAGGGAAAACAACAATTTGAGTTGTTGAGTCATGTTCATGAGTCATGAAGTCATGTGTGGTTAATGAGTCATGAAGAGGTAACTCAAGAATTCAGAAGGTGCTCCTAATGTGACTCATTTCTGAGTACAGTCACCGAGGGGGGGAGGGACTACCGACTTGCACAGGACTCTTCCCAACACTGGCCCCTTCCACTGTTTTCCTCTGTAACTGGTGATGTGAGGTAGCTTATAGGCTTTATGATTAATAATGCTTGCTAAAGCTGTCGTCTATGACTCCTGAAAGAGCCCTGTAAGAAGAAGTTTGGCAGAGATCCTTGGCCTTTGCAGAAGTTTCATAAGTAGACATTTATGTAGTCCCTTTATACTCCACCTTCATTCCATCTTGCTACTCAAAGTGACATAAATGCAGCTCGCATGAGTTTTCTTCCAAGCCCAGATCACACTAAAGCCTACTTAATTTCAGCAAAGCTGCTGCATCACAGGCTTTTAGACCATGCACTCTGAGACTCATGTGCACAGAGATTTACAGTATATTCTTTTTTCTTACAAGAGAAACTGTCAGCAACATTTTGCTACACTTTAATTAAAGTTTGCAAGAACATGCCAGAGGTAACATTCTGTTCCATGAAACAAGAAAAAGATGACAATCCCAGAATCCATAATTGACACCAAATTCTCTGTCTCTTTCTCTCTCTCTCTCTCTCACTCTCCTATATCACAAAAAAGAAGTCATAAAATTGCAGCCTCTAATTAGATCACTAGAAAGTGTTAGAGTTTTAAACCTGTTTTCTGTAGGAGAAAAGGATGGTGCTCTCAACGGTATGGGTGGTGCCCTTCCCCCAGTTTGGTAGGCCAGACATGGATATCTGGTTGGATATATGGAAAAAAATTCCTGATGGTGAGGGTGGTTAGGCAGTGGAACAGATTGCCAAGAGAGGTGGTGGAGTCTCCCTTACTGGGGATCGTCAAGCAGAGGTTTGACGAGTACCTGTCAGAGATGCTGTAGAAGGAGGTTGGACTAGATGACCTACTAGTTCCCTTCCAACTCTAGGATTCTATGATTCTATGTTCATCTTGTTCCAGGTTCCATAAGTGGGAAAGCATGCTTTTTGTAATACCCTGGTGAATTGGTTGAAGGGAACCATTCAGTTGGTGTATTCAGCCAAAGGGAAAAGCCCTCCTGTCAGTATCACAGCACATTCCGTCCATAGTGCAGTGGCATCGGTGTCCTTTGGAAGGGCTACCTTCCTCAAAGATATCTGTAAAGCCACAACCCTGGTCTAGTCCCTCCAATTTCACTGAGCATTATAAGACTGAGCAAGCAGCTTTTGCTGAGGCTGCTGTTGGATGGAGGATTTTACAGAAGGTGGTTGCAATCTAGGGCCTCACAATTCTTCCCACCCCTTCCTATTGGATGAGTGTGGCTCTGGAACATCCAACAGTTGAGAGCACCCTCCCTTCCTCCTGCAGAGAAAAACAAGAGTTTTTACCATGGATTCCTGTTCCGGGAGGAGGAAGGAAGGGTACTCTACCTGCCTCACTGGGTTGGGCTTCATCCCTGGGTGGTTGCCATTGTTTGCTGCTGTCCTGTGGTCCAGGGTTGGGAAGGTCAGGCATGTATAACCCTTACTCTTTCCTCTACCTTGTTAACTTGCTCTGTTTTGTGGCATCTTAAGTTGACAGATGCGGAGTTATTAACTCTTGTGATTTTAATCCTCAGTCTGAGTTTTCTGAGTTTTTTATTATTGGAGGGGACCCTTCTCACAGCTTGGTGACAGAGTGAGGAACGGTGGGTGCCCTCCCAAGAAGGAGAATCTCTCTGTCCAGCCTCCCAGAGTGGGGGAAGAGCACCACCCATACAGTTCAAGAGCACCCTCTCAGCATCCTCTCTTTCTCCTCCCAGAACAGGAGCCCATGGTAAGAACTCCTGTTTATTTACTAATGGAACAATGAGCAAGCAATCACAGAAGCCCCCACAGTTTCCATTACCATGTTCATTTGAAAGCGATTGAATTTTTGAACAATAATAAATACATCTGGATGCCTGTTAGAAAAGATTATTCTGAAAAAAATTAAAACCCTGGCAAACAATCATTTGGCACACTTTTCTTTAAAAGCATAATGAAACACAGAAGAAACAATACATTTTGACAGGCTAAATGGCCTTTGCTCTTTCCCGTCCAACATTTTCCTTTGTTGTTATTTATGTCTTTCCTGGAGGAAAATGTGTCCTTGTTGCATATTCCCTTTTTAAATGCCCTGTAAAATGGTTATGGCACCTGCTGGAGAAGTGCTTGGCTGGTTTATGCCCACATAGATAGCACGGCAGCCCTGTAAATCTTAAGACCTGACAAAATGATCACACACAGTATGCTGGAATTGCCTGTGATCTCCTATTATTTTCCTTTAAATATTTTAAGCATCTGACACAAATCCAATATTGCTTGCATGGCTCGATTTTGCTTTCAGATTCCAAGGTCATTTGCTGTGTGCGGTGGTTCCCTATAAACAATGGGTTTTCGAGCATTGTGTCTGATTTGTTTACCACTAGCTTTAAAGAGTATTTTTACTTTTGACATGTAAGCTGGCATTAGAATATAACTCCAGTTCCTTCCCGACTTTCATGGAAAGGCGAGTGAGATTATACCTTCAGTTTCCATTTTCCCACATTTGTGTATAGCTAAAAATATGAGAGGAGTTCCTACTTGTATATAACTATGCAGATTTGATGAAAACCCTGCGCAGTTTAAGGTCCAGATAAAATGGAAGAATCTATCCAGCATCTTTCAATGTTTGAAAGATGCTACTACTACTATACCACTATTTCACATGGTCCATATAGAATCACAGAATCATGGAATCCTAGAGTTGAAAGGGACCTAGTAGGTCATCTATTCCAACCCCCTGCCTGCAGCAGGAAATCCTCCTAGATCATCCCCAACAGGTGCTTGTCAAGCCTCTGCTTGAAGACCCCCAGTGAGTTTCCATTGCCAAACTGCCCTCGCCGTCAGGAGGATATCCAACTGGAATACATTTGAAGTGTCACTGGAAGTAACTGGCAGTTATCACCAGTTACTTCTGGATTGGGAAGCTCAATGCAACATATTTCAGTAAGAGGCTCAGGACAGAGAAGAAGACCTTCTTGAGCAAGAGAAAAGTGCTTGTTGGAGCTCTGTCTATGGTTGCCATTTGTCCTGGAAAACTGGGACTGGCCCAGTTTTTGGGGATTGCGTTTACATATTGTCAGGTTTGACAGGGGGTCTTGCCCCACTTTTGTGGAAGAGAATTATGGCAACCCTAGTTCTGCACACCAAGCCAAGCCTGCTGTTTCTGCTTGCATTGTTGCTGTTTCTGAGTTGCATTGTTGGTCACATTGCCAGGTGGAGGAGTTATGGAGGTACAGTCCTCAGGTTCACTTTCCAAATGAATGAATGAATGAATGAATGAATGAATGTACAGTTCTTTGTGCAGAAATATGTATCTGCATAGTAAATTTATAGAAAGTTAATTGTGATGTTAGACATATATGAAGCAGGTCATCAACATCATTGTCTTTACAATGGCTAAGTTTAGGAAGAAAACCCCACAAAGGATTGCATGGTTCCCATTACACAGACATAAACTGTTGTCAATAATATCCATTACGAACAGCAGTCAAAATTGCTTGATGCTCTAACTTTTGGAAATATAGATTTAGCAATCTTTCAAACATCTCCTTTAATGATGAGTCTATTTTGCCCTTCAGTCTGTCCTTGTTTCAAAATATCTAGGTCAGAGACACCAAAAATCACATTGTGCTCCTTTGCCATATTTAAAGTCACATGTATGTTAAATTCTCATTCTTCAGCTGTAAACATCACTACATTAAATCTCAGAATCAACAGAATTGATTAGTGTTCTGTGGTCATCAAACCGTTTGCATGCAAGAGGTCCCACGAAAGTATTGATACTACAGCATTCTGGAATAATTTGTTTGCAAATTTCACTCATATTTCACTCAATCCTCAGCCTCTTAACTTTGGAATAATAAGGGATAAATTTTGCAATTTAATGGGACTATGAGGTATATGTAAAGTTCATTGATAAACAAACTTATGATTAAATACAAATCTTTTTGAAAATTCTTGATCCAACTATGGCTACAATCCTAAAGACACTTTCCTGGGAATAAGACCCATTGAACACAATGGGGCTTACTTTTGAGTAGACCTGGTTAGGAGTGCACGCTATGTCTACTTTAGTCACACTCTAAGCTGTTTTTGTGCAGCAGATCCAATCCTATATAGTATTTAGTCTGTAGGTGGTTGGGTAATGTTTAGGCACCATGCAGCAGTTCCTAGATTTAGGGCACAATCCAGAGTAACTATGGGGATTCCTTGCTCTGTCCTAAGAACAATTTACTCTGGATTGCAATATGAATTTCCCATAGGTTTTCACTAGGTGGTGCCATAACTACGTTGACGTAAATGTCTCTTATGTGCTCTCATAGTTACTCTGGATAGTAGGGTCTGGCTGCAATCCTAAAGTCCCTTTCCTGGGAGTAAGAACCATTGAACACAATGAGGCTTCCTTTTGAGTAGACATGGTTAGGATTGTGCTCTTACAGGAAAAGAGGCTGATACCCACATCTCTCACAGTTTAGACTTTTCTACAGTGTCGTTGTACCTGACATTATTATTCCTGGAAATCTGATCCTTTGTCATTCTTGTTGTGAAGAGAAAATCTCTTTCAAAATTCAGACTAAAGAAGAGGATTTGAGAATTTTTTCCCGCAGTTTATAGGAGATGTAGAATGCCATCCATGTCTGAACAAAACTTGAACGACAAAATCCTATGCAGTTAAAAAAGTGGAATGAGAACAGTGTGAGGTAGGACGTTTTATTGCATTGAACTTCTGTAGTTTCAGATAATGAATAGTTTCTTAGTGTACAATACAATACTTTAAATTAATGAAAACTCAAAACTAACTTTTTTGTTGACTATAAGCTCTATATTATTGGCCTCTTGTTCAGATGCTTAATGTGACTGGCAAGGTCATTATTCCTTTTGTTCCCGCTTTCCTGACTCCTCAGGTTCGGCATGGCCTTGGAACACAACCCTTTGGATGTCTACTCCAAGGTCAGCTGTGTTCAATGAAGCTGACTCTCTGGGCAGAGCAATCAAGAGTTAGAGCAATCAAGAGAAGGACCCTCGCTGGACTGCACCAAGTAGGCGCTATCCACAGCAGAAAGATATGCTGTACCGAATCAGGAAGCCTGGGCTGCTCTTGCTGCTCCTGAGGATGATCAGTAGGCACCAACGAAGTGGCACCTGGGAAGGGCTTGCTCCTGATGAGACCTGCTTCAGATCACACTGAACAAGGAACAGCTGCGGTGTCGACCTTACAAGGAGTCCCTGACAACCAGTAACAGCTGCAGCATAAGGCTACAGTACAGTTTACAGTGGATTACAAGGGGCTTGTTGGAGTGGCTTGCTGTATCCACAGGTTAGTGGGTTGCTGTAGTTGTGCCATACCCTGAGGTTGAGAGGCAGGGGTTGCAGATAGCCTGGCTAAGAACTAAAAACAATGTTTTGTCAACACTGCCATTCTTACTCTGCCTTGTCATGGACCCCTATGGTTCTACTCAGATATATATCTGCTCCTGAGGTGGTATAACTCTGAGGAGCCTGAAAAGGGAATTTCTGCCTGGGAAACAGGCCCTGGATATAGCATAATTGCTCTGTTTTAGGCAATGCTGAACATGCTCTCAACATGACTCTCCTGAACTGCTTAGGCTGGCACAGCTAGGGCAGACCAGGTCCATCTGTTTTGGGGCAGCCTATGTTGCCCTAGGCTACCCCAAGCCCTTTTTGGCATAACTGGGCTGCCCCATCTTGGAATTGGGCCACCCCAGTGATAGATAGGGTAGCCCAAGTGCACTTCAGGGTTGCAGCCATAGATGAAAATGCACAAGATCCCTAGAGGAATAAGTTGTGATGTCAAATCTTGGCCCATTGCTCTGATGCTTCATATAAGCATGGAATTAAAGAAGAGGGCCTGTAGCCCAGATTAAAGAAGAGTGCCTATAGCCCAGAAGTCACAACAAGCCTGTAAGTGTGGCTAGCAGTGGGCAACTGTGACCCACCTGAAATAGGGTACAGACCCATAATTTGAGAAACACTTGCCTAGGATTTTGAAAACCATGTGAGTTTTGATATCACTTTTTTTTCCAAAACTACGTAGAAGTCTCCATATGTAAGGATTAAGAAGTGAAAAAGTAGGGGGAGATACTTGATAAACTCATGGATGTCTCGTAAGTAAAAGCACATGGATTTTGTATCCAATTGTGCTTTTGTTTCATGTTCAATGCTCATTTCCACATGGGTTTATACATGTTGGAACTGGGCCTAAGTTTCACACTAATCTAAAAGTGGCACTTTTCCTGTATGGCTCATTGTCAGACAAACAGGATGGTACTTATAATCTGCTGATTGTAGAACTACCTTCATCAAACATACATGGTCAGCTACTATACAAAGCAGCACATCATTTACAGTGTTTTTTCACTCCTTCTCACACTCCGAAATCAATACCGTTTATATTTCTAATTTCAGCACTGGAAATCCAAGTCAAAAGGTAATCTTTGATCTGATCATTGAAAGTTATAAGCGTTGGAGAGTTGGCACCTCTTGCTGCAGTTAGAAAATTCTATAATAGGCTGTAATAATGCTTGCCACTATTATTTCTGCAGGTGGCAATAACCAGGTGGTGGCCCAATTTCTCAGCCACCAAAGACAATATTACCCACAGCAACTTTTTAATGCTTTAGCCTCTAAAGGAAATTGATTTTATGGGCTTTAACTCCACAGCTTTGATGCTTTCTGTCCCACTTTGGAAATCTCTTGTGTTTTTAAAGATTTACAAACAACTTCTCATTCTCTGACAGGAAGATGTTTAGTACATTTGTTCAAAGAGGTTGTTAAAGATTTCCATGCAAATCCCCATGGCATATGGTTTTGTTTCATTTTGTCTAATGGGAAGAAGGTCCACAATCACATTCAAATCTTGAACAGGCAGGGAAAAAAAGAAGAGATTGATGATTTATCTCATAGTCCCTAATAAATAGATTTTACTAACTGGAAAACTTTTAACCTTTTGGGGCGGGGTATGGGATACTGAAAGGGTATGTACAGATTCCTTTGTCCTTGTGTCTGGTAAAATATTCCTTGACACACAAGGCAGAGACAGATGACTATCTTTTAGACACCTGCTCTTTCATTTGCAGGGATTTCTAAACTGGCTACATAATCACCCTGATAAGCAAGTATGTGATAAAAAGCAGCTACCTGTTGTCTTTTTGTATTAGATGAGCAAAGGGGAGACTTACTGCACTACCCAGAGTAACTTCAGGAGCTCTTACGCTGAAGTAAGAAAAATTTACTCTGAAATGGTCTATGAATTTCCCATCGGTTTCCACTAGGTGGTGCTGTAACTGCGTCAACGTAAATATCTCTTAAGAGCTCCTGTAGTTACTCTGGATTGTGCAGTTACAGATTTAAGGATAGTGTGCCATTATACCAGGGCTGGCACATCCACGAAGTGGTTCATATTGAGTGGGTGGCTAAAGATTCAGGACACGTTTCACACGGCATCTGCTGCCAGATTCCCCCAACTCACAATGGATGTCTCCACATCAATCTGCTTCACCAGTCCTTTCTTGCAAAGTGAGTTCAAACAGCAAATCGCTGGGAGAGCAATACCATCAGGCAGCAGACCGTCAGGCCATCCCTGCTGTTGAGCAAATTGTACTAGCTGAAGAAAGGCAGCCAACCAAGACTTCCAGGGTCAAGCAAAGAGCACCTCAGAAGCTTTCTTTGCTATGCTTTCTTTTCTTTGCTATTCTGTTGTCAGTGTCAATGGCAAGGACCACTGTGATAAGATCTGAATGTGTCTGCATGTGTGTATTTATTTATATACAATCCAATGAAGGTTATCTATCTATAGCTATGCTGATGAAAAGCAGTGAAAAGCATTTGATTATTTATTTAAATTTTCATTTAAGGGCTAGGGGTGCAATCCTAAACTAGGCCAGTCTTCCAGTTCCCATGTTGATGTGAGGAGGCAAGCACATGTCTGTGTACTGGCCTTATCCTCCCCCAGGGGTGGAACGAAAGTGATTTACAACACTTTTGTGACACCCCCAGGCCAGTACAGTACAGTACAGTGCTGGGGTTTAGGCTGGCATAATTGGGGATTAGGATGGGCAAACTATGGGCAAAATCTGGAGTGACTACAGGGAGTCCTTGCTCCAGTGTAACAACAAATTACTCAAGATTCCAATATTAATTTCCCATAGGTTTTCACTAGGTGGTGCAGTAACTACAGGTGCACGTAAAGTCTCTTATGTGCTCCCATAGTTACTCTGGATTTGGGGATATGTCTCCTCAAAAGTAAGCCCCATTGTGTTCCCCCAGGAAAGTGTGTATTCACTAAGGATTGCAGCCTTAGTGAATAAATATTCCTTGAATGTTCAGTATTTCTTCATAAATTACATGAACTTTTACATCTTCTGAGCACAGCTTTTTCCGGTATATATTTCTATTTTGTAATCTGTTGAATGAGAGTAAAACTAAACAGTAGGACAGTAGATGCTAAACACTTAAATATGGATGGCATCACTTACTGGAAAGCCTGAATCAAAAAAGACAGTCGCTGCGATCCTAACCACACTTTCCTGGGAGTAAGTGCTGTTGAATACAATGGGACTTACTTCTGAGTAGAAATGCTTATGATTGCATTGAACTTCTCAGTTTTTCAGAATTGTAGGACATGCAGGGATGTGATCTGCTCCTAAAAAATAAACTATCCTTGGGTTACTGAATTTGGCTGCAATCATAAGTGCACTTTCCTGGGAATAAGCCCCATGGAAATAAATGGAATTTACTTCTTAGACATGAATAGGATTGTACTAATCATCTCCTTACAGCAAAATTCCATGCACCTCTACTCAGAAGTAAGTTCTATTGTATTCAGTGGAGCTGCAGTCAGTGTTTACCCTGAAGCAGAACACTTTGATTACTCTTATCTTGGTTTACAAAAGGAAATATATTCTCACAAATAACATCAGAGCTATCAATAGAATCAGGTACAGAATCGATTTCACTGTAACTAACTATTTTGTTTTACATTCCTTGAAATAGGAATAAATGTCCAATCACTGAGGCTATTACTTTAAACCAAGCATTTTCCACCAATGTGCCCAGGTATGCTGTGAGCATGCATGAAGTGTGCTGCGGGGATGGGGCGATAGGCAGTAGCCTCAGGGAAGAAGCAGCTTCTTGGAGCCTTGCTTAGCAGCAGAAGAAGATACATTTTGGACACCCCTGCTTCATCTTCCTCTCGCTGATTTTGCAGAAAGAGGGCCTGGAGGCAGAACAGAAGTGGGGCTTGCAATCTGATTCCCCAATTCTTGAGAGTAAGCCCCATTGACTATAATGGGGCTTACTTCTGAATAGACATGTGAAGGTTGGGCTGTAAGGTAAGAGAACAAGCAGGAAGTGGGTAAGAAGCAGGAGTTTGCAAGATTACCATCTAAAGAACTGGATGGTTGAAGAGGGTCCCACAGAGACCCTTTTCAAATCATTGTTTGCCTGTAGAGTCACAGAGCAATCCTCCCTGCATTGCCTCCTCCAGCAAGGTCCTTTTAATCTTCAGAGTAAGGCTATTTGTGCACAATCCTCTCCACATCTTCCTGGGAGTAAGCCCCATAATGGGGTCGTTCAACTCCCTTTTTGGCAGTAGGGCTTACTCCCAGGAAAGTGTGGAGATGATTGCAACCTTAATTGTATTAATTAAAATTAATTGTAATTTAATAAAAGTATAATTGAATATAAGGGGGGAAAACTGGTGTGCCTTGGTGATTTTAGTGCCTTGTTCAGTGTGCCATGAAATGAAAAAGTTGAAAAAGGCTGTCTAAACATTCAAGTGAAAGCAAGTTTTAAGAAAATATTTGTTTTTAAATTCATCATTCCAGTCATTGATAAGCACAGAAAAAAATTCAGCTCAATAAAGTGACAGTAATTCAATACAAAATTCTAAAATTGTGCCTGGTTCTATCATTCACATTCCAGACCTTAGGTTCTACTTACCAAGAGCATATAATTTATTGAACAAATGTTACTTCAGTTCCTCAAATTTGAATCACTCCAGGGTCCTATTAGTTCACCTTACCTGCTCAGTCAATTCAGCCCCCATTACTTCCTTGTAATGGTTTATGAGGAACTGATTTGCCATTCAGCTCCTGCAGTTACCATTTCTTTCTTTTCACACAGGAGAACATATCAAGGAGGGTATTCCATGTGTGATGTAAAGGCACTAAGAACTGATTTGGTGCCAGGTGAAGCCTTGCTGCCTAGTGGTCCCCACTGCCCAATGGTACACAGTGCTTGGTGCTCCATGCTGCCCATTGGTGCTCGGTGCCTGGTGTCCAGCAGAGATGCTCAGAGCCCAGTGGTGTCTTATAGGAATGCCTGGTGGTGCCAAATGCTGCCTGTTGCCCTGTGATGTCTGGTGTCCTGTTGGTGCCCAGTGCTCAGTAGAGATGTGTGATAGTTGGGTAGCCCACTGCCTGGTGTCCATCACCCATGCTCATGTCTGGTTTTTTGTGCATGCTGGTGCCTGGAATGCCCATCACCCAGTGTCTGTGCCTGGAATGCCCATCACCCTGTGCCTGGAATGCCCATCACCCATGCCCATGTCTGGTTTCTCGTGCCTGCTTATGCCCTCCAGTGCCCAGCCGTGCCCAAAAATATCTTTGAATTTTACTCCCATAACAACAGCTAAATTCTACTAGTGATTTAATAAACAGCTGGCATCAACTGTTGGCATTATTGGGCAGCTTCCAAGGGTGAAATGACTTTGAGTCACTGGTGATTCCTGAGATGTCTGGGTCCATATCTTCAGGTAATAATTGACAATCCAATCCTAGTCAAGTCTACTGAGAAGTAAATGCCTTCGAGTTCCATGGAGCCTACTCCCAGGTAAGTGTGTATAGGATTGCAGCCTGAGTCTCTTGGGAACCATTCAAGTAGAAGATGTCCTATAGAGAGCAAATTGCCAAGGGCTCCCTGAACAGGCTTTGAGTCACCTGTGATCTAAGAATTGCCTCGTAGTATTCTATGTACAATTACAACTAGGGTGTCTCTCAGTTTATGTGCAGTTTACTCTAACTAAAAATATTGTTACTCCGAGGTGTGATCAATAAGTTTCAGGACTTATGCTATAGTAAAAGAGCTAAAATATGCAGAGTGAAGCCACTTGGCACGGATCGGACCTTGACCCCAATCGTGCATGTACACCTAAGTTACTGCTTAGATTGCTTGTGCATATGGGCTAGACAACAGTATCTGATTTCCCAAATTTTTAAGAGCCCAATACTATTTCTGTCTACTCAGAAGTTCCTTTATAGATAGTGGGCTTTACTGTCAGGTAAGTGGTGAGAGGGCTGGGCCATAAACGAAGTAGTAAAGAGTCTGCTGCACACATGACATTTAGCTGGAAATGAAAGCATAAGGTTGTGATGGTGTACACTATTTTCAGTGACAGATAGCATCCTTTAATGGCACCCTGGTTTCCTTTATAGGTTTTTTAATTGCTGGGGACTTTTTAGTTGCACACATGGTACTCATCAGTTAAAAATGTATATAGGATAGTTGGTCTTAAAAGGGAACAGATAGTAATTGAAAAAGAAAAAAAGGCTATGAACACATTACTTTATCTTTTTTATACAACCAACCCTCCATTTGCTTTTTTTTAATGGGAGATGCATGCTGAGCAGCCATCAATTAAAATCCCAAATAGGATGCTTGGGTATATTAAAGAAAGAAGTAAACAACAGTGTGGAAGAAAGTATGACAAAAATTTCCTTTACAGATTGTTAATGCTGCCCAGATCTACAGTATTAGCGATCCTTTTGAAGTTCCTTATGTCATGCCGCAATGTTAATGGACTGAAATAACAATGTCCTCTTTCTGTTGCCCTTAAACATATCAATGTAAAAGGTCTACTTGCAAATTAAAGTGTTATTCATCAATTTTGTGCTTTCAGTCTGGACACCTGAAGCCATCCTCAATTGATTTCTGCACAAATTACCCAGCAGGTGTACTAAACAAGCCTCTGGGTGTGCTCCAGGAACCACTTCAACACTTCAAATTGCAAGTAGAGATGAATAAACCAGTAAAAGAAGAGCATAAATTTTATGAGAGATAACAAAAAATTTTTCAAAAGCACTCAAGACTGAAATGGGAATCTGAATTTGATCTTTTTGCATCTCTAAAAACAATTAAGAACCTAAAACCAAATAGCTACAACTTGGGCAACTTGTGACTATACTGTGTCATTTGGCATCATGAAGGGGTTAGATAATGAAATGTTTCATGAAATACAGGCAAAGGCAACTTCTTCAGCATTTGACCTGTGCAGTGATGGTGTCCATTTGTTGTGGATTGGAGTCATCCAATCAATGATGAATGCAACATGGGGAAACTTGGCTAGCCTGTCACAGGGACCTGTCGCCACGACATTGCCTTTCCCACTGAAGTGGTACCTATTTATCTATTTGCATTTACATGCTTTCGAACTGCTAGGTTGGCAGGAGCTGGGCTAAGGATGGGAGATCACCCCCTCTTGCAGTACTTGGGTTACAAACTGCTAATTGTAACCACTGAGCCACTGCAGCCCTTAATTGTATCCATAAAATACAGATTCCTGAAAAATTAACTAGTACATCAGAAAAAGGGTATACCCTAGCTTTCCTATGCAGGGGATTTATTTATTCCTATGCAGGGGACTTATTTATTTATTTCATTCCATTTATTTATTTTATTCCATTTATTTATTTATTCCAGGAGTTCCATCTGAAGTAACACATCCCCACAGTTTTATTCTTTAAGATACTCTTGGAGCCCAATCCTATCCAGAGACTAGCACTGATATAGTCGTGCCAACGTCCGCTGCATTCACAGTGGCAGTTACAGAGGCCTCTTCTAGGTAAGGGAATGATTGTTCCCTTACCTCAGGGATACATTGGCACTGAAAGGTTTGATGGGATTTGGACTTTGAGCTGTAATTTTATCTATATTTAACTGGAAGTAAGCTATACTGACTATATGGGACTTACGTCTGAGTATACCAGCATACGATGCTCTTTGTGTTACATCTACAGTTGATCTACTTGAATTAATTGAATTAAAGTCAAGAAAACTTAATTAATTGAATTGATTCAAGAAAAGTTCAGGGGTTTACCTTGGACAAAATATTTGAAAAATTTTAAAGCAAGCCAAAAAAAAAGGGTTTTGAGAAGACTAGCCAGATTTTTCAGAGGAGCTCCTCACATCCTTAAGGTCCACTAGATTTAGCCTAAAGCAAAACCTGAGGCATACTTAGAAGCTCCTTGTCATGGAAAGCTTCTGAGGAATTTAAAGGGAGGCCGAAAGGATGTTGCCAAGGATTCTGCACTTTCCTATGCAGCTTTTCTCAAAAGTAAGTTCCACTGGGTTCAGTGGCACTTACTTCTTTGTAAGTGTGCATAGCCTTATTAACAGTGATTAAATACATTTATTCATTGTGTTTGTGGGTACAGCAGAGTAAAATATATTCAATTGTAGACAAGTTTTAATGCTCAAACCTAAGGCAGGAATAATGCCAAATGAAAAATCTGTAAATAGTCATGGGTAGAGAGTACAAAACAGCCACTTAAACAGCATGCTCTTTTAAAAGTGCCCTTGGTTCAAGGTTGGTGGCAGATCTATTTGAATTAAATGGGTGAGATTATGTCTTACTGTTCAGCCGTGTCTCAAATTATTTTAAAATGGAACCCTTGTGAAAGACATCAAGTTGCAATGCAATAATGTATTGTAAATCACAGTTTGATCACTACAACATTCCAGATGAGTTAATTACAGGCAACAGCTCACAATTCATTAAGTGACAGCAGGCCTCCGTCAGTCTTGAAAGTCTATGGTTTCATGCTCGACAGTGCATACTCTGCATGCGAAGCACGAAAGCCTGGGTTAGATTGTTATGGAGGATAGGCTGTTACCCAAGCAGCAAATTTCCCCACCCCACACCACTGAATTAGTCCAATGGAAAGGCAGAGCCAATACAATGGGATCTTGCTGGTGTCGCAGAGCTGAGCTGAGGACAGGAGCTCACCCTGTCTTGTGGGGCTGACCCAGGTCATGAACCCTGGCCTGCTGGTTAACAGGCACAGTGTCTTAACCACTTGCGCCACCCACAGACCAACAAGTGACAACACAGACCAATATTAAGTGACAACACAGCCCAATATTAGCAGTTATGATATCCAAAAAAACAGCTTTAATAGCAAAGGAGTAATAACAGGGACTTTATTAAAAATCCTCCATATTTAGCATAAGGACACCATACTATTATCAGGAATTATATTCCAGGATTACCCACTTAGGGCAAAATCCAGAGTAACTACAGGGAGTCCTTACTCCAATGTAAGAACAACTTACTCTGGATTCCAATATGAATTTCCCATAGGTTTTCACTAGGTGGTGTAGTAACTATAGGTGCACGTAAAGTCTCTTACATGCTCCCATAGGTACTCTGGATTTCGGGGTAAGGCTGTTATCCTAAAGGCATGTTCCTGGGAGTAAGACCCATTGAACACAATCTTCACCATGTGAAGATTGTGCTCTTAGATATTTATGGGCCGAAGGAAAAAGCAATTCTTTCCAGTGCCACATTAAATTGCTATATTCACATGTAAGTAGATTCAGAATAATTTTGTAGCTAACATTTCAGTAAAAAAGAAAGTGAGGAAACAATTTCTGAAAATTAACTCATATGGAAGAGAGAAAGATAGGGCACTTCATTGACAGAAGTTTCTGGCAGGAGCACAATGCTATACATACTTATGCAGAAATGAATCCCATTATATTTAATGGGGGTTACTCTCAGGTAAGTTGGTATAGAATTACAGTCTAAAATTCAAATCCTATCCAACTTTACTGTGCCAAAGCAACTCTGAGGCAAGGGAACAGATATTCCCTGACTTTGGGGGAATGTGATTGACTGTCCCACACCCCAACAACACAGTAGACAGTGGCACAGCTGTATCAGTGCTGGAATGTGGGATAGGATTGGGCCCCAAGAGTATTTAAGTTATATTTCATAATTAGTGCAAATGATGTATTAGTGCATCAAACAAATGCAAACTCTTCCCGTGCTGAATTGCTATGCTTTGCAATCCGACATTAGATATGAGAATCAGGGTGGTGGTGGAGAGCAGCAAGAAAGCACATTGACGCATGTGTCTGTGTTAGTCTGCTCCAGTGTACTTACAATTTGTTATATCCACCTGCATAAAGCTTGACAGGGGGTAGAGACATGAATGGAGGATAGAATAAGAAGCACAATGTTGTCAAGAATATTTGCGTGTGTTGTTTATCTCCGTAGTCTCCAGACCCGAAGAGGATCTATACATCTCTCAGAGTGGGAGAGTCATGTTACATCATATTTACTTGAGTCTCATGCACCATCAATTCTATTGTGCACTCCTATTTTCAAAGGCTTGAGATTCTAAAAAAGTCTACTGTTGATTGTAATGTGCAGCTTTATCTCAAGCCTTTTAAAATCAGAATTCCCATTAGATTTGGCCCTCCACACCCCAGCAATGGCCCTCCACACCCTCCACACTGGCCCTCCACACCCCAGCAATGTCTGTTCTAGTGGCTTCTGCTGGTGTTCTTTTTGCACTTTAGATTGTGAGCCCTTTTGGGACAGGGACCCATTAGCTATTAATTAGCTATTAATTTTTTCATTTTCTTGTAAACCGCTTTGTGAACTTTTCAGTTGAAAAGCGGTATATAAATACTGTAGATGTAGATTTGTACATTAGGGAATTCCCTCAGCCAGTTGCAAAGAGGGGGTTGCTCTGGGGGATGTGGAGGTCAGGAGAGGTTATGGAAGGATGTTCTTGTGCGTCTTCCCTCAGTCTCAACACTCCCAAGAACATGCCCTCTGTTGTGCTGTTGACTGGGGGCAGGGTCATCACTAGGGTTCACGTCATCTGGTGCGGGAGGCCAGTGCATCACCCACACACATTCTGCCAGGCAACAATATGAATGGTGGGTATGGTTATGTGCCATTGCCCCGCCTCTACTAGTTTTTTTTAGCCATATATTTTAATAGAATAAAGAAATTTCAAAGTGGTTTGTTTCACTGCATTCTGCTGTAAATTACACATTTAAAGGTGTATAAAATGAAGGGATTATTTCTACAAACCATGATTTTAGCTATTTAGGTTACAAGGGCTGCCATCTCCTTCAAGGGTGCCCCCCTTTCTAATGCCCTAGTAACTTCCCTGATAGGGACCATTTTGGAAATCTTGTACTCTCCTGGACTGACCTTCCACTCCAGCCAATGCATCCCTGCTTACTCACCAGTAAACACAGCTGTGCAGTTCACATCCATTTTCATTGAATTTCAATACAGTCATCAGGGACCTCCTTCTGGGTTAATTTGTGAGGGCTGTGTTTGTCGGATCAGGACAATTCTGGTGTCCTTAGATTCTTCTCAGCCTGCCCTTTCCAATGAACTATGGCACATTTGCCTACTCATGAGTAAAGCCATGATATGGGGTCACTTTCAATTTCAATAGAGTTCAATGCATATTTTAGTTTTTTTAGTTTTTTGCTCATAATGTTTGATAGGAAGGTGCTATTTCAAATTGGATTTCTGCATTGGATTCTGCTCTTCAATACAAATCCAATGGTAAATGACATGATGGGGTTAGATGCACCATAACAAAGTTGCAATTTTTAGGTCTCCCAGTGCACGTCACCCCCCTTGGCCATGTCACCGGTGCGGACTGCACCACCCACACCACCCTAGTGATGCCACTGGGGGAATTCCTGGGATTCCCACAACTGGCTGCACAGAGGGGTGATGCTGAGATTGGGAGATCTCATTCCCCCTCCATGAAGCCAGTTGGGGGAATCCTTGGGATGTCCTCCCATAACCTCTCCCAACCTAAACAATGCAGCATTAGATTTCAAATGTGTCCACGAATGTAATGCACACCCCTATTTTTTAATTGTTAATTTGGCTGAAAAAGTGTGCATTAGATTCAGATAAATACAGTAATAATAATTGGCCCAATCAGTAGCATCACAGAGTCTACTGGTATCCAGGGTTGGGTGGCTGATGATGCCAACCATTGTGCCACTGAGCTATCTTGTTAGCTTTTAGAATGGCTCCTTCTCATAATGAAATGGGCATGGGAGGTACAGGTGGACCCAATGTTGCTTTTGCATTTACTGCTGCCATCACCTGTGAGTCTATGCCCAGTGTCCTGCCTCATTTCATGCCTGGGGTGCACCTCTCCTGCCATACCGAAAAAAACAGCTCAGGGCTCAATCCTATCCTCAGCTGACTTGCATCCCAAGAATGCTAAGTGAACCTTCTATCACTCAAACTGTTTGCTAGTATCGAATTTTAGGCAACTAGAATGATAAGAGTCAGCAAATTCAAGTTCCCTAATTTTAAAAAAATGTTATTTTCTAAATTAACAGTTCTTCAATCAAAAGTTAATTTTCTTCAAGCTGGTCATTCTGGAAAGGAGTGTTACACAATTTAACATCCAATTCTTCTAATGGACCACAATGGTTCAAAGGACATAACACATTTTTCTGTGCTATTCACTCACTTAGAGAACAAGCACTTCAAATGAAATAGAGTTGTTTAACAAGGCCTGAGAAATCTTACATCAAAAAAGAAGCAGCAGCAGAGAAAATTGGATAGTTATCTCTCTCCTCTGAACAGAGCTGAAACAAAGCTACATTTGGATTTAACAAAGATCTAATCATTATATTAAAACGCATGATGTGGAATGTAGCATAATCAGGAACTATATTTATTCACTGCATAACTCCGAGTTAGAATTACTGCTGTTAGTAAAACCTTTAGGCTGCAAAGTATCAAGAAATCTATATCTTACTCATCCAGAATATTAAAAATAAAATTTCAAAATGCAAAACTAGGGTATCTCCTCAGAAGTATATCCCATTGTGTTCAGTGGGGTTTTCTCCTAGGAAAGTATATCTAGGATTCCAGTCTTATAATGCAATCCTAAAGACACTTTCCTGGGAGTAAGACCATTGAACACAATGGAACTTACTTTTGAGTAGACACAGTTAGGATTTGCTCTCCTCAGTTCAAGACTTCAGCAAATATTATTACATCAAAGGTTTCCAAACTGCACTTCCTCTCCCACACAAATACTGTTCCCAAACTCTTCCTAATGGTTTAGGAATATCTGCTTACACTATTCATCTGTTTATTTTCTGTACTTTTTCATGAAAAATGCCCTTCAGTCTAAAGGTCCAAAAAGAAGTCTTCAATGTTGTGCTATTAGTAAGGAACAAAACACATAGTTAAGATGGCAGTCTATGATTAA
The DNA here is from genome assembly GCA_030015325.1 of Cryptoblepharus egeriae. NCBI lineage: Eukaryota > Metazoa > Chordata > Lepidosauria > Squamata > Scincidae > Cryptoblepharus > Cryptoblepharus egeriae. Next base: position 3,974,102 of record JAREYC010000005.1, on the reverse strand, counting down.
AGTCATTGTGTGACAGACTTTTTTTAGCATAAAAAAGCAGCAATTCACCAACTGCTGCAATCTCTTTACTTAACATATATCATGAAAATGATCCAACCATCTCTGTGTTTGGCTAATAGCTATTTCTAGACATAAGACTTTGTATAAGCTATTACAAATCAAGCATCTATTGTGCATTAAAAGAGGCAAACCCCTTAAGGTTGCATGAAATTAGCCCTGACATTTTTTTGTATACTAATGAGATAACTATTTTGAACTGTCATGTGAAAATGGCTGCAGTTGATGCATGTGCCCCCAACCATACCGCAGAAGAAGAAATTATCGCATTGCAAAACAGTGGCTATGGAGTTGTTGTAGTATCTCTCCAAGTGACTGAATGTGGGAATAAACAAAGAATGAACCCGGAGATATATATTCTTGTGACAACCTTTCCAAGCACTTATAATCAGAGGAAATGCTTCTGACCCAATGAGTACACCTTCTGGTATCTATTTTAGGTATGTGACATCTAGGGGGAATTCCTGCTGCAGGCAGGGGGTTGGACTAGATGACCTACTAGCTCCCTTCCAACTCTATGATTCTATGATTCCCCTGTCTCCTCAGGGTCATCCCAAAGGGGTCAACTGAGATCCACATTATAAGGAAAGAGTACAAAATGGTCCATTTGGGGGTAACGTACCAAGATAATGATTAGCTGGAAGAGAAGCAAAATGTGGCTCAGTGCCGGAGTTTGAGGCATATTATTGTTTGACATGTTTCCAGGTACAATGGAAAGTCCATTATGGGTATCTTCTGATTGTGAGTCTGCCTCCACTCACTGCTGACCCCTCTTGTTGCCGTGCAAAGATCAAGCACCCACTGCTTCAGGACGCATAGCGGCTTCTGCTAGCCTCTGTCCCAACTCATGGTTCTCAGAACCTGGCTCTTTAAAGCCATTTATCCAACAGTTCACCGAACCTTGGGCTCATCAACTAATGGTTCAACTGAGTAGGTGCAAAGTGTTTGAACACCTCTGGTTCTGGGGCTGTGGCTGCTTGGGAGGGCTGAGTGATTGTCTCCAACTTTATTCAAGATGTATTGTGTATAGGGGAGTAGGGCTTGTGCAACTCATGAGTAGTTGGGATATGGGGGTTGTGTTCTGGATGGGTGCTTGGGCAACGTGTCCGGGGCAGGATGAGCCATAGGCTGCCTGATACATACATGGACTCTGGCAGGGGCACAGCCTCCCCATTGGCTCTGTCCCAGTGAGTGGTTCCTCCTTTGCAGTGTAATGGCAGCCTGGAGAGAGAGAGAGAGAGAGAGAGAGAGAGAGCAAGCATACTGGCCTGCAGCCAGGGGCCTGAGCATCCCAACTGCTGTTGCTGTTGCTGGACCTTGGCACCCTCTGCCTGGAAGCCTCCTTACTGGTTGGATGGCAGCCAGGGAGGATCACAGAGCATCAGAGGCAATGGTAGCACCTACTCCTTTGCAAGCCCCTGCAGGACACATGCTGCATAGGGCCTACTCAAGAGCAGGGTTGCAAAGACATGGCTGGGTAGCCCTGATGGGGAATGGGAAGCACCTGCCCAGGGGCAGCAGTTGCTGGTTGAGGGTGGCAGGCACTTGGGTCCCCCTGTGCAGGGGGGTTTACACCTACCCTCCCTACTGTGGCTGGGTGCAGAAGGATTGTGCAAGTCCCTTCCCTTGTGGGGTGTTTGTGAGTGCAAAAGGTGCTTCCTTCCCATGATGCAGCCCCCCCCCCACCGTGGAGAGAGACAAATGACTTGCACAGATATACAACTTGTATTGCTAACATCATCATTGCATCATTGCCTGTTGAGGTGTTTGTGACTGCAAACAGTGCTGCCCCCCACTGACCCACCTTTATACTTGGTTGGAGTACCTGTCGGGAGAGAGAGACAAAAAAGTTGCAAAGTCCACACTCTATCATTATTTTCATATCACATATCATATGCCCCTCATGTGTAAAGCACAAGCCCTTTGTATCTGTGCCTGGTGAGGGATGCTTGTGTGTGGGGAAAGTGCTCCCCGAGAGCAAAGTGACCAGTAAGAGAGCAGAGTGGCATCACCCCGATCCATGCACCCTGTTTTCTGAATGGGAAGGTTGGGTCCAGTGGCTGGGCTTTTTATGGGTGGGTAAGTGCGAGGGGATTGGCCAGTCACTGGGCCACCCTAGCTACTCCGTATCCAGAGTTGGCTGGGCAGAGAATGGCCAGAGAGCTGAGAAATTTTTCAAAGTCCCCAGCCCTTACTCTGGCTTAAAATTGATCCCTATGGGTCTCCTTGCTCCTATACCATCTCCTTAGGTGGTATAAGTGGGAAGGTATGGGAGAGGGTCTGTGAGCCCTCTGAACCTGCTCTGGATACAGAGTAGCTGTGTCGGTGGGAACCATGCCCCTGTCACTCTCCCACCACTCCGCTGTTACACCCCTTCCATGTCGCTACCAGCAACGTCTTTGTGCCAGTGGATTTTCTAAGAGACGTGTCAACACAAGCCATTTTCAGACTTGTGTCGATGCAGCGGTTATTTTGCGCAACTGCACCAGTGCAACTGCATCGACACAAGGGCACCTCTGTATTGGGCTGTTAGGCAGTGAGATAAATTTTGATAGCAACCCTGAGGTTTGGTATTTTTCCAGCTTCCACTTGCACTGCATCAGAAACTTTCCCTTTTTCTAACCATGCAGAGCTCTGCCAAGCAATCTGTGAACCTCCCTGGGGCTCTCCAGACATTGGAGATTCTGACACAGCCTGTCAGGACCCCTGGGGAGATGAAAAATCACCTCCATGTCACTGCAAGGGTGTGATCTTTCTTGTACTGCTGCTTTTCCCTTGTCCCCAGCTCCTGAAAGGGAGCAGGGGACCTTTACTTGGATGGAGGTGGTGGTTGCAACCCCCCTATCTGAATAGCACTGCCCTAAATGCAATCACATACCATGATAGCATCCATTTCAATATATTAAAATATATTAAAAATAGCCCCCCTGCTATTTAATCTCTTCTTATCCAACCTCCCCTCTCACTATTCTAGTCAACCAGTTGCCCCCCTTCCCTCAATGGTGCTCCCATTCCTTTCCTACTCTACGCTGATGATGTGGCTTTCCTCTCAACTAAATCTGGCCTTCATCATATTGCTCACCCAACAATTTGATTATTAATGCTAATAAAACTAAAATCTTAGTTTTCTCCAAATCTTGGTTACCATCTGTCTGCAAGATTGGTCACTCTGCATATGAACAGGTCCCTACTTTTAAATACCTAGGCCTGCTTTTTCACTTCCAATTAAATTGGTCAGTCCATAGGAAGCTGGCTATCTCCCACCATCATCTAAAAGCGATAGCTCGATTCCATTATAACAAGGGCAACCAATTCATACCCGCAGCCCTGCAGATCTTTAGGGCTAAGATTATTACCCAGCTATTATGTGGTGTCCCTACATGGATTATGGCAGCAGATAAATCCCTGGATCAAGTGGCAGCCGTCTTTTTCAGGAGGATACTTGACGTGCCCAACCGTATTCATCTCGCAACTCTAGCTTTAGAGTTGGCTTCGGCTTCACTTAAACCTTCTGTCTGACTCTCTCTTGAACGACTTCTTAAGAGATCCCTTTTTCTCTACCTGGTTCCTAAAAAATCAACTCCAAACTTGATTCTATAGGTCTTCCATTAGAATCACTTGCGGATCTTGATTTTGGCAAAGCCTCTAAGCTAATTCCAGACAGACTCTGGGAAACTGAATTTACTACTCTCTTCGTCAACTTAAATCCAGTATGCTCCCCCCTGTCTTTTGGTCATTGTCCAGCACAAGGTCAGCCCTCTAAATATTTTCACACTCTGAAAAATCCCCCTCAGAAGAGCATTTATGCTCATGTACCTTAACATCTTTCCCTCCTCACTTCATCGTGGTAGGTTTTCCTACACCCTCCGGAATCTAAGACTGTGTCCTTTTTGCCTACTTGAACCAGACACTCTTGAGCATATCCTGATCCATTGCCGAACACATTGCTCACTCCATAGTCAATATTTGGACCCCATTTTGTGGCACCCTTCCGGCCCATTCATTGACCCCACTTTTGTTTTACTGAGTGATAATTCGTCAGAAATTACTATTGCTGTTGCCAGTTTTTTAAATCAAATCATTAAATTATCTCTTCTCTCTTAGTTTCCCTCCCTTCTTACCCTTGATTCTTCCTTTGAATTAATTTCCCTATTCCCCCACTGCACACCCCTTTCCCATGATATTGTCCTTTTTGTTTTCTTGTTGTTCTTATCTCGTTGTAACTTGTAATGCCAATAAAGGTATTCGTAATCGTAATCATAATAAAAATAGAATAGAACTCAAAATGAAGGTGGACTCAAATAAAAAAGGCTCAAAACCCACTTAGTGGAGTCTGACCCACAATCTGAAAAATACTAATGTAGCTTACGTGAATAGTTTCCTAACACAAAGATGAAATGAATAAAGTACTCTTGAAAAACAGAGTACTTTCTTATTTCTATCTTCCCAAACAGGTTGAAAATAAGATAAATTGTTTAACTGTACTGGTGTTAAATAACATTGCAAGAGATTTTTTAAAAAGCCACAACATGTTCCTTCTTCCCCTGAACAGATGTGTTTTCCCAAAAAGCCAAAATTAAATCACTTATTTATAAATAAAGCTCATTTTAAAAGAACACTTGTTGTCTCTTTTAGTGGCCTTTATGAGTTACCGCATTTGCCTTTTATATTCTGCATGTGTGAAATGTTCTGTAAATAGACTCATAAATTTGTGTGGGTTAAAAGCCATTTTCATAAGGTATATTTACAATATTTGTTTAATATGTATGTACATTCAATAAATCTTTTAGCATAATGTGCATCTTTTTCAAATAAGTTACTTCTTTGTGACTTTATTCATAACTATAAAACTCAAGTGTAGTTCCCATTACTGGCCAAATGACTGTAGCAGACTAATCAGGTATGACTTGAACACTCAAACTTTCACTTGATTGCTAACTGAAATATTATAGCATCCTCTAGATGGTGCTCATTAAATTCTCCTGACAACCAAACATTGTTGGGGATTACATTTGCTACATGTGCCTGAGTTTTTTTTTTAACACTATATCCTGAAGCTCTTTTCCTAAAGTTTTTCCAGTTTTTCCTAAAGGTTTGATAGCTAGATATGATGTTAATGGTGCCATCATCTTGCCAAAGGCTTATTTCTACCTTAAAAAGAAAGCAGTGCAGAAGTTCCTTCCCTTTAGTGATATTTTCCTGCAAAAAAATCAATGATGAATTAAATGACAGCTTTTAAACTCACACTTCAAATTGACCATTTTCTCAGTACTGCTCTCAAAGGACGGTAGCACTCCAACACCACCCAAGGCGCAACATCTGCCACGTCCAACTGGAGAAGGTAATGTGGTGGGGGGTGGGTGAGGAATAAGGAGTTACAGATAACAGTATACCAAATCTTATCTCCTCCTCCCCCCCCCCCCCCAATTTAACATTTGTTGCATTTTTGAATTGACACTGCTCCAATGATGGCAAACTCAGTGGAAGTTGGAAGAAGGTATGAACCAGGATAACAAATACTGCAAAGACAGTGGAGGCAGCAGCATCTCCTGTGGGTTTACGCTACTTTAATTATTTAACATGTTTTTCATGGCACAATTCCTGTTGCGTGTTGTCCTCAGCACAACAAACGATTTCCTTATTTCTTTCTAAACAATCAAGCCAAATTTTCCTCTTTTCACAAAGGGTCTAGAGCAGGCTTGCAACCAATCTCATTAAAAATAACAATATCCACTGTGGAAAAACCCACATAATCCAATCACTGCTATCGGCACATGATGAAAGCTGAGCCAAATTTCCATCATTTTCAATTTTAAATTCTGGGGCTTTGTTTTGGTTTTGTTCCTGGAAGTGACTGTGGCCAAATATGTCTGTGTCCAACTTCGTTTGGTTCACCAGCTGCGGCCCTTCCTGGAGAAAGCAGGTCTGACTACAGTTGTTCATGCCTTGCTAGATTATCCTAATCAGTATACGGGGTTGCCCTTGAAAAGTACTGGAAAATTCAGCTGGAGCACAATGCTGCAGGCTAGTTGGTATAGAGGACATCTTATTGGGGGAAAATTACCCCCATTTTCTTCTACCTGCATTAGCTTCCAATTAGTTTCTCGGTCCCATTCCACTTGCTGGTCATTACGTTGAAATCCTTAAATAGCTTAGGATGAGGATTTCTTAAAGATTTCCTCCTTCTGTGCAAATCTGCCTGTTCATTAAGAGGTTGAGGAGAGATTCTGCAATGCAGGCTGACATCCACTGAGACCTGACCTAACAACCACACAACACAGGCCCTTCTCTAGAGCAGCATCTCGCCCTTAGAACCTTACTGATGAAGTTCCACCTCATTTAACTTTTAAAAGTACAGTATCTCTTTTGATGACTGGTTTTCTGTGTGCTTGTTTTTGTTGTGGTTTATTGCTTTAATTCTTACTTTTATGATAATGTTTTATCACCTATTGTGAGCATGGCAGTAACATTACTGCATACAAAATAGATAAGTAAGATTTTTTTCTCAAAAGTCTTATATTTTTCCCCTGGAAATGAACTTATACATTATGTAAGAACAGGCTGACCATACAGAATGGAGGACAGAGTACCTCTACCTTTAAGCATTTAGGCAGGTTTAGCTCAACATAGAAGGGTTTAAAATTGCTGAGGAAGAGGAGGCAGGTTTTTCCCCAATTTTCTTTTTTCAAATACCAGAGGATGACATCACTTCCTGTTGTGACATCATGTCTGGCGCAACATTTTGAGCTTTGCACCAGGCTAAATGATCATCAGCTACACCACTGGTTGTGCCCGAGTCCATTCTACTTTCCACTGGATAGCATGTAGGCAATCTAGCCTGCCTGTTCCAGCACAAGTTGGAAATGCCCCCTACCTCAACATCAGAGTTGTCACACAACTGGCCAATTTAATTTTTTCTTCCTCTATGCTTAGCTTGTTTTTAGTAGGAGGAAATAGAGAGGACTGAGATGTTAGTTCTGTCTCAGTGAGTCATCCCAGCCTCCCTGACCCCCAAGCTGCAGACATAGCTTAGTTGACATATTTTATAGCAATATTTCAAGGACAAGTGGATCAAGGGAATGGTTACACAGGTGATATTGGTGGATGATTAATATGTGGAATAAACCAACTATATTGGTCATTTCAGATGAGATTCACAGCAGAGTGAATTGTAATTTAATAAATAATGAGCAAGGTCAAAGGTCAACTAATGAACCATGCGGGTCCATCATACTAAAAATCTTTATACAAGTTTGCATACAAAACTTGGGACTTGAGGAAAGGAATCTGAAATTCCTTTAAAGGGGACAAAAATACAAAGCATTTTTACTCAAGAAAGCATTACATTGATATTCATTTGCTATCCAGTCTGTTTATCCCCGAAGATCAAGAAGCATCCAGACCTTAGACTTTGTAAACAATAGGACATAACCACTTACAAGTTAATTCTTTTCCACCTATTCCATCTATTACTTCATATTCAGGAAGTAACTCATGGAATTTTATTAGTTCAGTAACTTTCAGAGCTATTTTGGTGGTAGTGGTTTTAGGCTTCTGGGTAATCAATACACAAAAATCACTTAAAGTCTATCGAGCCTTTGAGATAGTAAATTCACAATCCTGAGGCAAGGAAAAGGATGCAAGGTTGTGTAAATTTTAAGGAAAGAAACAATAAGAGTGACCCAGTCAATAAAATACTGTATCAGCAAAAACATTGATTAAGAGTCCAATCCTGAGCTCTTAACTGCTGGCTCTCTGCAAATCCACATTGAGGAAATGCCTTATAATAAGTTGGCAACATATGTCAGAGCTACACAAACAGTAACTAAAAAAAGCAGTAGGTTACAAAGGATTTTTTAAAAATCACAACATTCAGGAACTCACAAGAACATTTTGCATAATTTATACAGGTCACATAATTATTTTTTCTTAGTACTTCATTAGTTTCTGTTAGGCCCAGTTTGAGCAAAGTTGGCACTCACTTCATCTTTACACTTCCTATTCAGGGAATTCTACTTTCAATTCCTCCTGTCTAGCCAATGAAGATACGGAGAAGAGAAACCAGAAAGAGGCCACAATTCTCTTGCTAGAGAGGTGATTTTCAACCAGTGTACCATGACGCATTAGTGTGCCACGGAAGGTTCTCAAATATGCTGCCATTCCTGCGGAGTCACGAGGTGGTGTGTATGGAGGCCAGTCTGAAGGTTGTGTTTGCTGGTCTGTTTCCTGGTAGTGGCACTGGAGTGCCTTACAGCATTTGATGACACCCTTAGCCAAGCCACTCTCTGTTTTGGCAGAAGGTGCTTTTGGGATTGTACTCTCTGTTTTCAAAACTTTGCTTTTAACAGGTTGGTGGTCCTGTTGACCAGTTCTAAAGGCTTTTATTCTGCGTAGCCCTTATAGCCTTTTCCAGGATAGTAGGTTAGGGCATAAATGTTTTAAATTTCTAACACCATAGAGAACCTCTGTTACCTTTTTCTCGCCGCCAAGTCTAACTATTCAGATTCCTGATTGTTCATTCCATCAAAATCAATGAAACAACCATCTCTTTCTTAATCCTGTCATTATTTGCTATCACAAAGAGATAAATGCTGAATCTTCTTGGCTGATAATTCAAAACACCTCTGAGCTTTTGATTTCATGTTTATGTTCCTCATAGGCAAGAATGAGAATCTTGAAAATGAACAATGTCATGGAAAAGCAGTGGGATCAAAGTGGTCAGAAATCTTGAATTTTCAAGTTCATTCTAGCTGTTAAATTTTTTTTAAAGAAATCAAAGAATTAAGTAAAATACTGTGGGCACAATCCAGAGTGAGGGCAGTGAGGAGTGCCCTTGCTGGGTTGCCCCAACTATTCTGAATTCAGAACAGAAAGTTATGCTGCATCCAGAGAGTCAGGAAGCCTGGGTTGCCCTTAACTGCTCCTAACTGGGCTGCCCTAACATGCTCAGTAAGAACCAAGTCAGTGACACCTGGGGATGGCTTGCTCCCGAGGAGACCCCCCTCAAATCACACTGAACAAGGAACAGATGTGGTGCCTGCCTTATAAGGAAGCCCAGGAGACCCTGACAACCAGTAACAGCTGCACCATGAGAATCCAGTACAGCAAAACCTTTAGTGGAGAATGGATACAAGGGGCTTGATGGAGTGGCCTGCTGTATGGTGGGCTGAAGGTTGGTGGGTATGGTGGGTATGATGGGTGGTGGGCTGCCATAGATCCTGAAGTTGAGAGGCAGGGGTTGCAGATAGGCTGGCTAAGAAATCAGATTTTTGGTCAATACTGCCGTTCTTACTCTGCCTTATTATGGACTCCTATTGGTCTACTCATTACTATACCAGCTCTTGAGGTGGTATAACTCTGAGGAGCTGGAAAAAGGGAATTTCTGCCCTGGAAACAGAGTATACAGGGTATATACAGAGTATATACCCTGGATACAGAGTAATGTAATACATGCCCTCAACATGCCTCTCCTGAACTGCCTAGGCTGACCTAGCTAGAATAGCCCAGGTCCACCTATCTTGGGGAGTCTATGTTGCCCTAGGCTGCCCCAAGCCTTTTCCAGAATAACTAGGGTGGCCCATCTTGCATTTGGGCCAGCCCAGTGATGGATAGCGTAACTTCAGTACACTTCTGGATTGTGCCCTATATGTCTTATGTTTCAGTAACTGAAAGTAACCAATGCTAACCTGTGCTGGATTCATATGACCTGCCTGTTAACAGTGCAGATCATGACTGGGCTGTCAGTTTTTTCAGTGCAGCATAATATTATCATTCCAAAAGACTTACATATAGCTTCTGTCAGTATGGCTGCATAGGATAAAATGCTGAGGGTCAGGATTATGCTATTAGTTTCTTTCTAAAAATGCCAACCTTCCAATTCCACCCTCCTTCAAATCCAGTGGTGCCTCACTTAAAGAGCTTAATTAGTTCTGGAGGCATGCTCTTTAAGCAAAATGCTCTTTAAGTGAAGTGGATTTTCCCATAGGAAACAATGGAAACTCAGGTGATTGGTTCCACAACCCCCAAAATATTCATATAAAAATATTAACTGGATGTAAAAATGATGATAAAACACTGGAATTGAATTCAAAACACTATAATATAATACAGACCACAATTACTGTAATAAAACACTATAATATTCTGAACAGTAAAAAAGAAAAGAAAAACCTTTATGGGAAGGATGACTGATTTTCACTAAGAGTCACTGGTGTCTTTCTGAGCAATTTTCACAAGGAACCTCTCTGTGTGTGAGATCTGTCTATGCAAACTAGACAGGCAGTCTGCAACAGCAAAGGGGCCAGATCCTATGCTATCTACTCAGAATCAAGCCCCATTAAATCCACTGGGGCTTACTCACAGGAAAGTGTGTAGGCTGCATTTTATATGCACAGCAACATCAGAAGGGCAAGATTCTATACTGTTTACTCAGAATCAAGCCCCATTGAATAGACTGGGGCTTACTCACAGGAAATGAAAAGTGCAGGCAGGGAAGGTAGAGGGGGCAGAGGGGTGGTTGTAATGGGGTCCAAGCAGGAGGGGCTTCCTCGGGGGAAAGGGGTCTGTTTGAGGGGGCTGCAGAGGGGGTGCAGGAGAGTATTCCCTCCTACCTTATGGAGGCTGCATAGGCTGGGCTGACCAAGTTCTCTGGCTGCAGGAGAAGAGCAGCTGTCTTTGTTCCCCTGATGAAGAGACTTTTCTGCTCTTCTGCCCCCTCTGCTGGTCTCTCCCAGGTACTGCAGGGGGAGAAAGTCCTGCCTCACTCCCTCAGCCCAGCCAATGCTGGGGAGAGACACGGAGAAGGACAGGGAGCCCAGCCAATTATGCAAAAATATGCTCTTTAAGCGAAGCAAAACCACACAGAAAATTTTGCTCTTTATGCAAAAAATGCTCTTTAAACAAAACAAAACCACTCAGAAATTTTTGCTCTTTAAGTGGAACGCTCTCTATGCAAGGCGCTCTTTAAGCAAGGTACCACTGTAATTTTAAACGCTTGCAGCATTATAACATTTAGCAAAATATTCTTATTTGATTGGAAATTTAAAACCTTTGATTAATGTGTTGAGGGAGAAAGCTCAGAATAGCACAAAAGAATCATAAGCTAATATTTGTTTTAGTATAAAAAAGCATAGGAATTTATTTCATCTGCAGCAATTGCATCTCTACAGAATCAATGAAACTTTACAGCGTTTTCAACCAAATTAGAATTAGACTAGCTTCTGAAAATATTATGGTTAATTTAAAGTAAGACAAAACTAATGCTGCTGAAATTTTATGAAGACAATTCATTTCAGCCTAGAAAGCCTTTCAGCCCAGAAAGCTTCCTCTTAAATAGAGCCTCTGGAAACATGTTTGGATGTCCCAAGATGTAATATTACCAATTCTTGAAAAAATCCTTTAATCGGGAAAATAGCATGAGGAGAAAGGCTAACTTCTGTCTTCTCCTACACCTAGTTCCATTGCCCCAAATCTTTGGTTGGCTGTAAGAAATCAATAAACCTTCAAAACACAATTTTAGCTAAAGATCAAAATGTACATATTGCCTTGAAGTTTGAAATCCCCTATTATATACAATAGAAGCCAAGGGGGTGAAACTAGGGATCGATTAATCTCTGTACCAAACATGTCCTTAAAGAAGGGTATACTTAAACCAGTGGGATTTATAAGTTTTAACCCGCTAAGTTCTGTGACACAATCTATCCAGTTGTTTGATGTGATCTAGCAGGACTTCCATTACATTCTTTTGTTCACATGTCGTTTACATGAACTGGAAGAAAAAATCCTGTTTCAGATACAGTGTCACCCTTTTCAGGTCTTGAGCACCATCTCAATTATTCCACCAGCTTTAAATAAAGAAGTTGTACTTCTGCCAATTAGAGTCAAAAATGATGACCATAATATTCAAACCTAATGCACTAGAATTAAATGGAAGAAAAAAGTAAACCACATTTTACAATGCAGCAAGAAACTCAATTTCATGGAAATTTTTAGCTTGGCAAATCATTTTGACCGAAAGGTTTAGGATTCTTTTTAGCAGTAGAAGAATACCTCAGTAAAAATAGTTTGATATCACAATAGAAATTGTTTAAACCAAATCACGTGTTTACCTTTACGTCTAAAAATGTAAAGAGATCAGGGAAATCTGAAGAACAAAATTTATCAATAGATAAATTTTAAAAGAGATTTTAAAAAGTGATGATAATACAGTTAGCACTATTAGGCCCTTTCAAGATCAGCTCATACAACCATCTGTTTTTCTCCTACAAGCACAGCAAGGCGTTTTTCTTCTGTCTTACAGAGGACACTATTATAGTTCATTCCTCAGAACAGATCTCTTCAAGTAATAGGCAACATATATCTTTCTTTCAGTATTATAGGACAAGCTGCGAAGGACACTCGGGCTTGTTCATCAACTTGTGACTGCCACATTCGATTTGTGTTTCATGGACAGATAACACATAATTCTGATCCCTGTTGTCTGAAATCTATTCCAGCTGCTGTCTAAAAACGCAGTAAATGTATGAGAAGTAAAGAGTGCTATCAACATTAATCAAGCCTTCAACAAACCTCTAGCTTGAGAATTTGAATTATGGCATTAGTGAATGAGTGCCTGCCCAATTCTTAATTTTTAGTTTTGAACTGCGAAACTCAGTGAAGCCTAACATTTTGTTTTCTGTCATTTGGAAGTGACTCTCCATTACACAATGCCCCATATGAGAAGGCCATGGGCAATAACTTTATATTTGTTGCCTAAGCTATATATTTGGATTTGCTCTCAGATCTTACGTATTTATTCTTTCTCCACATTAGTCTTTGGGTGATCATTCATTTAAAAGTGGCCATGAGAAAATACAATGGTTTCTTGTGATAAAATTACAGTATATCAGTGGAAAAGGGGGTGGCCATGATCTAGCAGATGCAGTCTAAGGAAAATTGGTTTCCCAATAGTTAGCTCTACTATATGAAACTCATCAGTGTGGGGCAACTTATAAAAACAAACAGCAACTCGAAAGTTTCTCCATGGCAAGGCATTCCATAGAGTTGCATAGTACTACCATATATTGAGGAAAAGACAGGAAATCTGTGATCAAGCTGGATACGGTCACCTTCAGAATCAGCAGGAGTTTCTCAGAGGCAAGTAAAGCCCTATTTTATCTTCGCTACATTTATGGTGTTTACAATCTGCTCATTAACAAGGGAGATGGTGGAGTCTCCCTCACTGGGGATCTTCAAGCATAGGCTTGACAAGCACCTGACAGAGATGCTCTAGGACAGTGGTTCTCAATCTTCCTAATGCCGTGACCCCTTTATGAGTTCCTCATGTTGTGGGGACCCCCCCAACCATAAAATTATTTTCGTTGCTACTTTATAACTGTAATTTTGCTACTGTTATGAATCGTAATGTAAATATCCGATATGCAGGATGTATTTTCATTGTTACAAATGAAATGTGTGTTCTATACACATTTAACACAATGGGCTTTATTTCAGAGTAGGCATGCATAGGATTGGGCCCTGAGGCTGCAATCCTATCCACATTTACATGGGAGTAAAGGCTCCCCTGACTATAATGGGATTTATTTCAGAGTAGGCGTGCATAGGATTGGGCCCTGAGGTTGACAGTCAGCCCCAGTGAGCACGCAGCTACTGCCTGACCTGGCCCCCTACACCAGGAGTCTTTAGGCGACCCCCCGGAAAGCTCCAGGCAACCCCCAAAGGGGTCCCGACCCCCACATTGAGAAATGCTGCTCTAGGAGGATTGAGGGTTGGACTAGATGACCTATTAGGTCACTTCCATTATTCTAGTCCACAGAGGTTCCATTCAGCCTGCCCGTGCAGTTACAGAAACCATAGATATGGAGGCATGCTATATAAACAGAAGCTTCCACAATCCCCCATACCTGATATAAGTACCATTGTCAGTCCTTGCACCATGGGCAGTGATGGGCTCCAGCAGGTTTGCACCTACTCTATAGAACCAGTTGTTAACGAGAGATAGGACATATAAAGTTTAAAAATAGCCATTTAAAAGTGGCTGCCAGATGGGCTTAGAACCGGTTGTTAATTTCTTTGAATCCCATCACTGAGCATGGATACTTATTACTTAACATAATTTCTTAACTATGCAGCCTGCATGCTATAGAAGTACTAAAAGGAAACAGGAACTGTCTCATTCTTCCCCTTTTAGCCCCAATATGGACTGTCTATTGTCAGTGGATCTACTATATCCTGTGATTTTGGGTCTTGGTTTCCACTTTAGCACTAGCGAATTTTGTGTGTTCCCATAGCAGTTTTTATGACTGCGATAAGGCAGGATGCACCACCAGAATTCTAGGAGAAGCCCATTAGAATTTGACTATTATTATCATCATGACATAAAGACATTTGCATTTTCATGAACATGCTTCACATTATTAGCTGACAATGATGGGGAACGTTGAAGAATTTTCATGACACAAGGCCAGTTGATGCAAAGCAATTTTCAGATAGCACCTCATTTGACCCCTATTGACCCATACTTTTACTATGCCAGTTATAACAAAATGTTCTCATGTTCGATCTTGGATATGAATGTTATTTTCTGCAAAATGGTCTCTTTCAAAACAGCTGTTGTAAAAGAGAGTAATCTTTAGGTCTGTAAAAGCACTCCTTATTAATTTTTTTAGGGGAAAAGCACTCCGTATTAATTTTTTTATATTGGGGGTAAATGTTTGATGAGCTCTCTCACTATTTGTTTTGCTCTCCTATTTATGAAGGATAAGATACTGAGCTACATAACAACATAAAATGGCCTTGCTGGATCAGGTCAAAAGCCCATTTAATCCAGCTTTCTTTATCTCTCAGTAGCATATCAGATGCCTGTGGGAGCACTCAAAACAAGAGGATACTTGCTTTCTGTTGCCATTTCATCTATCTATCTATCTATCTATCTATCTATCTATCTATCTATCTATCTATCTATCTATCTATCTATCTATCTACCTACCTACCTACCTACCTACCTACCTACAGTGAATACAAGGGGCTTCTTGGAGTGGCCTGCTTATCCCCAGGTTAGTGGGATGCTGTAGTTGCGCCATATCCTGAAGCTGAGAGGCGGGGTTGCAACTAGGTTGTCCAAGAACTCAGATTTGTGCTTAACATGGCACAACCTTAACATGGACCCCATGGGTCTACTCATTACTGTACCTGCTCCTGAGGTGGTATAACTCTGGGTAGATTTTCTGCCTTGGCAACAGGCTCTGGATACAGATTAACTGCTCTGCCCTAGACAGTGCTAAACATGCCCTCCACATACCTCTCCTGAACTGGCTAGTCTGCCCCAGCTAGGGAAGCTGAGGTCCACCTGTCTCGGGGCAGCTTATGTTGCAATTGGGTCAGCCCAGTGAGAGATAGGATAATCCAAGTGTACTTCTGGATTGTGCCCAAAATATCTCTGGTCTTTCAGGCTGCAATCTACCCCCTTACATAGGATTGAGCCCCACTGTTTATAGTAGGGCTTATTTTAGAGTAGACATGGCTAGGTCTTTCAGGCTCTTTTCTATTGCCCCCCTTACATAAGAGTGAGCCATTCACTGTAATAGGCTTATTTCAGAGTAGACATGCATAGGCTCATTTCTCAGGCAAGGCTAAGCAAATGTTGGTGGCCATATCCTGGTTGTGACTTTTTTTTTGCTTGTATTGCAAGATAAATTTTATTAGAAATGTTTGCTTGTATTGCAAAATGCTCTCCATCCAAAACATTCTCAATCCAAGGTTTTACTGTATATAGATATTATTAGGCAGAGTAGCTGAGCCCATTATAAGAAAGCTCTGAACCATTATCAGTGAGAATCTGTTTAGGTAATCTGCAAGGGTCCTGCACATTATGGCCTTAAGAAAAGCCCAGTAATGAATTGGTGTTCCAAGTAAGAGGTGTACCTAGATCATTTGGCACCCCTAAAGTCAAAATTATTTAATTATTATCAGTATTAATACAGGGTGGCAAAAAAGGTAATTGAAGATGTATGTGATTTATTTAATTATATATGCACATATCCTTCATGAAATCCCTATTTGTCATTGTGTGATGCGTTTTTGTGGGGGGATACTGAAAGAACAGTGCTTCAGACCCTTTCCTCGTAGTCTAGATGACCTTCATGAAAACACTGAAAAAGTCCTACACAGCATCACAGAGGAGCAGTGTGATGACAGATCCTATGGAACTTGTTGTTCACATTGGTGAAAGACATGTAGAACACATACCCTAAAATCCAGAGTAACTATGGGAGCACATAAGAGACATTATATGCACCCATAGTTACTGCACCACCTAGTGAAAACCTATGCGAAATTCATATTGCAATCCAGAGTAAATTGTTCTTACACCAGAGCAAGGACTCCCCGTAGTTACTCAGGACTGCGCCCATAGCTGTGAGATAATCGCTGTGTACAACAGCTAAATGCTTACTAAAGTATTTTGATTACTTTTTTTGGACACCTGTACAATTAAATAATGTTAATAATTTTGTATATTAAAAATCACCTTACAATTAATCCTCTGTTTTATTCCTTTTTGGGAGGAGGTGAGGCTGCCTTCTGGAGCACTTTTTGAACACCACATTCACTGGCTTGGGGCCATTCTGGTGGTCTTGCATTCCTCTTTGCCTGAACTGAACACAAACCAAGGTACCTTTGACTTACTATTGACTTTCCATCGGCTCAATGCAATTATCAGGGACTTGCTTCTGAGTTGATTTGTGGGGGCTACGTTCATTGGATCAGGAAAACTCTGGGGGCACTGGATTCCTCTCAGTCTGCCCTTTCCAACAGACAAAGGCATGTTGGCCTACTCATGAGTAAAGGTGCAATATGGCTCAGTTTCATTTTACGTGGAGGCTCCATTCATTTTTTTAATAAGTTTTTGGCCATAACATTTGAAAGGAAGGAGATATTTCAAAGCTGTATTTTGCACTGGATTCTGCTGGAAATTACACATCCAATGGTATATGACTTAATGAGGTTATTCCAAAAGATTTTAGCAATTTTAGTGATTTTAGTGATTCTGGTCATCCCCAGTGTGTCACACCCCGAGGGTGGCACCTGGGGCCCAGAGTCCCCTAGGCCCTCCCTAGGGATGCCACCGCTCCAAAGTACAATAAGCATGTTTTCTGGCCTGTTTGTTTTATTGAGATTGTTAATGGTGTCTGTTATCAATAAAGATCATTTGCTTTACTTATTGATGTGCTTACTGCTTCCAAATCAGAATACAGCTATTGCCCTCTGGCAATACCACTATGAATATTTCCAATATGATTTTAAAGATATATTTTCTTCTCCATTTAATAAGCAGCTTTATCGCGTTCTTTAAGTTGAAATTCACTTGACTCTAAAGACTTCTTTCAATTATGTATCTAGAGATTATTTAGCTAAGAGACTCTCTGTTCTTTGGCGCATCAAATTAAGTTCATAGTGATTATGAGTTATTTTCATCACTTATTCCTTGAACCATTATTACAAAGGCAAGAAAAATAAGCTCACTACTACCAGTACTCAGAACTTCTGTTTGTGAGTTATGGTCTATTCAAAGAAGGTCAGAATAAGTGTAATTCAAGGATGTTGTAATTTTTCAGTTCTCACTTCCTGGTTATTATTTCTGGTGAAGGTGAACTTCTTCAACCATACTTTGCTATATCATGCAAACTGAGAAACTGAACACTTGTTTGAGAACCCCCTTTACATATCACAAAAGGCAAAATTGAGCAATAACTTACATGTTCTGGATTTTTAATATTCTACTTCTGTTATGCACAATAGAAAAAAATGATATAGATTCATCGAGGGAGGCCAGAATGGCACCCCTAAACAAATTAGGCAGTAATTGTTAATTTTCTTGGGTCAGTGTCATAGAATCATAAAATCCTACAGTTGGAAGGGACCAAGTTGGTCATCTAGTCCAACCCCCTGCCTATAGCAGGAAATTCTCCTAGAGCATCTCTGACAGGTGCTCATTGAGCCTCTCCTTGAAGATCTCTAGTGAGGGAGAGTCCACCACCTCCCTTGGCAATCTCTTCCACTGCCGAACCGCCCAAACCGTCAGGAATTTTTTCTTGATATCCAGCCGGAATCTCCTTTCTTGCAGTTTGTACCCATTGGTTCTAGTTCTGCTTTTAGAAGCAGCTTTGAACAAATGAGCCCCTTCCTCCATATGACAGCCCTTCAGGTATCTGAAGAGGGCAATCATGTCTCCCCTCAGCCTCCTCTTCTCCAAGCTGAACATCCCAAGTTCCCCCAACCTTTCCCCGTAGGGCTTCCCTTCCATCCCACTGATCATTCTTGTTGCTCTCCTCTGGACTTGCTCCAGTTTGGCTACATCTTTCTTAAAGTGAGGTGCCCAGAACTGAACACAGTACTCAAGGTGAGGTCTCACCAATGCTGAATAAAGAGGAACTATAACTTCTCGCAACTTGGAATCGACAGTCCTCTTAATGCAACCTAAAATGACATTTAGGTCCTGTACGGAAAACACGCTGGTTCATCACCAGTCTTTATGGGGCAGGTATTCCATTTGCATTTGGCCACAATCCTATACATGTTTACTTGGGAGTAAATCTGGTGATTGAGCCCATGCCCGTTGAGCCTTGAAGTAGCCTATAAAGTTAGCCTGGGCTCTCATCTTGAAGGAGTCAGCTGGAAGTGGATAATATCTTGAGATACAGTTAAGGGTGAAGTGCTGCTGCTGCTGCTGTGAAAACGTGGACAGTGCAGAGTACAGCACATGGACAAAAACATCTGGTACATTGAGGTTCTGTGAGTTCTGATGTTGCACAACTCTTTCTTTCATGTTTCACTCAGCAGCTACACCTCTTCCCAATCTACTTTTTCTGGATGACTTGGTGCATGCTTTCAGCAAAAGCTGAAACAGCAAAGCCAGAATGAGATTTGGCCCCCAACTACTTGGTCTGGGATAACATGGGTCCTCTCTCACATTCATGTGAGCAGAATGTATCTGCTACCATTAGTGAAATTAAAAATAATCCCATTGAACACAATGTTGGAAACAAATTTTGTGAGAAACCTAACTTTAATAAGATTGCAATTTCTAATATTTATGACTGAAGATATGCATGGAATTGGGGTTAATGTCTGTTGTTACCTCAGAAGCAGTGAGTGAGGTTTATACTGGGGTTTCAAGCTTAGCCAACTCCAAGGCAGCAAGGATCCTCTGATGTCATTGCTCTCCAACCCTTTCACTTAGCCAGTGCCTGTGCTGTTAATTCAGACTTCATACAGCATCAGGATTTGGAGCACCTCGGAATTGTAAAAAGATACCAAGTGAAGAAAGAGGATGTTGCTGCAGCTGTTTCCCACTATTGGACATACTGGAGATTCTTCTTCACTGCCACTGTTGTAGCTGGAAGAATCAGCATAAAGGGCTTGGTGATATTTGCTATCTGCTCTCCTGGCACCAACAGGCAGGCATAGCTGGTGAGCAGTTTTCCCCATAGCATGGGGTAACTTTCACAAGTGCTTTGCTCCAGGACCACTCATAATCCTTAGTTGCCATACCTCAAATGTAAGAGTCGTGGTTGAATATGGAGCTACTGTGCTCCATGTTTTGTATCTATCACAATAATAATGGTAGAAATAGATTTATAAAATGTTGAGAAGAATTCCTCTCAACTAATGAATAGCTGAGAAAAGGAGCAAATCATGAGGGAGAACATTAAAATGCTTGCCCTAAAATATTGTACAATATATTCTACTACAGGTGTTATAATGGGTTCAAGCGTAATCAATAGTAATTTTATGTAATTTGTAATCTCCATGAAACTGTAGTTTCATTTCAGCTAGAAATTGCAAGAAACAAAGCCTTCTTCTGTATGAACAAGCTGTTGTAGAAAAGTAATCTTATGACTTAAAATTCAATGTTAAAATGGAATTTTATTTGTTTGTATAACTATAAGAGGCACACGAAAATGCAAGTTTTGCTGTTAAGAACACAAGAAGAGCCTCCACTGAATCTAGTCCAGAGCCCTCACTGGCCCACCAGATGCACTGGGGAGTACACATGGCACCTGCATCTGGCATTTTGAGGTTGTCCACATCTACAAGCCTCATGGCTTGTAACATATTCTTAGAGGCTATTATGATATATTTTACCATTAACTGATAAAATGAGATGGATTTTTATTAAATATTTAGTTAATAATAGGAGTATATACTAATAAATATTTAAATAGTAAATTATCCTGAATTATCCTGACAAATCATTTATGTTTCTTTTCATTTGTGTGTGTGTGTGTGTGTGTGTGTGTGTGTGTGTGTGATCACTTTTGTTTTTGACAATTTTGACTGATGGATTCCATTTTGCAACTCTGTGCTATTTCTTTTTCAGTCTTTTATAAAATTGAAACATACAAATATCCTGAAAGTAGGAGTATCACTGGGGGCTATAAAGATTAATTTTACACTACACAGTGGCTAATAAGTTGCCAGGAAGTCAATAATCTGGCATCTGTTGTTGGCCATAGACAAATAGGATGCAGTCAAACACACAGATCTGTTGTAAATTAAACCTCAGGCTGTAATTTGAAATCTGATTTATGCTACAGTCATTAATTCTTGGCAACTCTTTGGCCTACCTGTTATACATAAATTCTAAGCATTATAAGACAAGACCTGCACTGTTGTAATGTATGCACACAAGTGTGTTGCAAGATAGTTTGAAGAATCAGCTGTGGAAACAAATGAAATACAGAAGAATTCTTCCATATGAACAAGTAAATGGGTTTGGTTTATGTTTCATTTGCTATATTTTAAAACTCACATTCCATTTTGTAAGCAATTCTTAAAGTGGCTTATAACAAATCAAAATTAAAATAAATTAAAATACAGTGGTGCCTTTGTTCACAAGCATATTTCATTCCAGAAGCATGCTTGTAAAAAAAGCTTGTAATCCAAAATAGATTTTCTAATAGGAATCAGTGAAAACCCAGATGATTAGTTCCATAGTCCAAAAAACTTTATATAAAAATATTTATTGTATATAAAAATGATTACGAAACACTGAAAATACTGTTCAGTACTGAACTGTACTGTACCTTTGAAAACCTTCATGGCTGGTGTGAGGGAGATAATAGAAAGGAGGGATGACTTTCAGTATCACACTGACACAATCCCAACCATGTCTACTCAGAAGTAAACTCCATTGTGTTCAGTGGGTCTTATTCCCAGGAAAGTGTGTTTAGGATCACAGCCTATCAGAGTTACTGCTACCTATTGGCTCAATGAAATATTTGTCTTTTCTGCAACTTTACTATTCCTCTGCTGCTGGTGGGGAGCAGCATTGGAACACATATAAGCTGTAGTAGGATTCAAATAAATTAACAACAGGTTCTATGTCCTAATAACCTAAATTAACAACAGGTTCTATATCCCATTAGTAACCTGTTCTCAGAACCAAGTGCTCATTAGCAAAGGGTTCTATAGAACTTGTGAGAACCCCCTGAAGCCCACCACTGCGAGGCACACCTTCCACACTGCCACACACAGATCCCACATACACACACCTGCCTCAGGCTACTCCACCCAGATCCTCCCCATGAGTTCCCCAAGTCTACTCAAAAGTAAGCCTCACTGTGTTCAATGGGTCTTACTCCCAGAAAAGTGTCTTTAGGATTGCAGCCATTGTCTATCATGTCTTTGGTTATGCCCCCACCCCATAGCTCCCATTAATATGAAGATGAGAGCAGGCAGAATATATTGATGTCTCATCATTCATTTTGCTAGACATTACAATGACAGGAGAACTAGATAGATGACTCCCATTTTGGGCAGCAAAAGTATTTTGAAAGTGTGAGCCTTATTTGATCCCTGAATCTTAGCATTTAACTGGGAATAATATTAACTACTTCTTGTCAAAATTAAAGTGAGATCAAAACGCAAGCTGTTCACACTCAAAAATGCATAGTTCACTTTGAGTCAATTCAGTCACCAATACATTTGTTTGTTTGTTCTCTCTCTCTCTCTTTCTCTCTCCCTGAAAAATTTATATCCCACCTTTTCCATGCCAAAACAGTTTTCATGCCAAAACAGTTTCCAAAGCTGGTGTACAAAGCTCCATAACAAAAGTACAAATAACACAGCAGGTTAAAAGAAAAATATCAAAGTTTATACAATCCTAAGCATGTCTACTCAGAAGTAAGTCCCATTGTGTTCAATAGAACTTATTCCCAGGAAAGTATGGTAAGGATTGCAGCCTTAGTTTCTTCCCTCTCTTGCCTATTTTCTTCCCTGCTAAATTATACAGCTGTGCCACAGTCCCTGCACACTGTAGTTCCTACCCTGTATGTACAGGTTACATTTTTTAAAAAAGACTGTGCGTAACAGATGGACTTGTAATTGTAATCACTGGTATGAACTGCAGGGGTTACTTTACAGTGTGACTACAACTGAGTGGAAATGGAAGAAGAGGCAGCCATTTCCTTCTGCTCTTAGATTTTACTCTTGAGCCTGGTGTATATGGCTGGCCTTGAAACAAAAGACAATTTGCCTGTTGAATTTAGGTTTCATTTCACACAAAGGATAAGATATTACAGAATGAAGAATGTAGCACAGTAGGCTTTAAGGGTGAGAAAAGTTAGTGGCAAGTGTGTCACACTAGCTAAAGGAGTATTTTATGTCTCCCTGCTTGTATTGACTGTTGATGACATAGTGAAACATTTACTATAATGCTCTTTTTAGTGGCTTTTTCTCTTTGGTGAAGACCTAAAAGCATATCATGATCATGTTTAATACACTCAGGCTGCATCCTAACTGCATGTTCTCGGGAGTATGTACAATTGAACACAATGGGACATACTTTTGAGTAGACATGCTTAGGACTGCACTGATAATCTGCATTTGGGGGTATTTTTATGAATCTGGCAAGGAATATCTCTTATTACAACATGGAAGCCAGCGGTGCTGCACATATGTACTTATCAGACATTGTCACCCACACCTTAATCCAAAACAAATTGAAAATACAGCCAGTTGAGGTTTACCGTTTACTTTCCAGGAATAAAAATAACCAGGATAAAGTAAAAACAACCAGGATAGAATTTTCACCCAAGTGGAATTGAAAATAGATCACCATGTAAAAAATTTCCCCTGGTAATATTTTAAATTGACTTCATTTTTGCTGAAGTCCATTTTGTTTGTTTTGCACCCATATGATGAAGTTGTTTAACAATTCTTTCATCAGTGATTGCATTTTAGGAATTTATAATCATCAGAGGTTTGTTAATATCTTTGAAGGGATCAAATCTATTGTTGTAAGTAATATAAACAAATAGTCTTGCAAATAGGTATTATCTACATATCTAACAAAGAAACTGTTTGAATATTTCTTTTTAATAGCAAGTACAAAGAAATTCTGTCCTTAAAGGAAAGGCACAGATTGCCTCTAACAAGCTATTGCACAAGACAAACAAGGCTTCTTTAGATGGGATTGCTCTGTACTGTCATATAGGACCTGAATTTTGTCAGTTTCATAGTAAGGATGTTCTGCAGGAGACCAATGCAAAAAGTACATTTCCCACTGTCTCTGATCCACATCCACCAGTATCATACATGTGGTGACTGGGTTTGGAACCATCTCTGCAAGTTTGTGGCCAGCTATGCTGATGACTCTGACATTCTTCACACTGCAATATTTGCAACTGCATAACATATATAAGGTTTATTGTAGTGGACTAAAGAGTCACTAGGACAGGGAGGTAACCTGAAAGGGATTTTTGGAAACATTCTAAAGAGTGATGTGCTCACACACTGTACAACTCTGTATGCAGTCACAGCTTTGTTTCATGACCATAGGTCAGGCTGTCAAAGAAACAAGCCTTAGTTCAGTTTTTCAAATGACTGGTCATTCCTGCTGTGGGGATCAATTGCAACAGAAAGAGAAAGTGATGCTCTCTAGATCTGTGATTTCTAGCCACAGTGCCATGGCACACTGGTTTGCTGTGTTTCTTTGTCTGCAGATGTGCTGTGAGACTTTGGGGAGGAACATTTATTAGTAGGGCAATTGCAGGGGTTGGAATGGTGTGCTTTGTCAATGGTCAAAAAAATCGATGGTGTGCCTTGACAATTTTAGTACGTTGTCAGTATGCCATGAGATGAAAATGATTGAAAATAGCTGCTCTAGTCTACATGGTCACTGTTTTGTTATACTTCTGGAGATGTTTATTACGTTTATTTCCTTCCACTGAAATTTGATAAACCCTGCTGAAACTAGGGGGAGGAAGAAGGACAATATCAATAAAAATTTTAACAGTGTTTTTCTCCAGCAAATTTGTATTACCCATAAAATCGAGGAACGGCAATGACTCTGAGAGATCAGAACTTCACAAAATTGCTGTGGTGAGATTATTGTTTTGAGAATTTTTTTAATATTGTTAAGGTTGAGCTTTATAGAACCCATTATTAGCCTTTGGTGGAAGCTATGGAATAACGAATTTGTGCAGGATTGCACATACATTACACAGAGACATACACAATACTACATTTTTTCATGGTTGGTGAGGTACATTTGCTTCTTGTGGATATATCAAAAACAATAAATCTAGTGCTTTAAAGGACGGTATTCTGATCACAAAATAACCCTTTAAATCATTTGTTCCTTGTTATTAATAAAAAAAAATGTCTGTGTAGAATTTGAACCTGACATTCCTAATCTTTTTGCTTCATCAGCTCTCAACACTGTAACACATCATTATCATCAAAAGAATGGCCTAAAATATTCTAGACAGAGTAAACTGTTATCTATTTAAACCAAGGGACTCCAAGAATTTTGGCCAAAGAGCCACATAATCTTGCATAGTGCGAGTGACAGAAAAAATTTAAAGAATTTGTTTCAATAAATACTTTAGAGATGGAATTTATGGGCTCAAATTTCAAGGATTTCTCAAAGCACCACCACACAGCACAGAAATAAAGCACATACTCAAATGGATCTCCACTTCCCCACCTGCCATCACAACTCCAGTCATGTTTGGTCTCTTAGGGGACCAGGGTAAGGCTGCAGCCCTATTAAAGACTTGCAGTGGGCCACATCTGGCCTCTGGGCCAGGTTTTGGAGACCCCAGATTTAAGCAAACAAGTCACTTTTAAAGTTGCAGGTTATCGGGCAGCCCATTCCTAAGGTTCCCAATGCCCACTGTAGCTCCATGCCCTGCAATAGGGATTTTCAAGTCTGTGCTGTCTATTTGTTGGCACAGACTTAAGAGACACTGTAGGGCTCAGTTCAGGAATGGGTGAAACTCTTCTCAACTTCTCCCACATCTTTCCTATCTCAGTTCCTCTCGCTGTCCTGCCCTTGTTCCAGCCTCATCATGTCCCACAGAGGCTGCATTGCCACTTGGTGGTTTCATTTCCTCGAAGTGGCTTGTCTTCCTCCTGCTGGTGTTGAGAGGGCACTTGATTGGTGTGGGCCCAGTGAGAGCTCTCCCTGTTCTCCTGGTGCAGGCACATTTATGGCACCCAGTGCCAAAGATAGGGTTCAGTGCCAATTCAGGCTGGACCCTAAAGAAAATCAGAGAAAAAAGGGGATTTTTTTCACAAATAGCTCTATCCTCCCCTGGAGAGTTTAGAGCTATTTGTGCTTGCCAGTCAAAGCTACAAAGAATATCAATCAGAATCTGAATAATCATATACCCGTTTCCATACTTCAGGAACTTCAGGCTTTTATTTCTGAAACATCTATGTAACACTGCAAATACTTTGGAAGTGGAGGCAACTTTTCAAGCAGTTTGTAATATGGCATGGGAAACTCCTGTTAAATGGGAAAAAAATCCCACCACACACACAAAAATCATTGGATGCCTCTTGTTGGCAGAGATAAAACATAAAAAGGTACATTGCACATGGAAGTCCAGATAGGATAAGCTAGTATTCACAACTTTAAATATAAATTTATTTAAGGAAAATTCAGTTTTGTAAGAAAGAATGAAAATGGATCCTCCAACTAGCCTGTCTAGCCAAGATGTTTTTCCTTCAAGAGGAAAGGAGTGAGAGAAGGAAGAAAACTTCCTTCTTCCTTCCTTCTTCCTTAAAGAGTTTAAGAAAAACTCTGGGTAACTAAAGAGAATACATTCCAGAGAGTGGAAGAAGGAGAAAAAATACTGACCCTACAATTCAGAGTAACTACAGGAAGACGTAAGAGCCACTTACTCTGGATTGCTATATGCATTTTCCATGGGTTTCCCATAGGTGACACCGTAACTATGTTTGTGTAAAAGGTCCTGTAAAGACTCTGGACTGTAGCCCTTGTGTCCCTCCGCTATCTAACCTGCTGGTACAAGCATAACAGTACCAAAACAACTAAAATCATTCTTCGGATGCTGTCACAGAAAAGAATTTGAAGATAAGAAAGTTAACCTGAAGACAAAGGAATCAAATGTAAAACACACAATAAATATCGGCTTTTGATCAGGATTCAGACATTACACAGTCAAATCAGTTGATTAATTTAAAAATTTTAACAGGAGAACTGAACGTTAGTGGTATTTTTGTTTTGTTTTTGTTTTTTTATTCTGGTATGTTACTAGGGAGACAGACCCTTCAAAAAATGTTCAGAACCAAAAGTATTCATACATATACACTTGATGTGTCCACACAACTTTCTTCAAAGACCCTTAAAATTATATTTGGTATTCCACCAGAGTACGAGTCACAGAAGAGTTTACACCTGTCTTGAATTTCACATCAGGGGAACAGCCTGGTGCCAACCTATAAATGTATGAAAACCCCATGAGAAATGTTGCTGGTGTTAATGAGATGTTGTAGCAGAATTCCTGGTAATGCTTGACCTGTGGAAGACCATCAAAATTCATCTCAAACTTTGCTTTTAGTGAACTACACTTTATTATATCATGCTCAATTATAACTGAGAACTGGGATCAAGAGAATAAGCCCAAGGTCATGCGACAAAGATAGGCTTTTAGGAAACATATGAAGGACAGGAAGAATTCTACTCATTTTAGTTGCATTTGTATATGTGTAATCACTGTTCTGAGTATTTAAAAGCTCTGTGGAAAATGTTTCATTTTCTTTCCCATTTCCTGCAAATAAGCACTTTTTATTTATTAGTTCATTTTTCTGGAAGCAATCTTCTGTTTGAAATGACATTGAACGTTGAAGTTGACATTGAACTATATATTCCAATGAACTATATATATTCCATATTCCAATGAACTATAGGAATATGCAAGCAGGACTTCTCAGACCAGGCCCTCTAATTAGCCACTGGGACTTTCAAACTATCTTAGGGGGAATCACTTTGAATTTCCTTTGAGCATTCATACAGCAGAATCCTAACCATGTCTACTCAGAAGTAAGTCTCTTTGTATTCAATGGGTCTTACTCCCAGGAAGGTGTGTTTAGGACTGCAATCTTAGTTCACACTCAAATTGTAGAATGTCACAGTCAATATTTAATATTTATTATTACCATAAGCATCACTGTATATTATGTTAATACAGGTAATTTGGCCTATTGATTTTTTTGGCTGCCAGTGGGCTTCTTCTGGAACTCTGGTTGCCTCTATACTTATCATTATTATATTTGTATGTATCTAATTTGCTGTGCTTTTGGTCTGGCAGGTGCCACAGCCCATTCCAACAGCAGACTGAAACGACTCTGCTGTGCTTCCTTCAGTGAATGGAAAATGGACATCATCAGTCCATTCCCCACTAAATTCCCCAGGCTGATACAGCAGCACCAGTATATGCTGTTATCCGTGAGGAAATTTGGCTGTGGGATGTCTCCTTGAAGTAAGGGAACATTTTTCCCAATCTGCCACTATAGGTCAATTCAGACCTGAGCCAGTGAAACAGCTGGCACAAGTTCAAGTTCCATGCTCTTGGAATAGGCCCCGGTGGGGGATAGGGTAAGATGGAAATTGATATCTCTGACCTAGGGCACAATCCAGAGTAACTACAGAGAGTTCTTGCTCTGGTGTAAGAACAATTTGCTCTGGATTGCAATATGAGTTTCCCATAGGTTTTCACTAGGTGATGCAGTAACTATGGGTGCACATAATGTCTCTTGAGTGCTCCGGTAGTTACTCTGGATTGTAGGGTTAGCCTCACATCCTTGGCCGAAGCTGCCTCCAACCTCTGTTGCTGTCATTGGCATGCTTCATCTCTTCCCCGTTAAGGAAGTATGATTGAGGATGCGAGAGAGATACATGGGTGAATGCCAGAGCCAACACCACTAGCTTATAGATAAGAGGAAGAGCATACAATGTGTGTATGGAAGGTTCCATATTCAACCACTGGATCTTGGGTAGCAGAGATGAATCTCTGCCTGTGACCTGGAAGAGCTGCTGCCAATCAGATTTTGGTATATTGGGCTGGATGGGCCAACTCTATGCTTGGCAAATCTATATGAATGTAATATAAAACATACAAGTGTTTCAAAAGTGAAAATAATTTCTTGTTCATTCAAAGGATTTGTAATTCCCCACAACCTCCAAGTGAGCACCTTCTCTTTTCTTTTAACAAACCACAGCCTACTGCCACCTGTACAGCTTTATGTTAATGAAAACATTGTAATCCTTTTGTCTTCAGACTCTCTAAAGATATTATGACAATGTTAGACATAGTGTTCTACAAAAAAAGAGGCATCACAGGAAGGAGACATGGCAATTCAGCAGATTCCAGGTATAATTATTCAGTGTAGAATTAAATATTAATGGAGCATGATCATGTATTATTTGAATAGGAAAATCAAAGGCTTGAGTTTTGACAAAGCAGGAAAACCACAGAGGAACAAAAGTCCTAGTTGAAAATGATAAGGAGCAATTTTTTAAAAAAGTCCTTATTATATAATCATCATACAGTAAATACAGTGGTACCTTGGTTTATGAGCATAATTGATTCCAGAAGCATGCTTGTAATCCAAAACCCTTGTATATCAAAGCTAATTTTCCCATAAGAAATAATGAAAACCCAGACAATTTCTTTCACTACCCAAAAATATTCACATAAAAATGATTACAATACTGTAATTTGAAAAATAATAATAAAGAAAATACAAAACATAAATAAAACCAATTATCCTGTACTTAGTCTCTCAGGTCTCTCAGGCTGCAATGTGCCCCACCTAACAGGGTGACCATATGACCGGAAAAACCCAGACTTGTATAGATTTTTAGCCTCCTGTCCGGATATCCTACATTTTGGCTTCATTTTGAAACTTCGCGGTAGTGCACAGTACCCCATCATGCCATATGTTGTTGGATTCGTATTGAAGAGCAGAATCCAATGCAAAAGTCAGATTTGAGATATCTCCTTCCTATCAAAGGTTATGGTCAAAAAACAAAAAAAAACCTATAAAAACAAAAATAAATACATTTTTTGGCAATTTTTTTAAGTGGGTAGGAATTTTGGCCTGGGATTAGGAATTTTGGCCTTGGGGTTCAGGAATTTTGGGTTTGGCATCTGGTCACCCTGCACCTACACCTACAGCAGGTAGTCAGACCACTGATTGTAATAGAGCTTACTTTTGAGTAGACATGCAAAGCTAGGTCTCGCCAGCTCCTTTCCATTGTTCCCTTTACCCAGGAGTGAGCCCCATCCATATATATAAAAAGAAAAGTCACTGATGAATCACTGACTGACTCACTGACTGACTGACTCATCAATGCCCTGCCAAACCACCAGGCCCAGAAGTGTGAAATTTGGGGTGGGTGTTCCTTCCGTGACTGAGGAGTGCACTAAGAACCAGTTTTTGGAAATTCAAACTGGAAGGGGGTGAAAAGGGGCACAAAATCTAAATCTAAGTTACTTTCAATCCATGGTTTTACTATACTATTTTACCCAGGCTATTGTCTAGTACAGGGGTGTCCACATCATCAGGAGGGCCACATCATCTCTTTGCCAGTATATCAGTGACCAGAAAAAAATTATTTACATTTCAAATTTGAATAAATCTATATATATAAAAGAGAAAAGTCACTGACTGACTGACCCACTGACTCACTCACCACTGTCCAGCCAAAACTGGTGGGTCTAGAAATGTGAAATTTGGGGTGGGTGATTCTGTGATTCTTAGAGGTGCACTAAGAACAAGTTTTTGGAAATTCCAACTGGAAGGGGGTGAAATGGGGCACAACACATTTTCCTCCCTATACTTTGCATTGAAGGATCAGTGACTGACCTTACTGAAGGATCAGGTTCCAACCACTGGACCTAGAAGCATGAAATTCAGGGAGGGTGTTCCTTCTGTGACATCAACACCCACCAAAAACCGATGGGAAGAAATTTAACCCTTAAGGGGTGGGAAAGGGGTGCAATGTGTTTTTGTCCTATATTTAACATGGAAGACTGACCAACATCCAGCCAATCTGGTGCTCAGTGCCTGGTGCACTCAGGGGGAAGAGAGTAACTGGCCCTCCTCACCCCCAACAGTGGCTGTTTCTTGGGGTTCTTTTGCATCTTTTTAAATTGTGAGCCATTAAGGGAGATGGAGCCACTAGTTACCTGATTTATTAGTCATATGTTTTTTAACTTTTAATCTGCTTTGTGAACTTTTGTTGAAAAATGGTACATAAGTCTCTTGTTAATGTTGCAAATTTTCACACAATCAAATAGATGTTGTTTTATCCAGACATCAAGTCCTTCCCAAGGACCTGTGATGCCTGGTTTTTATTCTACTTTTATGTTATAAATATTGTTGCAGGATGTAAGCTGTTCCTAGTAAAGCAGGATGTGCGCACTGAGGATTCAAATTCCACTGAAATAAATGTGGATTCCTTTTGTACAAGATCTCCCTGCCTACATTTGTGTATCATATTTCTGACAGCATAAGATGGAAAGGAGAGAGAATTCATGCAATCATTCATCAACTGGTAAATATGGTATGTATCTAAGTAGTAGTTTGAGCTTCATTCCCAAGCATCCATAGGAATGGATGGGATGTTGGAACGGCTTCCCCATGGTCTGTACCCATACCATTTGTTCTGTGGGTGAATATACAAAGCATATAGAAGAGGATGCTTTCCCTCACAATCATTATTTATCAGAAATTAGATATCTTATCTGGCTAACCCCTCTGAGATTGTGACCAAGATATCTAAAAGGTGTTCTAAGATCAGAACATAGGGCACTTGTGAGTAATTTGTTAAGTGATGTTAAAATATTGATTATAACTAAATGGTGTAGTAAGAATGCACCATCTGTTCAAGAATAGCTAGTTAAGGATGGTATATTACCTTTGTGGTTAAATTAACAGAATATATCCATACAAGTAAAAAAAAAAACATATGACAACTTATATGGATGTTATTTATGCATACAGGGTTTTTAAAAAACATACATACAGTTTAATGAGCTCTATATTCATATAACCTTCATTGTAACAAAAAAAACAACAACCCTGAAATATGACAACATTTAAGGGAAGATACCTTTTCAGATACCTAAAGGGCTTCATATAGAAGACAGGGAGCATTTGTTCTCAATGACCTCTAAAAGCTGAACTAGAATCAATGGGTATAAATTGAAAGAAAGGAGATTCTGTCTTGATATCAGGGGGAAAAATCCTAATGGTGAAGGCAGTTAAGTGGTGGAATAGATTGCCATGGGGGTGGTGGACTCTCCTTCACAGGAAATCTTCAAGCAGAGGCTTGACAAGCACCTGTTGGATATGCTCTAGGAGGATTTTCTTCTACAGGCAGGGGTTGAACTGGATGACCTACTGGGTCCCTTCCAACTCTATGATTCTATGATAAACAATTACAAAGATGTGTGAAGCTATTCCTGTACACACATTTTTGAACATTTCAAGTCTAATTCATTAGATTTAGTTAGATTCTGTGTATAACATTAGATTCTGTGTATACCATATGAAGTATATATGTGAATTATGGTCTCTATGTGAATTAAAGCATAATATAGCATTTGGCCCTCTAAGCACCTTATGTATGAAACGAAAATGATAATAATGGATTAAGGACACAAACCTATACAATCTTCCATGCTGATGCAGCTGTGCTAATTGGAGATATGCTGAATCCTGTGGTGGAGGAATAGTCATGGAGGCCAACTAAAAAAAAAAAAAAGAACATTTGTTATCTTATAAGAGCTAGGTTGCAGATGCACTGATGCTGGATAGAATTGAGCATTAAACAGGGTAACTAACCATGTTAGGGAGACTAACCAATCCTCAACTTGTCTACTCGAAGTAAGCCCCATTTGTGATCAATGCGTCTTACTCCCAGGAAAGTGTCTTTAAGATTGCAGCCTTGACATCATAACTGCAAAAAGAGAACAAGAACACCCAAGAAAAATGTAGGACACGACAAAATAAAAACTAAAAGTACTCATATATATTGATTTCATATGATTAATTAAAACAGTACCTTACTTATTATTAAAATTAAAACAACTGCATGTAATTTATTAATTCCTTATATTACAAGAAGGCTACATGCTGCCCACTCACAAGGAAAATGAATACAATGAAGATTTTTTTCCAGGAGACAAGGCTAAAAAAGAGGACATATGGTCACCCTGGATCTAAAATAGCACCAATAAACTCAAGCATGGCAGTCCTGTTCTTTGGTGTGTCATCTCACCTCATCCAAAATCTCTAGGAAATATTGGGTTCAGCTGGCACAGCTGTCTGTGTTTCTCCATCGTTTTCTTACCTTCACCACCAAATGGGATTCAGTTCCCTCTCAATCTCCCTATAGCAGATGTTTCCCCAGCAATAGCTATCCAAACAAAGGCGGCAAGGATTTAATAAATTGGCCTTCATCAGAAATTTCCTTTCTTTGGAAAAAAGTAATGTGCCTTCAGAGGTACTTTAAAACATTAGCTGGGAGTTTTAAATTTTTCATGGCAAAGGTTTGGAATAATGACTGTATGCAGAAAGTGAAAAATCTGTCCACTAAATGTTTGAGACAGGACCTATATCGAATGTCCTCTGTTATACACAGCAGAGCCCATTAACTGTACACAGTACTGTAAACCATGTCTGAGTTTACATCATCAACATACATACTGTATGTTTGTTTGGGGACTTTAAAAAACAATCACTTTCAGTGGGCAATAAAATTACTTGATTTTGTCCCTTTTCTTTATTCTTGTTCTGCACTGAAGTTCCATCAAATATGTCAACTGATCAGTGATGAGCTTCAAAGAAATTAAGAACCGGTTCTCTGTCCATCTGGCAGCCACTTTTAAATGGCTATTTTTAAACTTTATATGTACTATCTCTTGTTAAGAACCGGTTCTATAGAGTAGGTGCGAACCTGCTGGTGCCCACCACTGCAACTGATCACTAAATTAGTTATAGGTGCAATTAAAAATTATCTGGAGACAAGAACACAGTCATGCTACAGTGACATATAAATGCTATACCTTCGCACCTTTTTTAGAAGACTTTGAAAGATCAGCTGCAAGCTGCTTGAATATTCAGTGACCTTCGATTTCTGTGGCAGTTATTGGTCCAGAGGGCTAAGAATAGCATTCAGCCAAACAGCTTGTGCATACTGAGTACTGCATACTGAAATTACTAGGATTTCAGGTATTCTGTTTGAATGCCTTCTTATTAACCCTATAGTAGAAAAGAAGAATCTTATATCATGCATTTGTAGAAGAAGGAGAAAAAAATGCACGGAACCTATTTTGACTTAGCCTTGAATGGCATTCTTTTTTAATATGAACAGATTGTGAGAGGTTAACGTGTTGTAGCTCAAGCTAGCTTATTAGTTCAGCGTAAGGAAAGTGATAGAATTCTGAGTGATGTGATCAATATCAGAATAATCAACAAACAAAAGAAAACACCAAATTCTTTATTCCCAAAATATTTTGAAGTGCATTCTTTGTAAAAAGTCATTGCATGTTGCTATCCTTTTTTAAGGTTTTCTGTATAACTGTCCACTGACTTCACATCCCCCAATAAATGAAAGGCAAAGTGATATTGTGTTGAGAAAGGTCACAATTTATGATCAAACACGGCAACCTTAATGAAACTACAATTTCACTACCATTTTTTGAAGAATCTCATCCTTGGGGGTGGGGAGAAGAAAACTGCTCCAAGCTAAAAATTATCAGGAACAATTGCAGCTTATCAGGAACAAATTGCACCAGTACCAGTTTAAGGAAGATCTGGATTACACTCTCCTCCCTAAACTAGAAGCCTTTCTGGTTGACTTTTCTTTTATCAGAACACAATTTTATAAGCTCGGTTAAATTGCAAGACATTTTTTAAACCAAAGATTGAGGCTTCAATCCTAAGGACACTTTCCTGAGAGTAACCTCCAAATCCAGAGTAACTACAGGAGCACATAAAGGACTTTACGTGCACCTGCAGTTACTGCACCATTGAGTGAAAACCTATGGGAAATTCATATTGGAATCCAGAGTAAGTTGTTTTTACACCGGAGCAAGGACTCCCCATAGTTACTGTGGATTTTGCTCTAAGACCCATTGTACACAATGGGACTTACTTTTGAGCAGACATGGTTAAGATTGTGCTCTTTGACTGCAATCCTAAAGACACTTTTTGGACACAATGGGGCTTACGTCTGAGTAGACATGGTTAAGATTGTGCTCTTTGTCTTTCATCTGAAAAAATAACAATAGCTAACTCTGATAACAATGAGTAAGCAACAGCCATCAGACGTGACCATAACTTGTGGACCAGAAATTTTTTAAATAATTTACTATTTCTTTAAATGGGGAAAATACCATCCCACATGAGTAAAGAGAGGAATCAGCATTCAGTCCCTCTAATTATTGCATACCATTTAAAAACACTTTGTACAACTTCCATTTTTTGAACCCAGGAAGTTAAAGAAGTAAAGGATGCATGAGAGATGAACTTGGAGAGCCAGGATGGTTTGGACTTAGAACTATCAGAGACAGGAGTTAAACAGGAGAGTTGTACTTAGACCTATTAGAGAACAGCATAAGGTGATGGTAGGGATGAGAAGTAGGACAGGAGTGGCATGAGCTCAACTCCACCAGATCCAGACCCTCTGTGTACTGTTACATGGCAGCTCTTGATTCTACACCAAATGAACGGTTGCTGCAGTATAAAGTAGCCTCATAGCAGGAGACAGGGATGAAACCACACTGAGGGTGAATTTCTAAAACTAGAATGTAAGTGGGTGCTCCCAACACATAAGGAGTATCTGCCTCCCCTAATTTCATGCTTCTAAATGCTGAGGTTGGGGCAGGATGTTGATCAGTCAGGGATTCCAGAAGGCAAGTACAGGGATGAAAACACACTGAGAGTGAATTTCTGAAACTAAAATGTCAGTGGCTACTCCCATCACAGAATGAATATCCACCTCCATAAATTTCATGCTTCTATATGCAGGGGTTTGGGGATTGCCAAAAGCAAGTACGCAGATGAAAATATGCTGAACATGGAGTGTAAGTAGGTGCTCCCACCACAGAAGGAATAAGAGCCTCCTGAAACATGCGCCTCCAGAAATTTCTTGCTTCAAGGTGCAGGGGTTGAGGCAGGGCGCTGATGAGTCACGGTTTCCTCATGGCAGATATATGGACGAAAACACGTAGCAAGCTGAGGGTGAAATTTCTGAACATGGAGTGTAAGTGGGTGATCCATTCACAGAATGAGTATCCGCCTCCCCAAATTTCATGCTTCTAGGTGCAAGGTTTGGGGGATTCCCAAAAGCAAGTACGGGTATGAAAGGCTGCAGGCTGAGGGTGAAGTTTCTGAACCTGGAGTGTAAGTGGGTGCTCCATTCACAGAATGAGTATACGCCTCCCCAAATTTCATGCTTCTAGATACGGGGGTAGGGGCAGGGCATAGATCAGTCAGGGATTCTCAAAGGCAAGTACAGGGAGGAAAAAGCATTGCGCAATTATTAACCCCCTTCCTTTAGAAATTTCCGAAAATCAGTTCTCAGCGGGTGCCTCCATGATAGTGCAAGGAACACCCTCCCCAAACCAGCGTAAGTGGGTGCTCTCATCACAGAAGGAATATCTGCCTCCCCAAATTTCATGCTTCTGAGTGCTGGGGTTGGGGCAAGACGTTGATCAGTGATGGATTCCC
This sequence comes from Cryptoblepharus egeriae, assembly GCA_030015325.1. Classification (NCBI taxonomy): domain Eukaryota; kingdom Metazoa; phylum Chordata; class Lepidosauria; order Squamata; family Scincidae; genus Cryptoblepharus; species Cryptoblepharus egeriae. The sequence continues at coordinate 3,937,991 of JAREYC010000005.1, read as the reverse complement.
AAAGGAAGGTGAAGGGATGAAAACACACTTGTACCCCTTTTCACGGGCCTGAGGGTGACATTTCAGAACATGGAGTGTAAGTGGGTGTTCCCATCACAAAATGAACATCCTCCTCCCCAAATTTCACGCTTCTGGGAACAGGAATGGTGGCATGCGTTGATCATTCAGTGATTCCCAACGGCAAGTAAAGGGATGAAAACACACTCGTACCTCTTTTCACCTGCCTGAGGGTGACATTTCTGAAAATCTAGCGTAAGTGGCGCTCCCATCACAGAAGGAATATCTGCCTCCCCAAATTTCATGCTTCTGAGTGCTGGGGTTGGGGCTGGACATGGATCAGTGATGGATTCCCAAAGGCAAGTACAGGGAGGAAAACGCATTGCGCTCCTTTTCACCCCCTTCCTTTAGGAATTTCTGAAAATCAGTTCTCAGCGGGTGCCTCCATGATGGTGCAAGGAACACCCTCCCCAAACTCCATGCTTGTAGCACACAGAGACACTGCCATGTACTAGCAGAATTAAGCCTTTGTTTAAATCTATTTTTGTACCGTGTTTTTGGGGTGCCCGGACAGGATGAGGCACCAGAGGACCTTACTCAACACTGGCCACTGGGTGCCAATGGGCCCCAGTGGACAGCAGCAAGTACCAGGATCCTGACCAGGCACCGCCGGTTAGTAGCAGGCACCGGCAGATAGTGGGCACTGGGCATGGCTACTGGCACCACAAGGCCTTCTAGGTACCATCAGGTACCACAGACCAGTGGGCAGTAGGTGAAACATGCAGCAGGCGCCATGTATCATACCAGGCAGCCACAGAGATGGTGAGTGAAGAAATTGTTCCGCCACCAAGTGTTTCATGGCAGCTTTTCAGGTCAGAGTGAGTTCCTTGGAGAGGCCCCAACGAACGAACCATCTATGAAGAAAAGACCTAGAAACATCACATCCCGTTGTCCGTTTTTCATTTCTTTCCTCCGTTGCTTTGTTCCTCTGCCGAAGAGAAGGTGCCAGTATGCAAATGAGCAGTATGCGAATGAGCACCGGGAATTCTGGGTAAGGAAAGCTGGTTCTACCTTCCAGCTGAGGAAGGAGCCCCATGACAAAGAACGCAGGAAGTGGGTCCTGGAAACCTTTCAGCCTTCCAAATACAAGCGTGCCTTTCAATCATCCCCCCAGAGCCCTGGGTACCCGTACTGGCGAGCTCCAAATTGAGGGGCTGCGTGTGATCAGTCTTCAGTGTTAAGTATAGGGATGAAAACACGCTGCACCCCTTTTCACTGCCCTGAGGGTGACATTTCTGAAAACAGAGGGTAAGTAGATGCTCCCATCAGAGAAGGAAAATCCGCCTCCCAAAATTTCACGCTTCTAGGTACAGGGATTGTGGCATGCGTTCATCAGTGAGAAATTCCCAAAGGAAGGCCTAAGGATGAAAACATGCTGCACCCCTCTTCTCTGGCCTCAGGGTGGCTTTTCTGAACATGGAGTGTAAGTGGGTGTTCCCATCATAAAAGGAACATCCTCCTTCCCAAATTTTATGATTCTTAGTACAGGATTGTGGCATGCGTTGATCAGTTAGAAATTCCCAAAGGAAGGCCTAAGGATGAAAACATGCTGCACCCCTCTTCTCTGGCCTCAGGGTGACTTTTCTGAACATGGAGTGTAAGTGGGTGTTCCCATCATAAAAGGAACATCCTCCTTCCCAAATTTTATGATTCTTAGTACAGGATTGTGGCATGCGTTGATCAGTTAGAAATTCCCAAAGGGAGGCCTAAGGATGAAAACATGCTGCACCCCTCTTCTCTGGCCTCAGGGTGACTTTTCTGAACATGGAGTGTAAGTGGGTGTTCCCATCATAAAAGGAACATCCTCCTTCCCAAATTTTATGATTCTTAGTACAGGATTGTGGCATGCGTTCATCAGTGAGGGATTCCCAAAGGCAGGTGAAGGGATAAAAACGCGCTGCACCACTTTTCTCCGCCCCGAGGGTGACATTTCTGAAAATGGATCGTAAGTGGGTGTTCCAATCACAGAATGAAAATTAGACTCCCCAAATTTCTCACCTCTGGTACAGGGATTGTGGCATGCGTTGATGACTTATAGGATCCCAAAGGCAAGTAAAGGGATGAAAACACACTTGCACCTCTTTTCACCTGCCTGAGGGTGACATTTCTGAAAATCTAGCGTAAGTGGGTGCTCTCATCACAGAAGGAATATCTGCCTCCCCAAATTTCATGCTTCTGAGTGCTGGGGTTGGGGCAAGACGTTGATCAGTGATGGATTCCCAAAGGAAGGTGAAGGGATGAAAACACACTTGTACCCCTTTTCACGGGCCTGAGGGTGACATTTCAGAACATGGAGTGTAAGTGGGTGTTCCCATCACAAAATGAACATCCTCCTCCCCAAATTTCACGCTTCTGGGAACAGGAATGGTGGCATGCGTTGATCATTCAGTGATTCCCAACGGCAAGTAAAGGGATGAAAACACACTCGTACCTCTTTTCACCTGCCTGAGGGTGACATTTCTGAAAATCTAGCGTAAGTGGCGCTCCCATCACAGAAGGAATATCTGCCTCCCCAAATTTCATGCTTCTGAGTGCTGGGGTTGGGGCTGGACATGGATCAGTGATGGATTCCCAAAGGCAAGTACAGGGAGGAAAACGCATTGCGCTCCTTTTCACCCCCTTCCTTTAGGAATTTCTGAAAATCAGTTCTCAGCGGGTGCCTCCATGATGGTGCAAGGAACACCCTCCCCAAACTCCATGCTTGTAGCACACAGAGACACTGCCATGTACTAGCAGAATTAAGCCTTTGTTTAAATCTATTTTTGTACCGTGTTTTTGGGGTGCCCGGACAGGATGAGGCACCAGAGGACCTTACTCAACACTGGCCACTGGGTGCCAATGGGCCCCAGTGGACAGCAGCAAGTACCAGGATCCTGACCAGGCACCGCCGGTTAGTAGCAGGCACCGGCAGATAGTGGGCACTGGGCATGGCTACTGGCACCACAAGGCCTTCTAGGTACCATCAGGTACCACAGACCAGTGGGCAGTAGGTGAAACATGCAGCAGGCGCCATGTATCATACCAGGCAGCCACAGAGATGGTGAGTGAAGAAATTGTTCCGCCACCAAGTGTTTCATGGCAGCTTTTCAGGTCAGAGTGAGTTCCTTGGAGAGGCCCCAACGAACGAACCATCTATGAAGAAAAGACCTAGAAACATCACATCCCGTTGTCCGTTTTTCATTTCTTTCCTCCGTTGCTTTGTTCCTCTGCCGAAGAGAAGGTGCCAGTATGCAAATGAGCAGTATGCGAATGAGCACCGGGAATTCTGGGTAAGGAAAGCTGGTTCTACCTTCCAGCTGAGGAAGGAGCCCCATGACAAAGAACGCAGGAAGTGGGTCCTGGAAACCTTTCAGCCTTCCAAATACAAGCGTGCCTTTCAATCATCCCCCCAGAGCCCTGGGTACCCGTACTGGCGAGCTCCAAATTGAGGGGCTGCGTGTGATCAGTCTTCAGTGTTAAGTATAGGGATGAAAACACGCTGCACCCCTTTTCACTGCCCTGAGGGTGACATTTCTGAAAACGGAGGGTAAGTAGATGCTCCCATCAGAGAAGGAAAATCCGCCTCCCAAAATTTCACGCTTCTAGGTACAGGGATTGTGGCATGCGTTGATCAGTTAGAAATTCCCAAAGGAAGGCCTAAGGATGAAAACATGCTGCACCCCTCTTCTCTGGCCTCAGGGTGACTTTTCTGAACATGGAGTGTAAGTGGGTGTTCCCATCATAAAAGGAACATCCTCCTTCCCAAATTTTATGATTCTTAGTACAGGATTGTGGCATGCGTTGATCAGTTAGAAATTCCCAAAGGGAGGCCTAAGGATGAAAACATGCTGCACCCCTCTTCTCTGGCCTCAGGGTGACTTTTCTGAACATGGAGTGTAAGTGGGTGTTCCCATCATAAAAGGAACATCCTCCTTCCCAAATTTTATGATTCTTAGTACAGGATTGTGGCATGCGTTGATCAGTTAGAAATTCCCAAAGGGAGGCCTAAGGATGAAAACATGCTGCACCCCTCTTCTCTGGCCTCAGGGTGACTTTTCTGAACATGGAGTGTAAGTGGGTGTTCCCATCATAAAAGGAACATCCTCCTTCCCAAATTTTATGATTCTTAGTACAGGATTGTGGCATGCGTTCATCAGTGAGGGATTCCCAAAGGCAGGTGAAGGGATAAAAACGCGCTGCACCACTTTTCTCCGCCCCGAGGGTGACATTTCTGAAAATGGATCGTAAGTGGGTGTTCCAATCACAGAATGAAAATTAGACTCCCCAAATTTCTCACCTCTGGTACAGGGATTGTGGCATGCGTTGATGACTTATAGGATCCCAAAGGCAAGTAAAGGGATGAAAACACACTTGCACCTCTTTTCACCTGCCTGAGGGTGACATTTCTGAAAATCTAGCGTAAGTGGGTGCTCTCATCACAGAAGGAATATCTGCCTCCCCAAATTTCATGCTTCTGAGTGCTGGGGTTGGGGCAAGACGTTGATCAGTGATGGATTCCCAAAGGAAGGTGAAGGGATGAAAACACACTTGTACCCCTTTTCACGGGCCTGAGGGTGACATTTCAGAACATGGAGTGTAAGTGGGTGTTCCCATCACAAAATGAACATCCTCCTCCCCAAATTTCACGCTTCTGGGAACAGGAATGGTGGCATGCGTTGATCATTCAGTGATTCCCAACGGCAAGTAAAGGGATGAAAACACACTCGTACCTCTTTTCACCTGCCTGAGGGTGACATTTCTGAAAATCTAGCGTAAGTGGCGCTCCCATCACAGAAGGAATATCTGCCTCCCCAAATTTCATGCTTCTGAGTGCTGGGGTTGGGGCTGGACATGGATCAGTGATGGATTCCCAAAGGCAAGTACAGGGAGGAAAACGCATTGCGCTCCTTTTCACCCCCTTCCTTTAGGAATTTCTGAAAATCAGTTCTCAGCGGGTGCCTCCATGATGGTGCAAGGAACACCCTCCCCAAACTCCATGCTTGTAGCACACAGAGACACTGCCATGTACTAGCAGAATTAAGCCTTTGTTTAAATCTATTTTTGTACCGTGTTTTTGGGGTGCCCGGACAGGATGAGGCACCAGAGGACCTTACTCAACACTGGCCACTGGGTGCCAATGGGCCCCAGTGGACAGCAGCAAGTACCAGGATCCTGACCAGGCACCGCCGGTTAGTAGCAGGCACCGGCAGATAGTGGGCACTGGGCATGGCTACTGGCACCACAAGGCCTTCTAGGTACCATCAGGTACCACAGACCAGTGGGCAGTAGGTGAAACATGCAGCAGGCGCCATGTATCATACCAGGCAGCCACAGAGATGGTGAGTGAAGAAATTGTTCCGCCACCAAGTGTTTCATGGCAGCTTTTCAGGTCAGAGTGAGTTCCTTGGAGAGGCCCCAACGAACGAACCATCTATGAAGAAAAGACCTGGAAACATCACATCCCGTTGTCCGTTTTTCATTTCTTTCCTCCGTTGCTTTGTTCCTCTGCCGAAGAGAAGGTGCCAGTATGCAAATGAGCAGTATGCGAATGAGCACCGGGAATTCTGGGTAAGGAAAGCTGGTTCTACCTTCCAGCTGAGGAAGGAGCCCCATGACAAAGAACGCAGGAAGTGGGTCCTGGAAACCTTTCAGCCTTCCAAATACAAGCGTGCCTTTCAATCATCCCCCCAGAGCCCTGGGTACCCGTACTGGCGAGCTCCAAATTGAGGGGCTGCGTGTGATCAGTCTTCAGTGTTAAGTATAGGGATGAAAACACGCTGCACCCCTTTTCACTGCCCTGAGGGTGACATTTCTGAAAACGGAGGGTAAGTAGATGCTCCCATCAGAGAAGGAAAATCCGCCTCCCAAAATTTCACGCTTCTAGGTACAGGGATTGTGGCATGCGTTGATCAGTTAGAAATTCCCAAAGGAAGGCCTAAGGATGAAAACATGCTGCACCCCTCTTCTCTGGCCTCAGGGTGACTTTTCTGAACATGGAGTGTAAGTGGGTGTTCCCATCATAAAAGGAACATCCTCCTTCCCAAATTTTATGATTCTTAGTACAGGATTGTGGCATGCGTTGATCAGTTAGAAATTCCCAAAGGGAGGCCTAAGGATGAAAACATGCTGCACCCCTCTTCTCTGGCCTCAGGGTGACTTTTCTGAACATGGAGTGTAAGTGGGTGTTCCCATCATAAAAGGAACATCCTCCTTCCCAAATTTTATGATTCTTAGTACAGGATTGTGGCATGCGTTCATCAGTGAGGGATTCCCAAAGGCAGGTGAAGGGATAAAAACGCGCTGCACCACTTTTCTCCGCCCCGAGGGTGACATTTCTGAAAATGGATCGTAAGTGGGTGTTCCAATCACAGAATGAAAATTAGACTCCCCAAATTTCTCACCTCTGGTACAGGGATTGTGGCATGCGTTGATGACTTATAGGATCCCAAAGGCAAGTAAAGGGATGAAAACACACTTGCACCTCTTTTCACCTGCCTGAGGGTGACATTTCTGAAAATCTAGCGTAAGTGGGTGCTCTCATCACAGAAGGAATATCTGCCTCCCCAAATTTCATGCTTCTGAGTGCTGGGGTTGGGGCAAGACGTTGATCAGTGATGGATTCCCAAAGGAAGGTGAAGGGATGAAAACACACTTGTACCCCTTTTCACGGGCCTGAGGGTGACATTTCAGAACATGGAGTGTAAGTGGGTGTTCCCATCACAAAATGAACATCCTCCTCCCCAAATTTCACGCTTCTGGGAACAGGAATGGTGGCATGCGTCGATCATTCAGTGATTCCCAACGGCAAGTAAAGGGATGAAAACACACTCGTACCCTTTTTCACTGGCCGGAGGGTGACATTTCTGAAAATCTAGCGTAAGTGGGTGCTCTCATCACAGAAGGAATATCTGCCTCCCCAAAGTTCATGCTTCTGAGTGCTGGGGTTGGGGCAAGACGTTGATCAGTGATGGATTCCCAAAGGAAGGTGAAGGGATGAAAACACACTTGTACCCCTTTTCACGGGCCTGAGGGTGACATTTCAGAACATGGAGTGTAAGTGGGTGTTCCCATCACAAAATGAACATCCTCCTCCCCAAATTTCACGCTTCTGGGAACAGGAATGGTGGCATGCGTTGATCATTCAGTGATTCCCAACGGCAAGTAAAGGGATGAAAACACACTCGTACCCATTTTAACTGGCCTGAGGGTGACCTTTCTGAAAATCTAGCGTAAGTGGGCGCTCCCATCACAGAAGGAATATCTGCCTCCCCAAAGTTCATGCTTGTAAGTGCTGGGGTTGCGGCAGGACTTTGATCAGTTAGGGATTCCCAAAGGCAAGTACAGGGAGGAAAACGCATTGCGCTCCTTTTCACCCCCTTCCTTTAGGAATTTCTGAAAATCAGTTCTCAGCGGGTGCCTCCATGATGGTGCAAGGAACACCCTCCCCAAACTCCATGCTTGTAGCACACAGAGACACTGCCATGTACTAGCAGAATTAAGCCTTTGTTTAAATCTATTTTTGTACCGTGTTTTTGGGGTGCCCGGACAGGATGAGGCACCAGAGGACCTTACTCAACACTGGCCACTGGGTGCCAATGGGCCCCAGTGGACAGCAGCAAGTACCAGGATCCTGACCAGGCACCGCCGGTTAGTAGCAGGCACCGGCAGATAGTGGGCACTGGGCATGGCTACTGGCACCACAAGGCCTTCTAGGTACCATCAGGTACCACAGACCAGTGGGCAGTAGGTGAAACATGCAGCAGGCACCATGTATCATACCAGGCAGCCACAGAGATGGTGAGTGAAGAAATTGTTCCGCCACCAAGTGTTTCATGGCAGCTTTTCAGGTCAGAGTGAGTTCCTTGGAGAGGCCCCAACGAACGAACCATCTATGAAGAAAAGACCTGGAAACATCACATCCCGTTGTCCGTTTTTCATTTCTTTCCTCCGTTGCTTTGTTCCTCTGCCGAAGAGAAGGTGCCAGTATGCAAATGAGCAGTATGCAAAAGAGCACTGGGAATTCTGGGTAAGGAAAGCTGGTTCTACCTTCCAGCTGAGGAAGGAGCCCCATGACAAAGAACGCAGGAAGTGGGTCCTGGAAACCTTTCAGCCTTGCAAATACAAGCGTGCCTTTCAATCATCCCCCCAGAGCCATGGGTACCCGTACTGGCAAGCTCCAAATTTAGGGGCTGCATGTGATCAGTCTTCAGTGTTAAGTATAGGGATGAAAACACACTGAACCCCTTGTCACCGCATCCCTGCGGGTGATATTTCTGAATATGGAGTGTAAGTGGGTGTTCCCATCACAGAAGGAGTATCCTCCTCCTGAAATTCCTTGTTTCGAGGTGCAGGGTTTGGGGCAGGGTGTTGATGAGTCAAGGATTCCCCAAGGCAACTGTAGAGATCGAAACACGCTATAAACTGAGGGTGAAATTTCTGAACATGGAGTGTAAGTGGGTGCTTCATTCAAAGAATGAGTATCCGCCTCCCCAAATTTCATGCTTCTAGGTGCAAGGTTTGGGGGATCCCCAAACGTAAGTACGGGTATGAAAACAGGCTGCAGGCTGAGGGTGAAGTTTCTGAACATGGAGTGTAAGTGGGTGCTCCATTCACAGAATGAGTATCCGCCTCCCCAAATTTCATGCTTCTATGTGCAGTGTTTGGGGGATTCAAAAATGTTTGGGGGTGTTCCCATCACAGAAGAAGTCTCCTCCTGAAATTTCTTGCTTCGAGGTGCAGGGGTTGGGGCAGGGCGTTGATGAGTCAAGAATTCCCCAAGGCAACTATAGGGATGGAAACACGCTGCAGGCTGAGGGTGAAATTTCTGAACCTGGAGTGTAAGTGGGTGCTCCCATCACAGAAGGAGTATCCTCCTCCTGAAATTTCTTGCTTCGAGGTGCAGGGGTTGTGACAGGGTGTTGATGAGTCAAGGATTCCCCAAGGAAACTATAGGGATGAAAACACGCTGCAAGAAGAGGGTGAAATTTCTGAACACGGAGTGTAAGTGGCTGCTCCCATCGCAGGAAAACCATCCGCCTCCCCAAATTTCATGCTTCCGGATGCAGGGGTTGGGGCAGGGCATTGAAGTGTCAGGGATTCCCAAAGGAAAGTATAGGGAAGAAGACATGCTGCAAGCTGAGGGTGAAATTTCTGAACATGGAGTGTAACTGGGTGCTCCAATCACAGAAGGATTATCCGCTTCCCAAATTTCATGCTTATAGGTGCAGGGTTTGGGGCAGGGCATTGATCAGTCAGGGATTAGCCAACACAAATATAGGGATGAAAACATTCTGCACACTGAGAGTGAAATTGGGTGCTCCAATCACAGAACGAGTATCCGTTTCCCCAAAATTCATGCTTGTAGGTGCATTGTTTGGCTCAGGGCGTTGATCAGTCAGGGATTCACCAATGCAACTATTGGAATGAAAACATTCTGCACGATGAGGGTGAAATTTCTGAACATGGAGTGTAAGTGGGTCATCATTGGCATCCTTCAGTATCGAAAGACTATGGTATCGTGCTCTGATTGTAGGTCCTGAAACAGCATCTAGTGTGGCTAAAAAGGCCAATTTGAGAGTGGCAATCCCTTTCACACTGAGGACAATAAATTCCGTCCCCTGCCCAGGCTCCAGGTTTTGCTGCTTTCAGGTCTGTCTCTTTGCTTCAGACTGCCAAACACGTGTCTCTTCCAGTTGGAGAAGGCCATGCTGGGTCTTTTGCCTCCACGCTGAACGATTGGAGGTCAAGGTTTCCCAGCATTTGATGTCCATTCCCAAGGCCTTTAGATCCCTCTTGCAGATGTCTTTGTATCGCAGCTGTGGTCTCCCTTTAGGGTGCTTTCCCTGCACTAATTCTCCATATAGGAGATCTTTTGGAATCAGCCATTCTCACGACATGCCCAAGCCAGCGTAGACGCAGCTGTTTCAGAAGTGTGAACATGCTAGAGATTCCAGCATGTTCCAAGACTGCGTCATTTGAGACTTTGTCATGCTAGGTGATGCTAAGTATACGTCGGAGACAGCGCATATGGAAGGTGTTCAGCTTTCTCTCCTGCCATGCATAAAGGGTCCAAGACTCGCTGCAGTACAAGAGTGTGCTCAGGACGCAAGCTCTATAGACCTGGATCTTTGTATGTTCCGTCAGCTTCTTATGAAGCCACACTCTCTTTGTAAGAGACAAGGAGGGAGCTATGGACGTCCTGCCCCAACCTCAGCATTTCGAAGCATGAAATTAGGGGAGGCGAATACTCCTTATGTGATGGGAGCACCCACTTCCACTCCATGTTCAGAAATTTCACCCTCAGCTTGCAGCATGTCTTCATCCCTATACTTTCCTTTGGGAATCCCTGACTCATCAACACCCTGCCCCAGCCCCTGCACCCGGAAGTATGAAATTTGGGGAGGCTGATTTTTTTTTTTTGTGATGGGAGCACCCACTTACACTCCTATGGAAATGGGACAAAAGTCATCTTCTCCCAAGGAGCCGCCATCAATAACCTGCAGCACTCAGGATATCACAGTAACCATTTTGGGACTATGGCAGTCCTGGTGCTGTGGGCTGCTTAGGATCAGGATGTAAACTCTCAACAACAGACCTACTGCAGCACCTCAAATGAAGGAGAGGGAAATGAAGCTCAAGCCCAGCTTTCACTGCCCTGTCAGCTTCAATGATCTCTCTACTCTCAGCTTGCCTGAGCTGAGAGGATGTGGGACAAAATGCCAATCACTTTGACGCCTTGAGGCCATACTCACTCTTAAAATAATCATATCATTTGATAGTTTTCAAACTGTTCTGTATAAATCCTGGCTTTGAACTTATTATTTCCTCTGTGAGAGATCACACACGGTAAACCTTTTAAGACAGCGTTTCTCAAAGTGGGGGTCGGGACCCCTTTGGGGGTTACCTAGAGCTTTCCTGTGGGTCGCTTAAAGACCCCTGATGCAGGGGGCCAGGTCAGGCTTGCCCAACCTCCGGCTGTAGCTGCATGCGCACTGGGGCTGACTGACAGCCTCGGGGCCCAATCCTATGCATGCCTACTCTGAAATAAATCCCATTATAGTCAGGGGGCCTTAACTCCCATGCAAATGTGGATAGGATTGCAGCCTCAGGGCCCAATCCTATGCATGCCTACTCTGAAATAAATCCCATTGTGTTCAATGTGTGCATAGAACACACATTTCATTTGTAACAATGAAAATACGTCCTGCTTATCGGATATTTACATTACGATTCATAACAATAGCAAAATTACAGTTATAAAGTAGCAATGAAAATAATTTTATGGTTGGGGGTCCCCACAACATGAGGAACTTATAAAGGGGTCACGGTGTTAGGAAGATTGAGAACCACTGTTTTAAGAGCTTGTCCACTACTACTGTTCTGCCACTGCAATGCATAGATACATAAAGCCATGTGTATTCAAGGACATGTGCTTGATTCACACAAGAGAGACACAATGCGACCCATATGGCTTTGCTGGTGCCTACCTTGCACTGTGCATTTCATGCAGGAATGTGACTCAGAATCTTCACCTTGGACTACCTTGGACTCCCAAAAGGACTGCACTCAACTCTTGATTTACATGGAGAATCCAAAAGGCTTCTTAGGCCTCATTAATATTTTGTTTGATCTCAAAACAAGCCATAAATTGTATCCAAAAGCCCCTACAGGGAACTTTCTGCAGATGAACATCAGTGGTGATCGGTAAGGTGTTTTCAATGGAAGGTTAAAGGTAAATGTGTCCCCCACAGGATGCCCTGCGAGTTGTGACAGATCCTAGGGAGCAATGCTCATCTCTGGTACAAAACCAATGAGCCAGCATTATCTGAAGACATTTTCATGGTCATGTGGTTGAAATGACTAAATGCCAAAGTGGATGGATTGCTTGGACCTTCCCACCAGAGTGGTACCATTTATCCATTTCTGTTTACATGTTTTTGAACTGCTAGGTGGCTGGGGGTGGTGAAGGGTGGTGGTGAACTGCTAGTTGGTGAAGGGGGTTAACCTCCATCAAACTCATGTTTTCTGCTGACAAGGACAACATCTTTAACCACTGAACCACTGCAGCCCCTTGTTTTTCTTGGAAGCTTGTCTGCTATTACAGATTTTCCTACTGGGAATTTCTGATAAATTTCCAAGAAACCTAAAGTTCCATGGAACAGTGTTTGAAAACCACTGGATAGGAAATGTAGGCTTAAACTGATTTATTTACAGCCATGAGCTTCATAGTATTTGAATAATGTAACAGGAAGTCATTTATCTTCACTATAATTTTTATCAGACATGTTGTCAATTCATTTCAAAGAAGATGCATTCTTTCAAATGATATTCATCCATGGGAGCTATAAATCATTTCATTATTTAAAAAATTAAAGGCAAAAGTCAGTGTGTTTATAAAATTGTGCCACTGTTCTACTGGGAAAGGATTGCTGGGGTCAGGTCCTCTTAACTAAGACCTGTTTTAGATTTTGAATAAACTGTTTCTAGAAAATTTGACTTAACTCCTGAAAATAATACCTACCACTAGAAAGCACAGACAACTACATGGTATTCATGAGGGGAAGGATGAAGTTTTGTAACCTGATCTCCAGCATGATCTCCAGTAGTAAAATCAATCTATCTACTGCATTCTTATGAACAGTTTCATTTAGCACTGGTATGTTCAAGATGACATTACATTTTTTTCCTCAGGAAAGAAAATAACATTTTACGTGCAGCTTGAATCCTAAGAGGCTTCTGTAAGGAATATACCTTCTGCTGAGATACAACATTAATTCATGTATGTAGCTCAGTTCAGCAACTGTCTTTCAGATAATGGTCTTTTTCAGCCAACCCATATATACCAGGGATTGACCTTTCCTGGTTAAGACCTTCTGAAGACAAAACATGTATTCTACTGCTGACTTCTTTACCTCCCCAAAGGTTGGATTCATAGCCTCTATCCCATAAGAATGCCAATTCCCATATTGTGATGAAGGACAGAAAGACCACTATATTGTGATTGAGGAAAGTAAGCAATCCTATACACAACTTACAATGAGAACACTCCATTAAACTCAGTGGGTCTCTTTTCTAAGTGGACAGACACTGGATTGTTTTATAAGATGACATGCTATCAACAAATCTATCTTTAGAAATACTTAGAAAAAAAAGTCCATTAGAATACCATGATGGTTTACTTTAAAAATAATGCACTGCAGTGCAAAGGCTTCTTAGGTTGTAATCCTATGCACACTACTCTATGACAGGAGACATGTAGTACTAGACAAATCCGTAGCACCAGGATATCCACAATGCTGTAGTGACTGCTGTGGTATCCTGAGTGCTACATGTTGCAACTGGTGTCTCTCTTTTGTTTCCTTCCTGGGATAAGGAAAGTTGCCCCACAATGGGCTACCCAATTCTGTAGTAGCCCTTCAGCTGACAAAGAATCAAGAGCTTCTGTGTCATGCTAAGAGGCCTGACAAAGGATTCAGTGGAGCTGAGCTCTACCACTTCCACCTTCGTCCTGTTCCACTCCTCCTACCATCACTCTTTCTCACCCCTCTCCCACTTCCTCTGCTCCAGAACACATCCTCCTTTCCCCATACCCCCCTAATTGTCTCTCCACCATAACTACTGAATAGCAGAGTGCTAGTACTAGACCAGCGCTAGTGCAGTACTAGTGCTGAATCAGCTCCATTGAATACAATGGAACTTACTTCTGAGTAGCTATAGGACTATTTGGGTTATAGGACTATATCTAAATAGCCCTATTGTTATATGATTATATAGATATAGGACTATATCCAATTGGACCTAGAGCATAGGACTGTGCTGCAACTGTGTTTGCTCTCGCTCTCTCTCTTAATTATTTGAGAATTTGAAGCAAAGAGGTAGCATATGTGCAAAATATTTTTGTCTATTTTTTAATCCAATTATTTGTATAGAAAATGATTGGGAATAAAACAGGAACTTGCACAAATATTAGAAATAGCAGTCACTACAGTTTCCACAGGAATCAGGCATGTATGTACATTATTTTTTTCAGTGGCAGACAAGATGTCAAGTGCCATATGTTTCACTGAACTCAACAGTACAATGGAATTTCAGTGTGGCTAAACTGAACACCTGCGTTGTTTCTTCAGAACCAACACATTTTGACCTGACATTGGGGTAAATATAAATAGCTAATTTGCACATATCAGCAATGGAAGCTAATACTGAAGTACATGTTTCTTGGCTCTCCTGCTGAAAGCAGGAGAATAGCACTGCATTTTAAACAGTGCAAAGCAAAGGCACGGGACACTGATAGGAAAGTGCTTCTCATGACAATGTGCATTAATAGCACAAATAGAACCTGGATGTATACATCCAGAATTTTAGTCCTCTGAACAATACAGACAGTCTTCACTTACAGAATGTAGGCTTCCTACCTGTTATTAAATTATTATTACTACTCAAGAGTGTTATGTATACCAAAATCTATGTATACCAAAGTGGAAGAAATTGCACTGTTCAGTATTATTAAACCATCACTCAACCAACAGTACTTCTATACTGCTTTTCAACAAAAAGTTCACAAAGTGGTTTACAGAGAAAATGAAATTATTTATGAAATAACTAAAATTATTAATTCACACTTGTAGTTGGGTTTGGGGAAGGACTGTAGCTCAGTAGTAAAGAACATGATATTTCTTTCAAGATTCAACCCCTGCCAATTCCAGTAGGAAATAAGACAGACACTATGACTGATACTATTGAAATTTCTTGCCAATAGCCAATAAGAGTAAGCTGTTTATATTATCAACATATAATACTCATTTATAGTATCAATATCATATATTGCATAAATTTTATGAATATTTAGGTTGGGCTTACTGGGCCACATATGCTTGGCTTATCTCCTTCCTTTCAGTAAAGGTGAGGAAGGAGTTGATTACACCCTACAGTTCTTCAGCCTCAACTAGGCTTTTTCCATCCTCCCTGGGCTCTGGAGTCTCCCAGTCAATTTCCAGCCCTCAGGCAGCTCCTCCATATAACCTGGCTGGGCTGGTTTGGTAGATGCAATGCAATCTGCTTATTCCAACTTATTTCAGCCTGCAAATCAATTCTTGCTTGATTGCGGTAGTATCTCAGACACATGGAATTAAAGCCCTACATTAATCACCTAGTTTCAGATAGAAATCTGAAAGTGTGCTATGGTGTTTTAGTGGGTTTTTAAGCAATGGCACTTGCAAAGTGACAAATACTGTATTTACAGTCTAAGGCACCATAGGATCTCATGCCCCCCATCTTAAAAGGCTTGTGGTAAAAAAGTTTACTTGCAATTCTAATGCACATGTTTATCTCAAGCCTTTTAAAATGTGGTGCAGGTCAGATTTGTGGTCAGGGGCTTCCCTTGCTGGCAGGTCAGAATGGGGAAGAAGTAAGGTAGCCATATCTGGAGGTTGGGGAAGGTGACAGGCTCTTGTCACCTCCCTCAACCTGCAGCTAAGACCACCTGGATTCCTTCCTTCTTCTCTGCTGGGAAGGGGACCTCTATGGAGGAAGTCAAGTTTCCTCACC
Source organism: Cryptoblepharus egeriae (assembly GCA_030015325.1). Classification (NCBI taxonomy): domain Eukaryota; kingdom Metazoa; phylum Chordata; class Lepidosauria; order Squamata; family Scincidae; genus Cryptoblepharus; species Cryptoblepharus egeriae. The sequence goes on along the minus strand of JAREYC010000005.1, from coordinate 3,922,409 downwards.
CTGGGCTCTGGGAATCCTGTTTTTGGTCAGAGCCTGGGATGGAGGGGAGATGGTCGTCCCTGCAGCTCAGGTGCTGAGAGTCATGCTTGTTTGGGAGTCTCTCAGTGTCTGGGCTGGAGTGAAGTTAGTCCTCCCTCCAGCCCAGGCAGTGCATTAGATTCTAGCCTATTTCTGGACCAGAAATACTAAAGCAGGGCAGGGCAGAACAAAGAAGTACCGTAAATACTCAGATCCTTTTCTCCCAGCCACACACTTACCTTTCTCCTCACCCACCCACCTACTTAGCTTTCCTCCCACCCAACCACCTACATTTTTCCTAGGCACCCTTACCTACCTTTATTCCAGCCACCCACCTAGAATCATAGAATCATAGAATTGGAAGGGACCTAATCCAACCTACCTATCTTTCCCCTGATACTTCCTCCAGTGATCATCTGTTCCTGCCTTCCTATCAGAGATTTCTCCAGCCTCCCTTGGCTTCCCAAGGGCACATTAACCTTTCCTGCCTCATGGCTGGAACATTCTGCTGTTCACCTAGTCTTAAAATTGGTTCCAGAATTTTTCATGCCACAAAAACAGTAAACTAGCACTCCTCAGACTCAGAGATACTTGGCTTGGTGACTCAAACATGGAATTTGAGTCAGTGGGGCTGACTCACTGAAGTGTTTTTCAAGATTTTAACACGTGATTTGCAAATTAGCAAATCAGCACAAAATGTGAATTTTTGCAACTCAAATCCGAGTCATTCATGAATTTTTACAACTCAAATCTGAGTTATCAAAGTCGATTTCCCAACAGTACTTTCTTCTGCCAGTTGCATTTTCTGTATAGTGTATAAGCTTTCTCTTGTTTCTGTAGATGATTACCTTGGAAAAGCAAAATCTGTAACAGCGTCTGGATTTTAAGGTAAGAGCCCTTGCGGCATTCAGTTGTCTTCTGTTTTTCTGAAGACAAATTCCGAACAGATGCCCAAGGTACAGAGGAGATAGTTAGCCAGTGAATCCCACCAATTATTGGCTATACTGAAACTTTTGATAAAGGATACAGCTATATTCACATCAGTTTCAGAACCCTCATCCCTGATGTATTAATTTATGTTCTTAGACATGTTTTTGTTACACCTACCTGCATACAATTTTCTGCAATCAGTTAAATGAAGGTGAGACATTCATTAGGTAATGACATATCTGCTTTTTTGCTGGTTCTGTTTGCATTTTTCAGGCTGAAGCTTTTTTACACCAATTGGAATTCTTCACTGGTTCCTAAAGGCTTAGGATCTGGCCCAGGGATATATGCAATTAAAAGATAATTACCTCCTCTCACCCAGGTGGCACACTGAGGTGATACCAGCTCCTTTTATTCAACTGTGACTCAACAGGAGGTAGCTTCATACAAATCATATCTATTTGAATTCATAGATTAAAATTATACTTTTCTCCTTGCAGTATAAATGCCAGCTGCCGGAAACAAGGTGCTTACTCAGTGTGGGTGACTGCTTAAGATGACACTATATATATATATATATATATATATATATATATATATATATATATATATATATAGGTCATAGAATAACCTCCTTCCATAGCCATAAAAATGATTTCTTTCAGTCAGGTATAAGGCACAGATAATCACATTTTATTTCCTTTCTTATCCTGAAGTAATTGGCAGACAGGACTGGATGGTGGAATGAAGTATGTCAGTATGAATCACATGTGTGAAAGTGATAAAAATAGGGGGAAAAGTTGTATAGATGTTAGAGAGATTATTCACCTTGGATATGTATTTATCTAAGAATTTATCTAAGTATTTATCTAAGAATTGAGGGCCATATGAAAATATACCATATCATCATGTTAAGAAGAAATTGTTGTTATTTTAATGTCTTAAAGACAAATAAACATGTTTTGATTTTAACCTTAAAGTGTATGATATGCAACTGTCAATTCATGTGTGTGTGTGTGTGTGTGTGTGTGTGTGTGTGTGTGTGTGTGTGTTGTTTGCACAATCCTAACCAATTTCCCAGCTCAGGAGTAAGAACAATGCAACTCTGATGTAAAGGAACCCATACCTGCCTTACCTTGAAGCGGTCTCCATGACTGTCCCCTAACTGCAGGATGCTACATATGCCCCCCCCCCCCCCCCGGTATAGCTATGCTGGTGCCAGAAAGTTTATTAGGATTTCACCCACAAAAGCTTATCAATATTGTGTTTTATATGGTTGGATACTTGTGGCAGCTAAAATGCAGATAACTGTATCCAGCCTTATAAAATGCAATGCAAACATGCCAAGGCATATAGGAATAGGGGTTCCTTCATCACAAAAGCAGTATGAACAGGAGATTACGTTATGACATTTGAGCACATACTTTGCATTCTGCAGAGACTGCACACAAATTGTGTTATCTTCTTCCAAGGTGTGATGGGAAAAAACCAAGATGGAGCATTTTAACATCCCAACTTTATTGGAGACTGTGCTGACAAAAAGCATCCCATCACTACCCCATCCTGGCAAGTGCAGAATTTCCATAAGTGCTTGTTTCATTTGTTGTAAAACTTTTCATAAAAAAGGAAAATTCTGTCCCAGATATTTCCTGATAATTCTGTCTCTCCTCACCATTCACCTTGTATCGTACTTCCTGTTTTGAAATTGAAAGACTGTTTTTATCATTAAGATAACAGTCAGTAAAATAAATTTCAGCTCATCTGTCAATCATCTCAATCTATCTATCCAATTGATATACAATTTTGTCTCTTAAAGAAGCCCATAAAAAGTGGCATAGATGGGGGATGCAGGGGGTGGCAACTGCACCAAGCAACAAGCTTGCTGGGGTTGCTAATTTAATATTAGTGGCCAAGCTGAAGTTGACATTAGTGGCCAAAACTGTGAAAACCTTAGGTATGTATGGCATGGGACTTGACACAGGACCAGACATGGGAATTATTTTAGCCTAACCAACCAAGCAGTTCAAAAGAATGTCAATGCAAGCCTGGAATGCAAGCACTTCGGTGGGAAGTTAATAGCGTTCCGTGTACCTTGGCATAGTCATACTGGCCACATGACCATGGAAACATCTTTGGACAGTGCCGGCTCTTTGGCTTAGAAATGGGGATGAGCACCACACTCTAGAGTTGGTCACAATTAACAGTACAACCTGTGGAAGATACCTTTACCTTTAATCGTAGGTTAGGATTGCGCTGTCAGTTTCTCATCTTGCTTTATAGGTTGTGAAATTGGGGGCAATTTTGGGTGGATATGCTAGGACTACATTGCAGGGGCATCTCAGTAGCTACCCTCCAAACAGCAACCCCATCTTTCCTCTCATAATAATTCAATGATGATGCTCTACATTGTTATATAATGCTCTTCTAAGGGAGTAGATGCAAACAATCTCTCCTGCCAAATTTGGTCTAGGTACACCAATTGTTTACCTTGGGACTAACAGTCTAATTTTATTTACCACCCCCTCCACTGGTCCACTTCATCTGGAAAAGGTAAGCTCACCCCTGCTTTGAAAGTGGTTTCAAAGGGAAAATTGGATTTAAATACCCCTGCATAAGCCTCCTGCTCTGCAATGGGTCTCCTCTGACATGTGCCATCAATTTCAGAAGTGCATGTCTGAGAAGAGAAAGGGGCAGAGAGTAGAGAGGATCCATCATGCACAATCACTGCTGTATCTCCCCTGCATTGACCCACCCCATTGCTCCCCTCCATGTCCAGTTTTGCCCTTTCTCTGTTCCAGTACCAACCTGCCTCCTCCATCTTCCCCTGTCACCTTACCTTCCTATGCCAGTGGTAGGAGCTCCATCACGCCACATCATACTACTCAGCATGCTGCTGGAAACCACTTTACAGATGCTTTATAGTAATAGCTTCAGCCCATATGACTGGGCTGTAACTATACTGGTGTAATGGAAAAGCTTCACCTAAGTTATTTCACTAGTCACTGATACAATTATGCATTCCCTTCACATTCCCCCAAGAGAAACCCTTAACGTTTGAATTTTGCTTTAGGCAAAATTTTGGTTACATCTGTAATTAGTGAGAAGCATATAAGAAAAAAAGGATGACCTTATGAGTTATAGATGTCATAGGAGCGTTGGTAACTGGGTATAAGTAATGGAATTTTTCTCAGATATTTAGGGTTGTGCGCAGTTTTTTTAAAAGTGTTCAACCTGACAGGTGCATTGGCCACAGAAGTATTCATCAATGCTTAGTCCAAAATACACAGCTGTAAAACACCATATGGGTGGCACTGAGCCAACCAGCAAACACATAGAAAACAAGAATTTTTGAAATTCTCACTAAAAAACCCACATATTTAATGTAATCTAATAAGTTTGCTCTTAGCTTAATTCTTTATTGGTCAACCAAATTAGGCCTTGTGCAGTAAATAAATACATAAATAAAAATTATGAAATGAGTGCAGTGAGGCATGAGCAAGCAACACCCTCCTTATTTCTGTTTTGCCCTTCATATGCACCACAGTGCCAAGAACAGAGATGGAAGGGCTTTAGTGCCAACACTCCGTGAAGTCTCCAGTCTCTAATCTCTTACCTTAATGTACTTTCACACAAATAACAGGAATGATGAGTGGGTGCTTGCCATACAAAGTTGGTGGAAGTTTAATTTTGCTATAGTTTTCCAAAATCCTCTCATTTTTTCCTCCATTATTTTAAATTTCAGTGCAAACAAGAAACAGATCAACAGCACCCTGGTTCATATTATGTCTAGTGGTCCAAAATGACATAACAGATCAATTTATTCTTAAATATATTCTTAAATATGCCTTTCCATGATACATATATTAATTTTGTCACTAGTTGGGTTGTCACTAGTAAAATACCTCATAAGTTTTTTTTCTATTTTACTGTTACTCTTCCAATGGGATCTTTTGACAAATCATAGGAAAAGGGAGATTTGGATAAATGTAATGACATTCCAGTTCCTTGCCCCCATCCATAGTCTTCTTTTTGTGGTGTGAAGTGGCTTTTAAAAAAAATTAAGCCCATCATAAGTCTAGTTACAGGCTTACTTACATGCATAGTTTGGTCTTAAAGCAAAACTTACAGAAATAAGGCATTACAAAAATATAAACTCACAGTGCTGCTATGTTTTGTTGCTTCATTTGCAGTGCTATAGTATGTATCTCTATATCTGTGGATATAAGGCCACCAACCCCCAGTGGTAAGAGGCAATGGGCAAAATCCAGAAGTGCACTTAGGTTACTCTAATTATCTCTGGGCTGACCCAATTGCAAGACAGGCCATCCTAGCTATTCTGGAAAAGGCTTGAGGCATTCTCAGGCAACATAAGCTGCTGCAAGACAGGTGGACATGGGCTGCCCTAACTGGGGAAGCCTAGGCAGCTTAGGAGAGGCACGTTGAGGGCATGTTTAGCATTTACTTTGTATTCATGCAGAATACAGAGCAGTTACTCCGTATTCAGAGTCTGTTTCCAGTGCTTCCAGCTTCTCCAAGTTATACCACCTCAGGAGCAGGTATAGTAGTGAGTAGACCCATAGGTGTCCATGATAAGGCAGAGTAAGAATGGCCTTACTCTGCCTTATCATCTGAGTTCTTGGCCAGCCTAGCTGCAACCCCTGCCTCTCAACTTCAGGATATGGCACAACTACGGCAGCCCACTAATCTGGGGATACAGCAGGCCCCTTGAATTGCTGTAGCCTGTACTGGCAATCTCATCAGGGACTCCTTATAAGGCAGACACCACAGCTGTTCCTTGTTCAGAGTGATCTGAGGGGGTTCTCCTCAGGAGCAAGCCCTCCCCAGGTGTCACTGTCTTGGTGCCTACTGGGCGTGCTCTGGAGCAGTTAGGGCATCCCAGGTTTCCTGGCTCTCTGGATGCAGCATAACTTTCTGCTCTGGATTCTGAATCGTTGGGCAAGCCCAGCTAGGGCACTCCTCACTCCCCTAACTCTGGATTGTGCCCAGTTGTGCCCAATAAGAGATCATTAGGGCAACCTATTAATGGAAGAGGACATATTTGAGTAGCAACCCAACCATATTCTGCACAAGAGCAGGCCAGCCAGATGGATTGTCCTGTTTAGAGCAACCTATTAGTTAATGGAAGAGAACATGTTGGAGAAGCAACCCTACCATATCCTGCACATGAACAGGCTGGCCAGATGGCCTGTCCTGTCTACAGTGCGGAGCATGAGTTGGATTGCCCACAATTTGAAGTAAGAGGATTTATTTCACTTTACCCCATGTCATGTAGCAGCCTCTTCAATGTGGATACTCAATGTGGCTCAGATCTGTACCAGCAAAATCACTGGTGCAGGGTCAAGCAGTCTGGTGAAATGCCCTGCTTAGGGAAAGGCACTCGGGACTATGTACCCGAGACTATTCCACCCTCTTTGGCCAATCCATTCCATGCCCACCCAACTATTGCCCTGCCCTCTGTCCTCAAATGCCCACATTCCACCCCCAACTGCTCTTTAACACACCTGTGCCAGCCTCCCAGCAAACCTATCTTGTGCTGTGATGGGATACAATGGGACCAGCTTATGTCCTTACTCCAGTTGCTGCAAAGATAATTTATGGTACAAGCATTGTAAGATTTGGGAGCCTGCTGTGCTGCCATAAGGTATTGGATTACAATCGGAAATTCTAGGTTCAGTTACTAGGAAGTTTAATTAAAGGATCTTGGGTTAGCAAAACCCACAGCAAAACCTGTGCCTGACTGAAACCTCAGAGAGCTGATGCAACTTCACGGAGACTGTACAACAGTAAGCTCTAACTCTGGATCAGTGCTCTAACACTGTATCAGGCAGCTGTATTGTCCCTCTGCTGGCACTTCAGATTTGTTGGGCTCTGTAAAGAGCCGATTAAACACTCTCAAATTAACTATATCTGCAATGTACAGGACAGACAATTATCTGATTTTACAGCACTTGCTATATTCAGCTAGTTAATACAAGAGTAAGTCTACTGCCAAGTTTTAAATCATTTGGCAGCTTAGGAAGAAAAAAATTCAATATTTTTATCGTGTTGGTACTAGGGACAAAACAAACCCAGCTATTTGTTTGGGATGGAATGGCTTGTGTCTGACTGCTGACAGATTTTTCAAGTTGTTTTTTTCCTGCTTTTTCACAACACTTGCCTAGAAAGACTGATTCAGTGTTCATTTTTCTTGTTTCTGTTGCTTTGTATTCCCTCAGCTGGTGTATATCACCACAGAGCTCTCAAGTGTTCTGTAGTGGAGCCCTATTCATTCACTGAAAGGGAAATCAACACATCAGGGTGACTAGATCCTAAAATGTACGATATGGTCACCCAAAAGTCCTATATTTTGTCCTACATTTTTTAAAATGGGACTTCGCTGGCACAAGCCTCCACTTGGGAAAGTGAAATTGGAGGCATGTGCTGGTGAGGTCAGGAGGGGATGCTCCACTCATGGAGAAGCACTGTCCATCAGAGCCTTTAGGAAGGAAAAGACTGTGCGCATATGCGCACAGTAACTCTTTTAAAAATGGCTGCTGCAGCTGGCTGAACATAGCTGTGCCAAGTTGCAGCAGCCTGTATCTACCCCCCAGACCCCCAAGCACCCTCCCACCCCACCCCCAGATGGCCAGGCACTTGGCTATTGGGACGGACAGTCCGGTCCAATAGTAAAAAACCAGACAAGTCCAGCCAATTCCAGCTATCTGTCAACAATTCCCTGTCAACAAATGGGGTTGGGAATCAGGGTCCCACCATAAAGTCTTGTTCTCAACCACCATGGAACTCAATGGCCCCAACTGAATAGAGCCTATCTATCCAGGTTACTATATCCTCAATAGATGGAGACTATGAATTTCATGTAGAGGAGTACATTCACATTTTGGGATTTGAATGCATGAAGTTCAAGACCAAGGTCAATTTGTGCTTTCTTCATGTGTGTTACTTTCTGCACAAATAAATGTATGCAGGACATAATAAAATACGTAAATGTTAATAAGAAATATCAGTTAATAAAAAATGTTCTGTCATTCAAAGATTCAGTCAAACGGACTGTCAGGTAAAAAGCTCTCACATAGGAAGTCCTCTACCTGAAACTTAATAGAGCTGCAATTTTCTTCCATACCATGTTGGCTTGCCATGAACTGTCTGAAAGTTTATAATAAAATAATAAAAAGAAACACAAATGCAAGTACTGCAGATGAATGGTAGCAATACTCAGTAGTCAACCACCATGTGCCTTATCTCCATTCCTCTCTTCCCAGAACAAGAGCCATTTGTGGGTTCCTGAGGAATAGTTCCACTAGAGACGGTAAGTGTTTGGAGATGGCATTATGACACTCACAATGCCACATGATTAAAGCAGGGATTTGTATACTGTACCTATAAGTGCAGTGGCCTCCCACCTACATGACTCCCCTTCCTATGTAGGGTTGCCATAATTCTCTTCCACAAAACCACGAAAGGATCCCCTATCAAACTTTCCAGTATATGAATGCAGTCCCTGAAAACAGGGACAGTCCTGGCTTTCAGGGACATATTCCAATCCTATTCCTAAGGTGCAGACAGGGAGAATGTATGGAATCATTGATTTTCTGACTGGTTAACATATACGGCTGGTTGTAGTCAGTGTGCTGGGTTACAGATTTCCCGAGGAAAAGGGGGTCTTTCCTGATCTGTGCACATTAAAAAAAATTAAAACAAAAACAACAAAAAACATTTGAAGCATCAAGGGAAAAGGTGCAACTGAGTGACAGTATTTCCTGTGATGAAGAAAATAAATTTTAAAAATAAATTTCACATGCAGAGTGAATGCTGCAGGGAGTTCCTTGGAGGCTCCTGCGTGAGGTTTTTGAAGGAAACAGGGAAAGACAACATTCATACGATTTTTCCACCCACTCTTCATTCCCACAGGCGGTTTTAAAAATCTCTTATCCATGCTATGGTTGCAGTGGGACTCTGGTCATTGTCTGCCTGACTGGGCAGAACTGAACAGAGGAGAGTACTTTCAAAAGAACACAGCTTGTGGTTTCATTATAGAGAAAAACTATAAATGGGCAACAGCTTGCAGGTTGTTTGTAAAGTGTTGCAGTTCTACCTGTCTTCCTGGAATTTTCTAACTTTTGTCAAAGGTCATGCTAAGCCTTGGAGAGAAATATAAACAAGCAGGGGGTTATTAAAACTTCTCATGTTCCTGTCCCATGTCTTCAGAGATTCCCCCTATACTGTTTTCCAATGCCAAGGGAATGACTGGGTCAGATAAAAGCATTTACACTTGAGAAATGAAGTGAGCAGCACATATAGTTTGAGGCACATACAGTTTGAGGAATTTCAGTAGCTCCAAATGCTGTAATATGTTATGACCAGCATTAGAACCACACTGAATTTAATTTAAAAAAAAAAACCAGAATCCCTGATCCTTCTACACTTAGTTATGACAGGCAACCAAATCTTATCCAAGTTCCCCCATACCTATAGAACAGTGGTGGGTTTCAGGGAGTTCTCAAAGGTTCTGTAGAACTCTTTGCTAATGAGCACCTGGTTCTGAGAACGGTTACTAATGGGACATAGGACCTGTTGTTCTATGGACATGGAACCTGTTGTTAATTTAGGTTATTAGAACATAGAACCTGTTGTTAATTTATTTGAATCCCACCAGTGCTATAGAATGGTGCTAGCATGAGATCTGCAGCATCCTACTGGGGAATTTAGAAGGTTGGTGGTTTTCTTGTGTAAGAGAGCATTTGTCCTCTTGCCACAAGGAAAGCTCCAGCTGCGGTTAAGGGTCAACCCCAGCTGCAGTTATGACCTGTACCGACAATATCAAATAGTCCAAGTCTGTGTTATCCCTGTTGGTAGGTCAGGCCTGAGAAGGGAATAGGATACGGAGTGTTCCAGAGTCACCAGTCCCATCTCCTCCAGGACCCAATCAGTAAATTTCCCATAGTGAAAATGGCCAAATGACTTTTCTTTGAAAGAGTTGAAGTTACCACATTGACTCAAGTATTTTTCACATGCAACTTGTGAGTCAGCGAGTTTGAGTCCAAGTCATTCGAGTCAAATTCCCAACACTGTCTATTACTACCATGCATTATGACTCATTATGACTCATTTATGAGCTCTACTGATTTCCACACTAATTTTTCCTGAAAATGTGTCATAAAATGGGAAAAGCTTTGATATTTCTTTATAATATATGTGAATATATTTAGGAAAGCATTTTTTATCTACAAGTGTGAAAGGAATGTATGACTTTTGACTATTGTGTAGAAGAGCAAATTTCAGAAGGTGCAGCTTGTTGTATTTTTTGTTAATTAAGATGTTTTTATTATTATTTTAATAGAGGAAATAAATGTAAACAAATATATACACATATATACACACATATCTTATGCATATTCCACAGTTACATCACACACATGCACATTCCCTATGTATAATTCTATTTCTGTTTATATCCTCTGTATCTTTTTCCCCAATTTCCCTCCCCTTCCCCCCTTACCAGCAACTCAACACAAAAAAGGAGGACTATTACTTAATCACCTGAGAACACCTCAAATTATTTTTGACCTCCTTTTTGACCTCTCTGCAGAAATTTCCTCTTCCATACAGTTATTAAAAGTCCAGGATTTCTAAAGTGACCCAGTTTGTCCATCCCTGATTTAGAGCAACATCTCTCTCCTCTACCATCCCAACATGAAAGACATGACCAGGTGGATATATTTTTTTTGGAAACTTCCTTTTTTAAATATCATTCATAGAATCATAGAATCCTAGAGTTGGAAGGGACCTAGTAGGTCATCTAGTCCAACCCCCTGCCTGCAGCAGGAAATCCCCCTAGAACATCCCTGACAGGTGCTCATCAAGCCTCTGCTTAAAGATCCCCAGTGAGGGAGAGTCCACCACCTCCCTTGGCAATCTGTTCCACTGCTGAACCGCTCTCAGGAATTTTTTCCGGATATCCAACCAGAATCTCATTTCTTGCTGTTGTACCCATTGGTTCTAGTTCTGCTTTCAGAAGCAGCTATGAACAAATGAGCCCCTTTCTCCCTATGACAGCCCTTCAGGTATCTGAAGAGGGCAATCATATCTCCTCTCAGCCTCCTCTTCTCCAGAATGAACATCCCAAGTTCCCCCAACCTTTCCTCGTAGGGCTTCCCTTCCATCCCACTGATCATTCTTGTCGCTCTCCTCTGGACTTGCTCCAGTTTGGCTGCATCTTTCTTAAAGTGAGGTGTCCAGAACTGAACACAGTACTCAAGGTGAGGTCTGACCAATGCTGAATAAAGAGGAACTAGAACTTCTCGCAACTTGGAATTTACAGTCCTACAGCAAGCTAAAATGGCATTTGCCTTCTTTGCAGACACATCACACTGCTGACTCATGTTCAGTTTGTGATCCACGATGACTCCAAGGTCCCACTCACATGTTGTGCTGCTACTACTTATTCCAGTAGTACTTATTCCACTACTAATGATCCATCTTTTTTCACCTGATATCTTTTAGCTACAGGATCTAGAAATTTATATGCACAAAGTATGTGATGCAATACACTTTTAGCTTCAGTATATGTTCTGAAAGCAATCAAGTGACAGTCAAGTCACCAAAATGATTAGGCTTAATATTTTATTTTGAGTGAAAGACCATTTCTATAATATACACTGCACAAAAACTTCAGAATGAATGGAACTCCAGAACATGGTTTTCATTACAACTGTTATATAAGCTGATTCACTCAGCAGTTTATCACATTTGTTTCAAAAAGGCTCTTCTCACCTTTTTCGCTGCAACAGCAAATTGGGCCACTTTGTAGGTCATACGCTTATCATGGCAGCTTAGCAAAAGCATTCCTTTTGTCAGATTGTTTACTTTCAAGAACTTTGCTAAAAATTGTCTGCATATTACATAAATGGAAGACTGTAAAAAAAAATAAGCTCAATTTCTGGACTCAGCAGTGGTGGAAGAATTTTAAGAAGATCTTCTCTCAGAGGCTTATTTTTATTTTATTAATGGTTTCCTTAGACTCATCTCAACCAGCAGGGCAACGTGTAGGGGACACTGTAGGGGACAGGTTGGGGGGAGTGTTCCTTCTTACTTTCAACAGCATTTCATCTGAAGTGTTGATGGACCTCTGAAATAAGGAGACAACTTTGATTAAAGTCAAGTAAGAAGATGATTTTGATTTTGCCTTAACACATTCTGCTCCCCCACAGAGCCAAATTGGCTCCCAGGATTTTTGGAAAAATGGGACCAATGAGAAAAACAAGTTAGATGCTCTCAACTGCAAAGTCTCTCAGCAATTTCAACTGAACATAGCCTAGTACTCGTTTTGTGGTTTTTCCAGTCATATCCATGCCACACACCTATTTATTTTGCCTGGCCTATGCAGTTATATTGTTTGTGTACAGCTTCTTGGATTTGTTTCTTTTGCAAAGAGGGATATGGACAGGAAATTAGTCTTGGGGAGAGTGAGTAGAGGAGGTTGGACAATCACATGACTTTGCAAATAATTTTTTTTAAAATTCACATTACATACTGAGCCAGCTTTTATCACTTTCAGTGTTGGGAGCTACCTTTTGGAGCACTTTTAAGCACCAACTGCACAGGTTCAGGAGCCATTCTGGGAGCCTTGCACTGTCCTGGACTGACCTTCCACACCAGCCTAAGCACATTTGCTTACTCATGAGTAAATGAGGCTGTGCAAGTTTCACTATTAATAGGGTTCAATGCTAGGGGAAGCGTGGAAGAGAAACTTCCTTCTGGGGTGATTTGTGGGGGCTGCATTCATTGGATCAGAATGCTTCTGATGTCCTTGGATTGCATTCAGCCTGCCCTTTCCAATGGACTATGGCACTTTTGCCTATGTACTCATGAGTAAAGCCACAATAGACATTTCTTTTTCTTTCCCACACAGCTCTATGAATATTTTTAAGTTTTAGTTTTTTTACCATAACTTTTGATAGGAAGGTATGGATTTTTGCATTGGGTTCTGCTCTTCATTACAAATCCAATGACATGTGACATGAGGGGGTAGTACACACCATAGCAAACTTGCTTTTTTGGGGTGCTACTCCAGTGCACATTTGGGCATGTCACCTGGTACAGGCCACACACACCACCACACTCCCCTAGCTAGGCACCTGGTTGACCCACACACACTAAGGCCCAACTGCTTCATGGTCGCAAAGGTGGAGAGAACTTCACTCTTTCCTGACCACCTTATCCCTCTCCTTAGCCTGGCTTACACACAAATACACAACCACACACAAAAGTTAAGGATTTTATATACCAGGATCCCCCACTTTCTGATGGTTCTGCTCTTTCAACACCTTTCAATTATACCCAAAACTCATTAATTCAACATATGCTCCACTCTCTGCTGGTATAAAGGCTAAAATTGTCTTGCCTGATGTTGATCTGCATGTGACATGGCAATCAAACCGTTTTTGCTATTTCCTTATAACTTTCTTCAGTAAATAACCATCATTCAAATACGTAAAATATTTGTTGCCCATTCATGCCCTTGTTCATTTTACTGTAAGTTATGTATTTTGCCATATGTTACTAAATATGTGTTATTTAGGCTTTTGATATTTATTTCTTTTTTAGTGGCCATTTTGCATTTGCAAGATGAAATAGAATGGGTTCTACTTTTCAGTGGTTTACACTTTTGGTCTCTGCTGTGGTCTCAAACATGTCCAATAATTGGGGGATGCCTGTAGATCATAGAATCATAGAGTTTGAAGGGATCTAGGGTGCAATCCTAACCATGTCAACTCAAAAGTAAGCCCCATTGTGTTCTATGGGTCTTACTCCCAGGAAAGTGTCTTTAGGATTGCAGCCCTAGTAAGTCATCTAGTCCAACCCCCTGCCTGTAGCAGGACATAGATATAGATAGATAGATTAAACTGACCACTATTTTCTTCCTTCTGAGTAGACATGTATAGGCTTGCATTATGTATTGTTTTATCCTAATTTTATAACTTGAGCCTTCCCACCAGGATAGGAAATTATTATTTTTAAATTATTTTAAAATTCAAAGCTGCTGCCAGATTGACAGCACAGACTACAGACCCACCATGTGTTGGGAGGGTGTGGTTTGAAATCTCAAGGACAAAGAACATTTGCAAGGTACAAATATAATAAGTTGTGAATATAGTTTTCAGTACTATTAAAGATTGATATGGTTAGTATGGTAACAAATTCAAAGACCTGGAGCACTTTCATATCTTGCCAGACCAGTAAAAATGTCCTTAATCTGTCTTTAACACCTATTTCTGTGCTTCTTGAATCCATTATTTTAACATTTCCAGGCTCCAGGCCATCATGCAGGATTATAATAATGCACACCTTGAAGCTAGTTGTTTACAATCATGGACTTTGCCTACTCCATTAAAATATCAAACAAGAAGAGGTTTCTGTCTTCCATGAATCCCGATTTTAATGAAATGTTTTCTGCCAAATTTGTTCTTATGACAATAGATATATAACCCACATTCACATTTAAATACATGGCTGGAGATCTCGGGGACAGTGACATTGAAACATTTATTCAGAGAATTTATAGAAGTCTCTGATCAACTATCCCTCCACCATTTTTGCTCCATTTATTATTTGCAGTTGCCACTCTCATATACATTTTGAGAGATGAAATATCAGATTTATTCCTCCACTTTTTTAGCAGACAGAATAAAGAATTTTGATTATGTTTGAGGCTTTTACATTTGTAAAAGAACATCTAGGAATACCTTTATAAGGTATTTTAAAAAATTCTTCAGAGACATGTCCATGTGGACCCCACTTGTGATATGAAGAAGATCGGAGCAATGACACCCTCTTTCTTTCTCTAGGAATGGGAAGAAACACATGGCCACAGCATTTTTAAAGTACAATCCTAACACAACTCACCAGCACAATCCGGTGTGCAATCCAGCGCAACTCACCTGTCTTCCGATTCCCGTAGTGGTATAGGGAGGCAAGTGCATATCTGTGCACTGGCCTAATCGTCCCCTAGGAATGGTGCAGAAAGTGCCTTACAGCACTTTTGTGACATTCCCAGGCTAGCACAGGACTTCTGCCAGGACTTAAGCCGTCTAACTAGGAGAAAGCCTAAACATGTGTAATCTGAAGTAAGTCCTATTGTGTTCAAAGGGGCTTACTCTCAGGAAAGTGTGGTTAGGATTGCACTCATAGTTTCTTTATAAATGCAATATGAATGTTGGGTGAGGCAGCAGTGATGATGGGGAGGTTGACAAGGCATTATGGGCAGCAGCACTATGTATGGCTGGTTTGGGTGGCACTGGACATCTGGATGGCTTGGTGTACACTGAACACATAAATTGAAAGGACAATGACTGTCTCCATCTCTAAAGACACTTTCCAGGGAGCAAGACCTACTGAACACAATGGGGCCTACTTTTGAGTAGACATGGTCACCTTCCACAGCCCTTTTACCAACCATTTTTTCTTCTGAAAAATTTTTATTTTTCATTTTTAATATTGGAGATGTGAAAATCAGTAACCTCAGGTCATCAAAAAAATCATGGTGTGAGAATATTTAGCCATGAGAACATTTCAAATATCCAGACCCTTCTTTACCTTTGCACTTAAATGTTAAAGGAGAAAGAACTGGTGGTGATGTGCGGCTCATGTTTTAGTTGACAGTCATGCATTCCTGGTAATATTGTGTTCCAATATGTAAAACCAAACCAAAACAAAATCCAGTTTTCTTTATCAGTGATTACTTAAGCACATGGTTTAGAGCTTAGTCAGATCTATTAAGTTATTTGAGATTAATGTTAGCATAACCATCGGTGTCTGTTATTTAGTATGTTTAAATGGATTTCTCTCTTTCCTCTTTGCTTATAAATTTTGCCAACACTCCACCCATCTACCCCACTTAATGGCTGTACAGAATTTTGCAGTTCATAAACAAGCAGTGCAGGCCTCCGTCAGTCTTGAAAGACTATGGTATCGTGCTTGGCGCTGCGTACGCTGCATGAAAAGCACGAAAGCCTGGGTTGGATTGTTATGGAGGATAGGCTGTTACCCAAGCAGCAAATCCCCCCTCTCCACGCCACTGAATTAGTCCAATAGAAAGGCAGAGCCAATACAATTGGATCCAGCTGGCGTCACAGAGCTGGGCTAAGGACAGGAGCTCACCCTGTCTTGTGGGGCCGACCCGGGTCTTGAACCCTGGCCTGCTGGTTAACAGGCACAATGTCTTAACCGCTTGTGCCACCCACAAGCAGTATCAGTCACAACAAAGAAGAAAATACATATATGATGCTCTAGGGAATAGAAATCCTTGGCAAGTTTTCTCCTTAGTACTTATTCTGCAGAGGGTAGCTTAATAGTGTCATGGCCTTGCCAAATTACTGTCACTGTGTATGGCAGTGTTACCGCCAAGACTTTTCTCAATGAAGTACAAAGTGTAATGAAGAGACTTTTCATCCTGGATTAGCTTGAAGACGGATGGGTTAATAAATGCTACCATTCAGCTATGTCACATGTTATATCTACCACTTCCAAACTCAGTCCAGTGTCATTATTCTCACAGAGTACTGCATCATCAAAATTCACTACTTCCCATCCATTTTGGAGGTGCTGAAGAAAAAAGGCTGGAAAGGTAGAATTCTTTTAATCTAAAAGGGTAGCAAGTGACTCTAAGCCAGTGACTAAACTCTAAACGGAGAAGCATGCAATCTACCGAGAAATTTAGTGGTATTATTGATGTGGAAGAAAGAGATATTTGTGCGTGAAAACCTACCTCTATATTTCAGCAGATGCTGTTCTGGATGCAAATCTGCATCTGTATTGTGATGTTCATCGATGCCAAATGAACAGGATAAGTGCATCTTTTGAGTCTTTCCTTGTTGCATACAACAGGTTGTGGATTTTTAGAGCTGGTTCAGTGCCAGAATATACAAAACATAGTTCCTAACAGCCTGTTTCTCATGGAATATATTTGGAGAGGACATGCAGTTTGAGGGGACCCTGTGATGACAGAGACAGACTCTGTTTTCTCTGGGACCAATCTGTCTCTATGTTGCCAAGAAATCTGTCGGATCTGGGCATTCCAGGGGTTGCATGTAGCTTTATCTTCAGTGTGTCTCCAAGCATAATTCTTAACTATCATTCATTCATTCATTCATTCATTCATTCATTCATTGTTCAATCACATGTGTAAATAATGCAACACAATTCAATAAAACAATGCATCATGAGACCATGATATACTCATGACTCCCTTCAATTGGATGTTCAGCCTTTGACAACAGGGACTATACAAGTCCTGTGTTTCTTTTTCTATAGAAAGCTCAGCAGTTCATTATTCTACTTCTGATTGCATGCCAAAGTTCATATTTCTTCCAGAGCTCTCCACCCCGTATATCACTTTTACACAGAATGTTGAAATTATATCACATAGATTGTCTTCCTTAATCTAACAACCCTATAAAGTTGGATTGGTTTACTATACCCTCCATCTTGGACATAGAAGACTGAGGGTGGGTTAATGGCTGACCTATAGCATGGCTTTCTGCCATCTAGTGAGTTTATGACTAAGCTGAGATCAGAATATTTTCCAACACTAAGAACACAATCCTGCTTGATTGGCCTTAGCAGTCAGCTGTTTTGCCTACTCCATCTGGAGTAGAATTGGTTTCTGGAAGAGGTGGTTGTTTGCATTTATGTGGTAAGTACCCCTAGGTATGCAAAATTCAGCCAGTACTGCTCCTCAGAGGCATGCCAGTTTGGGAGGTTGGTTGGTTAGCCCTCTGGGTTGAATTGCAAAGGTTATTTCAAAGGATTTGGTGCAGTCCATCTATCTTGACCCTTCAGGGTTGGTGTACTGAAGCTTGGGTGGCCTATGAAGCATGGGCTGTACTAGTTCTATTTGTACTGACTTGCAGACATGGGTTAGTATAGGGTTGCCATAATTCTCTTCCACAAAATCAGGACAGAACCCTCTGTCCCATTTGCCAGTATGTGAACACAATCCCCCAAAATTGGGATTATCCCTGTTTTTCAAGACACATGGCAACCCTAATTTAGTGCAATTGTCATTAGTACAAAGGATGAATTGTAGTTTCCCTCAGGATTTCTGCACAAATGAGTCCCATTTAACTTGAACCTCTTCAGGTCCCTACTCAGTGGTGGGCTCCAGCAGGTTTGCACCTACTCTGTAGAACCCTTTGTTAATGAGAGATAGGACATATAAAGTTGAAAAATAGCCATTTAAAAGTGGCTGCCAGATGGGCATTGAACCAGTTGTTAATTTCTTTGAATCCCATCACTGCCTACGTTCTTTTTATTAGACAAAATGGCACAACTTTCTGGACAGAGGCATAGTTCCAGCAAGGGATTTGGTTTGGGAAGTGCCATCCAAGCAGCTTATTCTATTTTTAAAAATTTTCAATGATCACAAAAGCAATAATAGTGAAATACTTAGAAATAGTACCTCTAGGAAATTGCTTCAGATAACTGAAAGAATTAATCAGGAGAGATTTATATAAAGAAAGGCATCAAATCTCTCTCTTATTCTAGATAGAAATGCACAAATACTGACACTTATGAAAGTCTCTTACCATTTATCACTGTGGATATATTGGTTTTTTAAAAAATATGTTTTGACTAAAGGATATTTTATTGCTTACGTTCATTTTATTAAAAGTTGCAATAAGCTCAGCCTTTACAGAAGAGAAAGAGATGTTCAACCTTACCATATTTTTTTCTGGCTATCTGAATAACAATATAGGTGCTCTAAACAAAATATGCTAGAGAAAGGAATGAAGGGATTCATATGAATGCAACCAATCTAAAAATATATATTTTGGACTTGCCACCTACCAGTTGAAGCATACGTCCAAACCCCACTCCCCAAATTCAATATTATTCTTTGTCAAGATGAGAATGGGTAGGTATGTTTTCACAGTGTTTAAACATCCCCATACTAATTTTGCATAAATGGCCAGGAGAATATTGCCACATACATTTGTGATAAAGAAGCATTACCTTACATTATCAGTATTTGCATTCACGTGCAGCAATTATTCCAATTTCTTTGTAGGAAATGCTTTACCTGGTGGTACTCTGATAGAAGTGTGCAGTGGCATACCTATGAATAGTGCAGGGGGAGCAATTGCAGCAGGCTACAAGCTTAAGTGGGGGGGGGGCTTCAAGCTGAGCTTGACAATAGTGGCTAAAATTGTGAGGTGTGTATGAAGGATATGAAGGATAATACCATCATGTTATATATTGTTGGAAAGGTACTTTTATGCAGAGAGCAATGAAACAAACTGCGGGCTGTGGGTGGCGCAAGCGGTTAAGATGCTGTGCCTGTTAACCAGCAGGCCAGGGTTCGAGATCCGGGTCGGCCCCACAAGACAGGGTGAGTGCCTGTCCTTAGCCCAGCTCTGCGACACCAGCTGGATCCAATCGTGTCGGCTCTGCCTTTCCATTGGACTAATTCAGTGGCGTGGAGAGGGGGGATTTGCTGCTTGGGTAACAGCCTATCCTCCATAACAATCCAACTCAGGCTTTCGTGCTTCGCGTGCAGCGTACGCAGCTCAGACCACGATACCATAGTCTTTCAAGACTGATGGAGGCCTGCTTTATTGAAACAAACAGCTTTGGAATATCTATATTCTATCAAAAGTTAAGGACAATTAACCAGAAAATGAAAACACAAAAGCTGATGGAAGAAAAAAAAATTTAATTTTTTAATTTTTAATTCCACTGTCCCATGATACTGCCCCCATCCTCTCTTACCCAGATTCCTGCATTTCCCACCCCATTCCCTCTCCAATCCCACCCCGCCACTGTTCAGAGCTCCTTCTATACTACGGGCAGCATGTATCTGGCACTGAGGTCAGCACTGACTGGCACTGAGCCAGCACCTACTCTTCTTAGGTTGCCACGGACATCTCTGTGGCTAGGGTTGCCATAATTCTCTTCCACAAAATTTGGACAGGATCCTCTGTCCCTTTTGCCAGTATGTGAACATAAGCCCCCAAAATTGGGATTGTCCTTGTTTTTCGGGACATATGGCAATCCTGTTTGTGGCACATTTGCAACATCCAGTTCTGGTGCTGGAAGTCAGTGCTGGTGCTGAGGCATGTATGGACTGGGTTTTTAATTGCTTAGCAAGATTGTCTACATTTCAATTATACATCTAGTATCAAGACAATGTATTAGAAATGTACTAGGTACATATAATATCTACTTCAATTTTCTAACACTGTAACCTTTCACAATATAGTTGTTAATGTGTTATACCTATGTTCTGCTTTATGCACTATATCACCATTTCCAATAACTTTGCAGATTTCTGAGCAAGAAAATTTGAAGTATTAAATACCTTCTTTCTGTGCAAATACGAACTTGGATATTGAAAATATACTGTAATGCAAGTAAATGCGTGCAGATAATTAACCACATTGCACAGGGAAACTACTTGAAAGAAAGCCTACAATTCAGGCTTTGTACTGATGACAGCAGAAGCATGTTCAAATTCATTTTCATTAACAATGAACCCAGAATACTGGCAGACAGAGCAGGATATGCAGCAGTGCTTGGATTAGATCACAAGATTCTATCAAGTTTATTGAGAATAAGTGAAATCATAAAAAAGACTGGAAATGAACAAAAAATGTGATCAAACCACATTGGAAAACTGGGAAACACTGTCATAGTTTAAAACAGATTCTAAAAGACAATTTAGAAAAGTGTGAAAATATAGGGTGGCATGTCAAAGAAAGGAACACAATCAATACTGAATTAAATGAGGCTGCAAACTACTAGGATTTAGACAGGTGAAGAGCTCACCAATGGGTGTCAGAAGAAATTTGGTAACGGAATTTAAAAGAATTAAAAACTTGGCATTTCTCTGGATATTGTTATAATGAAGAAGCCTATCTGAGAAGCAAAATTAGTAGGAAGCAATTTTAGGAAGAAAGAGGGAATTGGCTTGATGAAGCATATGAGGAAGCAAAAACAATAGCAAAGAGCTATTGTGAGAGGGTTAAGGCTCTAAGTGGACCTTTCTGCCCAAGAACATTCCCAATTAGGGATAAAATAATTCCTTGACAATGGGGAAGAAGAGATTGAAAAAGCTGGAAGAATATTTTGCATAGTTTTATGTGGATTCTATTAATGCTGATAACGACATATCAACTGAGTGGAAAGATAGAGGCTGATGCAGTACTGAGATTGCAAAATTCTGAAGGTGCATTCCATTAAAAGGAAACAAATGGCTGACATCAGAAGTTCTGTAAAAAGGGAAAGGATGATAGGAAATTTCTCACATTTTTTCAGTAAGGTCTATAGGGGAAAATGACTGGCAAAAAGATTTACAAATCTACAGTTGCACAAGTTGTTTTTCTTTTTTAAAATAAAAATGTGAAGAAATAGATATTTAAAGATTTGAAGTTTTGCTGACATGCAACAGTAACTCAGGACCCAATCCTACATTGCCCCCTCCCACACACACCACAATG
This sequence comes from Cryptoblepharus egeriae, assembly GCA_030015325.1. Lineage (NCBI taxonomy): Eukaryota > Metazoa > Chordata > Lepidosauria > Squamata > Scincidae > Cryptoblepharus > Cryptoblepharus egeriae. Next base: position 3,900,951 of record JAREYC010000005.1, on the reverse strand, counting down.
TATCCTATGGGTGGGAGGTCTGCTCTGGGTAGCATGCACTAGCAAAATTGCTGGCTCCAGTCCACATGGACCTGGGAAGTGGGATTCAGTCACAGTACAGGACATCACATCACATTATTCTACATTAGCGAGAGAAAGATGGGAGATCACTGTTTGGCAGCAACTACCTGACTTCCAAAATGATTGGCTATATTCTCAAAAAGTAGAAATAGTAAGATGAATGTAAAAAGAAAATAGTATTGGCATATGTTGACTAAAGTTCAATAAAGGACATGGGGAAATATAAGCCAGTTGTGGTCATACAGGATGAGGAATATAGTGCATTATGTGGATGGATAATACCCATAATACCCATGGATAATACCCACACCCACAGGCTGTGGGTGGCGCAAGTGGCTAAGACACTGTGCTTGTTAACCAGCAGGCCAGGGTTCAAGACCTGGGTCGGCCCCACAAGACAGGGTGAGCTCCTGTCCTTAGCCCAGCTCTGCGACGCCAGCTGGATCCAATCGTATTGGCTCTGCCTTTCCATTGGACTAATGTGGAGAGGGGGGATTTGCTGTTTGGGTAACAGCCTGTCCTCCATAACAAGCCAAACCAGGCTTTCGTGCTTCACATGCAGCGTATGCAGCGCAGAGCACTATACCATAGTCTTCCAAGACTGACGGAAGCCTGCTGCTTTTATGTGGATGGATGTGTGTTGTAGCAAAACACTGGATCCTATAAACATGTTTATGTTATGTTTTCTTAAATTTGAAAAATTTGTGCTGCTCTCATTTCTCTATACTTCACAATACCATAAAAATTATGAAGTTATAAAATTATGTATTCTCACATATATGTTGACACTGAATCCTTACTACACGTAGGTGGGACTTGCCAAATACTCACTTGCCTTTTTAAAAAAAAACTTTCAAAATTTGTGAAATAAGCTGTTCAGAGTTCATAAATTATTATATTGAGAAGAGAATATGTCCAAATTAGACACTGAAAAATGTTAAATAAATTCAATGCCAAGTGCATAATTCAGTGCTCATTAATGGAGATTGAATCCCAGTTTCCAAATATATATCTCACTTCAGGTGTCTCCTTCCTTTGTGCTACTGTCAATCAACACACTCTGTCCAATTAGGAATTCTGAAAACAGGTTTTTGAGAGCTTTCCATTGGACAATTACATGCTGAAGCCATCACTGAAAAATCAGAATTTATTTCACCTGTCTTGCATATATTATATCAATATGCAAACTGAGGAAAATAGTTTTATATATAAGGGAGAACTAAGTATTCAAGATACTTGATTTTTTAGTTGAAAAAGAGAAGGGGGTTGACGAAAGGAACAATCATGTGGATTACTTTCTACTGAAGAGATTGAAAAGGTATTAGGACACTCCTTTCTAAACTTGGAAAATTTGACCTAGAAGACAGAACCAAGATGTGTCTCTGACCAAATGCTTATCCTGTCATTCTGTAATACAAAGGCCTTAAGAAATTGCCATCCACTGCCATCTCTGTCTGCAAAATTACTATCATATTCTTAGATCAAAGTGCTATCCCTCAATTACTATTAAGGATAACTGATATTTGGGATGTATATTCTATATAGAAATGTGTGATTTTACTGAGTTGAGACTGCTTCACACATGATGTAGAAACGTGGTTCTGTTTTAGTGAATTATGTCTTTGCTACATGTTTCTTGAATATGGCTCAAAGGTAATTTTCCATGTAATTGCCCCACTCCCCAAATAACACAAAGCAACATAAAATATGGCAACTTGGCCATATTTTGTGAAATCAATGCAAATCAGTCAGATATTGCACATTCTGCAATGGATTCTATCTCTATACATTCCTCCCCTTTATAGGCAATTACCTCTGGACGCAGCACATTACTGTTTATTTCCTTTGGGGACATGATTTTAGCCATTTTCCATTGTCACTAGGAGTGTCACTCACCTCACAGGTGTCCTCTTTCTAAACACCCTAGTGACAACCCTGATCAGGACCATTTTGCATTCCCCTGGACAGAGGTTCCATACCAGGAAGGGAAGCTTTCTTGCTTACTAGTCAACATGGCTGTGCAATTCACATTCATTTTCAATGCATTTCAATGCAATCATCAGGTAACTCCTTCTGGGGTGTTTTTGTGAGGGCTGCATTCATTGGATCAGGACAATTCTTGTGTCCTTGGATTCCTCTCAATGTATCCTTTCCAATGGACTATGGCATGTCTATCTACTCATGAGTAAAGCCATGATATAGGAAGGTGATATTTGAAAACGGATTTTTGCATTGGATTTTGCACTTCAATACGAATCCAACTGTATATGACATAATGAACCATCATAAAGTTGCATTTTGGTGTCCCCCAGTGCACTTCATCCCCACCAGGTGCATCCCACTGCAGCCCCCTAGCACTTCCCCTGCTTCCCACACCACCACTGACAGATTGTGCACTGACTGACTGACTGACTGACTGACTGACTCACTCACTCACTCACTCACTCACTCACTCACTCACTCACTCTCCAACACCCAACCAAAAACACCAGACCTAGAAGTGTGAAATTTGGGGAGGATTTTCTTTCCTCTATTCTTAGAGGATATAGGCATCCACTAAGAACTGATTTGATGCTTGTTACTTGATGGTGCCTGCTCCCTGGTGTCTGCTGCCCACTGGTGTCTGCTGCCCACTGGTGCCTGGTCATGCCCATTGCCAGATTGTGCTTGCTGGTGCCCCGTAGGAATGTCCAATGCCTGGTAGTGCTTAATGCTGCTCATGGGTGCCTCCTTCCACTGGTGCCTGCTGCCTAGTGGTGCCCATTACCACTAGGTGCCCAGTAGGAATACCTGTCAATGTCTGCTGCTGCCTGCTACTACCCCCTATAAATTTACACTACCTGTGTAAACAGGCACTGGTTTGGTGCCTGTTGTTGCCCAGTGGTTCCCAGTGCCTGCCAACTGGTTCCAATCCCCACAATGGTCCCACATTGGTCCCACATTGGTCCCACAATGACAGGTGAATTCAGCTACTAAATAATAAAACAAAAAACCTATAGTGAAGAGGCATCAGCAATTGATCTCAGTTGGCACCCTTCATGCATTTCTTTTTTCCTTCTTATGTAACATCATGCAAAGGCAGCCAACGGATGTTTATACATGTAGTTCCTTGTTGCCAGTGCTACACTGTTGATGTCAAAAGCTATACCAGAAACTGCCAGAATCAGAAACCCAATTCATTATTCAAGTCAGACTCTTGCAATTGCAAGGCCCTTTGCCTGAGCATTGCAACTAAACTATGGATCCCGGCACTCAGAATGTTCTGCCCTGTTTTGGTGAAATAATTTTTGTTCAAGTAAGGCTATTTTGTAACTTTCCAAAAAATGCACCTATGTAACTGTATTTAAAAACTAAGGCTAAATATTTCCAAATTTCTATCTGTATCTGTCTCACAGATGTTGACATTTTACCTTGCCAGTAGCAATACCACGAGGACGCAAGATAGACGACAAATGATGCAATGAATACACATGGACTGGGAAAACAGAGCAAGATTGATTCCAAGTGTCATAAAAGAAAATTCTGTAAACAGGAGGCCATGCAGAACATAGAGATCCCTGCTGGAATTGTATACTGAATAGAATTAGTTTTGAACATGGCCTGCTTTTCCCAGTGCATTCATAAATGACAAAAGCTGTCCATGTCATTCTGCTATTAATGCTATTCAAATGGATTGACTAGTTGGCTTAGCAATTGTGGCTTCAGTGACCCAATGGTTGTTTGACACTTTATTTGCTTTAATATGAGTGTACATAGGGAAACATAGGGTTTAGAAGAATCTCCATCCGGACTTTTAAGTTCCCTATAGCTCTGCACACTGGCATGTGCAGAGTAATAATGTGGTAGTAATAGATCATTTCCAGGATGGTATAATCAAGAGCACAGTAAAGAATCATTTAGTAGACAATCACTTTGTCTGCTAGGGTCACAGTTTTCCCTATCAAGATTGTTCACTAGTGTGCGACGCTCTGACATCTAGTAATCAAGTGAGGTGTTCAAAAGATGGACATATTGTACAATCAGACACATCCAGATATGAAGAAGCCCACTGTACAAAAAGGACTAGTACGATTATGGTATAATACTATTTTCTTCTGTAATTTTCACCTTTTCTTTTAGAGGAGATAAAATTTTGACATAGCTTCTAGCCATCCATTGCTTCCATCTACCCATGGAAAAAGCCAGCAATTGTAAATCTCTACACTACTCCTTCATTTTAACTTAATGGTTTCATAACGAATGCTGATTACCCCATGAATGACATAGGATCATGAAAATGCAGGAAATTGCTACATCTGATGAAATCTCAGTGAAGGTCAGATCGTAAAGAATAAATGAAGGTCAGACCTTACAGAATTAGGGTAACTTTTCAACAGGCTCTATATAACACACCTATATGTTGCCATTGCAGAAGGGATGCTAGATTGGGGTCACTGTTTGGCAGTGGTGGAACTGACAGATTCCAGAAAGTGGGACACCTGTTTGGCACCCTGTTAGCCATCGGGATGTGTGATGCCATTGTGTTCCCCATCCTATTTAACATGAGAGCACTGGAAGAGGACATTCGCAGCCATGAAGTAGGGTGTAATCTGTATGCAGTTTGTATCCAGCACTATCATGTTATCAGCCCAACATAACCCCTACAGCCCATAGAATGCAGTGCTGCAAATAAGGAAAAGTAAGTAAAGAATATTTTACCTCTCGTTCTCTCCATAGGCTGCCTGGTCCCTTATGGGTCTCCTCAGACCGACACCAGCTCTTTATTGTTAGCTGAATTTGAATGTTCCCTTTTACAGGAAGAAAAACAGGATATTAATATTCCCAGTAAATATCAAAAGTTTTCCAGATGAGATACTTTTACATACTGAAACTATTACCGAAGCACTTGTGGCCCCATTCTTCAGTATCAATGACACAGAACATATAAAATATTGGACCTCTCCATACCCACCAGATGTTCCATGCATGTGATTACAGTTGCAATATAGGTATTTAGGGGCCCTCTGGACAGCCACTTCATCTCATATCATTCAGCCGTTCAGTCCCATGAATTCTGCACTGTGTATCTATATTTCAGTCCAGCTTCCAATGCCTTTGCATCAAGCAATTTTCTCACTGCTTTTTTTTTAAAAGAAACCCTCATGTATCTAGGTTTCACTGGCATGAATTTGCCCTTAGTGATGAGACAAAGGGGAACCGGCTTTTAGAATAAACTTTAATTTAATGACTTGTGGTCTGTGACTGATAAGTTGCATTCTGAAAAGCCAGTGACATCACTGATGTGTGTTTGACTTGGCTCAATTACAATGTAATAAATGAAGGTGGAAGAAGGCCTTGTTATCAATGATGAGTCACCATCTTGGAGAACAAAAGGTGAGGCAACCATTTTAATGGATAAATCAGAGGGAAATGCTATCATTGGTCAGCTAAGAAGGAAAGAACTACAACAGTTTTTAAAATTAAATTACCGGTAACTTAAAAAAAATAGAGGCAGGGGTATTCTTTCTATTCTAGAGGCAGGATTATTCTTTGCCCTATCCTGCTACAGCACAAGGAAAGCTTGGAGGCAAACTAGCAGGTGTCTGGATTGGTTGGGGTAGGGCTTTGTCAGTTTCTCCTTGAAGAGCCTCTTCTCCAGTATTTGGCATCTGTCATAGTTATTGACTCCAATTCCACTTGCTTGGTAGGAGTTTCTTATTTCATACCTGATGGACTGTTAGAACCCTTTGTTAGGCACAATAGGATTTTTTACTCTGGCCCTGTCAGGCCCTGTCAGAAAAACTGTCATAAGCACCTAATTAATTAAACTCTAATGCTCTTAAAGTGATCAGTGACCTTTATTAGGATGAACAAAGAGAGAGTATTTGAAATCCGAGTCAAAAAATCTCATTTATTAACCGTAAAGCAAGTAATACAAAAAATGCTCAAATGTAAGACCCGCCACCACATTGTGTTTAGTTTTCATGATAAAAAACATCCAAATGAACATTAATTGCAAACAGGAATTGTAGTACAGGCAAAGTAGAGTCTGTCTCACTGAGACAGGACTCCCTAATCGCTGTTAGGGAGTTCAGCTGTAGAGATGCATTGGCACACTGAAATGCAAATGTCTTTGAAATGCAAGGCACAATTCTGTGAATGACTTGTGAATGAGTTGTAAAGGAGTTGTAAATGTCTGTAAATCACTTAAGACATAAATGACGAGAATTGAGCACAAATTAGAGTGACAAAATAGAGCGACAAGTCAGGGCGCACTTGGTCTAAGAGGACAGGGGGGTCATTACTGTACCCCATGCAGGCAGCGGGAAAACTGACTAGAGTGGGTTTCGAACAGCACCTATAGATAGGAAGGTCCTAGGGGCTCAGGCCCCTAGCCCACCCAGTCTCAGAGAGGGAGCAAAAATAAATTTTTTGGGCCTTTCCAGCAGGAAGTGCCTAACCAAGGTAATGAGGATGTTTGCTCACTTATGCATGACTGTCCATAAGAAGTAGTGTTATAGCCAGGCAGCCAAACCTAGCAGGTATAGTGCAGGGCAATGTTCTGTCCAAAATATTGCTTCTCCCTTTTAATGTCCACTTTGGCCATTTCTTCTATCTTCTCCAGTAATAGCCACAGTGTGAAAAAGAACAAATACAGAACTCGCTTATCAGATTAGAGATACTGTGGCACCTCATGTAACAAGTTTAATTCATTCCAGAGGCATGCTTGTAACGTGAAACACTCTTTACATGAAGCAGACTTTCTCATAGGAAATAGTGGAAAACTCAGATGATTGGTTCCACAACCCAAAAAATTCATATAAAAATATTAACTGTTTATAAGAAATGATTACAAAGCACTGTAATATAACACAGTACAAAACACTGTAATATACAGTAACACACAACACTGCGATAAAGAAAACACTTTACAGTACTGAACTGTACTGTACCTTTGAAAAACCTTCATGGCTGGTGTTAAGGTTATAGAGAGGGGGGTGCCTTTGGCTGCAATCCCAAAGTCACTTTCCTGGGAGTAAGACCCATTGGACACAATGGGGCTTATGCAGTGGTGGGCACCAGCAGGTTCGCACCTACTCTATAGAACTGGTTCTTAACAAGAGATAGTACATATAAAGTTTAAAAATAGCCATTTAAAAGTGGCTGCCAGATGGACAGAGAACCGGTTCTTAATTTCTTGGAAGCCCATCACTGGGCTTATGTCTGAGTAGACATGATTAGGGTTGTGCTCTTTCACAATCACTAATGGAGTCACTGCTATCCGTTGGCTCAATGGAATCTTTGTCTTCATGTGCAACTAACATTCCCAAGCTGCTGATGGGGAGCAGCACCAGAACATTGATAAGGCACACTTTTCATGCTGCCACACACAGATCCCACATACAAACCTGGCTCAGGCTGCTCTCCCCAGAGCTCCCATGAGTTCCTTGGCTATGGAAGCCTATTCCAAACTTTGCCCAGGGCCCCATTGTAGGTCAAGCTAGTCCCCTCGTCCCCCCTTTGGGTTCCCTTGCCACGGAAGCCTGTTCCAAACTTCCTCAGAAGTGCTCTTTACTCAAGACATTGCTCTTTATGCAAGTCAAAATTTCTAAGAAAATTTTGCTCTTTACAAAAACTCTCTTTATTCAAGTTGCTCTTTACTCAAGGTACCACTGTACTCAGGATTTATTGCAACGCAAACACAAATCCCTTAAATTGACCTCCCTATGTCAGCACAGGACTTATGCTGGGGCTTACACTGGCCTAACTGGTGTTTAGGATTGCAGCCTTAGCTATGTATAAAGCTTTACAGATTAAATTGATTCATTTTAATTAATAGATAATCAGTTAATTGTTTGATTAAAACTAATTAAATCAGTAGATTAATTTTCTCAATAGTACAGCAATCCTACCAAACATGCAATACATACAAACATTGGTGTTTTTGAGATGTTTGCATAATGTTTGTAAATGCAGCACCACAGTCTGTTACCTTGTTTTTGGAGTATAATTTCAAAGCTAACAAAGCAATTTTGTTTTTCATGAAATTTTAAAAATAGTTATGTCTAGTTAACAAATTTAGTCTATAAAAACCAGCAACCTATATCTGTAGCAGTCGTTGGGTTCTGCTATCACTATTCTGTATCACTATTCTGAAGATTTCTGGTACTCCAGAATATAGGAACAGGACATGAGAAGTGCTCAATAATCACTGATAAGTTTTGTTCCTGTAGTTCAGTTCAATAGGTACCATACAAAAGTGGATTTCAAAGTTTAAAAAATTGATATTCAAGAAAAGTAGAAGCTTTGATGATTGACATTTTATTATATTTTCTTCTGTGGAAGAGCAGGAGGATGACAATTCATATTGATACACTGTAGTAAGTGGTGACAAATGATCCTGGGAGGAAAGAGCATGCAGAAGGGAATACATAATGAGCAATAAACAAAGTTGTATTCAATTATGTTGGGGATTTTCAGCTCAGTCCTAAGATGCCCAGAGTGCTGGAACTGCTGTGGTACCAAAATTGGTACTACAGTAACTTCTGAACAACCGGGCAGCCAGTAGTGTCTCTTTGGAAGAAGGGGTCTTTTGACCTTTTCTCCTGGGCAAAGGAAGTAGCCTTGCAAAAGTGTCTAATCAATTCTGCAGCAACCTTTGGGCTGCCATTAAATCAAGAGCTTCTGTGATGAGCTGTGAGGCACAACACAGAAGATCTGGATCTGGTGGCCCACATCTAGATGAGCTCGACTCATCCCACTTTCTTCCCACTCCACTCCTTCCCCTTGGCAATAAAATGCAGATTAAGTTATACTTGTACAGGAATTTCTTATTCTTTCTCTGTACTTAGAAATTACTAATATTTAGGGCCTATTTGTGTGAGTTATTGTTGTGTAGATTGCATTGCATTTTTCTTTCCCAGTTATTGTTTTGCAGCCAGGATAGAATCTGTAGTTAAATCTTTAATCTTACCTCTCTCCTCATTTAATGTCTTCCTCTATGAACCCTATGAGTGCTATGAGCATTTGGCTCCTGCACACCATATAACTCCCTCTGTTTGCACATCTTGGATCACACTTGGTATCAATGAAAACCTATAGTGTGGGAACAAACCTGGATAAAAACTATGCCCATACACATACATACTCACAAATGCTCATGCTGAAAAATCCCTGCATCACCTCCTGCATGTAAGAATGGTTAATAGGAAATGGACCTGCAATCAGAGAATTATAATGCTTTCAGTGTTTTTGAAAGCATCCCCAGATAGCCCCAAAACAAGGACAAACTAACAACGATGGTGTGGATGGGTTCAGGGAATGTCAGTGGCTATGCTGTCTTGCTTGACATGTCTGTAGGGCTTGCAAACCTCTGCTGTTATAAATCCTGCTCACTCTGCTGGCACTTCGTAAAGAACTGAAGAAAATGAAAATTACAGCTACTTTAGAGAGCCAGCTCAGTCACACATTGTGGAACAAGAGACTGAAGATCAGTTTTAACTAAAGCAATTATTCTCTACCATTGCTCTCAGCAGCCTTCCTACGTTGATTTTATCTGCTCTTCCCCGTCCATCCCACCATTTCCTTCTTTACCATCCTTTTCTTCCTCTGACTCACTTTTTTATATGAATTGAATGCATTGCCCAAGTCTTGAGAGGTAAGCTGAAAATGTCGTTCACTGTTCAGTCATGTGTGTATACGCTTATTGACTGCAATATAGGTAGCAATTGAATTAAAACCATTTACCTGTCCTTACATACATTAATTTAGCCCTTCTCATCTGACATCAAAAAGACAGTGTAATCAGCCTTCTGTAGTAGATGAAATGTGTTTGTGCATAAATGTATATTGTTAAAGTCTCCAGTGTAATAGTCAGCTATATATTTGCTATTCCATTAACTAGATTAACAACATATGGTTTGAATATACCTCATCTAACAGTTATATTACTCTGCACATCTCAAGCACAGGCGCTGATGAATGGGGTAATAACATGTTAGCATTGCAGGGGCCGTTCATAGAGCATCATTTGAATTGCTTTTCCATCATTAATATTTAATAAATTAATTAATGTAGCCAAGTCGTAAAATTCACAACTTCTTCCACCTTATGGTGTAGCAGTAGAGCTCTGCACTGTAGCTGATAACAATAAAGTTTCTAACAAATGGATTTTAGCATAGAACTCAATATAAAATAATTTAAAGATAGCTTACACAGCAGTTTTGGTTTACAAATGCAAACACTTCACAGCTAAATAAAAAAATAGCAGATCAGGCAGATGTGAAGGTAAATTTATGATACTTTTCAATCCCCACCCACTTCAAAAAAAGCAATGTGTTTGATTGCTTGCATCAACATTAAAAATGTTGGATTATTTTCATCAATTTACGCTGTGATCCTAAAACATTTACCCAAGAGTAAGTCCCATCAAACTCAGTGGAGCTTAATAGACACACATAGGATTGAACTATAAATATACCCCAACAAAGGAAGAAGGAAAATGGTCCGTTCTTTATTCCAGTGCACTGAATATCTGAATTCATTACTTCTGTCTTTCTTTTCTGACTTGGTTCCTTGAGCATGCATGATTTTCTGCTGATGATTTTACAAATACACACCCAGACTAATTAACCACAGATTTCAGACTAATGGTTTTATCGAAAGCTATGCCAGTGACAGAGCTGATGTAGGTTGGAGTAAACCTATAGGGAACAATGGGGAAGGAAAAACTGTAGAAAACTGCACCCACTGTCTTTCCCATTCCACTCAGTTCTTGCAATGGAGCATAGCATAACACTTAGGATGCAATCCTAACCTAGGCTGGAACAACTCATTGGTCTTCTCATTCCTGTGGTGATGTAGGGAAGCTACTGCATCTCTGTGCACTGGCCTAATCATCCCCCAGGAATGGCACAGAAGTGACTTACAGCACTTTTGTTACATCCCCAGGCTAGCATGGGGCTTATAGTAAGGCTTATGAGGGCCTAATTGGGGGATTACGATTTCAGCCATAGGCCTATATCCTAAAGTGGAATTAAGCCCCTTGCTCCACAGCAGTTAAGATGACTTTCCATAAGATAACACTAGAGGATGATGTAACTGCGTGGACCCGTAACTGCTATGGATTTTGCCCACACAGCACTCAAATCCCACATAGTCACACAGCACTCAAATCCCATTATGCAAGCCCTTGCTAGGGGGACAGCAGGTTAGTTCTCAAAGATTTAAGGAGATTTACTCCTTGAGTAAGTCTTGGTGGGGGAGAGGGAAGGGCTATGGCATTTACATGACCCCCAGGAAGTGTTCTCCAGGAGTCCCCCACCTCCATAAGGCTTCCCAGCACCTAAATTAAGTTTAAATATAGCCGTCCTTTCCCCCAGAGGCAAAATTCTGGGGATTGCTGCTTTTTGCTGTGTTCCCCTGTTCTGCGCTTTAAAAAGAATGGGAAAGTATTACATGGTTGTGACTGCCCAGTTTGAGTACCACTGGCTTACCTCTTTGGCCAACAAATGGAAACTGTTATGGAAACTTGATCGCCACGTCTCTCCTCAATTGCACCCTTCTTGGCCTCTTCTCAGTATATCTTTGTAAAATCTTTCATGAGGTAACAAATCAGCTCCCCTCCACTCAACAGCCCTTTTGCCACCTATTTTCTCATTTGCTCTCTTCAATTGCCACCCTCAGCCTTCTCTGCCTGATAGGCACATGGGAATAGAATCCTCACCCTGCTTAACTGGCACAAAATGTTGCCCAGAAAGTATGGATGTACTAAAACAATGGTCAAGGCTTTTAGGTGCATAGATGATAGCATTAGAAAAGGATGAACAACTGCCATATGGAAGAAGGGATGGCTACAATCCAGAGTAACTGCAGGACCTCTTACATTGTAGTAACGGAGCCACCTATGGGAAATGCATAGAGCAATACAGAGTAAGTGCCACTTACATCAACATAAGAGGTCCCGTAGTTACTCTGGATTGTAGTTGATGAATTTGTTCTTGCATTTGTTCTGTAAGTAGAACTAGACCCAATGGCTACAAACTCCAAAAAAAATTATCCTGGCTGGATATCAGGAAAAAATCCTGACTGTGAGGGTAGTTCAGCAGTGGAATAGATGGAATAGGGAAGTGGTGGACCCTTTTTCACTGGGGATCTTAAAATAGAAGTTTGACAAGCACCTGTGGGAGATACTCCCACTTTCAACCTTTTTCATTTCATGGAAATGAAATTTCCAGGAGGTCTGGTCAAGAGGGTAGAGCCTCTGTTTGCCTGAAGATAAGAGCTGAAGGTCACTGGATTGAGTTAACTGGAAGTCAAATCCAAAGCAAGACCTTGAAAAAGCGGCTGCTGAAGCTGAGATTTTCCATCTGCTTTTCAGTGGGAGTGAAGAAGCTATCTCAGCAGCCCTTCGTGTGAGAGCTGAAGGAGAAGTTTGTCAGCCAGCATCTCAGATATGGGGGCCAGGATTGTTAACCAGACTATGAATGTAACATCTTGAATGTAGCCAGTTCTTGAATGATAGAACCAACCTGTGTTTGTAAAAATCCCTTCGGGGGTTTAGATTCGCCTGCCTATATAAACTGCTTTAAATAAAGTCAAAGGAGCAATCCAAAAAAGTGGTATAGAAATGCCTAGTATTATTATTATTCATGTCACACTAACAAGGCACTGAAATTGTCAAGGTGCACCATCAGTTGTTTTTATCATTGAAAAGGCACAACAGGCTGTTCAAATCCCCTCATTTTCCAATTAATAAATGACTTTTCCCAAATTCCCACAGCACACTTGAGAACTATCCATAGCACACCAGTGTGCCTTGGCATACTGGTTGAAAATCACTGCTCTAGGAAAATTTCTTTCTACAGGGAGGGGGTTGGACTACATGATCTATTAGGTCCCTTCCAATTCTAATCTATGGGAAGAGAGGAAAGGGCAAAAGTTAATTTCTGTAGGGACAACTTTGTCTCACATGTTGGCTTTCACCATGCTTAAAAACCGAATTTCACTTTTCACACATAAAAAGTACTGCCAGAAATGATGGCCTGTGCATTTCTTTTGGTTTAGCTGGACATTTTCAAACATACACCTTAATCTTGTGTAGGTTGCATTTTTTGCACTAAAAAGTCAAATATAAAATGGGCTGGGAGGTAAGTTCAAAAATTGATTGAAGTTCAAACCCCCCTACAATTCTTAAAACTGTCATTTGGATGCTGGAGTGGAAAACAAACCACAGATAGTCAGTTTACAATTGCCAGCCCATCAAGGTATTGTATTTTGAATAGAACATTAATTTTAGTGCCAGACACATGTTGACAAAGATCTAATAAATCTTCATGACACTATTACGTTGCTACACGTACTGAGTGAACGAAAGTAACTTGCTTCAGACAGCAGTAAGGAATTTTTCAAGCAAGTATAACTGAAAGCAATTTATGAAACATAAGAGTGAATGCTGGTAAGGGTCAGGACCAAAGACTGGAAAAGGTGGAGAGTACCTAAAGAAATGGGGAGGGGCAGAGCAACTGGCAGTTTCTCAGAAATATAGCTATATACTGTAAGATTCATAAGGCAGTTTGAGGGACAATCTACTTTTTCTGAAGGATTAAGGGATTCTGGAACCTGTTGTTTGCCAAGTTGCATTCTTCAACTTAAAGGATCACAATTCTTTTCAAAAAAAGGTGGTCAGCAACAAAAGAATATTAATGATCATAGCTATAAAACAGAAATGAAAGGATATAACAAATAACAGCTTTTTCATCTACTATTTTTTCTGTACTCTGTAATGCAATTAATGCAATTAATATTCTTGAAAAAGGGATGTATCTTTGGAGTGCAAATAGGGCAAAACAAAGTGTAATTTTAAAAGCATTTGAAAATTTGTTTTAATTAGATTCTGTTAGGTTTTTAGGTGGTTTGTGCCCTAAGAGATAAAGACAGCATTAATCAAAGTAATAGGTACACTCTTCTTTCAACAAAACATCATCATCATCATCATCATCATCATCATCCCCCCCCCCCCCCAAAGGGACACTACCTTGCAGTGGTGGGGGAGCTTGTGTGCTTCAGTGAGGCAGGGGGCTAAGCTGGACAGGGTCACTCATACCAGACAGGACTCTGCTGAGAAGTCAGATTAATTGTGTCCCAACCCATTCATAACAGGGTGAGAAAGAAAAATATGAAGTCTGTACCGGCTCAGTCATTGCCCAGGTCAACAAGGACCACACCAGGTGCTGAGGTAAATGGGCGCCTGGTGAAAAATGGGCTACAGGACTCAGGATCTGTAGTTGAGCAACCAGGACTGGGGACTGCAGGGCTACTGGAAGACCAATCACAACCACAACATCGAACATATATGTGTGAAGAAAATAGAGCAATAATGTATGGCATTATTATATAGACAAGAGCCAGAAAGATAGCAAGTGCTGGCTGTGCAAGGAGGCCGATTAAACAGTGGAACACATCATCTGTGGCTGCAGAAAAATCACCCAAAAGGACTGTCTGGAAAGACACAACAAAGTGGCTGTCATGATACATTAGAATCTGTGCCAAAAGTACAACCTACTCACAACCAAGAACTGGTGGAACCACAAACCAGAAAACATAGTCCAGAATGAACAGGCCAAAATCCTGTGGGACTTCCATATTCAAACCAACCACCACTTGGAACATAATACACAAGATATCACCATGGTTGAGGAAAAACAGGTCTGTATAATTGACATTGCAATAGCCAAATCGCTGGTTTCAAGAGAAAGAACACGAGAAGATTATGCAGTATAAGGACCTACAGATATAAATTCAGAGAATCGGGGGAAAGAAAGCCACTGCTATTCCAATAATAATAGGTGCTCTTGGAGCGATTCCATAAAGTCTCTAGGGACATCTAAACATAATGGGCCTCCAGAGGATCACAACTGCCCAGTTACAAAAAGCAGCAGTCCTGGGAACTTCACAAATACTGAGATGATACCTTTGTGATTCCTAGTTCTTTGCATAGGAACCAAATCACAATACAGCCAATTCCATACACCTGGCAACTATGAAATAGTACATCATCATCATCATCCTCATCATAATACAGGCATTTCTATACTGCTTTTATTGATTATTCTGGATTACTCCTTAGACTTTACTCAAAGCAGTTTACATAGGCATGCTTATCTAAAGCATTTTTACAAACACGGAGTTGTTCTATCTTTCAAGAACTGGCTACATTCAAGATGTTACATTCACAGTCTGGTTTTCACTACTGATGCCCGATGTCTGACATGCTGGCTGACAAACTTCTCCTTCAGTTCTCACACGAAGGGCAGCTGAAATAGCTTCTTCTCTCCCACTGAAAAGCAGATGGAAAACCTCAGTTTCAGCAGCTGCTTTATCAAGATCTTGCCTCAGATCTGACTTCCAGTTATCTCGATCCAGAGACCTTCAGCTTTTATCTTCAGGGAAACAGAGGCTCTACCCTCTAGACCAGATGTTCTGCCATACTGGGAGACATCACACATGATCCATAGCAGACCCATTGATACAACCACATTTGTTCTTATTCAGTATTTCCTAAACTATGGGTTGGGACCCATCAGTCCCAAATTGGTTATTGGTGGGTAGTGAAAGGTTTTTGAAACATTAAAAAGCAACAACTTTGCAAGCAACCTTGCCCAGTTTGGAGAAGAAAACTGGTAATAAAGTAATCTAAATACCCCCAAATTAAAATTCACATTTGCCAATTTTTAGTATAGGGCAGTAATAGGAAAAGTCATGGGAGTGCGTACTTGAGTTTAGAGTCATTGGACTCTAACCCTATAATCCAGACTAACTACAGGAGCACGTAAGGGACATTACGTGTACCCGTAGTTACTGCACCACCTAATGAAAACCTATGGGAAATTCATATTGCAATCCAGAGCAAATTGTTCTTACACAGGAGCAAGGACTTCCCATAGTTACTCTGGAGTGTGCCCTATGTCAAGTGAATCTGGGGTTTCAACATCAGTCCCCAAATCAGGCATTAGTTTTCAAGCTAAAAGCACTCAAGTCGAGTCAACTCGAGTCTACATTTGACTTGAGTGACTCCAAACACAGTAAGCAAGGACACCAACCGAGACAAGGTGACTCAAGGCAGAGTAAAACTCAAATCTGGGGAATTCTGCCTTGAGTGTATTAGAGTTTCCCATATTTTTATGACACAAAATGACTGTGAGTGATTTGAAAAAATGGAATTTTTGTGATTTGAGTCAGTCTTTTGACTCAAGATCCCATTTCATATAATTGGTGTGCTCTAGATCAAGTGTGAACCTTGTTTCAGCCTTTTGTTTGGCCTGACTAAGGCAGTCCCTAACTGCACATCTTGCTTACCACTTCAACCTTTTAGGTATCCTGGAATGAAAGTTTGTGGAATAGTCTTTGAACTCCATTTCTAGGGAGAATTTTTTAAAAAATGTTTACATACATACTGGTATACTATATAAGCTTTTTAGAAGCCATAAGCAGTTTTTCAGAGCACATATCTCTGTTTATTTAACTATTTTTAGCATTAATGAGTAAAATTTTTTAGTTTGTTTTTTTGTCTAGTGATTCTCGAGTTCTCATTTAAAAAAGTAGTACTCTGTACTAAAATGTTTGGGAAGCACTGTTCTTAGTTCATTGTTATAAGAGTTCATTGTTATATTAGTATAAAATATATTAAAATATCCACAAGCAGTGCTTTTTAAATGTTCAAGGAAGCAAAATATATTTGGGGCTTTCTGTATATCCCTTACAGGTAGTGCTGTTTTGCAACTGAAATTTCAATCTGCAAAACTATGGACTTCACTTTGACAGTGGGGCCTAAATCTTTAAATGTGAAAAATTACCCTTCAGTGTTGACCTTGAAACAATCGGTGCTGGTATTTTCTCTAATGCATTTTAACAAAGCAGTCTTTGCTCCCCCTGTTTTTCAGATCATCAAACCTTCCTAATATGAGCAGAATGATAATTTGCAAAACACTCTCCCTTTTTCAGGTTATCTTGTGGTTAAATTCAACATGGCTCAGCTAGATAAACACATCCTGTGAATGAATGCTGAATCCTCCCCCCCCCCCCCCCGATTTCTTTCTAAACAGCAAGAGTAGTGGATCGGCCATGGCCTTATAATCAGCTAATGAAGTGGGACCAATGACAGCTTGAGGCAAAAGCCTCGTTTGTTGCAAACATATTTGCAAAGAGAGAGCCTAAAGCTTGACAAGAGCTCTCATTGCACTCCCCAAAGTGTTGATCTGTTATGACAATTCGACTTCTCCTGGCTGAGTGTTATTCCCTGCTCCTTTTAAAGATGTCACAGTGATGTGCCTGGTACTGAATGTCACAATATTCAGCAGAGGTGTGATTCATGACTTGTTTACTACCTCATTCCTGCACAGTGACTCAATTTCTGTGCAGCACTGTGTCGAGAGCAATAGGACATTCAATAAATGTGGATTTTTCAGGAGAGAGTGACAGGGAAGAGATGGGTCCTTAACTCTTCTTCCCTTACCACTGCTTGTCCCTGCAACTTACTATATATACTATATAGCCCCGCTATATTACTATAGCAACATGGGGCTGCATTCCCAGCTGCACAAGTATAGAAAGAGCAGCCGGTAGGAGAAATGCCTTTTCTGCCCCTACTTCTCCCAAAGAATCTCTGTATCTCATCAGAGAAGTTGATGCCATCCCCTGCCAGATACACAATAGCTTTGTGTACATCCCAGAGCCGTTTTAATTAATAAACTTTAAATCTAGAGAGGGATAATATTCTGTGAGAAAACTGCACACATAACAATCCAACATAGATGTGATGTGTTTCCACTGCACTGAAACTAGATGAACATACACCTGAAATAAACTGTAAAATTATACACTGATGATAGTTGCACATGGCATTTTGATTAAAGCTATATTGAATATTCTTCTATTTCAGTTTTTGCAGGATGATTTGATGAGAAAAATCAAAAAAAATTTTGATTAGCACAATCCATTGTTTCCAACTGAACCTATATATAGGAGGTGGGGTGTAAAAATGTCATGACAAACGGTGAAGGAGAGATAGCAAAGGTGAGAACTTGGGGCAACAAGGGGAAAGGACAGTGGTGAATGGAGGCTGGTGCACTTGTGCCAGGATCCTTTCAATTGCCACTTTTCTCCTCCCCCAGAGCCCCATCTCTGTTGCAGGAGGTGATAAAAGTAGCAACAGATGTGGGGAGAGGAAAGGTATGCAACTGCTGACAGCAGTCATCACGGGAGGAGCATCAGCACATTATAAACACAGAACCTCAAGAAGCATGATGTAAACTACTGGAGCTGGTACCATGTGTACAGGTCCAATATCAGCATATCAGCATCCTCAGGCAAATGCCAAGAACACCATAAGGACCATGGCCACCATTCCTTCTAAGGGGTATGTGCAAGTAAATAGACCAAGTTAGCAGCTTTGCAACTTATCACAGTGCCATCCTCTGCAAAATCACCATTGGTGATGATACCATTTTATCATCATCACCAAACCACTGGATTACTGAGCTTGGCTGGGAGTTGAAGTCATGCACCTTATTGGTAACATGCATACTTGTATGCTGGTTATTACTACTGGTACATTTATGCCTCTGTTTAGGTATGCCCATGGCTGTGGGTGGCGCAAGCGGTAAAGATGCTGTGCCTGTTAACCACCAGATCAGGCTTCGATTCCCGGGTTGGCCCCACAAGACAGGGTGAGCTCCTGTCCTTAGCCCAGCTCTGCGACACAGCTGGATCCAATCGTATCGGCTCTGCCTTTCCATTGGACTAATTCAGTGGTGTGGAGAGGGGGGATTTGCTGCTTGGGTAACAGCCTATCCTCCATAACAATCCAACCCAGGCTTTCGTGCTTCGCATGCAGCGTATGCAGTGTAGAGCACGATACCATAGTCTTTCAAGACTGACGGAGGCCTGCTTTAGGTATGGCAGTGATGGAAGTGATGGAAGGATTGATCTTCTTTCTTTTTTATATTTTATTTCTCATTTTTTATTTCTCTCAACTCCTGATCCAGGGCAGTTTCAATCCCTTAGCAATAGGAATAGGAAATAGAGAATGTAGTGTCAGCAATGAGCTCTTCTAAGGTGTGGTTCCTTCACAGTATCCTGAGGGCTCCATGTGCAGAAACCAATTTGAGAACTAACCCCTGGATATGTGGCGTTCAGTACAACTTGCACCAGTCAAAAGCCAGTGAGGAAGGCATAAGATCAGGAAATATCTATTTTTTGGCCTGTCAGAATCTGTTACCCTCCTGCAAGTCTGTGATTATAATACAAGGGAGCAAATGCACTGTCTTTTTTGTGTGCAGATAAAAGAAGTATGATCAAAATTTATTGAAAAAGACTGTACCTTTATACCTTCGCAAATTCATTAGAGAGCAGAGTATGAAATAATCAGCTTACACAGAAATTGATTTATTTTCTTAACTTAAACTTTAAATGATTGCCAATTACATTTGAAGCAGTGTATATGAAGATCTTTCCATTAGGAGACCTATAATTATTTTCATTGCTAATGATATCTTCATGTGGCAGTTAAATAATCTACTGATTTATATACTCCATTACATTATCAGTAAATTTATTTGATTCAAAATTTACAACAGTTTTATGTTAAAATTTTTACCTTCTGAAATATGTCTGATTCATGGACTATGGACCAAACGAAAAACTTTGCTTTTGTTTTCACATCAGTCCAGCTCCAGTCCAATCCAGCTACATTTATGGCCCAATCTTACTGCCAAATAGGCAAGTAGCCTCTGGCAGCCTGCAAAGGGGAGGCAGGACAGGGTGGCAGAAGGATGAACGTAGGGTTCAAACAAATTTCAGCCAGATTAATTCACCTGGCATATCTTTCCATGTTGGTGTGGGTACATTGGTGTATGCCGGAGTGGGACAGACGTACACTTATGGCACTTTGGTGACACCCAGGCCTGTACGGGATTTATATCAGATCTTATGCTGGTTTAACTGGGGATTAGGATTGCAGCCTCTGGAAAAAGCAGAATTGGGTGGCAGCAGGAGCAAGGAGAGCAGATTAGGTGTGAAAAGGGAGCAAATTCTGTGGCAGTGGCTGCTAATGAATCAAAACCTCCTTCCCAGACCTGATCCCACAACTCAGTTCCACACAAACCTATACAAGCAATTTCATTGCTGCAGGCAGTGGCGTAGCAAAGCTTAAAATGTTGCCCCAGAAGTGATGTCACAACCAGAAGTGGCATCACGCCTGGGTATTTTTTAAAAAGAAAATTTGGGAAAAACCTGCCGCCTCCTCCTCCTCAGCAGTTCACCACTATTTGCAATGCTAATTGCATAGCTTAAGCACCTATTTGGAGTTGAAGAAAATTTTGTGTTTCCCCCGCACCTCGCAGCAACAAAATAAAATTTAATTAAGTAAAAAATCCACTGGCTGCAAGTCTAAGTAGAGCCCTTTGTGCTGCAGAGCTTACCCCCAGGTAAGGGAACAAATGGACTCCTGTTAAGAAGCATAGGATTGAACTGTTGTTTGAGTTTGTCTCATTCAAATCAGAACTGAAACTCAAAGATTCTCAGAATTACTTCATTTTGAATACCAATATTCTCTGAATATTTGCTATCTATGTTTGACAGGCAGTAATATTAGATATCAGTATTTGAAATCTGACAGTTTGTGCTGCGTACAGCTGACATGCAGATGTATATCAAAGAGTTTAAAAATATTTTGCCATTTGGATACAGTTTCTATTTTAGCATTTGTGAATTAACCTCTTTATGTATTTCACTGACTTCCTGTGCATTGTAAAGGGTCCTAGAGTGTGTTCTATAGTGCACATTCATTTTGTATGAGGCAGTGCTGGATCTTACAAATAAGGGTGTATAAGATGTTATTCTTTTTAATTATATATTTCACTAAAAAAATCTTCAGTTTTGGTATATGTTAAAAATACATTAATTTGGTGAATATTATAGGAAAGTTTCACTTCCACTTTGTTTTCATCATTAGGAAGGAATGAGTAGAGAGTTCCTATAGTTTCTTTTTCCAACAGAGTCAGGAAAAATTTATTGCTCTGGGTCATTTTGAGAAAAAATGGCAACTGCCACAAAAAATGTGGCAGTGTGGCAGTGTGTTTGGCAGTGTTTCATTTCCCTGAATTCCTTTGCTTCATGCAACTGTGGCACTGTGGGGAAAAATCTGTAGGTTATCAAAAGAGATTCTGGTACCCCGTTAAAAATTCAATTGAAATAAGTTGTCCCTGATGTCATACTCAGACTGGGGACCTACGTAAGTGTTTTGGAAATGGGATGGGGTACAGGAGGCCCCAATAGTGCAGCAGTGTTAACTTTTGGTTAACTTCTGACAAAGTTCTATAAAAGATATGGAACAACTTTTGAACAACATGGATTTTACACATTCATGATCTTATCATCTGGATATGTTAATTTTTTTGTTTTATTACCGGATATGAAAACCTACAAACATACTAACTCTTCTGTTGCCAGAAAGATGTACTCATAGAACAAATTGACAATTGCTCACTTATTCCTTGTGTTTGGAAGGGGTCAGTGCAGTGTGTTTGTGCTGTTCAGTGTGTATTGTGCATTAAGAAAGATGTTCTGAGACACAGGATGTGCAAATGTATCCTTTTCTGAGAAAGAAACTTTAAAATCTGTCTGTGCTGATTGTATAGATTCAGCTGTGTAATGTCTTCCACATAAATTTCTTCCCCCTCCCCACCCCACACTTCTAACACAGAAGGATGCATAATATTCTTGCCTCAGTTAATAAGAGCACAATCCTAATCATGTCTACTCAAAAGTAAGTCCCATTGTATTCAATAGGTTTTACTCCCAAGAAAGTGTCTTTAGGATTGCAGCCTCAGTCACAGAAAAAAGGAAGTATTCCCCTTTCACATTTATGAGTTCCTTGTAAAAAAAGTAATTTCAGGATTCATTTTCTTAAGGTCAGACAAGCACCGTTCTTCATTGGAAAGGGGGGGGGGTGTAGAGAGACAAATCTCTGACATTTAAAAGTAAAACCCTGAAATTTAAACTGTCATTACTCTAAAGTTTGCTTTGGTTGGACAGTGTAAGTTAAAATTGTTGCAGTCTCTTTTCCTTGTTTTTCTAAGAATTCCAGTCAGACTGCAGCTACCTGTTCCGTTTGATTTATTGAGAAGCGGGTAACATGTAGGAAAATAGAAGACAGAGGTAAAGAAGTATGAGGTACAAAAACTTGAGGAAGTGAGAGCAAAGGAAGGAATCAAAGACAGTTCGATCCTTAATACATTGCCTCACTCGAAAATTAGAAAAATCCAAACACGTACACATATACTTATATGACATATTTGTATGATAGGTACCCTGTGGAAATGATTTAACAGCCTAATGATTTAACACCCTAAACTGGCCTTAATGTTGGCAGATCTTGTGACCTGCCATCATAATACCCAAGCCAACAATTTGAAAGCCACTCCATCATTCTGCAGACCAGGCAAGGCAGGACGATCTGCTGGAGGCCACATTTGGCTTCCACCTGCATGCAGAACCTCTGCTCTTCACCAGAAAGTAAGCAGTGGGGATAGTTCAGGGGAGGATTGTGGGCCGTTTGGGATGAGAAGCAGACCAGGCTGGAGTGATTCCGGAGCTGATTCAGTGGTTCAGGAACAGGGATGTGCTAAATCCATTTCTTTAAATTGTGTCCCAAGTTTTTCCATCCTTAACTCAATTTCCAAATGAGTTTCCAATTTCAATCATAGGGTGAGTGTCTGGACTCACCCAGAGATGTGTTTTAGAGTCACTCTGTAAAAGCTCTGTTGTTGAGTGTGTGCAGCAGTGAAGAAAGTAATAGTTTCTTTATGAAACCTCAAAGCTGCCCCTCACCCCACATCTCCCAGCATCAGGCACAGATGGACCTCCAGGAAGGCATCCAAGCTCAGCAGGAGGGGAGTTTGAGAGTGAGGGGATAGCAGTGCGAGAGAAGTGGCAGACAAGGGGATCACCTGCAGCAGCCGGGAGGCTTATGTGTTAAATGGGTCTTACTTTCAGGAAAGTGTCTTTAGGACTGCAGCCTAAGTAGACTTCATAAGATCATGCACATTGAATGCATGTTTTGAATTCAATCCCAGTGTTTTGTCATCATTTTTACATCCAGTTAATATTTTTATATGAATATTTTTGGGGTTGTGGAACCAATCGTCTGCGTTTCCATTATTTCCTATGGGAAAATCCGCTTCATGTAAAGAAAGTTTCACGTAAAGAAAGTTTCATGAAAATCCGCTTCAAGTAAAGAAATTGCCTCCGGAACGAATTAATTCTGTTACATGAGGCGCCATTGTACTTGGTTGGTGAGGTATTGAACTGGGCTCTATATATGGGCAAGATATAGATAGATAGATAGATAGATAGATAGATAGATAGATAGATAGATAGATAGATAGATAGATAGATAGATAGATAGAATGTACAGCAAAGGCTCTCAGTGGAAGAACTGGAGCAGGTAAGTGGTGAGGTCAGTAGATGTGATCTTGTTTCCATTTGTGCCTGTTGATTATCCCCATTTAGACATCTGCACAAGGCTTGAAATCACAAAAAGGGGAATGAATTATGCATGTCCCATTTGCAATATGTAAAGTTAAAATAGATACACGATGGTAATGGTATGCATAGCGTACATTAGAAACTGAAAATGTAAGATAGAAAAACATAGACTTAATTGCTGTCTTCTTGGATACAGTTGCAGCAAGATCCACTATAAAACGTATGTGTAATCAATCTAACGGCTGCTATAAATGGAGCCACACATGGCAGGCACCCTGCAATTTAATTCTGCCTTTATTATTACTGCATGGTCCCAGTTATATATTCATAGCATGCATAATGAATGAAGGCATTTAAGGACTGGCCAAAGAAATCTTTTCATTTTTGACAGCTACCCAACTAACTGAGTTTCCAAAGTGTGAATTTAAATAAAATTTGGTTAATAAATTTTGCATCTCTAAACTGTACATTTGATAAAGGTATTAGCACAGTGAAGAAAATAGGCAACAAATACAGGATAGTTTTTAATATATATAATAAAAATAGCAGGGCCAGCAAAAAGTCAAAAGTGTAAATGTGTAAATGTCAGCTTATTGTTTTCAAACAGTGACAATTTATGGTTAAGCACCAACAGTGAACTACTTGTTTAATTAATTTAACAATACCTTGCACAAGTGCATGCACCTGCACACACAGACTGAACACATATTCACTTTTAAATTCATAAATATGCTTTAAAAGATAACAGTCATTATAAAATCATTTTCCAAAGCTGTTCCTTAGCTGAATTAGTATGCATGATTCTCCATAGTACCTGTATCAATGAATCATAGAATCATAGAATCCTAGAGTTGGAAGGGACCTAGTAGGTCATCTAGTCCAACCCCCTGCCTGTATCAGGAAATCCCCCTACAGCATCCCCGACAGGTGCTTGGCGAACCTCCGCTTGAAGATCCCCAGTGAAGGAGAGTCCACTAGCTCCCTCGGCAATCTGTTCCACTGCCAAACTGCTCTCACTGTCAGGAATTTTTTCTGGATATCCAACCGGAATCTCCTCTCTTGCAGTTTGTACCCATTGGTTCTAGTTCTGCTTTCAGAAACAGCTATGAACAAATGAGCCCCTTCCTCCCAATGACAGCCCTTCAGGTATCTGAAGAGGGCAATCATGTCTCCCCTCAACCTCCTCTTCTCCAGGCTGAACATCCCAAGTTCCCCCAACCTTTCCTCATAGGGCTTCCCTTCCATCCCACTGATCATTCTTGTCGCTCTCCTCTGGACTTGCTCCAGTTTGGCTGCATCTTTCTTAAAGTGAGGTGCCCAGAACTGAACACAGTACTCAAGGTGAGGTCTGACCAATGCTGAATAAAGAGGAACTAGAACTTCTCATGACTTGGAAGCTAAAGTCCTCTTAATGCAGCCTAAAATGGCATTTGCCTTCTTTGCAGAGACAGCACACTGCTGACTCATGTTCAGTGAGCTGCTGTATTGAAGCAATGGTTGGCCCAATCAACTAGGATCACATTATAATGTTAGTGTTGGTATGAGGTAAAATTCATAGCAGAACTGATTAAGGAGTTCGTACCCTCACACCCACTCCATTGCCACCATTTCTTGCTCTTACTTCATCAGAAGTAAGCCAGCAGTCTGGGCAATTCTGACATGCGAGGACCTTTTCAATGCATGCTCACAAGACTGACACTGTAATCCTAATGCTCAGTTAGGCTGGCATAAATCTCAGCATAAGTCCTGTGCTGACCTGGGATTGTCTGCCCCATTCTTAGGGGTTAGGCTAGTGCAGAGGCATGTGCCGGCCTCCCCACACCACCCTGGGAAGTTATGCTAGGCAAGTTATGCTAGCCTAGATTTTTGAATTCTTGGAGCTGCTCAATTTCAACTCCATCTAGGTGAACAATGACCTGTGTTCCATCCGTAGTTAATTAAGAACAATACATTACCATTTTTAAACTAGCAAAATTTATAGTTCTAATGCTTTAAATAGAAATAAATTATTTGTTTGTTGTTAATCAATCATTTCATCACCACTGGACAAGAGAACTCTTGATGTGTCCCATAAAAATGGATTTTATTTAACTCTAGCTTACAAGCCACACTCTGTGTGGCACTTTTAAGCCAGCTCCTGTGGAGAGCATTTTCAGCCTTCAGCCCAAAACTAAAGGAACTTCTGGTCCAGCTTAGAAAACAGCAATTTTGAAGAAATAACTTTGAATTCCTCAATTCAATACATGGAACTTGAAAGTCTCACTGTAGGTTTTGTCAGTTATTTTCAAATTTGAATTTTTAACTTTCCCTCTTCATCTGGCCACAAATCCCAATGCTGGATGTTATAAAATGTCTATGTAGAGCAAGTGTGGGTGGAGCTAGAGGACATGTGTGGAGTTGTGTTGTGTGTGTGGAGTGTGGGGTTGGTTTGTGTGTGGGGATTAATCCCAGGATTATCCCAATTCCAAAAAGGTATAATATGTCTATGTAGAGCAGGTGTGGGCGGACCTAGAGGAGTTTAGGATGTGTGTGGAATTGTGTTGTGTTGTGTGTGACTGTGGAGTGTGGCGTTGGTTTGTGTATGGGGGTTAATCCTGAGGTCACCCCAGTTCCAAAACGGTATAATATGTCTATGTAGAGCATTCGTGGGTGGAGCTCGAGGGTTATCTGATAGCTGGACGGACGGACAGACAGAATTAGCCTTTTATCAGTATAGATTGCTCCACTTTTTTAAAAAAGGGAAGTAAAGCTAAAAATAGACAGAAAATGAACATCACAAATAACCAATTCTCCAGCACAAAGTTGATGTACAGTAGTTAAGAATTGTGGGTAAAGATAGTAAAGTAGAAATAAATAAAAGCTGTACTTGAAGGAATGAATTGGCTGACAGAGAAACTTTCTCAATAGCAGACCACATGAAGACTACCTAAGACTTATTTTAAGAAGTTGGAATAGTAGCTGGAAAGTAAAAATTATTTCTTTCCCAACTGTGTCAAAAAGCCACACTGCAAATCTTTCTTGATGCTGTATCTCTTCCTGACATTAATAGATTGCTCTCTGCACAAACACACTACAGAATATGAATGGAGATCTGCTTTACAGGTAAAAAATAGAAATTCATGTATAATATGTAAGGTAAAACACATAATGAAGGAAGGCAGATCTGTAATCTGTAGACACATCTGCTATATATTTTTTAAAAATCAGCCCTTACTTTAGTGAAACTGACCCTAAACCTTCCATTTCCAGACTCTGGTATCCTTTCAATGTGCATATCTGACAAAAGGTACTATTTGCTTTCCCAGTAAAATCATATATTCTCTGATAACAAAGCTATGATGAATACAGACTGAATACAATTCCTGTCAGGAATTCAGGGTTTGAAATGGGAATAATGGAATCTGTGACAATCTTGAACTATTCATGTTTAAAAGTTTCTTCAGACGTAGAAAGCAACAGTGGACCATACTGACCCCTGGGACTAGCATGGAGAATACATACTCTGTACGGACCAGCACTTGTTTAAATACTAGGATTTCTTTGTTCTGTCCTCTCCAGGTCAGTAGTATAAATATCTACTGTGAGCTACACTTTTGGTTCCAGCAACTGACTCTGGTTTTGAAACATGAACTCCATGCCGGACAGGAGAAATGGAGGAATACTTGTATGTCATCCCACTACCAGGCTTGACCCTCAAGCTTCCACAATTCACCATTTTCAAAATGATGCACAACTCCTCCCCCCCCCCCCTAAAAGTTCAGTTTTAGGACTACAGAAGAACCAGTGGTGGTCTCCAGCAGGTTGGCACCTACTCTACAGAACCAGTTGTTAACGAGAGATGGGACATATAAAGTTTAAAAATGGCCATTTAAAAGTAGCTGCCAGATGGGCATAGAACCGGTTGTTAATTTCTTTGAATCCCATCACTGAGAAGAACAGTTACTGAAATTATACCCTTCATTTCTATATTTATTTGGAGGCATGTCCAAAGGTTATCAAGGGAACACTTTTTGAAATCAGTGTGCTGAGGGCTGCAGTCTAAAAAACTCTGCAAGTAATCTCAGAGTCTCAAAAAAATTAAAGAGAGTAAAGAGAATATAAGAGTAAAGCTTTTTTGGATGGTGTACCTGTGAGTCTATAGTTTTGGATAACAACATGTTATGACAAATGCATAATCTTTATGAATAAAAGAGTCTTCACTGGATCTGGCTAGTTTAGTTCAGTTTCCTGTATTTCACAGTAACCAAACAGATGCCTTAGGTAGCACACAAGACAAGATACTTGTTTCCAGGTACCCTCCCCAGCATCTGGCATCTTGAGGCTCCATCCATCCATCCACACACATCCATACCCAAAAAGGCTTTGTAACCAGTGATTGCTTTTTCTTCTTAAAGCCATTGAGGCTAGATGCCATTACCCAGCTAGATGCTTTGTGATGGTTTTATTAACTGTTTTGCAGGAACAGCCATGAAATGAACAAAACCAAGGTGGTGATTAAGGAACCTTTAGGACTTTGTCTGCACTACAGTTCAACCTCAGTTGCATTCCCTATGTGCTTTTAAAAATAGAAAAAGAAAGATAATTCCTTTGAAATACTTCACCCTTACTCATCAAGAGTCATGCCTCTCATCCTCCTTTTGTTTCTCCCTCTTCCTGGGTACAGTCCAATTTCATTAAAATCAAAGAGTTTGGACTTCAAAAGGAAGGAGACGGACCCTTTGCCTCGCAATCACTTTTTCACTTTTTCACACTGCCTAATTACCTAATAAGCTCTTATCATTCTATAATGTATTCTCTGCTCTTCATTTAATCATGGGTAGATTTCATGTTCAGCACCATATGTTTCAGATTGCTAAGACCTGACAGTCAATACCAGCATCTGCCTGACCTGTAGCTACCTTATCTGTCTCCTTCCAGTTCTATAAGAACTTTGGAAGTACAGTCACACAACATTACTATATTGATCAAAGACCTTGTAATTTATGATTTCTTGTAGTCTTGCAAAGATGGCTGATCTTTGTGTTATCTATAGAATTGTCCTCCATTTGCTTCAGGAATTAATATTCCAACAGAATAATACATTTTGTTTTTACTTCTCATATAGTATATGCAGAATAATATTGTTAAAAAATTCATTTTCTTGCACATTGAACATTAACACACACACATACAATTGAATAAAATGGGATTAATTAATGAATGGACATGAATAAGACTGCACTGTAAGAGACGACAAAACACACATTGTATATAATGAAGGAAAAACAAAGTTTATTTCAACAAAATGTTATTTTGGCTAGTAAGCAAAGAATTTAACAATCAAATTCACAAACTCATGGGGATTGGGGATCCAGTCATTCATGGGGATTTATTTATCAGTTTAAGCAAAACATAGCAAATTACCTTTAAAATGAATAAATGAGCATTTGCAAGGTGCCTTTTTTCTTTTGTTTGAATTATGAACTTGTTTCAAACTTATTGTTTAAATAACATAACTGAAGCTACATAAGGTTTAAAGGTACGTTCCAGTTCTTTGAAATGTGTTCAAAAACAGACTGAGAGCCAATCTACTCATATATATATATAAGAGAAAAATCACTCACTGACTGACTCAGTGACTGACTCACTGACTCATCACCACCCTGCCAAAACCGCTGGGCCTAGAAGCATGAAATTTGGGGAGGGTTTTCCTTCCATGATGGAGGGGTGCACTAAGAACTGGTTTTTGGAAATTCCAACGGGAAGGGGGTGAAATGGGGCGCAACACATTTTCCTCCCTATACTTTGCATTGGAGAATTGATGACTCATCAACATTCCGCCCCAACTGCTGGACCTGAAGCATGGAATTCTGGGAGGGATCCTTCTGTCACCTGAACACCCACCAATTTAACCCTTCAGGGGCTGAAAAGGGGGCAACGTGTTTTTGTCCTATACTTAACATGGGAGACTGAACAACATCCAGCCAATTTGGTCCTCTCTGCCTGGTGCACTGGGGGGATGTTGTTCGGAGGAAGAGGTTGCACTGGCGAGGATGCTGAGCATGGGGGGAAGTTACACATGGGGGAAGTTACGCATGGGGGAAGTTGCGCATGGTGAAATGTTGCGCATGGGGGTAGTTTCGCATGGGGGGAAGTTGCGCATGGGGGGATGATGCGCATGGGGGGATGGTGCGCATTTGGGAAGTTGCGCATGGGGGAAGTTGAGCCTGGGGGGAAGTTGAGCCTGGGAAAGTTGTGCCTCGGGGGAAGTTGCTCATGGGGAATGATGCGCATGGGGGAAGTTGCGCATGGGGGGACATTGTGCATGGGGGACGTTGCGCATGGGGCCAAAAGTTGCGGATGGGGGGAAAGTTGCACAAGGGGGAAAGTTGCACATGGGGAAGTTGTGCATGGGGAAGTTGTGCATGGTGGTTGATGCACATGGGGGACTGATGCACATAGGGGGCTGATGCGCATGGGGGATGATACACATGGGGGGATGATGCGCATGGAGGGAAGTTGCGCATGGGGGGAAGTTGCACATGGGGGAAGTTGTGCATGGGGTATTGATGCACCCTGGGAGGATGGCATATGGGGAAATGTTACTCCCGCAACGCGGGTACACTTTTTGCTAGTAAAGTTATATAAGAGCCAGTGAAAGATGGGGATTATTTTTATATAAATAAAAAGGGAATTGTTCTGGTCAGTTTACTGCTTCAGAGGTCAAAGAAAGGCAGGATATTTCAATTAACAATAGGATACTGTTCTCAACAAGGTTTTGTAGGATGACCACTCAAGAAGTCATCCTTGGTGTGACAACAGAAAAATGTTGCAACTGCTCAAGATAGTCCTGTTTTCAGCTATGAAAGGCATAAGAATACTAATGCTTTGGATATAAAAAGCAAAACACCCAAGTTGAATCAGTGGTACTACTAGAGTTTACATCACCTGATGGAGGCCAGCGTGTCACACCCATGATGGACCTCGTCCTATGCTGTGGGTAGATCAACAATCGGGGTATGGTGAGAAACATTACAGAAGACTTGCAATCCCCTAAACCAGTGGTTCTCAACCTTCCTAATGCCGTGACCTTTTAATATAGTTCCTCATGTTGTGGGGACCCCCAGCCATAAAATTTTTTTTTTGCTACTTCATAACTGTAATTTTGCTACTGTTATGAATTGTAATGTAAATATCTGATATGCAGGATGCATTTTCATTGTTGCAAATTCAACATAATTAAAGCATAGTGATTAATCACAAAATAATATTTAATTATATATTGTGAAATATTTATTTCTAATTACAAATTAAAAAGATGCAAAATACCTTGCAAGGCCCCCTACACCATGGGTCTTTAGGCAACCCCCATGAATGGGTCAGGCAACCCCCAAAGAGGTCCCGACCCCCAGTTTGAGAAACACTGCCCTAGACCAACATTCCACATCAGTCAAGGTATATTGTTCATTAGTAAAAACAATGTACAAAAAAACGGTGTACAAAAATAATGTTTTCCTTTCCAAACAGCTCAATATATTTGTTATCTGGAAGGGAGGAACTTTTTGGGGGAGGGGGGAAGGGAACTGCAATCATTTTATCAGAACCTTTCTGCTATCATGGGATTCCAAACAATCTGGCCTTTCTCTGGGCAGGAAGACTGGTACACATCTTTGCCCCAGCATCCCCAGCTCCCACAGTGGCACAAACATGCTTTACGGCATGATTGCAACACCTGCCACAAAGGACTTGTGCTGGCTTAAGTGCAATTTAGGATTGTACTCTCATTTCTTCATTCTAGGTGGACTACAGAGCATTTGCTAAATCCATTTTGGTTATGTTCCTATCATTGTTATGGTATATGCAATATATGGAAAGAAATTAAACAAAATCAAAGCAATGGACTGCACACTTTGTTTTTCACATCATTCCTGGTTGTGGTCCTTTACCTCTGAAATCTCTCTTCACAGTAACTGCTCTTGGCAGTAAAGACAGACAGATGGCAAAGCAGAGGACTTGCCAATCAGGATAGAGAACAGTGTGAAGGGGCAGCCTAGGAGCAAAGAGGAAGAAGAAAGGAAATTCTCTAAGGGTGTTTCATCATTGCAAGGGCATTAGTAATTAAATCTGAAAAACAATGCCATTGCTCACATTTCTGGACAAAGAGGAGAACAGCCTACTGTAAACAAGAGATCTAAAGTGATGAGTTTGTCAAAAGACATTCTTTTAATTAACATAATTTCAAGACCACGACAAGTTGTATTTTTAAAATGTTGTAAAGCTTTTCAAGAGCCCAGCATTTGGGTTGGATATACAGTATATCCTCTAACTACATGAATGGGAAAAGGAGTGTTTATCATCATAGCAAATATAGTAAACCTTGACATTTTGAAAAAAGAGTGTTGTTTTAAAGGTTAATTGTGTTAGTAAATACTTCAAATCTGCTAATTTACTAGGCTATTAAGCCCAAATGCTGTATAATGAAAAGAGAGGAAAAAAATCATATGCCATCTTGTATCCCGTTTCTAATACAGAAGAACCATATTGTACATTTTTTAATGTTCACTGTTGTTGTGATAAATGTCTCAGATTGTCTAGAAATATTTTATATATATTTCAACCTTAAGCACTCCCTCAATAGACACTCTTAGTTGAATCCAAATACAGTATATATTAAGTTTAGTATGTCAACATTCCATTATATTTTACTGCAAAATTGTTAGTTGATGCTGTAAGGCTAATTCACTCATCTTTGAATGAGCAAGGAGATTAAGGGCAAAATCCATAGCAGTTACAGATCCATGCAGTTACATCACCCTCTAGTGTTATCTTATGGAAAGTCATCTTAACTGCTCCGGAGCAAGGGGCTTAATTTCACTTTAGGATACAGGCCTAAGGCTGCAATCCAGAGTTAGGGCAGCGAGGAGTACCCTAGATGGACTGCCTCAAATATTCTGAATCCAGAGCAGGACGTTATGCTGCGTCCAGAGTCAGGAAGCCTGGGCTGCCCTACCTGCTCCAGAGCATGCTCAGTAGGCACCAAGTCAGTGACACCTGGCGAGGGCTTGCTCCTGAGGAGACCCCCTCAGATCACACTGGACAAGGAACAGCTGTGGTGCCTGCCTTATAAGGAGTCCCTGGTGAGATGCCAGTACAGTCTTCAGTGAATACAAGGGGCTTCTTGGAGTGGCCCCCTGTATCCATAGTTCAGTGGGCTGCTGTAGTTGTGCCATATCCTGAAGTTGAGAGGCAGGGGTTGCAGCTAGGCTGGCCAAGAACTCAGATTTTTGGTCAACACTGCCATTCTTACTCTGGCCTTATCATAGACTCATGTGGGTCTACTCATTACTATACCTGCTCCTGAGGTGGTACAACTCTGAGGAGCTGGAAGAGGGAATTTCTTCCGTGGAAACAGGATTTGGATACAGAGTAACTGTTCTGCCCTCAGCAATGCTAAACATACCCTCAACATACCTCTCCTGAACTTCCTAGGCTGGCACAGCTAGGGCGGGCAAGGTCCATCTGTCTTGGGGCAGCCTATGTTGCCCTAGGCTGCCCCAAGCCTTTTCCGGCATAACTGGGGTG
The DNA here is from genome assembly GCA_030015325.1 of Cryptoblepharus egeriae. Lineage (NCBI taxonomy): Eukaryota > Metazoa > Chordata > Lepidosauria > Squamata > Scincidae > Cryptoblepharus > Cryptoblepharus egeriae. The sequence goes on along the minus strand of JAREYC010000005.1, from coordinate 3,867,807 downwards.
CACCATCATGGATGTGAGCTACCCCAGTGATAGATAGGGCAGCACAAGTGCACTTCTGGATTGCAGCCTAATAGGCCAATCATAAATAGCCCTGCACTCAATGGTGCAGAGGCACCAAAATGGCCACAACCTCATCCTATGGAGTTGGGCCATCTCTAGCAGATCTTGATGCTTCCTAAGGGATAGGTGACATTCATTCCCTTCCCTTGAATAAGATAAGAAGTCCTACAATGGGACTACTCAGCACTGCAGCAGCCATTTAGCCGGTGCATAGTAAAGAAGGGCTTCATATATGGTGGAGTTGAGCTCCACTGGTCCCTTCTTATTCCCCATCATTTTTCTCCTGCTTTGCCTCACCCGTGAAGGCCAAATCACTACTTACCTCTCTGTCACCTTGCAATTGCTAGAAGTGGTGGTCACCCAATCTTTTCCCAGTGCAATTTCAATATGAGCTTTCCTGTATCGTCTCAATATGAGCTTGCACTGATCCACTGTCCACTTTAGCCTGCCAGTAAGTGTTGCAGTCATGCCTTATAGCTAGGGACCTGCAAAAAGCGAGGTTATTTTTCCTGACAAAGGGATCTTATCCTTTGTCAGGAAAAATAACCTCATCATTTGCAGGTCCCTACTTATAGCATGATTGTGGTAATTCATGGTGCTGCTGAGTCAGTGCACGTTCAACGGGGGTGGGCCCTAAATGAGCTGTTGCAATATCTCTCCCTTAACAAATGCCAGGTATGAGCCAGATGTCCCCTTGATTCAAATAATCCTTTCCCCCTCCTGAAAGTGGTAGATGAATTATGGAAATCATAGTAACTAAATTTCCATAATCACATATATGTTGATAATCACATGCATGTTGATACTCTTGGATTTGTAACATACCAGTAAGAAACCAGTTGGCATGCATTTTTGTGGTATCTAGGCCTGCACCCAACCATACTACCAGAACTCTAAGTCAAATGCCTGAACTGGTTTCTGTTTAAAGGGGTGGGATGAGGTCAAAAGCACTGTCTCATGCTCACACAGCAACTACGAGGATCCTCAGAGATTCATCCTTCCAAAATTCACTTAGGCTGCAATCCTAAAGACACTTCCCTGGGAGTAAGACCCATTGTACACAATGGGGCTTTCTTTTGATTAGATATGTTTAGGATTGCACCCTTAGACTGACAATCACCCAACAGCTGCGAATCCAAACATAAATCATTAATACATTCCATTTCACTGGAACCTAACAAGTTCAAACTTCTAAGCTACCACTGACAAGTCTTTGGGATAGTGAATTGATCATTAGATTTTTGCCCTGTGGAGACGAAGCCAAAAGAATATTTCAGTTAAGACAAGCAATTCCTGCAAGACAACAACACAAATAACAAAAGTGTATGAGAGGCTTGGTAACCAGTGGGAATGAGAGACAGATAGAAAAATGTATCTTTGTAGTCTGACTCTCAAAAGGCATTGATTGTACTTTTTGCTAATGCTATGGAATAGAAGAAAGTCTGTCATAATAAAATGACAGTAATACCGTTTCTGTGGATGCTGTATAATAACTGCAAAGAAATGCACTCCACACCACCCAATAGTAAATAGCAAACATATGGGCCAGCAGTGGGAAACAAAATTATATGTTTGAAGTGCATGGAGTAGAACTTATTTCTGGAGAAACAGCCATGTTCCAGTTGGCAAATAAAGGCAAAATGTGAAGAAAAGCTCAGAAGTTCACAGATACATTAAAATCAGTCTCAAGGCAAGGCTGGCTCTTTTCATTCACATGAAAGAAGAGGCTCTCAGATCCAAGGCTACTTTTTAGGGCAGTGTAAAGCTGTGGGAAAGAGTAGCAAAACTTTTCCATTTCTATCCAGGAGTCTGTGAGCAGGATTAAAATGCTATGTAAATTTTAATCTCCACTACAACAACAATCTTATTGCTGTTCTGTTAAAGTTGTTTCTGCAATTAATTCCTCAGATCAGTTCCATGACTATATAGTAAGTCACCTACTTACAAATGAGTTCCATTCTGGAAGCTCGTTCGTAAGTCAGTTTGTAAGTCCAACACTTTGCTGTTAAAATACTGTTATTGAACATTAAATGAAGCAGACAAGGAGAGAGTTATGTTTGTATGTTTGAAAGTTCTCATTTTGAAGGTATGTTCATATGTATGAAAGTTTGCATCTTGAATGTTCGTAAGTAGGGGACTTACTGTATTGAAAATGTATGTGAAAATTTGTGTTATTTGTCTTATCTTTGCATTAGCCACATCACTTTGTGGTCATGGTGGGGGAGACTGCATCCAGAATGAGGGACAACCCATGGCTAATATAAAAATGGGAAACTACAAAGATGAATGATAAATCACATAGGTCTTACTTCTAGTTCAGGTTTGCAGCTTGTTTTCAAAATAAGATGTTGAAGTAGGCTCCTTTGAAACCTGAAAGATTAACCAGCCCTTCATAGGTAGATTGACTCCATGTGATAGGCATTTTGTACTTGAATATTTTAAGCACATATTTTGAAGTACGCAATTATGTTAGGATGGCACAATGGCAGACAGAGGAACAGATATGAGGACTCTTTATAAGTTAGCATAACAACTATTTAAAATACCTGCCTGAACAGTTTTGTTCAGGGTGACCAGATGCCAAACCCAAAATTCCTGAACCCCAAGGCCAAAATTCCTAATCCCAGCCCAAAATTCCTACCCGCTGAAAAAAATTGCCAAAAAAATGTATTTTTTTGTTTTTCTGTTTTTGACCATAACTTTTGATAGGAAGGAGATATCTCCAAACTGATTTTTGCATTGGATTCTGCTCTTCAATACGAATCCAACAACATATGGCATGGTGGGGTACTGTGCACTATCACAAAGTTTCAAAATGAAGCCAAAATGTAGGACACCAGGACAGGAGGCTAAAAATCCAGACAAATCCAGGTTTTTCTGGTCATATGGTCACCCTGGTTTTGTTGTGCAACAAAAATAGAACTGTAGGCTAAAGCTAGAGAATCCTAATATTTTATATATGCATGATAACTGCAACTCTGTGTTGCCTGTATAGTCCTTCAATTTTATTTGTTTTTGACATGTGTAGGGAGCATGTTAATGCACATGCATTTGCTGCTTGGTGTTTGCTAAAAGAGCATCACCAAGTCCAGTAGTATGACAATTAACACAACAGATGGTAAAAGGCCTCAGATTTACAGGTGCAGAGGAATGCCACACTTAAAGCAATACTCTTGTAACAAGGCCACCTCTTATCCCTGAGTTTAAAACAAAAAAAATTAGCAACAGGAAAGAATTCCCAACTCTATCTGTACTCATAAGACCATAAGAAAAGCTTTTACTGGATCAGGCCAAAGGCCATCTAGTCCAGCTTCCTGTGTCACACAGTGGCCCACCAGATGCTGCAGGGACTCACCAGCTCCCTAGCTAAACTCAATCAAGGAGGCTTTCTAATAAATCTCCTGAACTAGGTATAAAGGCAGCACATATCAATGGTTGTAAAATTAAAAGGGTCACCTCATGTGCTGAACTTCCTAGTATATGCTTCACCTGCTGCCCCACACTGCATATTCCTGGTAATGGTTACAAATCTAAGGACCTCCTCTGCCTCCAAATCTCAAGCCAAAAGACAATTCTTCAATGTTTGTCCCATGTGGTAGAGGTTGATCTGGGTTGGAGACATCCAAACCATGATTGACATAACACTGGGGAACCTGGCCCATCTTTAGCATGGGCTTTTCACAAGGACGTAGCCTTTCCCACCAGAGCGGCATTTGCATGCTTTTGAACTGCTATGTTGGCAGGAACTGGGATGGGTGACTGGAGTCTCCTCCATCATGCAGCACTTGAGTCTTGAACCACAGATCTGCTGATCTTCAGATCAACAGCCACAGTGCTGTTCCTGCCGCCAAATCTCAAGTCATTCCAAACATTTCAAACAGTAGGGAAAATAAAAAAAGAAAGTCAGAAGTCTACATTGACTTTATTCACAAGGCACAAATCTGAATAACAGAATGTTCCAAGTTTTAGCTGGTTTCCATTCCCAATCCTATATTCCTGCAGTAGACAAAAATCTGCCAAAAGGTTAGTGAACCTTCCAGCAAATGCAAGACATGATTTACATTAGGAAGAAAATCTCATTTTGTTACACAATATTCATACAACTCTTAGAGTGACAGAACAGTGCATAGTTCTTTAAGGTTGAGTGAGTGGGTATTAGAGAGTGATAATGGTCCTTCATCATACTGGCCATGATTTATTGTTATTTCATTCCAAAAAGCAAGCTCTTGAGAAGGTGATAACTGATGAGGAATTATATTAGATAGCATACAGAACCTTCAAATTTATGAGGAGAACAAGCAGTGTATCACTAGCAGTGGAAGTGTTGCATATAGAATTAAAAAAATATTTAATGCGGAATTAATTTTTTTTAAGTATAGGCCCAGACCTCCTTTTCTTCAGCATATGGCCCTATTGTTTTTTTAATTACACATTGCTTTAATATGTAAACTGTATCTCACTGCAACCTAATTCAGTCTTGAATGTGCTCCAATATTCACATGACTCTTATATGTGCACATTTCCTCTATTCCTCCCTTAAAAAAGGGAACATCTCTGCATGCACAACACTTTGCAAAGCTTAATGGTGGGGCTGCTCTACACATTTAGAAGTAGACACCAATAAAAGTGAGTCTGATCAGAGCAATAATAGTTCTTTTTTATTTCCTTTAACAACATTTTTACGGTTTTTTTCATTTTCCATCAAAACGACAATTTTCAAGCAATGACATGCCTGAAGAAATTTTACCAGAAAAAAATTAAAAGATCTATGCATCTGTAGAGGTAAGAAAAAGACACAACAACCAAGTAAACCATTTCTCGGTAAGTTTTGGGCACATTTCCAATTGTGGAAGTTTAAAAATGTTTTCAATTATCCATGAAAACCTTAACCTCTCTATTCTAAATCATATTAGGTAAGTCTGTTACTAGTAAAAGTCTTCTTTAGTAGACTTTAGTAGACTTTCCTTTAGTCATTAGCCAATAGATAAAACACCTGTTTTCACTACAGAAATGACCTCATTTTGTCAGCATATTCATCACAATTTCTGTATTCACCTTCTTTTTAATTTGTATTACAGTTTCAGGCCCAACCAACATTGAAACACAGCAGGCAATCCTAACCGATTTAGGCCAGCATAACTCACCTGGCATAACTTCCTGTGGGGGTCTGGGGAGGCCGGTGCATGCCTGTGCTCTGGCTTAATTCCCCCCTCCCCAGGAGATGAGCAGACGTGCCTTATCATGGCACTTTTGTGACATCCACAGGCCAGCTCAGGACTTATGCCAGGAATTATGGTGGACTAAATGGGACTTAGGATTGAAGCCATAGTCACATACACCTTTTACACATATACTTCTAAGACTGAAAGAACACAAGTTTAAGAAGAAGTTTCCTAATGAGAAGGTCTCAGGGTTTCCAGATGTCCAGATTCCCCCAGATGTGCCCTAGATTTGGGGCCCTTGTCCAGAAATGGAGGCCCCCTACATTTGGAGGCCCCCTACATTCCCCCTACATGTGCCCTACATTTGGGGCCCCTCTGGAAATGGAGGGGTCCCTGGGGCTTCTTCTTGGCTGCCCCTGCAGCGGCAGTAAGGCTTAGAGCCGGCCACCGCTCTTTCAGGGCAGCCGGCCACCCTTGCAGCCTCCTGGCCAGCTGCTGGGCTTCCTGTGGAGTGGGGAGACCAGGCAGGGGCTGAACTTCCTCTCCCCGCCTGGCCATACCTCCCTAGGGTTTCCCCGGGAAGCTTAAAGGCACTGAGGAGGCGTGGCTAGGCTAGCTTCAGGAGGAAGCACCATCAGCTGGCCAGGGGCTGCAGCTGTCCCTGAATGCTTCCATCCTCTCTCCCTGCCAGCCTGAGCCTCCCCAGCACCAGAGCTTGCAGGTAGGAGGGAGACCCCCAAAATCCTCCCTGGACCCCCCCTTCTTTCCCCACCCTTCCCTCAGAAACCCCCAAAACCCTGCCTGGGTCCCTCCTCTTCCCTCCTTCTCTAGGAGCTCTGGGCTCCTAGATTTGTGGGGGTTTGTGGGCTCCTGGGTTTGTGGGGGAAGTGGATGCATGTGTGACTGGTGGTGGGTGGGTGGGTGGGCGTAGTGGGTGCAGGGCAGGCAGCAGGATTGTCTGGTGGTGGATGGCTGGGGGAGGGGGAGTTTTCCCCCTCCCCCACAATCCCCTTACTTATCTACTTCCCCCTTCCCCCAGTACCCACACCAGCCACCTCTGCATGCACCTACTACCCCTGCCCCAAGAGAATATATATATATATATATATATATATATATATATATATATATATATATATATATATATATATATATATATATATATATATAAAATACAGAAATGTGTGTGCATGTATTATACATATTATACATATAATATGTATAAAATAGGGGGAGGGAGAGGAAGAGAAAGGGAAGGGGGATGATTGAAAAGGTCTTTCCTGCTACAGACAGGGGTTGGACTAGATGACCTACTGGGATCCCTTTGGTGCAAAGTCTGCGTCTGGTACTTTGCTTGAAAAGGTTGGTGCAAACGTCTGTGGTCCTTTGCAAAGGTTTTTCCTAGAGGTTGGACTAGTGCAAATGTCTGCGTCTGGTTGATTGCAAGGATTGGAGCAAAAGCTTTAGTGTCCGGGCATAAGAAATATCTGTTTTTATTTTCCATAATGCCAAAACATAAGTGCTGATTCTCCCTCAATTCATTCAAACCTGGATAGAACCTACATGAAGCTGAATGCCTCATTTGGCAAAGTGATTTGGAAAACTCACCCAACAAGACTGGGATGGGGTGAGCAGAGAGTTCATCATTTTTTCAATTTAAAAAGAAGTAATATAGTGTAATATATTAAGTACAGGAAAGCAATACCAGTGTAAAAATACCAGTTATTTTTTGTGTTTTTAGCTTATTTTTAGTGTGCATGTGTGACTGGTGGTGGGTAGGGGTAGTGGGTGCAGGGCAGGCAGCAGGATTGTCTGGTGGTGGCTTATTTTTAGCTTATTTTAACATGTCCTGTATTTTGTCCTACGTTTTTCAGGTAGTGGGTAGGAATTTTGGCCTTCGATCAGGAATTTTGGCCTTGCTGTTCAGGGATTTGGCGTTTGGCGTTGTTCACCCTGGTAGGTCTGCTTTGTTGGCAAGACAACTGTGTATGAGCATCCACAGAGTCTTAGGGAGCAGTCCCAAACAATTTAGGCCTGCACAACTCACCCATCTCCTTGCTCCCACAGTGACATGGGGAGGCCAGTGCATGTCTGTACAGTGGCCTTATTCCCCCTCAAAGTGGTGCAGAAGTGCCTTACAAGATATAGTCTTTCGAAAGAAGTGCCTTTTGTGACTCCCCCAGACCAGCACGGGAACTTGTGCCATCCTAATCCAGGGTAAATATTGTGCTTTATGTGAATGTATGTTCAGTCACTAAGAACAGAAATAGTTTCCTTCAGATGTAGAGACTGTGTTAATGGATCTTGATATTTGACTAAAGTTTTTGGTGACTTTTATTCTCATTTCTTCTTTCTCAGTGCCTTGTTTTCTGTTCTGGTTTACTGGTATACCATTGTTTGTACTCCATGGTTGCCATAAAGATTTTATAAAATTCAACTTTGTTGTACAGTTGGATATCAGGAAAAATTTCCTGATGGTGAGGGCTGTTTGAAGTGGAACAGATTGCCAAGGGAGGTGGTGGACTCTCCCTCACTGGTCATCTTCAAGCAGAGGCTCGATGAGTACCTGTTGGAGATGATCTAAGAGGATTTCCCTGCTAGGCAGGGAGTTGGACTAGATGACCTATTGGGTCCCTTCCAACTCTATCATTCTATGATTCTCGTCTTTAATTCTATGTGGGACTGATTGATTCCCTCATCTCTGATAACAATCTTAGGACCCAATCCTCACCAACTTTTCAGCACCAATGCAGCCTCACTGCAGCCTCAAAGAAGGAGAAGAAATTTTCCGTAACCTCCATGACTGCCCCCTATCATAGGATGCAGCACATACCCATTGATACAACTGCATCAGTGATGGAAAGTTGGATAGGAAAGTGCAATAATCCCTTTTCAGTATACAAGTGTCCTGGCATAAATTATCTTATTGTGAGTGGGATTTGTTCAAACTTAACATCTTGGGCTGACAGTCCCATCAAAATGCTTCTTTGCAGCAGAAATACAATGGCTCAGATCACAAGTGCCATATGGTAATTGCATATGATATCTGGCAGGAGCCCTTCAAGCAGGTTAGGGTGAGAACTTAAAAAACCTCAGTGAATGAGCAAAAAACCACAGTGAATGAACAAAAACTAGCTTATTATTGTCCCACCTAGTCTTTCCGACATTTGCTATATCGTATTTTGTAGTGTGATTCTATGCATTACATTACAAAAGTAATCCATTACATTACATTACAGAAGTAGGCCCCATTAAATATGAAGGGACTTAGTCCTAGGTAAAAGTATATGTTAAACTTGCACATTTTATGTGGTCCAATAATTATGACAATGTTATGAACAGCTGACTGTAGGATCAACGAAGAGCATACCACTTGTAGTTTTGTCAGGAGTAATGGCTCAAGGATGACAGTAGAAATAATTTTCATTGTGGAGAAGACTCCTGCTGTTATTCTGACACAGCTTCCTTAATTTCTCTACCTTATGTATGAAAAAACGTAACATATAACAGGACCTCCCTGTCAGAGCAGCTCCCCAGGCTGAAGGCTCTAGGCACCATTTGACCTTCCTGTAAGATTTCAGAAGCAAAAGTTTATCCATTTCATGGTGACAGGAAAGAGATGAGGATGAATTTGAAATTCATTCATTGGCATCCTTCAGTCTCGAAGTACTATGGTGTCATGCTCTGAATGGAGGTCCTAAAACAACATCTATTATGACTAAAAAGGCCGATTCCAGAGTGGCAATCCCTTCCATACTGAGGACAGATACAGTCTGTCCCCTGCCCAGCTCCCAGATTTTGCTGGTTCCGGGTCTGTCTCTTTGCTTCAGCTTGTCGAACAAATGTCTCTTTGAACTGGAGAAGGCCATGTCTTTTGTCTCCAAGCTGAACAATCAGAGTTCAAGGTTTCCCAGCTGTTGATGTCCATTCCTAAGACCTTTAGATCTCTCTTGCTGATGTCCTTATATTGCAGCTGTGGTCTCCCTCTAGGGCGCTTTCCCTGCACTAATTCTCCATATAGGAGATCGTTTGGTAATCCCACCATCAGCCGTTCTTATGACATGCCCAAGCCAGTGTAGACGTCACTGTTTTAAAAGTGTATACATGCTAGAGATTCCGGCACGTTTGAAATTCTACTATAATCTCTCACCTTTGCAATGAACTCACAATGTGGCCTTAGGCATCCTATTAATTGTGAGCTGCTTGCTAAGTATAAGGGAATAAGAACCTATATTATAGGGATTTCTTGTTAGACCTATGGAAAAATTTTTAAAGAGTTTGAGTACAGTATAAAAGTTAATTTATTATTGCTATTCCCTGGTAATAGGAAGACCAGTATGTTGTACACAGTAGTGATTAAAATATGAAAAAACTTCTTAGCCTCTCTCTCCCTTGCTTGTGTTGTTGTCTATTTAGCCGCCAAAATATTTTGATTATAGTTTTTTTTCTCAGTAATTTAATTTTTTTTAAAGTCCCCTGGGATTACTGGAATGATGATGATGATGATGTACTATTTCACAGTAGCCAGGTGTTTGACTTGAAATGGTTCTATTGTGATTCGGTTCCTATCCAAGGAACTAGGATTCATAAAGTATCGTCTCAATGTGTGCAAAGTTTCCAGGAGTGATAGTTTATGTAAATGGGCAGTTGGGTTCTTCTGGAGGCACATTAAGTTTAGATGTTCCTGGAGACTTAATGGAATTGCTCCAAGAGCAACTATTGTTGGAATCGCGGCTGCTGCTGCTGCTGCTGCTGCTGCTGCTGCTTCTTCTTCTTCTTCTCCTCCTCCTCCTCCTCCTCCTTCTTCTCCTCCTCCTCCTCCTCCTTCTTCTTCTTCTCCTTCTCCTCCTCCTTCTTCTTCTTCTTCTCCTCCTCCTTTTCCTCCTCCTTCTTCTTCTCCTCCTCCTCCTCCTCCTTCTTCTTCTCCTCCTCCTCCTCCTCCTCCTCCTCCTTCTCCTTCTTCTTCTTCTTCTCCTCCTTCTTCTTCTTCTCCTCCTTCTTCTTCTTCTTCTCCTCCTTCTTCTCCTTCTCCTTCTCCTTCTTATTATTATCCATAAATACACAGCAAACCATTTCATGCTGGTTTCATTCACATCACCAGTTGGACCCTTCCCAAGAGTCTTGGACTGTGTGATGTAGTGGCGTATAATTCGTGCTGATCCCAGAAGAGCAGCTTTCTGCAGCTGGCAGAGTGATATTTTGTCAACGCCAATAGTTTTCAGATGCCTGCTAAGGTCTTTGAGCACTGCACCGAGTGTGCCAATAACCACTGGAACCACCTGCACTGGCTTACACCAGATACGCTGTAATTCGATTCTTAGGATTTGGTAGTGGGAGATCTTTTCCAGTTGTTTCTCCTCAATTCTGTTGTCACCTGGTATGGCGATGTCAACAAGCCACATCTTACTGCTTTCTATGATGGTGGTATCTGGAGTATTGTGTTCTAAGACCTTGTCCATCTGTATTCCGAAGTCCCACAGAAGCTTGATCTGCTCATTTGCAACGACTTTTTCAGGCTCGTGGTCCCACAAGTATTATTATTATTATTATTATTATTATTATTATTATTATTATTATTATTATTATTATTATTATTATTATTGGTGCTCCTTGTGGTAATAGATGTATTATATTTTAGACTGGTTACTCTTGTGACTTTTTGAACATTTTTCTTTTGGAGTCCTTTATATCATTGTATTTATACTTTATTCACTATACAATATATCACTGTATTTATAATTTATACGTGCTCTTCAATGTAATGTGTCTTACCCTACAATCCAGAGTAACTACGGGAGCACATAAGAGACATTTATGTCGACGTAGTTACTGCACCATCCAGTGAAAACCTATGGGAAATTCATATTGCAATCCAGAGTAAATTGTTCTTATACCGGAGCAAGGACTCCCCGTAGTTACTCTGGATTGCGCCCATAATATTGCTTGTCCTATAATGTATGCATGCCCTCTAATGTATTGTGACACAATATTTTCATCATCTGTCATCATTTGTGCTCTTCCAGTTGGCAATGAGCAAACAGAGTGATCACTTCATAAAAGAAGGAGCTGTGATGAAAACAAGTGAATACATAGAAACCACTCAGGATCTTTTCAATCGCCTTGGATCTTTTCTCTGACTTGAAGGGTTCCATTTATACAGTGATTCTTTAAGTCTTAACTACATTTCTATCTCAGTCTTATACACTGCATATGTATAAGACTGTGGAATTGGAATTGGGTTCCAGCTGAACTCAAAATATTCTATTGATATTATGGTATAATGCAGTAAAAGAATCAAGATAGGTATTATGACCTCCACCTACTGGACAAGGAGCTCATCACACCATTTCCACTCAGTCTGATTGTCCTGGAAAAAGAATAATCTTCAAGGTAAGTCAAATCCCTGTCCCATTACTTCCTATTCTCTCTGCCAAGCATGGGTCCAAACCTAAGGGCCAATTCTATCCGTAAGTCTGGAAGAGAGAATGAAACTAGTTTAAGTGGATCATGTAGTTGTGGATATGTCATTACTGTGTCCTCGAATAAAAAAAATCCCACTATTTAGAAATGAATATGTTGAATAAAGGTTAACAAAACCTTTCATGTTTGAATTCTTCTCCCTTTTCCTGATTACTAAGAGACAGACAGCTAATTCTGTAACTTGATAGGAAAATGGTTCAATCCATAGATAAATAAGATCTGTTTGTTAAATGACAGTGCCTGACTTAGATTTCATTAACTCTGTGCCATATCAATTTAAATAGGTTGTAAAAAGGATTAGTAGCATCACTATATGGGAGTGCTACCCATACGAGATGACAAGCACTAGTGACCAAAATTGCTAAAATCATTGTTTTTAGGAATAAATCAATTATGATCTATATTGTTGGATGCGTATTTTACAGCAGCAGGCCTCCGTCAGTCCTGAAAGACTATGGTATTGTGCTCAGCACTGCATACGCTGCATGCGAAGCACGAAAGCCTGGGTTGGACTGTTATGGAGGATAGGCTGTTACCCAAGCAGCAAATCCCCCCTCTCCACACCACTGAATTAGTCCAATGGAAAGGCAGGGCCAATACGATTGGATCCAGCTGGCGTCGCAGAGCTGGGCTAAAGATAGGAGCTCACCCTGTCTTGTGGGGCCGACCTGGGGATCAAACCCTGGCCTGCTGGTTAACAGGCACAGTGTCTTAGCCACTTGCGCCACCCACAGAATGCACTAAAAAAAATGTGTGATGTATCAACCTTTCTATCAAGTTATGTCTAAAGAACTAGAAAATACGTAAAAATGCAACATGGGGAGTGTTGTCTCTAATTGCCATTGCTGGCATTCTCTCTTTAGCAACATGTGCTTCCTATCCTTGCTTCCCTGATGACATTCTGAAAAATTACAGAATGAAAGACTGACCTTTGTAACAGCATGGATATTACACAGCATAGATATGTTAAATTGTTGAAAAATTAAGGGCACAATCCAGAAGTGCACTTGGATTACCCTAACTATCACTGAGCTCACCCAGCTGCAAGATGGGCCACCCTAGTTATGCTAGAAAAGGCTTGGATCAGCCCAAGACAACATAGGCTGTCCCAAGACAGGTAGACCTGGGCTGCCCTATCTATGCCAGCCTAGGCAGTTCAGAAGTGAGGGCAGGTTTAGCAGTGCCTAGGGCAGAGCAGTTACTCTGTATCCAAATCCTGTTTCCAGGGCAGAAATTCCCTCTTCCAGCTCCTCAGAGTTGTACCACCTCAGGAGCAGGTATAGTAATGAATAGACCCATAGGGGTCCATGATAAGGCAGAGTATGAATGGCTGTGTTGACCAAAAATCTGAGTGCTTGGCCACCCTAGCTGCAATCCCTGCCTCTCAACTTCAGGATATGGCACAACTATGGCAGCCTACTAAACTATGGATACAGCAGGCCTCTCCAAGAAGCCCCTTGTATTCACTGAAGACTGTACTGGCATCTCATCAGGGACTCCTTATAAGGCAGGCACCACAGCTGTTCCTTGTTCAGTGTGATCTGAGGGGGTCTCCTTGGGAGCAGTCCTCTCCAGGTATCACAATACTTGGTGCCTACAGAGCATGCTCTGGAGCAGTGAGGGCAGCCTAGGCTTCCTGACTCTCTGAACACAACATACTTTTCTGCTCTGGATTCAGAATAATTGGGACAGTCCATCTAGGGCTCTTCTCACTGCCCTAACTCTGGATTGTGCCCTGTCTTATGAAACTAAAAAGCATGTTTCCTTAATTCAAAATGGACCAATGAGACTGTTTTAAGAACCACTGAGATGTTATGATATAGCATGGAGTCAATAAGGTGTAAATAAAGTGGAATCTGGTTGGCGGGGCACACCATTAGCGACTTTTTCTCTTCTTCTGTTCCTTAATTTCGAGACCTGGGTCGGCCCCACAAGACAGGGTGAGCTCCTGTCCTTATTCCAGCTCTGTGACGCCAGCTGGATCCAATTGTATTGGCTCTGCCTTTCCATTGGACTAATTCAGTGACGTGGAGAGGGGGGATTTGCTGCTTGGGTAACAGCCTATCCTCCATAACAATCTAACCCAGGCTTTCATGCTTCGCATGCAGCCAGTTCGGATCGCCCGAACCGGTAGTTCCACTCAGCCTGACGCTGGCGAACCAGTAGCTACGGTGGCTGGCCAAAACTGGCCGAACTGGTTGGGCCTCTCCTCGGCCGGCCGGGGGGGCTGAGAGGACCTCGCACGGCACCACTGCGCTCTCCAGCCTCTCCCCTGCCAGCCGGGGGGCTGAGAGGACCTCGCGTGGCACCACCGCACTCTCTAGCCTCTCCCCTGCCTTCTGGGGGGCTGAGAGGCACCTGCATGTGCCCCATCATATGCGTGTCTACTCAGAAGTCCCATGACAGTCAATGGGACTTACTCCCAGGCCAGTGTGGAGAGGACTGCAGCCTCAGAGCACATCCTATTCAGGTCTACTCAGAAGTAAGCCTCATGCCAGTCAATGGGGCTTACTCCCAGGGTGGAGTGGAAAGGACAGCAGCCTTGGAGCACACCCTATGCAGGTCTACTCAGGTCTGCTTAAATTTTTTTGAATTTTGAATTTTTTAATTAAAAAAAATTCTCCCTGGCCCCACCCCCTGACCTCAGCTCCGCCCCTGTCCTGTCCTGGCCCCACCCACTTCCGGAGAACCGGTTATTACGGCAGGCTGTTACGTATGCAGCGCCGAGCACGATACCATAGTCTTTCAAGACTGACAGAGGCCTGATTCAATACCTCCACAGTATATGATATTTAATGTGTAATTTCTATCAGAATGCAATAAACAAATCACTCAGAAATATCTCTGTTCTATCAAAAGGCATAGACAAAAAAATCATTGGTGTAAGAGGGTCGATGGTACTACACCATGCCCACTGCCAGGGTTTTAGTCCTGTCCATTGCATGGGAATTGTTCCATTGTAAGGGTAGCATGATGGCCTCCTGCACTTGATGACACAAACCCTAGTGTTGCCAATGGGTAGGAGCCTTGAAAGCCAATTTACAGTCCTATCTTACACATATTCAACAGTGCCTGCTTCCTTTCAAGTAAGCATGTGTTATGATTGTGGCTATACAATAATTTGGTATGACAATGACAACTGGAATCTGCATCAACGTTATATTTACTATGACATTCTGAGGCTACAATTGTATGTTGATTTTTCTGGGAGTATGCCGGACTGAACACAAAGGGACTTCCTTCTGAGTAGACCTCTATTGGATTGTGCTGTGATTAGCATACTGTTTTGTAAGAATAAAGAATTATTCCATTTTTAACTGAAAAAGACAACACTTCCAGTCTTCCTTCTCTTTTATGTCAGAAGCCAGATTATGTATTACAGTCCACACATTGTGTTAGTCAACCATGATGTTAGCATTAAGTTTCCCACTTCTAAATAGATGCTATGCTTGAGAACATTACTGATCAAACATTGCCAGTTTTTGCAGAACTGATCTTTGATCTCTCCATCAGAGCTATCTGCTGATGCATAACTACTGTATGATTGTCATATTCATGAGTCGTGTTTGAAACTTAGCATAGAGTAATTGACTGCTAATTGGTTCCCAGCGTACAAGTATTTCTTCTGCATCAGAGACTGTAATTAACAGTAATCCCAGAGAATGACATTTTCTTTCCTTTATATAGCATGATTTCCTCAAGTAAATTCATTTTTAACTCTTTTGAGCATGCCAAATGCCATATCCTAAATTTGGTAGCAGAAATACCTGGTCAGCTTTGAAGAGGAAGAAAACTCTAAAGATTCGTCTCTCTCTATTTCTACTTGAGATGAAGTAATAGAGCTAGCAACTATAACAGTTGAACTTCAGACTGAGTTCATTTGACATCAACTGTGATTGTGCAGTCCCACAGCTTACCTTGTTTCTCTTGCCTCAATACATCTTTCAAGTCAAAAAGCATTCAGAACGTGAGCTGTAATAAAACTATCTACTCCACTCCTTCCTTCAATGGCCCACTGCCATTGGGCTTAGAGACACGCACTCCAACTAACTCCTTACAGTCAGGGAACATCAAGAAACAGTGTGGGATGTCACATGGGAGGCTGCCATGAAAAGTGAAAATGACTGAAAATCACATGGATAGCAGCAACATTTTGGTTTCACAGATATTAATTCTCCTGAACAAATGTAGTATCAATGTATCCCTCTGTGTAGGTGCAATTTAGGCTGGCACAACTCTCCCATCTCCCTGTGCCTGTGGTGTCAAGGGGATGCTGGGGCATATCTGTGCACTGGCTTAACCCCTTCCCCCCAAGAAGTGGTGCAGACTACCATTTTGTTTTTCTTCAAGACTCTCTTTCACTTTCTTTCTCATTCCCTCATTCTCCGTTTTTCTTCAAAATAAAATGACATGATCTATCCTTAACTTTAAGTCATGATTCAAATGTGGATCCTTTATATCTGAGGTTCTCAAACCGGGGTATCAGAATGCCCGCACCAGAGACATCTTACCTACATTTAAGGATTGGGGGAAGGGGAGAGGGAGAAGACAGTGACACAATCCCCAGGGTTTTGAAGCTGACAGGGAAAAAGGATTAAAAAATATATTAGGAGCACCAACCTTGGGAAGGGGTGTAGTGATCTCCATGGAGGCCCCTTGCCACAAGGCTCCTCAAGCCCCAAAGAGATAAAAAGCCAGAGGAGGAGCGATTTCCTATAGTAAGAAATAGTAGGCTTCCTTAGTATGTTCTTCAGTAGATAACAAACTTTAATCTACTGGACCATTGGCTGTGGCTCCCCATTAGGGCTACAATCCTAGAGAGTATATAGAGTGGTGAGTTTTCATAGAAACATGGAGTAGACGGGCCCTAAAATATACTGATGCACTTCCCAGTACCGATGCACTTCCCTGTCAGTAGCAGGAAATCTTTCTATAGCATCTCCAACAGGTATTTGTCAAGTCTTGCTTGAAGATCTCCAGTGAAGGAGGATCCACCATGTCCTTTGGCAATCTGTTCCACTGCCGAACCACCCACTAGAAGAAGATTGGTGGTAACAGAACTTCATTACATGCACTGTGCCACCTTCCTGTGCTACCATTTGCAGCTGTTTGGAGCGATGCCACCAAAAGCAGCATGGATCTCTTGTCCAAGCTGAGAACTTAGGCAGTGTATACTTCATCCTCCCATTCTGGCACTTGGGGAATTCTGTCCCAGTCACACCCACTGAATGATGCGACTGCTAGTTAGAAGATTCACTACATAGTAATATCCTATGCTACCTCAACTTCCCGGGGAATCCTTAAGAACACCCCCATGTAGACTGTGTAGACTGTGTTACAGTTGTCTAATTTTGTTCCAGTTGTGGGAGTCAAAGTCTGATACAAGCCTTGTCAGCATGGCATGTGAAAATGACTGGGCTACAATTATATTCAATATGGTAAATGTTTTTTGTTGCATGACTGGGCAGAAAATAAATGACAGATAGATTCATTCAAAATTATATTATTATTCATCTAAGAATTATTTTATTTCCCCTGGGAAGATTGCAAGGGAAACCTGTCATCTTGTGGAAAGCCTCAACACTACAAATGATTAAATTCATAACATTGCATTTCAAAAATTTTAAATCATAATTCGTAAGTTTGACATGGCTATTTAAAACTCCTTGGATTTGGCATATAAACTTTTTCCCCAATTGCTGTCAGTTGTTTAAACAGTCCTCTGACGATCCTCAGTTGGTGGGGGTGGGGAGGGTAGGGAATGCTAAATATACTATATGTATATATTACATATATGTAATGATAATCTTGCTTGAGGTTGATTTCATTCTAGTCATGATTTTGGTAGCTCGAGTTACTCATTCCTCGAGAATATGGAATAATGTTTTCCTTCATGGGAAAGAATTGTTAGTTTTGAATTGCCTGAAAACTCCCAAAACTCACACCTTGCAACTCTAATTTATGGTACCTTGCAACTTTTGGGTACAATCCACCACAACATTCTTATGTGCAAAACATAATGGGAGCTGCATAAGTGCACTACTGTAATCATGTTCAATTTTATATATTATATTTTTGATAACTTCATTTTTATTACTTTCTGACAATATTGTTTGGAGCAGTCTTTTATGCATGTTGTTTAAACTGCAATTTTATTTTTGGATCTCCCCAGTGTCCTTTAGGATTATCCAAATTTTTGAAGCATTTCTTCCTATTAAGGATTCAGGCATCTGATCCTTATCTTCCCTGACACTGAAATGGCTACAACTGTATCCTATGAAGCAAGGGCAGATGCCAGAGGTCTCTTCAGAACAAGGGAGCATTTGTTCCTCTACCAAGGTAACAATGTCACATCTCCAATGGGTCTCCTCACATCTACAGCCATTGTGAAGTGGGCACAGATTCTAGGAGGCCCATTCAGGGTTGGGAAAAGAGGATGAAGCAGCAGTCTGCCACAATCCCTGCTCCCTTCCTGGACCAAATCCTTCCCTGCCCTCATTCTAGTTTCACCCTCCTCCCTTTTTTCTGTGTCATCCACCTGATACTGAGACCAATGCTCCCTCCTTGCTATAGTGCCACACACATACTTTTCGGCACCTCTGCAACACCTAGTGCTGGTGGCACATTTGATTTTGCACTGGCATGCATGCCATACGTATGCCACCACTGGTCTATAAATTCTCTCTCTCTCTCTCTCTCTCTCTCTCTCTCTCTCTCTCTCTCACACACACACACACACACACACACACACACACACACACAAATACAACACAGGGGAAAATTAAATGGCAATAAGAGTAGAGTGAAAAGGAAGAGATATAAAGAAGGACCCACAAACAATACCAGATAATCGTCAATGTTGCCTCTTTTTAATGCTGCAAATGTAGCTCTACAAAATCCCCTATACTTATACAATAAAATACCTTGATGTCCCTTGATCAATACCTTGATTTTGATATGCCATTTCTCCCTAACAGATCCATTAACATCAAAAGATCTATATCTTATTTGATCTGATTTTTCCCTTTATGTAATATTTAATCATGTTTTTTAATAATCATTTTGTATGCTTCCATTTAATAGCATATAAAAGATGAATTTGTTCATTGCAGATTTCCAACAATAACTGGTGTTGGTTTTATCCTCATTATCCAGGGTCCTCTTATGCTGGCCAGTTCCTTGACATTTTTGGAACTCATATTTCATAGCTTTTAAGAAATTTAGATCTAAAAGAGTTGAACTGAGATCTAAGGACTTTTACTTGTTGATGTTGTTTGGTGGGAATATCTTATCTTCTGGTTACTACACTAAACAATACTACTTTGTAGTCAGCAGTTGCTGGTTCCATGCTGTGCTGCAATGCATCTCTAAGCCAATTCCACAAGCAGGCCTACAAAAATGTGGAGAATAAATAATCAAAAGGAATCAATGAGTTTGTCAGGCTATAAAAGTCTTCCTTTAAGAACTATAGGAAAGTGCTTACTGAGTTGATTAGCCTACCAATTATGGTCAACACTGAGCCATTAAAAACATCAACAGCAACTGTGACAAATATTTTTGGTTGCCAAAAAGTATTTCACAAAATCCTGTCTTCAAATCCTGTCTTCATCATTTATGGGTATGTTGCTATTATGCTATCTTCTAGTCCCTAAGGGCAACTCAGTATTCAAAGGGGTAAGGAAGGACATCTGGGCAGTGATGGGATTCAAATAAAATAACAACAGGTTCTATGTCCCTTTAGTAACCAGTTCTCAGAACCAGGCACTTACGGTATTAGCAAAGGGTTGTATAGAACCTGTGAGAACCCCCTGAAGCCCACCACTGCGGGGTGCAGGGAACAAGATGTGTTCACAATGTAGCTGTGATAAATTCCCCTATTTTTTCCGTATTATTGAATATTTTTAGTCTCTAGAAACTCCTGTGTAGGTTCAGTAGCCTAAAGCGCTGCCGAGATATCCTTTGTCTTACATTTGGAAATGCCATTATTCTCCAAAAATATGCTATTTATCAATTCAGCTTCTCTTCCTGTCTCAAAAAGGCACTCCAGAATTAGCATCTACGTAGTACTGGGCATTCAAATATGTCTGTCTAGGTCAGCAATTTTCAACCAGTGTGCCTCTGCCAGTGTGCCATGAAAGAGGCTCAAGTGAGCCACGGGGCTGGAGGGAAAAGCTACGTGCAGGAGGAGCAGCTACTTCAGACTCACAATAGCCTCAAAAGGTGTGAGAAATGGCTGCCTTTGACTTGGCAGGAGACTTTGACTTGCCTTTGACTGCCTTGGAGGCAGGAGAATGCTCCTAGAAAGCTGCTGCTACTGATTGAGGAGAGGTAGGTAGGTCTTCTCAGGTGCAAGCCCTGTTATAATCAATGGGGCTTATTCCTGGATCAGTGAGGTTGCAGCCTGACCCTGAGCCTGCCCGGAAAGCTGACTGGGCAGCAGAAACCTAAAGGACTTCTTGGAAGGCAGACAGGAGCTTATTTCGGGCTGAGAGCAGGAACCTGGATGCAGGCAGGGTAAGATGGAAGTGGAGAGGGAAGGAACCTGAGCCAGTCACAGAAGACTGGCTGGTTGAAAAGGGGGTAAGAGCATCTTTTCTTTCTCCTGGAGAGCCCCAAGGCAAATCCCCCTGCACTCCCTCACTGACAGGGTGCTTACAGAGCTAAAGCCTGCAGTGCAAAGCAGGCGGTCCATGCATAAACCCAATTCTAGGCAGAACTAAGTTCTGTTATAGTCAATGGGGTTTACTCTCCAGTAAGGATGGGTAGGATTTCAGCCTCAGGCTGCACATTTCTCTCCTCACCACCCCACGCACTGCCATACAAACAACTCATTCCCTCTAACATCACCTAATTTGAATTGAAACCTTCCTTCACGTCCCTCCATGTCAGGATGACCATATATCATAACCAAAAAGGAGGACAAGGCACCCCCCCAAAAAAGGACAGCCAAGGAAAATGTAGAACATAACAAAATTATATAATTTTGGTTAATTTAAACAGTATATTGCTTATTATTTAATTTAAAACTACTGCATATCATTTATTACACATACCGGTAATTTATTAATTACAAAAGGCTACAAGCTGCCTGCTCACAAGAAACTGAAGGAGAATGAAATTTTTCCCACAGAACACAAGGCTAAAAATGGGGATATGTCCTGGAATAAGAGGACAAACGTCTAGAATCACCTCTCTCTCTCTCTTTCTCTCTCTCTCTCTCTCGCTCTCCTACATGAATCCCACTCCTTCTTTATCTGATAAGTCTGATAAAAATTTGACTACATTTTTTAATGTTCAGAAATTTTTAATGTTTAAAAGTGGGGGGAGGGCTCATTTTTTATCAGAAATGCCAGATAAACAAGGAGTGGAATTTGTTCCTCTTCCCTCTCCTCCAGGTAACTTTATGAGAAAGATCCATTCAAATTCAGAGAAGTACAGTTTCAGCTGGTTGTGAATTTCTTTAATTTCTGTGTAATATATTTCATGTTAATACATGTAAATTGTGCATTTACATGTATTAATTAATCAGTAAAAAATTAAATGTACTTGTCTTGTAATAATTCAATGTAATTTAAAGAAATTGGTCATGTACCAGTGCCTATGGATTTTTAGTGATTTGGGAGGTGAAAGAGGTTGAAATTCCCTTATCTCAGTCAAGAGAGGTGGGATGGAGTTAGCAGGTGGATACTACTCCTTGCTTGCAGGACGTGTGGGTTGTTCTCTGCTAGTCACCTGTGTGACTCTTTCATTGGGAGACCAGAGAAACACATCCACTCTCCACTCCACCGCAAAGATTGGATTCCCTTGCAGCTTAATTTATGGACTGTCTAGCCAGAATATAAGTGTCTTTTTGTTTCTTCTTCTGCTAAGTGACTCTAGCCAGTGTGCAAATTCCAAGGCTTAATTGCAGGAACCTATTGAGGGTAGTCAGATGGTGGATAGCTTGAGAAGCATCCCTGTTTCATTTCCTTGGCATTAATGGGCAGCCCAGTTTTCCAACTGAGGTTGAAGCTCTCTCACCAGTTCCCAGGAGTGTCCAGTCGGGTAATGTTGTGCCCATCCAACCTGATGGATTATGGATGCCTCTAGGTTCAAACTGGATTATGGATGCCCTTATGTTCAAACTGGATCTTGCCATGTGCAAGGATGGAATTGGTTTTCTGCTAGCCCCATAGCTCCAAAGCTAACAGTACTTCTGATGGGTGGGGGCAATGCTATGCCACTTCTTCCCCTCCCCCCCTTCACACAATTAGTTTTATTTATGGAGTCAGAGATAGTGACTCTTCTTTCTTTTTCTTTCTACTCTGCCCTTTCTACAGTCCAGCATTTCCACTCTTGTGTTCTTGACCTACCTCTTTCTGCCATTTCCCCTCGGCTTTTACTCTCATCTGTCATTGTTCTATCTTCTTTCTGTCTTTCTTCTTCATCCCTTTCTGTCTTCTTCCCTCTTTTGTATTATTTTTTCTTGTCTATCTTCCTTTTTTTCCCATTTCTCTTCCACTAATCAATTTTTCCTCTTCCTCCTTTTTTGCTTCCTCCATTTTTTGCTTCTTCCTTTCTTCCCTCCATTGAAAAAGCTGGTACAAGCTCCCTGAGACCTTTAGCATCTGATCACCCTGCAGCTAATGTTTCCTCTCAGATGTACTATTGATGTCGTCATCATCAGACATTGTTGGGCTGTGCTGGCCCTGTGGTCCTACTCTGCACACTCCATAAGATGCTGTTTGCTACCACCAAATTACCTGTAAACTTTGAACACTACAAAGGCTGCAATCCTAAGCTCCAGTGAGGCTGGCTTAAGTCCCAGCATAAGTTCTGTGCTGACTGGAGGTGTTCTGTGCTGACCGGTTCTGCGCCACTGCTGAGGGAGAATTTGGACGGTGTACAGAAAAGCACAGGCCTCCCTACATCAACATAAGAACAGAAAGATTGATGAGTTGTGCCGGACTACAGTAGGATTACACCCAAAATACCAGTAAATTATAGTTGAAAAGCTGCAAATAGATAAGTTAGACTTTTAATTTTTTCCTTTCTGTCCCTTTCCCTGTCACTTTATTCCTCATGAAGTTTCCAGGTTAGTGTTTGCTGTGGCAGAGGGAGGGATGACCTGGAAAACAATAGTAGGCAGGAAAGATTGATGCATCCTCTTTCACCCATACTTTTTGTCTTCCAAAGTACTTTCTCTCAATTTCTTTTTCTGCTATAATTCTGGGTTCTTATGCCTGTTAGTGTCCAAACGTCTAAGGGCCCAAACCTATCCAATTTTCCAGCACAAATACAGCCCTTACCTTGAGGAGATGTCTGTGACTGCTCCTTCACAGCTCTGTTGCAATGGTTGAATTAGTGCTGGAAAGCTGGATAGGAGTGGGTCCTAAGTCTGGTACATGAACAGTTTCAAAGGTTTTTCAAAAAAAAAAAATCACAAATGAAGTGAGGAGAGCAAAATGCTACTTAAATACCTGCATTCTCATGTATGACAGCATACCATGGGTATGTTTTATACTGTTTCCAGGTGAAGTAGTCCTAAATATATTCTAATTGCTTTCTTTTACATTATGCAAGGGATGTTCAGTTATGATAATTCTTTTTATTCCCAGAGCAGTTTACTTGACATTTACACCAGCTGA
The DNA here is from genome assembly GCA_030015325.1 of Cryptoblepharus egeriae. Classification (NCBI taxonomy): domain Eukaryota; kingdom Metazoa; phylum Chordata; class Lepidosauria; order Squamata; family Scincidae; genus Cryptoblepharus; species Cryptoblepharus egeriae. The sequence continues at coordinate 3,844,478 of JAREYC010000005.1, read as the reverse complement.
ACATGTCTTCCAATTGCTGGGCAGAACAATTTACAGATTACTGTATATGAATTGGTGACCTTTGCAGCTGAATTGAGAACTTCAGCATTTCTCATAAAAATAAACAGAATTCCCATAAGAGCAAAGTCCCAGTCAAAAGAATACCTGAAACTTCCATAGAATAATGCAAATACTCTCAAGGGCTTGTACAAACACCCTTAAAAAAAGGAGTCACTGCGCAAAAGCATCATATTTTGCCCAATGTACGAGACATTCTCTTAAGATCTGAGCTCAAACAAAACCAATCTGCCAGTTTGAAGAGGAACCCAGAGATGGCCACGGGGCTGATAGGCAAGCTGGGAATATAGAAATCCGCATTCACATTCCCTCCGGCTCCTTGGAGTAATTTTCAACAACAACAACAAAGATTTTTTATTTTTAAAAAATCAACAACAAAAAAGTGCTGAAACCAAAAAATGCTTTACAACGTAAGAAAAGGTAGCCAATGTACCTAATATACTAACAGACCAAATCCTGCACTGGGATGCAGGGGTACTGGGGTAGCTTCTGATGCATCCTGCATGGGAATAGGAGATCTCCCTGAGGCTGGGGCATCGACAGGGTGGTGCAACAGGGTGATGCTGCACCGGATAATGTGCCAAAGGCAGGTAATGTACCAGAGGAATCCTGTCCAGGGTGTCACCCATGTCCGGTGCATCACCCTTTGGTGCTGTGGAGAGGACTGCCCCTCTCCTCAGCAAAAGCATTCCCCATTGAAGGATGCATGCACAATGTTTGCATATATGCCCTTACGTGGGGATGCTCTCCTCTTTCCCCTCCTCAGTGGGGATGGTCCCCCCCACTAAGGTACACATGCATGAATATTGTGCATGCGTCTTCACTGGGAGAACACTCCTGCTAGGGAAAGGACTGCCTCTCCCTAGCAGGAGTGTTCCCCCAATGAAGGACACATGTGCATCACCCATGCATGCACATTTCACCTCCACAGCCACTTGCCCATCCAGGGCAAGTGGCTGTGGAGGTGAAGTGTGTATGCATGAAAGTTAGCACCCCGAGACCTGTTCTTCCCCCACTCGTCCACTTTCATTCCACTACACCCCCTTAATCAACAGCTTTTTCCCACATGTCTATCGGCCTCCAGACCACCTGAAGGCATTGGCCTCTGACTGATTGTGGCAGGCCAGCCCAGGACTGTCCTCCAGTTCCATAATCCTCTGCACTGGGGCAACATGCCTTATACTGTAACCCTTAGGTGACTGTACATACCTTGGGATTCATCTGTAAAACAAGGATAGTGGGCCAAGACAAAGCAGAGACAGGTACATGTGTTTGTTGCTGTATTAAATGGGGAGGGGGAAAAACTGGACTCACCCTGAGGGAAAATAAACCCAGGTTAACTTGTGTTTTAAGTTATATTTGGAAAATTCTAGGGACCTTTTTTACTAAATTAGGGCTGCAATCCTATCCACATTTTCATAGAAGTATGCCCCATTGACTATAATGGACTTCTGAATATCTATGGGAGTCATATTTGATTATGAAGACTGCAAGTCTTGCATCCTTATTCTATTCACTACTGACAATCCCAGATGAGTGAGACATATCCTGTTATTGTTTTTTCAGATTAAATTTACACTGTTCTGTACTTACAGGTTTAAAATGTGCCATAGCCATTCCAAAGTCATTAGTGTGTTATTACCATTCCAAGGAATCTTCAGATTCTCACACTTAGAAAAAGTTCCCTTTCCATGGCAAGGAAGCATTTCAGGAGAGAGAGAGAGAGTAATAGCCCACTCTTTCCATTAATATTATAAGCTTTAGACACACAGGAGTTTTTATCTTTAAAAAAAAATTAAGAGAACATGCAAACATTTAATATTCTGATAAGGCACACTGTTCCCATAAAGCAATTTTTACAATCATTTTAAACAAAAATAAAAACATTAAGGGCACAATCCTAACCAATTTTCCAGCACGAAGGGAAGGACAATGCAACCCTGAGGTCAGGGAACTAATATTGCCTTACTCTGAGGAGGCCTTCATGACAGCTCCCCAATTGCGGGATATAGCACATGCCCCTCTAGCACAGGTAGGCCAATGGTGGAAAGTGGGTTAGGATTGTGCCTTGTGTTTTATTATGTTCCATATATTACTTTACTGTTTCTTAACTGTTTCCAGGAATATTGGGTTCCTTGGAAGTTTATTAGTGGTTCCACAATGAGAAGATCAATAATGGCAGACAAGCATGCTTTCCTTAAAGTCAGCTTGCCCACCACTATTGATCTTCTGCAGTCACAGGAGAGTGGTGGAATTATCCTATAAAGCATTTATGGTTCATGTAAGGTAGTAAGAAGACCCAACAAGCCTAGCTACTGTAAGGAAGTAGTGTGCCCTACAATATCCTCCATAATTCTTTATGTAATATTCAAGCTTTCTATAGAAGATGAGTATTGGCTCCTTAGAAGTTTTTTTGAGAAATGGTTCCTTTAAATCAGAAAGTTTGGAAAACATGCATGACATAGACTGCAATTCTAACCTCCAGTTAGATCAGCCTAAACCCCAGCACGAGTCCTGCACTGGCCTGAGAGTGTCACAAAAGTCTTGCCTCCCTGCATCAACATAGGAAAGGGAAGGCCAATGAGTTGTGTCACCCTAGGTTAGGATTGCACCCTTACAGCACAATCCAGCACAGGAGTTCTTACATCGATGTAAGAGACATTTATGTTGACGTAATTACGGCACCATGTAGTGAAAACCTGTGAGAAATTCATAGAGCAATCCAGAGTAAATTTTTAGTTACTCTGGATTGTGCTGTTAGTCTGGCAGAAAATTGGAACACAGATTGATCTAGCCATTATTTTTGCTTTCACCATCTGTTTCTTATATCATTACAGTTCCATTATCACAGCACTTACACTGACAGCACAATTTAGAATACCTCTAGGCTGGTGCAAATAACTTGCCCTAGCCTCCAAGTGTTGCAAAAGTATCATAAGGTGCGTCTGCACAGGCAGTGTCTGTGAGGATAGGCAAGCATGCAGACGTGTGCTGGCATTCCCCTTCTTGCCTGCTCCTCCTTGGGTCCAGGCCAAGGGAAGACTGCATTGGCCTTTCAGGTCAGTGCAAAGGCTTGGGGAGGGAAAGAGGAGGGTGGCAAGGAGACAGTAGGGGGCATTCTAAGGTTAGGGAGGGTGGGAGAGGATGGTAAGTACTGCTAACTGGGCAAGAGGCACTCTTTAAAATGGGTGTTCCTCCTTTATTTAGCAGGGGGAGAGTAACTGGCCCTACACACCCCAGCAATGTCTGTTCAAGTGGATTTTGTTGGTGTTCTTTTTGCACTTTAGATTGTGAACTCTTTTTCACAATCTAAAGGGACCCAATAGCTATTAATAGGGACTAAGTTAATAGCTAATTAATAGCTAATAATTAGCTTATTCGTTTTCTTTGTAAACAGCTTTTTAAACTTTTTAATTGAAAAGTGGTATATAAATACTGTAGACCGACAGACAGACAGGCAGGCAGACAGACAGACAGACAGACAGACAGACAGACAGATAGATAGATAGATAGATAGATAGATAGATAGATAGATAGATACTGTGGGCAGGTGAGGTGGGTCTTGGATTGGCAGTTGTGCTGGTTTCAAGCCTCTGTTTCTAAGTGACATTGAACTGCTCACATCTTCTGAGACTTACCCTACAATCCAGAGTAACTACAGGAGCATGTAAGAGACATTGCTTATATCCGTAGTTACTGCACTACCTAGTGAAAACCTATGGGAAATTCATATTGCAATCCAGAGCAAATTGTTCTTACACCAGAACAAAGACTCCACGTAGTTACTCTGGATTGCGCCCTTAGGCCACATCTTCTCTGGGAAGATGACAAGCTTATCCTTCCACACAAAATTTGCACTGCTGCTGTAGAAATTTCTAGTAGAATTTAGAAATTAATAGAAAATAGTTGAAATTAATATTAGACAAAAGAAAGTTAAATCCAAATACAGTGGTACCTCGCTTAGCAAGCGCCTCGCTTAACAAGCATTTCACATAACAAGCAAAAATTTCCCAAGAAACCTTGCTTCACATAACAAGTTCCGCTTCACTTAAAGAGCACTTATACAGCCCTGACACTCCACTCAGAGGCTCTTTAAAAGGGCTGCAGGGCAGCCTCTAACTGCCCCCAACTTGGGGGCATTTGCCTTAGGGTGCCAAAGGCAGCTACCCCTAACTGCCCCAAAGTGCATCCACCGGCCACCTTGAACCTCCGGCAACAGAACAGGTAAGCCTCCCAGGAAAGTGTGTTTGACTGCAGTCTCCTAACCATGTCTACCCAGAAGTAAGCCCCATTGTCTTCAATGGGGCTTACTCCCAGTAAAATGTCTTTATGATTGTCGCCTAAGTAGACTTCATAGGATCATGCACATTGAATGCATGTTTTGAATTCAATTCCAGTGTTTTGTCATCATTTTTACATCCAGTTCATATTTATATATGAATATTTTGGGGGTTGTGGAACCAATCGTCTCAGTTTCCATTATTTCCTATGGGAAAATCCGCTTCACTTAAAGAGCGCTTCACTTAAAGAGCATGCCTCCGGAACAAATTAAGCTCTTTATGTGAGGCACCACTGTACTTTTAAAGAATATTTCTGTTTGTTTCTTCTTTTCTTTTGTTTTTCTCTTTTTCCTTCTTTTAAAAAAAATCAATAAAAATTATTTTTTAAAATATTGTTGATTTTGGAAAAATTACCATAGCTGCTACAGAGGCTTCTTGTGTCTTGTGTGCTTCCTCAGCATCTGGTGGGATACAGGATTCTGGACTCGATAGGACTTTGGTCTGATCCAGTAGAGCTCTTCTTATGTTCTTATGTACAGGTTGGTTGTGGTTTGGGATCTAACCTTATATCATTCCTGAGGATGGCTGGATGCTTGTTTTTTTTACAAATCAACAAGTTTGCAGAAATTGAATTTAAGAGTGGCAACTTTGTTCACTGTGTACAGTGCCTGAACTTCAGGGATACCGTTTAATGAGAAGGCAGTCTCTCCTTTTCCCATGTTTGAGTCCACTCATGATTATTCTTCAGCTTTACCAACACTTGGGGTTATTATGAGGCATGGATGCTCTTAAAATAGATTGCTGTGAATGCTGGCTGTCCATTACTTTTGCAAAGGCAAATCCCTGGCTATGAGGATCCAACCAGTGCTCCTTAATAGCCAGTAGACACATATTAAGAATTAATGGTGCAAACTTATACAAATTTGACTCTAGAATGACTGTAATATGAAAAGGCACAAGAAGTGGAAAATAACCTCCAGCTAAGTGGAAGGTCTGGTGCATGAAAGACTACAGTTTGAAGCATCTGGGAGGAGAGGAAGGAGACTCAGTAAAACACTTAAGTCAGAGCTGATTGAAGGCAACTTTAGAGCGAAGGAGCATTTCTCTTGGAATCTCTGGTTATTAATGCTGTTTAGCAGAATAGTCAACTAGAGAACTACCAAAGTTGACCTGCATCTTCTGTGAATTCTTGGATACTGCAAAACACAGCCAATATGATGGATACACTCGAACGGAAACATCTCAGGAATTTATGGGTTATATAAGTTCTTCTCATAGAACTAACACTTGTAAAAACCCAATTTGAAAAAGGATGGGATTTATGAATAGCCTGCCTATAGGAGCATTCCATGTGAGTTCAAGGTGAAAAACAGATAAAGGCAATCAATATAAAGATACTTAAACAAATGAGTAGGAGACAATGGCATCACTAGGGTGGTGTGGGGGGGGGGGGTTCAGACTGCACCAGGTGATGAACCCACGAGGTGGTGGTGCACAATTGGGGGGGGGGGGTTAAAAGCTATTTAATCCCAAATCATAATGAACCTGTTTAAATATAGGAACTTAAAAACTGAACTGGGTGTTGAAAACCTTACTGAATTTTTTTGGGGGAGGGTGAGGGTTTGAGGTTATATACTTGATTATTAAACTATTTCCAATTATTGGAAATATTTATTTATTTATTATTTGTTTCAATTTGCTTGATGATGTCACTTCCATGACATCATCATGGATAGTGGATAGATCCTGGATAGTTTGTCCTTCTACAAAGTGGGTCCCAAGTTTGAGAACCACTACAATAAGTTGTTCGAAAGGTGGCAACCTGAAGGGAGTGAACAAAATGGCTAAAAATCATGGTTTTTAGGAATAATCCCATCATGTTATATACTGTTGGATGCATAATTTGCAGCAGAATGCAGTGAAACAAACCACTTTGAAATATATTTATTCTATTAAAATGTATGGCCATAAAAAAATGGAGGCAGAGCAATGGCACATAACCACACCCACTATCCATGTTGTTGCCCCATCCACTTCATAGGGGTGACGCGCTGGCCTTCCATACCAGATAATGCGAACCCTGGTGATGTCCCTGGTAGGAGAGCAGAAATTTTATTCTTACCTTATGTGATTGCAATGATAGCAAATATGAAAGAGGCGCTATTTGTCTTGCAGAGGAAGTGAATTTTTTTTAACAGCCAATTGAACCTTGCTATGAATTTGGTCCTTCATAGGATTTCACAAAAGGATTTCACTTCCATTCACTGAAACCTGAACTGATAAACAGTGGGCATTTTCAGATGTTTTTTATATAACTGTGTTATTGAAGATTTTTGAATGGTTTGTGGCATCATTGTTGCAATATGTTACACAATCGTTTGCTAACATCCTTTCTACTCAAAACATTTGAGTTCTACTACAGAAGCAAGATAGTAAAAAGCTAAGAAAAACATTCCTTTAACTTTAGGCTTCTACCCTGTAGTAATTATGCATAAAATCAATGGGATTTCAGCATGGGTAACTGGTCTCAAGAATGTTGACTTAATGATTAGCAACTAAAAAGTGAAAGGTGAAAATTCAATACATGTATTTAAGATTCTGTAAAGACATTACATCCTCCCATGCTACATTTTCATTTGCTCTGTTTGGACCTGCGGCTAATTACCAGTGCTATCACCTGGAGATTTGGGACTCTGGCATTTGCATCTGACCTTTAAGATATATAATTTTTTTCCAGATATTAAACTTAAAAACAGAACAGTGTGCACATCATTTAAAAAGCAGTTTAGGTAGCAAACTATTTCAGGTCCACTTGCTAGGGGGAAATATGACAGTTTGACCTTATATTCAATAAATGTTTATTTTTTCCACTATTTATTCTTAGTTTATTTCAATTTGCTGAAGATAAACTGTAGATTCCCTCCAGTGACTGACTCCAAATCTCAGGGAGGAGCCTTGATGCACAGATCCTGTATCTGCAGATCTGCATATCAACAATACTTCTTTTTCTTCCAAGATTCAGCCTGAGCCCAGCTGAATAACCTAGAATCATAGAATCCTAGAGTTGGAAGGGACCTAGTAGGTCATCTAGTCCAACCCCCTGTCTGTAGCAGGAAATCCTCCTAGAGCATCTTCAACAGGTGCTTGTTGAGCCTCTGCTTGAAGATCCCCAGTGAGGGAGAGTCCACCACCTCCCTTGGCTATCTTTGTTCCACCCTCACTGTCAGGAATTTTTTCCAGATATCCAACCGGAATCTCCTTTCCTGCGGTTTGTACCCATTGGTTCTAGTCCTGCTTTCAGAAGCAGCTAAGAACAAACAAACGAGCCCTTTCCTCCCTATGACAGCCCTTCAGGTATCTGAAGAGGGCAATCATGTTTTGCCTCAGCCTCCTCTTCTCCAGGCTGAACATCTCAAGTTCCCCCAACCTTTCCTCGTAAGACTTCCCTTCCATCCCACTGATCATACTTGTTGCTCTCCTCTGGATTTGCTCCAGTTTGGCTGCGTCCTTCTTAAAGTGAGGTGCCCAGAACTGAACACAGTACTCAAGGTGAGGTCTGACCAATGCAGCATAAAGAGGAACAAGAACTTCTTGTGACTTGGAAGCTACAGTCCTCTTAATGCAGCCTAAAATGGCATTTGCTTTCTTTGCAGACACATCACACTGCTTACACATGCTCAGCTTGTGATCCACGGTGACTCCAAGATCCCGCTCACATGTTGTGCTGCCAAGCCAAGTATCCCCCATTTTATACCTGTGTTTTTGGTTTTTTATTGCCTAAGTGCAGAACCTTGCATGTCTCCCTGTTGAAATTCATTCTATTTGTTACAGCCCAATATTCCAGTTTACCTTCAGGAGATGGGAAAAATATTTCTTTTCCCAAAGGAAATTACAGGGCATTGCTACTGCTATCAAGACAGTCCTTGGAAGTCTCCAGCTCCCTGGGATCAACAATTCCTTGCTTGGCCTGCTGCTTTGCTGTGTACGAGAGAAACAAGGGAGCAGAGCAACCCCTTATCCTGTATTCCAGCACCATCCCTGCTATTTCCATAGCACACTGCTCTGTAGCACAGTAGGGTAAGAGAGAGTGAGAGAGAAAATGAAGTTTCTTTCCTTCTTGTTTTGGACCACTGCTGCTTTTCTTACCACCATTAAATAATGATGGGGAGTAGACACAGATAGGGAAGAGCTTCTGTGAGGTCAGAACTAAAAAAGTTCAGCCTACCTGGAGAAACACTTAGGCTGCAATCCTAAAGACACTTTCCTGGGGGTAAGATCCATTGAACAAAATGGGGCTTACTTTTGACTAGACGTGGTTAGGATTGTGCTCTTACAGAAACAGGGATATAACTTCATCACAGTGTTCCAGGCCAGGGAACACCACAGTGTTGGAGGCCCCAGTGTCAGAAACCTAGAATATCCATTTTGCAATGAGTTTCAGCAGATGTCTATCTTGTTTGCAATATGTTCAAAATCATTTTGTTTTCCTACTGCAATAATACCTCATAAGAACAACTGCGTAAAAAATAGGTTGTTGTTTCACCTGTGGGAATTGATATATTGTGTGTGGCGAGGCCATTGGAGTGTGGAATAACAAATAAGTTGGAATAGATGAAGGAGTATCACTGTATGGCAACTTTCTATTTTAATAACTATCACAGTTTCTAAGAGAAGAAAACTCTTCTTTTTTGTTTGACTGATGGGCATATAAAGTAATCAGTTTACCCAAAGGAAAATGTATATATGGTTAGCAATCAATCAAATCTAATGAAAAGGAGAGAAGGAAAACATGTCATTAATATACTTAGGAAAGAGTTTTCTCTTACCAGAAATGGATTGCCTGAAAGAGTAAACAGTTATCAAATAAAATAAAAGAGACTTTGTCTCAAGAGACATTCTTCACACCCGGCTTGTGGACTTCCTGAAATATCTACCAGGTTACTGATAGAACATGACAGCCAGTGATGGGATTCAAAGACATTAACAACTGGTTCTCTGCCCATCTGGCACCCACTTTAAAATGGCTATTTTTAAACTTTATATGTCCTATCTCTCGTTAACAACCGGTTCTACAGAGTAGGTGCAAACCTGCTGAAGCCCACCACTGATGACAGCACAATCCTAACTCCTAGTTGAGCTGGCATAAGTCCCGCACGTCCTGTGCTGGCCAAAGGGTTTTGCAAAAATACCATAAGGCACTTCTCTGCCACTCATGGGGTGTGGACCAGTTCACAGATATGTGCCAGCCTCCCCGTGCCACCATGGGAACAGGGAGATGGGTGAGTTGGGCTGGTCTAAATTGGTTAGGATTGCCCCCTTATGTCTAGATTCTAGATGGACTGATTCAGCAGTGCTCTTACATATGAACCAGTATAAAATGTTATCCACTTATGCCACAGTCCTGTCACACTGTATGAACTTGAATCAAACTTGTTTATCCTACCAAGTGTTTTAGGTAGTACCCAAAGGAAAATGTAGTTTAGAAAGGGATTTGGAAAAGTACTTGCAAGTCCTCTAATTGCAGCATAACTATGTTTTGTCTTGCTCCTCTTTTGTTATATTTTCTTTCCATTTTCAACTTATATTGTCTGTTATCAGTGTTTGCTTTCTTATCCCTTTCCTTCCCCCATTCCCATCAGTCAAAGAAACTTAACAGTTTTTCTCAAGGTGGAACAATTCAGCTAAGCTAAGGGAGCAAGCAGTCCTTTAATTTAATTTGAGCAGTCCTAATTCACCTGGCCTATCTTTCCATGACAGTGTGAGGAAATCGGCGCATGCCTGGAGTGGGGCAGAAGTGCTTTACTGCACTTTTGTGACACCCTCAGGTCAGCACAGGACTTATGTCAGTGCTTAGGTTGGCCTAAGTGGAGATTAGAATTGCAGCCTAAATTACAATTATAAGGCCAAAATGCAAGCATATGTGTTTAGAATAGGAAAAGCATGAGACTCACTTCGTTGCTCTCGCTGCCCAGAATGGCTCCGATGGAAGTGAGAGGGGAAGTATGCATGACATATTGAGACACCTTGCAAAACCTTAGTTTTATACCCCCTGGAACACCACTTTTGAGAAGATGATTGCAAGGTCAACCTGGTCATGAAACTGCAACAAAAACACTTGTATAGTTCACTTTTCCACTGTTACTGAAGGGCATTTTGCCATTTGTATATGGCATTTCTAAATGCTCTGATGATAAATAGTCTTTGATGTATTAAAGATATTTAGGAAAGTTCAGGATATTAAATTGATGAAAATAGCTACCTAGCACACACAGTTGTTACTTTTCATAACATCTTACATAATCTCGAAACTCTCATAAATATTTTATGGAGACATGCGATGCCACATTCCTATAAAGTATTTCAAATATTCTTTCCCACAACTTCTTGAGAATGTAAAATGAGGGTTGTAGTGTTTATGAATTTTTGGTTTATAAACCTTGATCGGTATTTCATCAGATTTTTATAGTCAATGTTGTTTTCAGTATTTCATCTGTCAGTGGTCATAAAGATAATTTCAGCTTCTACTCCAAGCTTTAAAAAAGGAACAGACCTGTACTGCAACTTTTTAATTAAATGGTCCTAGAGCAAATTCTGCATAGTCAGATGATGATGGGACATCACAGAATGCAGTGGCTCAGTGGTTAAATGTGCTGTCTCTGTAGACTTGAAGATAAGTAGGTTAGCAGTTTGAGACCTGAGTGCTCCACCACAGATTGAGCTCTAGTCATTGGTACCAGCTCTTGCCAACCTAGCAGTTTGAAAGCATGCAAATGTAAGTAGATAAATAGGTACCACTTTGGTGGGAAGACAATTTCCTGGCAGCATTCCCCTGTGTCAGGTCAAACAGCTTTCTCCAATGTTGCATCAACTATGTTTTGGATGACTCCAATCCAGAACACGCGGACCCCATCACCACATGAGTCAAACACTGAAGACATTTTTACTGCCTGCTGTCTTGTCTCCCTGCTTATCCAGCCTGTCAGTGGCACAAAAATGAAGAAAAATCTGTCCCTTCTGCTTTTTGGAGAGATAAACTATCTTCTCTCTTTGTACTGTTCCAGCCCAAGAAGGTGGGAGCTTCTTATGATAGCTATGGTTCTGATAGAGATGTATACCTTTGGATTCTTGTTAGAGAGCCTCTCCCCTGACTTAGTTTGATAATTCAGTCAACATTTCTATTACTGCTACATCTACATAATAATCTCCTCCTTGTTTTATTATTATGAAACAAGCTCTTATGACAGATGAGGTGTGTATGTGAGGGAGGAATTGCATGCTGCAAAGATGATGGTGTTTCTTCCCATGGCTATTGCTTATTCATGACACATGAATCCTAACCAATATAGGCCAGCATAATTCACCTGGCATATCTTCCCATGAAGATATTGGGAGGCTGATGCATATCTGTGCACCAGGAGTGGGGCAGAAGTGCCTTATGTAACTTTTGCAACACCCCCAGGCCAGCATTGGACTTGTGTTGGGACTTATTCCAGCCTAAATGCAGGTTAGGATTGCAGCCCGATTTTTCATTTATAAAGGTCATAGGAAGCAGTGTTGTGCCTTTTGACTGTAGACATTTGTGTGACATTCTCCCTAGTGCAGCATCCATTTTTAATGCTTTAAACACTTAGCACCCAATAATTTTTGTTCAAGCTTTTCAAAAGGAGCCAAGAAAAATTGCATGTGCAGAAGAAAAGTTCAAGCACTTATAAAATTCCTTCACTGACCTCAAAACATGACAAGTGATAGGTATAGAAAGATAGGTACTCACCTTCACTTACAAGCTCTGTAAGTAGTAAATGTCTGACAATCAGACCCTACAATCCAGAGTAACTACGGGAGCACGTAAGAGACATTACGTGTACCCGTAGTTCTGCTCCACCTAGTGAAAACCTATGGGAAATTCATATTGCAATCCAGAGCAAATTGTTCTTACACCGGAGCAAAGACTCCACATAGTTACTCTGGATTGCGCCCTTAGTCTTTTACCCAGACACATATCCTTTCCTTAGACTTTCACTCTTTTCCTCTGCAGGTTGGAAACACCACTGGAAATAAAGGAAAATTAGGCTTAGCTTGTGTGTGTGTTTGTGTGCATGAGTGCTTGTTTGTTTACTGCTCTGAGGAAATAATGTACTGTTTCACATAAGCTCTTTGGCTGAGAACTGGGAAGAACAGCTTACTTTGCAAGTCTCAGTGTAAATAAACAGGACAAATATGAAACAGTTGAACTATTTCTAGTGCCTGATAAACTTAATTTTCTAAACAAACCTCTCAGCTACTTTATCTTCCAGGATGGTGGACTTGGCTGCTTATGCACTGCTATAGATATCGGTAAGAGCAAACCTCCATCCTGTGGTGTCTTCTGAAAGCATCCAAGAGTGTGGCCAGGACTGGGTAACCACAGGAATACTATTAAAAACTTGCCTAACTTCTAAGCTTTCAGTAGGCTGTGCACAAATTCAAGTCTAATGCACAACTATAGAGTCTAAGAGCTTACTTTTATTTTTAAAAAAGAGAGAGGGAAAAAAAGGAGAAGGGACACTGACATTCCTGAGAAGGTGCACTTTGTGTCCAATATTGCATTCTAGAGAACAGCTGCATGTCTTTGACGCTATGAACTGCAAAGGACAGAGTTATATGAAAAGGCTCCCATGAGGCAACCTGAAAATGAATATACTGCTGAAAACTCTTGTGTCTCTTACTTTGAAAACAAGAATTGCTTGCCTGAAAATAACTTGTGCATGCCTTTATACGGTCTCGCTATAACTGTCAACTCTCCTTGCCCATAGAGTCAAATGATGATCTGATCAAAGGTGAAACCACAGATAGAACTTCCGTAATTAGATGTGTGTTAATTAATTAATTAATCAGCATTCCTTTTCCTCTTATCTCCTTTCCCCAACAACTTTTCCTTTTACTACTTATATAAAAGTATAATTGATGCTATCAAAAAGTGGATGTTTTGCTTACTGCTATGAAAATTGAGTTAACAAAATTAGAGACTGCATGATATGCCTTTGGAAATTGCAAGGGGATCTGAATTTAGTGGAAGACATTACATCCAAAAGGGGCCATAAACCCAAGTAGATAAGATGAACAGCAGTGCTGGTAAATTAAATAAAACATGCAATTTTCCCTTTTCATGGGTCACATTGGTGTGCTTGCAACCACAGACAAATGCCAGAGTGAATATAACTCAAAAGCTCTGTAATGCTGCCTACTTCAGCATTGCAAGGGGAAGCCTCGTGGTAATCATTTTGCTTTTTATTATTCCAGACATGGTTCGGTGTAAATGTGGACTACATTTAGTTCAGGTTCTTTAGCTGTTGTGCCATTTCAGTCTACTTAATTTTGTGACTGGCACTATTTTTTCAACATACCTACCCGCAGCAGAGTCCTGTCTGTCAAAATCCCAGTGAGGCTCAAGTGTCTGTGCTCCTGTAAAGCAATGCCAGTTCACTCCAGTTGGAAAAGTAATGTAGGTATTTTGCTTTCATATCGGAAGCATCATTCTGTTTCCGTCTTTATTCTTTTCAAGTAGCAATAACATTCTGTTCCTTGACAATCCTCACTTTAAGGTTTGTATTCATTCATGTCTTTCCTGCTTTGATGGAATGTATATGTTGTCATGTCATTCAGTCAGGATGACCGTATGTCCTGTTTTTTTTTTTTTTTTTAGAATATGTCCTTAATAGTTTTGATCCTGTGAACATGAAGTTCAACAAGTGCTCCAGAAGGTAGCCCTTTACTGAAAAGGATAAAAACAGACTTCGGTAGGGATTATTTTTCCTTTCTATAGAATTGTAAAGCCAGGTTGGTCATGTTAATCCAAATTCTTTTTCCAGGGTGACTATCTGTCTTTTTCCAGAACATGTCCTCTTTTTTAGCCTTGTGTCCTGGAAAAAAATATTCATAGTCCTTTTCCTTATGAACTGGTAGCATATACCCTTCTTGTAATTAATACAAGAAGGCTGGAATCCTGAAGTGCAGTCTAGTCTATCCTTGCTGGGCTGGCCTAATCAACATAGGTTAGCCTTGCTACACCAGTGTATGCTTGGGCCGTCGTAAGTCTTCTTAGGCAGACAGATGGATTTGGGCTGGCTTAGCTGGGCTAGCCTAGGCAGCAAAGTAGGGGCATGTTAAGCATAGCCTAAAATAGTGCAGTGAGGCTGGAAAAATAGTTTCAACTGAAGGAGGCATAATGGAGTTTGAAGATATTTTAGAATGTGTTAGGCATGAAATTGAAGAAATACTAAGTTTACACTACAGATAATATGATGATTATAAGCTGGTGTAATGTTGACCTGTGAGAAGAAGTTCTGGCTAAAGAGAAAATAATATGTGTTGTACAATGGAGGACCTATAGTGTGTACCTGTGTATATTCCCAGGGCTGTGGGTGGCGCAAGCAGTAAAGACTCTGTGCCTGTTAACCAGCAGGCCAGGGTTCAAGACCCGGGTCGGCCCCACAAGACAGGGTGAGCTCCTGTCCTTAGCCCAGCTCTGCGACGCCAGCTGGATCCAATCGTATTGGCTCTGCCTTTCCATTGGACTAATTCAGTGGCGTGGAGAGGGGGGATTTGCTGCTTGGGTAACAGCCTATCCTCCATAACAATCCAACCCAGGCTTTCGTGCTTCGCATGCAGCGTATGCAGCGCCAAGCATGATACCATAGTCTTTCAAGACTGATGGAGGCCTGTGTATATCCCCTCCCTTTTTGTGTGTTCCTATTTTTCCCTTTACCTGTATCTGAAAATTAATAAAATCTTTATAAAAATTAAAAACAACAATAACAAAAAAGAACAAAATATCATTTGTAAGAAAGGAGCGTCACTCTTTCTGGTAAGAATAAATTTTTTTTCTGAAGAAAGACTTTCTCAGTCAGTCCCTCTTTCTTCATTAATACCTTATGCTGATCCAAATCAAATTAGGACAAATCATTACAGGTAATTTTTTTCTGTATTCCACAAGGTACGCTATAGAGCTGCACAGGGACGTGTGCAAAACCTGATTTCTGAAACATTCCAATGTTAATTTTTTTCCCTTAGTGTTGAAATAGTCTAAATTTAGAGAACAATTATTAGAACTCATTTCAGTTCTTAATTTAGCTTCAGTTGAGCTTACCCGACTATATTTCAGCAGACTAAGCCATGAATTCATTTCATTTTGGTCTAGCACTTAACAATCATTATATTCTATCCAAATAAATGAAGACAACTACATTTTCATACTGTGGTGAGTGGTGACATAATGTGGTGACACACTGTGCTGGAGGAAGACAAGTGTGAAGGCAGTAAAAAGCAAAGTAGGTGCAGTAAGTGACAGCAGTTCAACCCTTCTCCTTCCTTCTCCCCACTGGTTATACTAGGGATATATTGTAACATATTTAGGATAATTTAGGATGTCATTTAAAAGAAAATCACTGAGGCAAGAAGTGACTCCAGTAATAGACTGTTCCAGACCACTTGTGACTGCTCACATTAACAATATATGAAAAGGCAAATCTCCTAAAAAGACTTTTATAAAGGAAGATTCTTTTTAAACCAACTTATCATTTCCAGAAAGATGGTTCCATAGGCCATAGGATAAGGCCATAAAATGGGTCACCACTCACCAAATTTCAGAGAGCTGGGGGTACTCACAATTAGCACTCTTAAATACAAGAGAGCTAAGTGGCACAGGAAGAACTTACTATGGAGCAGGGGTTGTCCAGGACAGTAAGATATCCTGAAATTTGGCAGTCCCCTGAAGTCCAAACATGATTTGCCATGAATCCGACATTAGGGTCCCCTTTTGATGGGCATTACAAAAGAAATGAATTCTCCTGGTTTAATTGAAGTCAAGGAATTAATCTGTGAATATGCATGCCACCTGCCAAACTACATTTTAGATTCAGTCATCTTCGACTTTGAAATACCAATTAACATAAATGCTCAACACCTGGGGAGAGATGCAAATAAGATGGGAGACAGGAAAAGATGAAAAAGGCATGCTGGACAGTTAGTAAAGAGAATTGTAATAACTTGCGTCAGCCATTTTTTCCTTAGAAATTTATGAGTTCTCAGAAACTGTAAAAGATGTTGGTGTAATGTTCACCACCATGTCACAACTGTAGTGAGTCACTGCCTGGAATAATATGAGCGTGGACATTTGTAGTCAGTGATTAAGTTACCACCTGTTCTCCTTCAGTACACATGAGTCCATTATACATTCAGCAAGAACAGCCGGTTCTACAGACTGCCTGGTCCTTTTCTGGAGAATTAGGATGCTTATATTCTGCTTGCCTTCCAGAGCCATACGAAAAAGAAAATATCTTCAGCTATTTGTATTCACTTTGTCTTTGTCATATTCACTTTGTATTCAATTTTGATGTATTTTTTCAGAAATCCACAAAGGCAGATCTGGCTATGAAGGAAAGTCTATAAAATTTTATATAAATTCTATACAATGTTATCCATGCAAATTTGCTCTACAAGAATTCACTTTGTCTAGCAAAACCAATCTCTTGAATAATCCTACAGCCAAGCAACACATTTTAAGAAATAGCACAATTTTCAAGTCAGTAATGTCAGTCCCAATCCTATCCAAATTTTCTGAGCCAATACAGCTGTGCTAACAGAATGTGTTCTGAATCCTGCAGTGGAACTTCAGTCATTGAGCACTCCTCAAAATAAGGAAAAATAGAATGGCACTGGGGCTGTGGAATGTTAGGTAGGATTGGGGCTCCCCAATCCTTACTCCCCAAATTGGGGCTCTCATCAGAAAACCATATTTGATCTAATGTTGGCTTTTGCTTTGATGAAGAGGCAGAGAGAAGGAATCTGTGAAGGAGGACCAGGAAGGACACTATGGGGGCAATCCAGAGTAACTACGGGGAGTCCTTGCTCCGGTGTAAGAACAATTTGCTCTGGATTGCAATATGAATTTCCCATAGGTTTTCAGTAGGTGATGTAGTATTTACGGGTACACGAAATATATCTTATGTGTTCCCGTAGTTACTCTGGATTGTATGGTTTATCTCCATTAAGGTCCTGCAGCACTGCTATAGGCCCTGCTGGGATGATGCAAAAGCTATACCATACAGCTTAATGGAGCAACTGGGAGTAATGGCCAGCATTACCATGCATGTACATACTCTCCCAGACACTTTGCCAGCCTAATACGTCTTTCTGATTTTGTTCATGTGATATCAGTCCTCACTGAACTACAGTATATCATATATCTGTTAACTGTTATAGTGGTCCTTTATGATGACAGAATTTATTTCAAAATCAGCAGTTGTATCTGGTCACCCTCTGTGATGGCTCTTTAAATTTGGAGAGCTACACCTAAATAACATTGGGCTAGATATAGTAATTGTTAAACTTAGGGCACAATCCAGAGTAACTACGGGGAGTCCTTGCTCCGGTGTAAGAACAATTTGCTCTGGATTGCAATACGAGTTTCCCATAGGTTTTCACTAGGTGGTGCAGTAACTACGGGTACACATAATCTCTCTTACGTGCTCCCATAGTTACTCTGGATTGTAGGAATAGTATAAGAGCACAATCCTAACCATGTCTACTCTAAAGTAAGCCCCATTGTGTTCAATGGGTCTTACTGCCAGGAAAATGTCTTTAGGATTGGAGCCTAAGGCAACTTCATATGGCATTTGTTGGCTATATAAAAATAAATCAAGGGGACATTGCTAATTGCAAGTTAATTATGACTGTAGCATTCCCTGATTATTAGGACAATCCAGAGCAACTAATCTGTCCACATAAGAGCCCTTAGGTTGCCCTATCTAACACTAGGTTGGAGCAACTGCAAGATGCTCCAGCCCAGTTACTCTGGAAGAGGCTTAGGGCAGAGCAAGGCAAGATAGGGTGCCCTAAGAGAGGTGGACCTGCTCTGCCCTAACTGGGGCAGCCTAAGCAGCTCAGGAGAGGCAAGTTGAGGGCATGTCTAGCATTGCCTAGGGCAGAGCAGTTACTCTGAATCCAGAGCCTGTTTCGAAGGCAGAAATGCCCTCTTCCAGCGCTCAGAGTTATACCACCTCAGGAGCAGGTATAGAAATGAGTAGACCCATAGGGGTCCATGATAAGGCCCGAGTAAGAATGGCAGTGTTGACCAAAAATCTGAGTTCTTGGCCATCCTTGTCTGAGGAGCTGGCCTGAATGGCCATCTGAGGTGCACTGCGCAGAAACACACTGAGCATGCCGAACAGCTTCAGAGGAGACTTCCTTAGAGCAGAGAAAGTCCGCGCCTCTGCACAGCCATTCGGCCTCACTCAGGAGGCGGAGCGGCAGCCAAATGGCTTCAGAAAGAGTACTGCACAGGCACCAACTCTGACGCCTGCACAGTCTCCCCCGAAGCCAAAAGGCTTCAGAAAAGTACTGTGCAGGTGTCAGAGATGGTGCCTGCGCAGTACTCTTTCTGAAGCCAGTTGGCTTCAGAAACAACTGCGCAGGCACCAACTTTGGTGACTGCGCAGTCCAGGTAGGGGGGGCGCGCATCCCAGGGATGATGCACAGACTTCCGCACCAGGTGATATGCAGAGTCATGTCACCACTGTAGGCACCACAGCTGTTCCTTGTTCAGTGTGATCTGAGGTCTGCACTGTTTGGTTTTATGAGAGGGCAGAGAAAAAGATTGGGAGGGAAAGGGAAAATATTTTCATTATTTCCAAACAAATCTCCCAATTACTAATGGATTTTCTCAGACCTGTGCCATTCCATTATTCCAATGACTGTAAAGCTATTGCAGTGATAAGATTGTGCTGTCGGTGTTATAAACCAAAAGACCTACTTAGTAGGAGATTGATCCCCGCTTGCTCTTTCTAATTTGTAAGTTGCACTCCTCCAACTTTTGCCAGGTGTGGTCTAATTGGAGTGGCTCTCTCTCCGAAAAGATTCTGGTAGCCAAGATTCTGATACTACAGGGCTGTATCTCTTTTTGGCAGATTTGCTACCTGCGTTATTTTGGGTTATCCCCCCCTTTCCTTGTTATGGGTCCAATTATTTTCACAAACTAGTGAACTCTTGTAAGAGGCTTGCATTTAACATCTTTCCTTCCTCAGTCCTTTCTGGGAGATATCAAAACATCCCACTCGAATGCAGAATTAGTAAATTCTGTCATTTGAAGCCCGACACGGTTACCCATATTTTATGTCACTGCCCTAATCACAGTAAGATCTGTGACCATCTCCTGGAGCCAATCCTGTCTTAACCTTACTATCCTATTGAAAGATATGAGGATAGATCCGGGGCAGTCAGTGATTTGGTAACACAATTCCTGATGGGTGTTTTAAATAAAAGCAGACAACAGTAAATCCTGAATGCATCAATGGGCGGCATGCCCTAATATACAGTTTTAAAGTGGTTTTTCCTATAAATATCTTAACTTGTATGTTTGACCTAGTTGGCATGTTCTTCTTGTATGCGTGATCTGTTTGATGTTGATCTATTGATGATGATGATGATGATGATGATGATGATGATGATGATGACTTTCTCAATATGATGTTCTCCCAGGCTTCAGAGAGATTTATCCTGACTTGGCAATGGCAGCCCATTGTTTTGCTCTGCCCTCAAAGGGCTTTCAAGTCAGTTGTGTCCATTGCCTACCTGACATTCAAAGTAAATAGAGTGACCGAGTTGCTATTCTGAAGGGCCCAATCCTAGGCATTGATTATGCTGCCATAATGTGCTTTCTGGCAATTAATGCACTTTTTGGCTGTAGCAAACATGACATGCCAGAAAGCACGACCTGTCTTTACTCTTTCACCAAAAGTGGAAAGCTGCTGACTCTATGCAGTGATGTACTAGTGATGCCTGTGACCACAGAAAAGATGATGGGATGAGAAGGATGGTGTCTCATATTTAGGAATGTGATTAGTTCAGTAGCATCTGCAAAATCTGTTATCTACCTTCATATCCTCTTATAATTGTTATCTATGCAGCAGTGGCATAGCTAGGAAGTGCAGGGGTGCAGTTGTGCTTGGCTACAAGCTTTAGGGGGGCTACAAGCTGAGCTTGACACTAGTGAAATAGTGTCAAATAGTGTCAAATAGTGAAACTAGCTTAACAATAGTGAAAACGGGGTATGTATGAATTGTAATACCACGATGTTATATATCGTAAGAATGGTAATTTTATGAAGAATACAATGAAACAAACTGCATTCCAATATCTCTATCAAATGTTATGGCCAATTAACCAGAAAATGAAAAAAAACAAAAACCTATGGAGCAAAAGTGGCTTTTCTTAACTCAAACTTTCCCCTGTTGCTGATGGATCTGAGAGCCAATGAGATATAATTCTGGTACTATATGGAACTAATAAGATGCTAATATGAATCAGCTGTTGGTACAATTATATATATAGTACATACAGTATATCATAAAAGAGTTACCCAATGTTAACTGGGTATACAGGCACTTCTAAGTGGTGCTCCTCTTCTATTTAGCAGGGAAAGAATAACCATGCCTCTTTGCCCTAGCACAGTTTCTCTAACCAATAAGGGATAAAATTTGCATTTTTTACTTAATTTTTACTTAATTAATCTTCTTCAACTCCAGATAGCAAATAGGTGCTTTAGCTATCTGACTTGAAAAAATCATTAGTGAACTGCTGAGGAATAGGAGGTAGGTTTTTCCCCAATCTTCTTTTCAAAAAATACCTGGGGATGACATCACTTCCAGTTGTGACATCACTTCCGGGGCTACATTTTGTGTTTTGCACCGAGCTACATGATCATTAGGTATGCCACTGCTATGCAATGTCCTAGTAGAATTTTAAATACAAATATTTTAATATTTTGCTTGATTAATGCAGTAAATTCACTGAGGCACAAGCTTAACCAATTTGGGATGACATAACTCACCTGTTTCCTTGTTCCTCTGGTGGAGTGGAAAGCCAGTACATTTACACCCCAGAAGTGGCACAAAAGTGCCTTACATATAATAGATTCCAATGTTAGGGTGTTCAGAGTTCCTCAACCACCCTGAAATGAAGTTTTGACCCCCACTTTGAGAACCACTACCTTTTCCTGCGGATATCCTGCCTTAAGTCTATGGAAAAAAAACTCCTTCACATGATACAGGGATAACTGACATAAGACATAACTGGAGCAACATGAGAGCCCCTCTATTCCCAAATCTACTTCTGAAACCAAAGTTTTCCCTCACATTTATCGTATATTCCTTGGCCTATTCAATGGATTCTGCCAAGTTCTGTTCTGGGATCTGTGCCTTGTGCTTCCCATCTGGTTGGCTTTCTAAGAGCGCAAATCCTAACCATGCCTGCTCAGAAGTAAGCTCCATTGTGTTCAGTGGATCTTACTGCCATGAAGATGTGTTTAGAATTGCAACCTAAGCTACCTACACGCCCAGCATTGCAATATCTCCAAATTTGATTTAAAATGTTTTAAGTGAAATGTGATGGCAACTACAATTTTGTGAAAAGTTTTCAACAAGAACACTTGCTTAATGAACCTGAATGAACTGAAAAGGAGATAGTATTTGGTTAATATTCTTGCTAAATGGGCTAACCAAATGTTTCTTATGGTTTGCTCTCTGATGTAGTACTTCATATGAGCAACTCATTGGTGATGACACCATCACCAGCTTCTTCTGGGTTGAGAGGCCAAATGTGACGGGACACAGCAATAAGTAGCTCAGGGTGGATGGGAGGACTGTTTTGATTTGTGGAAAAGCATGCTTTGGAGCTCTACCTGCCCAGCTTCGTCTCTTACCATTGTTTGTTGTGTCATGTTGCTAGTCTTGCTGGTGTGCTTGTGAGTACCACCAGATACCACCTCAAGTACCACTGGTAGTACCCATACCACTGGTTAAGAAACATTGCACCAGCTAATTCTGAAAAGGAATTGAAAATAAATTAATTCTCTGTGTCACAGCTGAAAATCAAACAACTTCTCTGTCATTCCCAACCAAAGAACTAAAACTAGTAACAGCCTGCATGATAATTATGTGTTATAACTAATGCAAGTTTGTGTTTATTCTGGATTAATTAAAAGAAACCCACAAAGCATTGTTTGTAGTTGCAAGTACATTATTAAGCACAGAACAATTTGAAATCCAGTGAGCATATGGTGAATTCAAAACTAGAACAGCTACAGCTGTCACATTTTATTAAACTTGTAATAAACTATTACTTCATTATGACCATAAACACAATATGGAGCCAACAGTATCTTCCCCCATGATCCACTGTTCTTTGAATTCTTTAGTATTAGTACCAACATTTATTGATTGTTTAGCAGATTTGCTGTCAGTTTTGTAACCAACATTTATGATTGTTCCGGTCAAGAATTATATCATGTTTGTATAATAATTGATATTGTGTGTTTCCTTTGGTTTTCTAAATTAGTGTATAATTTGTGCTAGCTGTTAGTTTTACATAGAAAGTTTGAAAATGAGATCTGGGCAGTTTTTTCCTTTGGGCTGAAAGCACAAATGATGCTGCATTGCTTACTCTGGTTCAAGCTACTCTACAATCTATCCAGGGTGATCAGATGTCATAACTGCAAAAGATAAGATACCCCAAAATATATGACATCCAAGAAAAATGTAGGATATTACAAAATAAAAGGTAAATAATTCTCATATTGGTATTATGTGGCTAATTTAAACACTATATATCTCTTATTTAAAACTATACTACAAAACTATAGAACTATAATTTATTAATTATAATTTAACTGTCTGCAGGGATGTGTTCACATAGGAAAATAGGACATAAACAGAGCAGTCAGAATTAGGGCAGTGAGAAGTGCCCTAGTTGGGCTGCCCCAACTATTCTGAATCCAGCAGAGAAAGTAATGCTGGATCCAGAGAACCAAATCACTGTTGTTAGCTCCATTCCAGAGATGATTGGTGGAACCTCCTTTGGCACTCAGTAAGGTGCTCTACATGGCCAGAAACTCCACATGCAGATTTATGATCTGACATGGAATGGGATTTCATATTACAGAATGTTCCAATATTCTAATGCTGCAATCATAAACTCCCTTGTCTATTCCAATGTTAAAAATCCCTGCAATTAACATAAAATAATTTTTCCAAAGTATGATGAGTTGTTGAGGAAGTATTTCACGTGCAACTTGAGAACTCAGTCTGTGCTGAGTTTTAATACAGATTCTTTTTTTTTTTTTAAATGCAAAGTCTCCAGCCAATTCCATGGCCCCACTGGTGAGCATGCTCACAGATTAACGAGATGTAAAAAATACTTGTAACATCTAAATTGCTTTCCTTAAGTACATGATTTTACTTCCATAGACCTTAAGTAGATAATGCCATTAGTGCAGGTTCAAATGGCTGCTACCTATTATTTCAGAAACTGTGGCTGAATGGCAGAGACCAGTAAAATCCCACCTTCTTTTGAAAGAGATAACTGCTGTTAGATAGATCAAATGTATTTCCAATCCCAAAATTAAATGAGGTTCAGTTGTCCAAGCATGTATGAAAATCTTTGGGCCATTCTTAAAAGGCAATAAAGACCATCTGTCTGAAACAAATTTATAATGTATTTGTGCCATTTCTTCAATATGCACTTGCTATTGAAATCTTAAGTACAGATAACTCTTGATGCTTGTATGGTCAATGGGACCAGCAGTGGCTTCCAGGTCTTAACCAGCCTGTAATATGAAGTGAAGCATTAAAAGAAGTGAAGCATTAAATTCAAATCAGCGTTGGTGACATCGCAGAACTGATTTGTGTTCAATAAATTTCTAAGAATAGCAATAGGGAGACTTACCTTGCATCTGATTTCACATTCACTACTGTAACAAAGCTTATGTATGCATAACCAAAACAACCACACACTGCTGATTTCCCGTAACTGGATGATTTTATGAGACAGAGGCATGAAGTTGATTGAAGGCCAGTCCTAAAGTTGGTGGTGCCACCAGATGCTGCAGCACTAAAGTTACTTTGGCTGAATCCTGAGGTACTGCAGCAGCCACCAGAGGCACCCTTTCATCCCCTTCTCATAGGATAAATCCCAAGCCTCGCAATGGGGGCTTCTCAAGTATACATTGTGTTTTTTACCAGCATAGAGTTGAGACACTCTGTGTCAGGCTGGAAGGCCCAACATGGAGTTCTGGATCCAATGGAGCAGAGATCTGCCAGTCCTCCCTGATTTGTGCCCTACTTTCCTTCCCTATCTTGCTCTCTCCCACCACAAACCCAACAAACCTTACCACTTCCCAGAGTTCTTCTCTTGCTCTTCTCAGGCTGACTCTGTGTTCAGCACTGACTAGTGCTGGGCTGGTGCAGTGGTGGGTTTCAAGGGGTTCTCACGGGCTCTATAGAACCCTTTGCTAATGTGCACCTGGTTATGAGAACCAGTTACTAATGGGACATAGAACCTGTTGTTAATTTAGGTTTTTAGGACATAGAACCTGTCATTAATTTATTTGATTCCCACCACTGGGCTGCTGCCAATGCTGATTTTGCAAGAGGTGTCATGGCTTACTTTATGATTTTACTTCCATAGACCTTAAGTAGATAATGCCATGGCTTACTTTAATGCCACCACCGCTTTCACAACAATCACTGCTGACAATACTGCAGACACAGCAGAGCTCAACTTCTTTGAGCACCAGATTGGGGAAAGAGCAGAATCCTGCATTTGCCCCACTTGCACCCACAGTAGGTTCATTTTTTTCTCCAGTTCTTTTCTCGTTTTCTGACGGCCCAATTCTATGCATGTCCACTCAGAAGCAATTACCATTATACTTAATTAATGGGGCCTTACCCCTATATAAGTAAGAGGTAGGATTTCATCCTCAGGGTTGGTAATGATAGAGCAGCAATCCAGTTATCCTATTTTACTCACTGTACTCACACCCACTTCTCCTTCTGAACTCTCCAATAAGCAGGGCAGGTAAGCCAGGTTGCCATAGGCTTACTTGTGCCAGTGGAGGTTCTGTGGCCAGTTACTGCAACTGGCTTCTGTGCAGTCATGAACTACAGAATGAAGGAGTGGCTGCAGCCCCAGCAGCTGTCTTGGCATTATGCAGGCAAAATGTGAAATCCACTGACATAGGATTGGGCCATAAGTGATATGTATCAATGGGTACCAATGGATATAATATTGATTTATAGTGGGTATCATAGTGATTTATATTAAAGGATACTAGTAATCACTTCTTGATTCTGAATGAGACTGAGGGTGCAATCCTATCCATGTCTACTTAAAAGTCAGCCCCATTGTGTTCAATGGGTCTTACTTCTGGGAAAGTATTTTAGGATTGCAGCCTGAGTTCCTGTTCTATTTTTAATCCTGTCTTCGTACTTTATTATTTAGTCCTGGACCAGCCTGTCACCCTGTGAGCAGCTGTTCAGTCCAGGCAGGAAGCAAAGGGACCAAAGTCTTATGCTGAACATATACAACCCCTTCAATTGCAGGAAGAACAGGAGAACCATTGTTCATCACTGTTGGCAACACTGAACTAGACTGACTGATGTTCTCACATGTTTATAGAGAAACTTCAGCTATAGTTATTCATAGACTGTTATTTTCAGGTCCAGCTTCTGTAATGAATTATTTGATACAATTCAAAGGATTGTTGGTCAAACCCCAACCCAAGGGCCATTTGCAAAACCTGCAAACCCTAATTTGGCCTGCAGAGAAACCAATAGTCTCCAATAGCCCATCAGAGACAGAGCTCACACTGGTCCATGACTGCCAGTTCTGACATCCATAATTGTCCCAAGTGCATCAGTATCTCCATGTGTTTTGTACTATTCCCTGGGCATTAACAGTCACATTACCTCTGAACTACATATGTCTCCATGTGTTTCTCCTGAGCTCTCAGAGTGCTACGAAAGCGCCGTACAGCACTTTTGCACCACTTTCTCAAGAGATTGACTGGCACAAGCCACTTGCCACTGTGAGTCTCTAGGCCATGATGCGTTGCACTGGTTGAGCTTGGTCAACGGCGGGATCTGAAGGAAAGGGGCATTGCAGGGAGGAAGCAGAGGCATTTTGGGGATGGGGGGTGGCAGGCTGCTTTGTAAACCGTCCTGTGAACTTTTTAGTTGAAAAGCGGTACATTAATATTGTAGACAGAAAGATATTCTGTTCCACCAAAATCACTGGTGAAGATCCAGGTAGACCCACTGGGGCTGCTGCTGCATAGGAAGGGCAAAAGTTTTCCCTGGCCCCAGGGTAGTGCCACAGCAGCCCCAAACTTGCACTAGAACTCAAGCATGTTGGCCTGCCTATTCCAGCCCAAGGTAGGATTATGCTGTTAACAGTAAAAAAAAATGTAGCCGTGGAATTTTCCAAATTATGAAATGGATTAGAGCATTTATCTATTTTGCAAAGACAGTAGGCTGATTCATATATGTGTATGGCTGTCACTTGATGACATATGCTTCAATGTGTGAACAGTATTGTGTTTGAAGTGACAAGTGATATAGAACTGATTAACCTGTGATGGCTGACTCATACATGCAGGGCATCTCTTATTACTACAGTCTATGAGTGATTAGCATGTATTTTTGAAATAGTTCTATGACTCATTAAAATGGCTTTGACTGTTAATGAATTACAATAAGGACTATATAGTTTCATGGGCTTTTCCAAAAGTTTTTAGATATAATATATTCATACTTATGTGTGCTAACTTTTCTATACAGAACCCCTAGGGTAATGGTGACATTTCACTGGTTCTTTTTGTTTAATCAGTTGTAACGGGTTTATGATTTATTTCTGTTCTGAATTTTTTAACTTCAGAGAGTAGATACAGGATTGTATGATGACTTTGGTAGATTAGAAAGATTTACATCCACAGTTCACAGCCAAAGAAGTTTAAATTCTTGGATTTAAGCCAATTTAGAACCATCGAAGACATAAGGCACTTTCAAGAATGGCTTCTGGTCAGGCTGCATTGCTTTTCAAACTGGTAAAAATATTAAAAGTGAAATTCATTTTTTAAAACTAGAAGTGGATTTAGGGCGCAATCCAGAGTAACTACGGGGAGTCCTTGCTCCGGTGTAAGAACAATTTGCTCTGGATTGCAATATGAATTCCAGGCTTTCACTAGGTGGTGCAGTAACTACGGGTACACGTAATGTCTCTTACGTGCTCTCGTAGTTACTCTGGATTGTAGGTAAGTTCTTATATTCAGTTATCATTCTGGAAATCAGAGATGTGCTGCATTTGATAGGGAGGTAGACGCTCATCACCAAATGAGGTAGAGGCAGCAGAGCTTTATGAAGGCCTCCAATGCCTTAACACCCAATGGAATTCCTTTTTGGAAATTCAAGAAACTTTTTGAAGAACAATTTTTGGAAAATATCCCATAAAAACTGGCTTAATCCACAGTAATTTGGTTTAACTGGAATGTAGAAGAGGCTATCAAACAAAACTTACTGTATGAAAACTCAGTGAAGCAAATAGGAAAGGGCACCAAAAAAGAGGATTTTGAATAGATTTACTACTAACAATAGTACTACAAATACTGTCACCTCTTCATGATTAATTTACAACCTCAGAGTGTCTGGCTTCTGCTCTAAAAAGGCATTTGTTTACAAAGTGAGGATTTGTTATGGAAAGCCTACATTCAGCTTTTGTTGTTTGCTTGCATGAATAGTGCTGAAAGAAATGTTAACATTTTAATATTCATTAAAAGTTAATAAGGGATATTAAAATAGAAAAAGTTACTTTATTTAGCTGGAACTGATATAAAATACCACTATCTTTCAGAGTTACAATAATAAAAGATGTTACATGGCAAAATAATATACTGTATAAATAAAAAAAATTCAGTTAACTCTTGAACTCCAACTTTGATGACTTTGGTAAACACATAAACCATTTATAAACCAATATTACAATACTTTCTACTCAGCAATTTGTAACATTTGAAAACCAATTCATTTATAACACAATCCAATCAGGTTCTTTCCTTCCACTGATGCTGTTATGCCAAAATGTCTCATGTTGTGGAGAGTATTCCACAAGAGCTCAATAAACCTCTTGAGCTCTGCCTCCTGCCCTCTCTCAGCCAATGAAAATATTAAAATTCTGATCCTTTGCCCAATGATCATCCGAATGTTGTTATGAGGTCTCCAATGAGTAACAAACGTTTCCTTTTGTGTGGGGTGATGGCCCCATTAGCATGGACTCCTTGAATGAGTTTAGACTCGGAGTCTATGAGCATAGCTGGGTTGGGGACCTTTCCTTGTGTCACTAACAACTAGTGATGGGAAAAGTCCAATCAGTCTTGACAAGTGTTATAATAAGTCCCAAAAAACAGGGATTGGGGGACTGTGTTCACATACTGGTAAATGGAACTTGAGTGCTGTGTTCAGTTCTGGGCACCTCAGTTTAAAAAAGATGCAGCCAAACTGGAGCAAGTACAGAGGAGAGCAACAAGAATAATCAGTGGGATGGAAGGGAAGCCTTACGAGGAAAGGTTGGGGAAAATTGGGATGTTCAGCCTGGAGAAGAGGAGGCTGAGAGGAGGCATGATTGTCCTCTTCAGATACCTGAAGGAAGGATACCTGTCATTTGTTCTTAGCTGCCTCTGAAAGTAGAACTAGAACCAATGGGTACAAACTGCAAGAAAGGAGATTCCATTTGGATATCTGGAAAAAATTCCTGACAGTGAGGGAGTGGAACAGAGTGGAACAGAGTGCCGATGGAGGTGGTGGACTCTCCCTCACTGGGGATCTTTAAGCAGAAGCTCAACGAGCACCTGTCAGAGATGTTCTAGGAGGATTTCCTTCCACAGGCAGGCGGTTGATGAACTATTAGTTCCCTTCCAACTCTATTATTCTAAGTTCCATCTTTGTTAAACTTTATTCCAAATCAGATAGTTCACAGATTCTAATGTGGTCTTCGGGCAAGGTGTGGCAGCCCATTCATTTTTTGAGAAAAGCAAATGAGGTAAGCATTCTCCCAAGCCAGCCTACTGAAGTGTTTACGAGTGATTGCTCTGACAAAAGATGTTGGCTTTCTGGAAGCCAGTGGGATCTGAGGTCCCATGATATCAGTCGAGCTCTGGAGCCAGTTTTTCCCAAACTGTGAGTAACAGTAACAGTATGACCTGATGTTAGGGGGCTGCAACCCAATGCTCAATACTTTTCCCAAAAGCCATACTTAAAGATTTCCTGGGAGCCATTACAACTTCTGCCAGCCTCTGAACCACTCCATTGCCCTCCACAACTCAAAGTTTCTCCTGGATATAAATGGATCCTGTTTCCAGTTTACCTCTAGTTTATTTCCATGACTTCCAGTCACGTCCAAGACACATTCCGTAGAATGGGTCATAGACCAGTGTGACGCAGAAGCATCCTCCAGGGCAGTGGTGGGCTCCAGCAGGTTCGCACCTACTCTATAGAACCAGTTGTTAATGAGAAATAGGACATATAGAGGTCAAAAATTGCCATTTAAAAGTGGCTGCCAGATGGGTGTAGAACCGGTTGTTAATTTCTTTGAATCACATCACTGCTCCAGGGACTCCAAATAAGGCTTGGAGGGCAGTGCTGAGCATTGACTACAGTCCTAAAGATACTTTCCTGGGAGTAAGACCCATTGAACACAGTGGGGCTTACTTTTGAGTAGACACAGTTAGGATTGTGCTAAGTGTGTTGCAAGCCACTGCAATGTATGAGGTGGGTCAGCACTCAAATTTTGGGAACAACTGGTCTAGATAATACTTTCCTGGCAAGCATCCAGTGCATACAAATGTATACACATTCAAATGAAAGCAATACAAAAGTTGTCAGGCAACACTTAAAATGAGTCCATGAGACAGCTTCACATAGTGCCCCAAAATGCTCTCACTTGGACCATCAGTCCTATTTTTGGGCTTAGGGCTCAGTATGTTTGATAATACTTCTTCAAATGTTATATCAGACAATCAGACAGGAAATGCTATATCTAAATGGCCTTTCAAATCTCTAAGGATTTTACAAGTTTGCAAGAAGAAATTATTTTTCATGACTTTTAAAAAGTCATTCTTTGACCTCTTCTGAAGTTTCTTAGTATTGTGTAAGCAGTATCTGATTTGCATGGTTTGTTCAGCAATATTCCTGCCAGAAGCATCCTGCCTCATATCTTTTGTGACTTTACAGCTCTATAAAGCCAATTTTCCATGACTGCAGACACTTTTTAAGTGTGCACATTTTACTATGTTTTTAACACAAGTAACCTACAAAAATCAAAAAGGAAGATTACAAGGACTCAATCAGCCCTATACAGTCCATTACTGTATAGTGTCATAGAGCATGAGAGCCAGCCTCTCATGAGAGGATAGGATCACACCTGTATACGTTGTCAGTTTATGCAAAACAAGGAACTGAGGTAGAGATAGTCAGAAACTGATTGTACTGAACTTTGAGAAAGTCTAATATATTTGCCTTCATCTAGTTCCAATGAGGAAATACCCAAATTCAATGAACCTAAAATTCTGTATGAGTACAATCCTAACCATGTCTACTCAAAAGTAAGCCCCATTGTAATTGATGGGTCTTACTCCCAGGAAAGTGTCATTAGGATTGCAGCCTATGTTTAGAGTACAATAAAAAACTAATCTGATTACTGGTAATTCTGTATATTTTAAGGAGTCAATAGCTGGGATCCAAATCAGCATGTGCAGTGACTTCTTCCTTTTAAATAATAGGTTATGCTGCCAAATCACTTTCTTCAAAGTCTAAACTTGAGTTTTTTAATCTATTTAATATCATGGCTCACTGATAAGATGCTGAAATTGTCAAGGCCATCAGTTTCTTTTTTATCATTGAGACTGTACTTCTGGAAGGGGGCTCAAATCCTTCATATGCCCTAAGCAATGACCTTTTTCCAAATCAGTGTGCAGCACACCTTCGTGCACACTGGTCGAAAGTAACAATAGTTTATTTATTTTTATTTATTTTTATTTATTTTCCTAATTTATACCCCGCTTTTCCTCCCCTACAAGAGGGAGCCCAAGGCGGCTAACGCAAGAGAAGAATAAAACACCATTAAAATCGCTAATAAATACAGGTGAAAACATAATTAAAATACAATTAAAATACAATTAGAATGAATAAAAGACTAAGAACAATTAAAACAAGCTAAAAAAACTTTTGTTTAAAATAATAAAATAAAACAATAAAACAACTGCCCCCAACTTCTGCCCCGTTTAAAACACTTTTTTAAAATAAAAGGTTTTAAGGCTCCGCCTGAAGCTCTGGACTGAGAGAGTTTTCCTCAGTTCTAAGGGGAGGGAGTTCCACAGCCGGGGTGCCACCACTGAGAAGGCCCTATCTCTGGCCGCCACACCTCTCACATCTCTTAGTGGCGGCACAGTCAGTAGGGCCCCTCAGATGACCTTAGGTGACGGGTCGGATTGTACAGAAGAAAGCGGTCCCTTAGATACCCTGGACCTGAGCTGTTTAGGGCTTTAAAGGTCAGGACCAGCACTTTGAATTCAGCCCGGAAACGAATGGGGAGCCAGTGTAGTAGCTGAAGCAGTGGCCTGACAGAGTTGAACCGATGAGCCCCAGCAACCACACGGGCTGCCGCATTCTGGACTAGTTGAAGCTTCCAGACCGTCTTCAGAGGCAGCCCCACATAGCCCCACGTTACATTAATCTAGTCTCGATGTCACCGTGGCCAGATCCGAGCGACTCAGGTATGGTTGCAGCTGGCGGATCAGCTGAAGCTGAGCAAAGGCTCCCCTGGCCACAGCCGCCACCTGGGACTCCAGGAGCAGCTGCGAATCCAGGAGAACCCCCAAGCTGCGGACCTGCTCCTTCAGAGGGAGTGCAATCCCATCCAGAACAGGATGATATTCCAATACCTGAGTCGAGGACTTCCGGACCAGGAGAACCTCTGTCTTATCAGGATTAAATCTCAGCTTGTTCACTCTCATCCAGTCCCCCACTGCCTCCAGACAATGATTGAGGACTTCAACCACCTCCTTGGACTCAGGAGGAAAGGAGAGATAAAGCTGGGTGTCAACAGCGTACTGATGACACCTCACTCCAAACCTCCAGATGACCTCTCCCAGCGGCTTCATGTAGATGTTAAATAGCATGGGGGATAGAATGGAACCTTGTGGCACCCCGCACCGAAGAGGCCAGGGTGCCGAACAAGCATTCCCCAGCACCACCTTCTGGGACCGGTCAGCCAGGAAGGAGCGGAACCACTGCAAAACAGTGCCTCCAATCCCCAACCCAGC
This sequence comes from Cryptoblepharus egeriae, assembly GCA_030015325.1. Taxonomy (NCBI): domain Eukaryota; kingdom Metazoa; phylum Chordata; class Lepidosauria; order Squamata; family Scincidae; genus Cryptoblepharus; species Cryptoblepharus egeriae. The sequence goes on along the minus strand of JAREYC010000005.1, from coordinate 3,811,961 downwards.
CAACCGACCCAGAAGGACACCATGGTCGATGGTGTCGAAGGCCACTGAGAGGTCCAGCAGGACCAACAGGGACGCACTCCCACGTCCATTCCCCGGCGCAGGTCATCTACCAAGGCAGTCTCTGTCCCAAATCCCGGCCTGAAACCAGATTGGAAGGGATCCAGATAATCAGCTTCATCCAGGACTCTCTGAAGCTGGGATGCCACCATCCGCTCGACCACTTTGCCCAGAAACGGGATGTTTGGGACTGGCCAATAGTTGTTTAGGTTTCTAGGGTCCAGGAAGGGTTTCTTCAGGGTCCAGGAAGGGTTTCTTCAGGAGGGGGCAAACCACCTCCTGCTTTAATGAAGAAGGCAACACCCTCTCCCTCAGAGAGGAGTTCACCACCCTCCCTGTCCATTCGGTCAGTCTGATTAGCCAGGCTGGGCAAGGGTCCAGCAGGCATGCAGATGGTCTCACACTATAGAGAATCCTGTCCACATCCTCAGGTTCTACAAGCTGAAAAGAATCCCAAAATATGGACAAGACCGGTGCCCCAGGGACATCGTTGAATGTTGTTAAAGTGGCATCCAAGTCATGCCGGATCTGATCGACCTTGTCCGCAAAGTGTTGGGCAAACGCCACAGCGAGCCTCCCTGCACAGGTGGGCTGAGGCAGGTTCGCACCGGTTCTGTAGAACCTGTTGTTAATTGGGGGCCCATCATCTTTCAACTGCATGCAAGTGTGTTTGAATTTCTCTTAAAGGACCTTTGGGTCTGTCTTGCCAGAGGAAGCTCAACTCCCTCCCCTTCTGAGGGGGCTCTCTCTCCCCTCCCCCAGGGCATTTTTTAAAATACAAACACCTTACATGCAAGTCAAGCAGCCAGGAGTTCCCTGGCAAGCACACCTCCCCCTCCTAATTACTTTGCTAACCACATGCAAAAGACATCATTCAAACAAAGAGCCTAAATTCTTCCATGCCTAAGTGGTTGTCTAAAACAGCTGCATTCTTTACATTGAGTGTGAGAAATAATTTCTGCTTTGATGGCCTGGAAGGAAGCCTCTCTCTGCTAAACATCTTATTTTGCTTAAAAACCTTATTTCCAGCAAGTTTTGAAGAGGTATTTTCTTGTTTTTGCAAAGATAGTCCATGCAAATGAGCCCTCTTACTCCTCCAATTGTGTCTGCATTACTAAAAATTCTTGAGGTGGGAGGGAAAGAGGGAGGACCTTTGAGTGGCTGCTCTTCTCTCTCCATTCACTGGAGGCATCCATGCGTGCCTCCTCAGAAGCAAGTTCCATCCTAGTCAATGGAGCTTACTCCCAGGTAGGTGTGGATAGGATTTGAGCATCAGACCCCAATACTCTGCATGCCTGGTCAGAAGCAAGTACTGAGTGACCATATGTCCTCTTTTCCCAGGACAGGTCTCTTTTTACTCTTGTGTCCTGGGAAAAAAATCTTCACTCTCCTCCTTTTCCTTATGAGGAGGCAACATGGAGTCTTCTTATTATCCATACTTTTTTCCAGGACCACAATAAACCTTCATTGTCCTCCTTTTCCTTATAAGCAGGCAGCATGCAGCCTTCTCATAAATTTTATTTTTTTCCAGGACAAGTCCTCTTTTCACCCTTCTGTCTGGGAAAAAAATCTTCATTGTCCTCCTTTTCCTTATAAGCAGGTAGCATGCAGTTCCCATCCTGCCCCCCAGGAGCCCAACCACTGCCTACTCTGAAGTAAATCCTATTAAAGTCAGTAGGTTTTACTCCCCTGTGAGGATAGGAGTGTAGCCTCAAAGCCCAATCACTGTCTACTCAGAAGTAAGTTCCATTATAACAGTGAAGCTTACTCCCTGGAAAGAAGCTGGTTTCTAAGAGCTTGTAATCCTATGCCTGACTACTCAAAAGTTAATCCCATTTCAATCTATGAAGCTTACTCCCAGGAAAGAGTGCAGAGGAGTGCAGCATTAGAACCCAATCCTATTCTTGGCACTCAGAAGTAAGTCCCATTAGAGTCTGTGGAGCTTACTCTCAGGAAAGTGAATAAGATTGCAGCCAAAGGATGGTTACTGAGAGCTCAGTCCTTTGCTTGACTACTCAGAAGTCCTATTATATTCAATGGAGCTTACTTACAGGAAAGTGTGGACAGAGTTCAAAGCGTGGAACAGATTGCCAAGGGAGGTGGTGGACTCTCCCTCACTGGGGATCTTCAAGCAGAGGCTCGACGAGCACCCGTCGGGGATGCTCTAGAGGGATTTCCTGCTGTAGGCAGGGGGTTGGACTAGATGACCTACTAGGTCCCTTCCAACTCTATGATTCTAGGATTGTAGCCTTAAGTGGTGGCTTAGAGGCAAACCTCAACCTGCAGAGGGAACACCACAGACTCTGGTCCTAAACTGTAGATCAGTGTTTCTCAACCAGTGGTATGATTATCACCTGTGAAAGTTGTGGTAGTGTCTGCTGGCACTGAGGCACCTGGAGGCAAGTGTTATATTGCAGCAAGAGGCTGGGATTCTAAGAGCCCAAATCTTATGTGTGACCATTCAGAAGTACTGGTAAGTCCCATCACAGTTAATGGAGCTTACTTACAGGAAAGTGTGGACAGGACTGTAGCCTTAGGTAGTGAGAGACAAACCTCAGCTTAGAGACAAACCTCAGCCTGCAGAGGGGACACCACAGACTCTGGTCCTAAACTGTAGATCAGTGTTTCTCAACCAGTGGTATAAGCACCACCAGTGGAACTTGTGGTAGTGTCTGCTGTATTAGGCACCTGGATGCAAGTGTCATATGTGCTCCCTGAGGCAGCTGGTGGGCTGCTGTGTGATTCAAGAAGCTGGACTAGATGGGTCTTTGGTGTGATCCAGTGGAGGCTTTTATTATGCTTTTATGTTCTTATTTGTGGCACACATTCCCCCTGAGAGCATAACAAAGTGTAAAGAGCCGGGTGAGTCGCCAGCTCTGGCAGCAGGAAAATCCCCCAGAGCCATCAGGAAACTCCAGGGGTGGACCATGGAGTGCGGTCCCCTGCTGTGCAGAGGCTACCGGCTGCTATAAGCCTAAATCCCACCAGGTAGTGATCTGTCCATGGCAACGGAGTGATGGAGATGTCTTTCACATCCAGATCACCATCAATCTGCCCCGCAGTGAACACAAGGTCCAGCGTGTGTCCCGCATCTTGAGTAGGGGCAGATATTCTTTGAGACTGACCCATGGTTGCCATGGAGGCCATGAAATCCTGAGTTGCAGATGTTTAGGGTGCCACGGCATGGACATTGAAGTCCCCCAGCACTAAGAGGTGAGGGCACTCCAACGCCACTCTTGAGATCAACCCAGTCAGCTCAGGCAGGGAGACTGTTGGGCAGCATGGCAGGCGGTACACCAACAGAATCCCTAATTTTTATCAGCGCTGTATATGCTGCATGCGAAGCATGAAGGCCTGGGTTAGATTGATATGGAGGATAGGCTGTTACCCAAGCAGCAAATCCCCCCTCTCCATTCCACTGAAAGGCAGAGCTGATACAATGTTCTCCAGCTGCGTTGCAGAGCTGGGCTAAGGACAGGAGCTCACCCTGTCTTGTGGGGACTGACCTGGATCACAAACCCTGGCCTGTTGGTTAACAGGCACAGTGTCTTAACCACTTGCGCCACCCACAATCAGCAGGATTATTCAATTCTGGATAAAATGGTCCACCGGTTTTGAAACAGAATTGCATCTTCAAATACTGTATTCTTCTCCCATATAAAAAATACCATGTAGAAATTGAGCATGTGATGGAGAATGGATCCTATGTCTCGATGAGCCTCTGTTGTTCACATTTAATAGTGAATCAGGTTGTGGCGAACCAAGACACTAACTTATTAAGAACACCACACATTTGTTTATTTGGACCTTTATGCTGCAATAGTCAAAATACTCAGAGATTACATTCTATCAAAGGTCAGATCATGAAAATAAGCTCTAAAAATAATAGCACATAATTTTGTTAGATATATTGCCCAAAATCCCAATTTACTTCCACCTCAACTGGTGAATAGCTTTTCAGTTTCCATGCTAGATTGTACACAGGTTATCCCATGCTGCCGCTACAATCTTTAGAACCTTTTGGAATTCCATTAGTGAGGCACAAAATTTATCAGAGAACTTCTACATTTAATTATGTTTCCTCCTTCCACAGAAAAAGGATTCCTTTCCTCTAGCAAAAGAATGGCCCTGAATCAAAATTCAGTTGAATTCATGAGGGGATATACCCTTCTTTGCTTTTAGTATTGCTTGTTCAGGTCTGAGTCCCCAGATATTTTACTGTATTTGCTTTTGCTCAGATATGCAATAAGTGATGGAATTTGTCATTTTCAAACTGATACATGATGGAATATTCATCTTCTTCATACATGCACATTTCATTAAATTGCGTTTCATTTTAAGATATGTGAAAACTAATTCGTCTGTATGTATACATTAGTATTCTGAATAGAATTTGGTGATAACACTTAATTTGATTATATTACATATCCTCTAAAAAACTGTTACCTGTACCTTCTCAGGGGAATTAACCCCCTTCTCCAAGTAAGTGGAGTAGCATCTAGCAACCCCTTCTGAGAATGACAGTATGACCAGGACTCCCTGGATGTCATGGCTGAAGTTATGCCAAATAGAAAGTGACATCACTGTGATGCCAGAGCTTCTCATGTATACTTGGCGGTAAGTCCCCTTGTGTTCAATAAGACTTAAAAAAAAAGCAGGCCTCCGTCAGTCTTGAAAGACTATGGTATCGTGCTCAGCGCTGCATACTCTGCATGCAAAGCACGAAAGCCTAGGTTGGATTGTTATGGAGGATAGGCTGTTATCCTCCCTCTCCACGCCACTGAATTAGTCCAATGGAAAGGCAGAGCCAATACGATTGGATCTAGCTGGCGTTGCAGAGCTGGGCTAAGGACAGGAGCTCACCCTGTCTTGTGGGGCCAACCTGGGTATCAAACCCTGGCCTGCTGGTTAACAGGCACAGTGTCTTAGCCACTTGTGCCACCCACAGCCCTTATAAGACTTACTCCCATAAGACTTACTCCCAGTAAAAAAGGGAAAATGCCTGGCATACCATTCCACATAAGCTCCAGTGCTAATGAATCCCTTCAATATGCACAGAGAAAGATCTTATGTTGGCAAGGGAAAATGCTGTTTAGGTAGCTCATTATTGGGCAAATGGCATTTAATTAGCTTCCCTTTAATGTTCTTTGTAAAAATTTTACCCATGGAGGTGCTTCTGATACAAATAAAGAAAGAACTCCCAGGAAAACTCCCACAGCATTCCAAGATGGTGGCACCCAGTGTCAGATTCCAAGATGGCAGCACTCAGCTTTTCATGTCTTCTCATGAAATGTTGGAACCCCCAACAGTGTTCTGACCCCCACTTTGAGAACCACTGCAAGTGAAGAAGATGCCTTTGAATGAGTACCTAGACAATGGAATTGAATGCCCTCAGCACATCAAGATGGACAGAGAATTGCTAGATTAGATGAACCATTATGCATGGCGCATTATGCATGGGTCTGCACGGCGGAGAAAGGTGGGGTAAAAATCCTTTAAATAAATAAATAAATAAATAAATAAATAAATATTTTCAGCATGCAGTACTCCATATACAGATGTTTGTCACTTAATGGGTTGTATATTTTCTGATCCCCACTGTTGTGCAATTAGTTCATTAAGGGAGCAATCCCGATGTGCACCTGGACCAGCCTATCTAGCACTGGGCTGGTGAAAGTAGAGATATGCCAGCCAAGCTGCATCAGAAAAGGCCTGGGCCAGCATAAATCAGTTTAACCTGGCACAAGGCAGATGGACCTGGGCTTGCCTAGCAGGGCTAGCCTAGGCAGCTCAGCAGAGGTGTGTTGAGGGTATGTTGAGCATTGCCTAGAATAGAACCAGTTAATAAGAATAGCAGTACTGACAAAAAAAAAATCTGAGTTCTTGGCCAGCCTAACTGCAACCCCTGACTCTCAACCTCAGGCTATGTCACAACTACAACAGCACACTAACCTCAGGATACAGGACAACTCCAAGCAATCCCCTTGCATCCACCCTCCACTCCAGGTACTACTGTACTGCAGTCTCATGCTGCAGCTGGTACTGGTTGTCAGGGACTCCTGGGCTTCCTTATAACGCAGGCACCATGGCTGTTCCTTGTTCAGTGTGATCTGAAGCAGGGTCTCCTCATAAAAAAGCCCTCCCCAGATGCCACTTACTTGGTGCTCAGAAGCGTCTTAGACCTGTGGATTGGGCAAACATTCTGCCCAATTTAGTGACTTTGTTGTGCAGACACACTGCTGCAGGCTATGGGAGACTTGATTGCTTCTTTGTTGTGCTTTGATCACCATCCCTCTTCGAAGGAAATGTTGTCAAGCAATGCACACCTGTACAATAATATTAATTCAGTTTCTCATGTGTCTGGGAAACTTTTGAATGCCACAGAGTACTACCCTCCTTATTATCTGGGTTTTTCAGGAATTGAGAAAAAATCAATCAGAGGAAGCAATCCTAACCAAACTGGGCCAGTGCAATTCACCTGTTGTCTCATTCACATGCTGGTGTTGGGAGGCCAGCACATGTCTGTGCACTGGCCAAACCCCCCTCCCCCCGGAGTGGTGCAGATGTGCCATACAACCCTTTTGTGACACCTTGAGGCCTGCATGGAATTTGTGGTGGGTCTTGAGCCAGCCAAGCAGGAGATTAGGATTGCAATGTAAATTCTTTAAATGCAAAGAATGATTTGTACAGCTAAATTTCTATGCTAGTTTTTTGCCCTTAACAAATGAAAGTTTTACAGGCGCCTAAGAATTTGACTTTTTAATCATTTGTAAATAATGCCTGACTTAAAAAATTCCACACTATTTTAGCCTTTGCAGCAGACTTACACCACCCTTATACCTGGTGTATGTTTTGTATCCCCTTTAATGTTCTTTCTCATAGTCAATCTCCTGGGGGCATAATTCACTGTAAAGTTCTCCTGTGCAAGCCTCTCTGAAATGAACAGGGGCATAGCAGCTCATGCAAAGATGCTATTCATTTCAGAGGGCCTTGTCAGATGACCTTAACAGTAGACTGCGCTCTTCGACAAAAATGACCTGTCTTTGCTATTTGTTTTTTTAAAGGGCTTTTGCCTTGTTTTATCATTGAATAGTGTGAACAAAATCATGACATGGGGACTTTTACATCTAGTTGTTATGGCATAAATCAATATATAAAATTAGAGTGGTGATTTTTCCAACCCCTGAAAATGAGGTCTATTGAGCTGGGGTTTTGCTTTGTTAAAATATGTGGCATACAGTGCAATCCTAAGCATATCTACGCAGAATTAAGTTCCATTGTGTTCAATAGTACTTACTTCCAGGAAAGTGTGGTTAGGATTGCAGGATTTGTAGAGACAAGTATAACCCTTTACAGAAGCTTGTAACTGAATTTACTAGTCCTGTGATAAGTCAATAAGAGCAGCAATTATTAGCCCAGGTCCTAACACCTGTGCTTTGTACATGGGTTTATAAACTGCAGCACTTTCATGAAAAAGGAGCAAAATTATTCCTGCTTCAGTTAGCAATCATATCCCTTATCCTTTGCCAATTGCATTTATGAATTGCTATTAATTTAGTGTGATATGCTTTTGATTGTACTTTAGAAGGAAAATAAAGCTTCTTCAAATCCAGGGAATGTACATAAAGCACAGATTTTATATTCTGTTCATTAAAAGGGAGACCTGTTCCTCTCTTCTCCAAATACCTAATTTCAAAATGGAAATGGTTTGTAGCCACTGTGTGTATTGTTTTATTGCCTACAGTCTTTCATGCATTTTATATGATGATTTATGAGCTAGAAAGCAATGCCATGCAATGCAATTGTGCTACTTTTCTTTTAGGCTCTTAACCGTGGAACCATTTATTCTATAATTATGTCCCAGCTGCACTATGCAACCTTTGGAACTTGAACCTCCAGGTGAGTTAAATGCCCATAGGCTAATATCTCTATTGAAACTGACCCTCAGTTAGTGTTCACGTTGTCTGTACAGATTAAAATAACAGTGCAAAGCAAAGTGTTGTTTGTTCAGTATTTCCTATTTGAGGCACACAATGCTTTCCCTGTCGCCAGTATATCAACCCCCACAAGGAGGCAGACCCTAGAGGCTAATAATGAATCAATCTTATAGGGAAAGCCTTTAACCTTATACCCAGTCACTCCATCCACAGTATATATGGTTGATGATACACTTGATCTTCACTCAAGCTTATTTGCTTTCTGTTTTGTGGTGGTGCATTTTTCTAGTAGCTTATCATCATGTTGGCTACCTTGGAACAAAACTGAATAGGTTGAGACAACTAAAGGTGTCAGAAATCTCTTCGTATTAAGTAGCAAGCTTGATTTTAATCTCCAAAGAGCTACTTTCAGGGGAACATAATAGGTTGCAATCCTAAAAGCACTTTCTTGAGTGTAAGCCCCATTGAACTCAATAGAATTTACTTTTGAGTAGGTACAAATAGAATTGCACTGTAAGACAGTGAATGGAAATTTCCTCTCCTCATACTCATGCAAGGATGGGAGAAACCACAGTTTTCCCAATATCTCCTCTCACACAAATCACACAAATGATACAGAAGCAACATAATATGGAACCAAGTGTGTTTTATTTAACTATGGGGGCCTTACGAGTTGCGAGAACACATTTTTGTGGGGGGCCACCTCTTGCAGCTCTCTACTCACCAGGAAAGGGAAAAATGGTAAGGCACTTGAAAACAGGGCAAACTGTTTTTTTTGGGAAGGAGTGATTTCAAGCCAATCAGGGAGGTGGGAGAGAAGGAGGACTGTTCAGAGGGAAAGCTCCACTCACCATGCCTCATCTCACAATGCCACAGCATCGATGCTGAAGCATTTTCTTCACTGGGTACAGCTATGGGTACAGCTACAGAGTTGTGGGTACAGCTCTCACATACGTTAAAAATTAAAAAACAAAATAAAATAAACCTAGTTAATCTGATGGATAAGCATACATAATGAATGCCCACTTTGCTTATTAGCGATTAATGCCATTTCACTTATTAACAATTTTCACTCATTGTTTATTAACAAGGAGTTACTGTTTATTAACAATAAATTATCCAGAAATGTAGGTTCTTTAAAAAATTAATAATGTGATCTGGAAAATAAAGAACAGGGCAATACCTATCTCATCCTTCATGGGATGTTTTATCATAAGACACAATGGAAGTTCATTATTTTTGAATGCCATGATCTGATTCAAAGGAAAACACCAAATAGACAAATGGAGGAGATACTTCATGCTACATAAAAGGTTCCCCACAATTTCATTGGGAAGAACATATTATTTCTAAAATCTATTGGTGTTTCTGAAACACTACAGTAATGGATACAGGAGTCTTGGTTTTGTTTTTAATATTTACCAAGCATATTCAGAGATAAGAATGCTACAGAAAAGATGCTATGATCCAGAGTGGAAAAATGGAAATTCATTTTTCCCAAGGCACATAAAGCAGCCCTTTGTTTTTGTATTTATTTTAATATGTATATCTGGACTTTCTCTCCACATTGAAAGATGCCCAAGGTAGCTTACAGTATTTATCTACATATACTGTAAGTAGATTTTTTGTTCAACATTTATCTAAAGGGTTTGTTTCACAAATTATTTGCTTCTTTCTCTCCAAATCTTTCCTGCTCAGTACAATGGACACTTTGTAACTTCTTGGGCATTCACCTTGCTTCACAGACTTTTCTGAACCTACTTAACTTTAAATACTGTTAACACTATGTAAATATTAAGAAGAAATTATGGTTATCTCCTACAAGAGTTCTTTTGGAAAATATCCCATGAAGCAATAGAACTACACAAAAATGCACATTTTCAAATTGTATGCAATTGAAACAACAAAACTAAAAATCTAAATCTAAAATTCCAAATCTAAGATTTGCAGTCATGACATTTGGAAACTTGCTGTCTCAGGCTTACAAATCTACAATATAAAATCTTCACAAATTTATGGTAAGATTTTTTATCCCATTCTCTAGAATGGGAATGGCCAATTGACCATATAGGGTGGATCAAGTTTCTGAAATACACTAAAACCTTAGATTGAGAGCATTTTGCATGATAAGCAAATATTCCTAATAAATTTTGTCTTGCAATGCAAGCAAAAAAAAAAATAGTCCCAGACTAGATTTTCTGTGGATTTTTTTAAAATAATGTTCATCAACACTTGGAAAAAGGCACAGAAAGACAGATGTAGGAATATAACAGCCTGAGATTCATAGTGTCTGTATTCTTAATAAAATGTAAATGAAATGTAAATAGATAAGACAAAAAACTAATGCAGAATCTTTAATGTAATGCAGCCTGTTCACTTTTAACAGTGTCATGCTGTACTTCTATGCAGTGGCATAGCTCATGATCATGTAGTCTGGTGCAAAGCTCAAAATGTTGCCCTGGAAGTGACGTCAGAATCAGAAGTGATGTCAATCCCAGGTATTTTTAAAAAGAAAATCCGGGAAAAACCTGCTGCCACCTCCTCAGCAGTTCACCACCCAATTGCTTTGTTAGTGCCATAGGTTAATTGGCCTCAATTTTTGATAGAATGAGGAAAATCCAATTGCATTCTGCTTTAAATTACCTATCCAATGATATATATGATGTATCATGTATCATTCATGCACTGTTTTTCATGATTTTAGCCACTTGTGGCAAGCTCAGCTTGTAGCCCCCCACCCCAAGAGCTTGTACCCCAGTGCAATTTGCACCTCCTGCAGTCCCCTAGCTATGATTCTGCTTCTACGCACACGTACCTGGGAGTAACTACCATTACACTGAATGGGACTTCTTAGTGAACCATAGGACTGCAATGTCAGCTTGTTTGACACAATAAACTTCTGGTCTGTGGGGAATGACAGCATCCTCTGACCATTCCAGCTCTTGGGAATCAAATAATTTCAAAAGCACTGGGGGATAAGACATGGCGACATTTTATGCTTTGAGAGTTCAGGAGCAGACAAAGATTGTTCTCATCCTAAGGCTGCAGTTCTATCCACACTTGGCAGAGAGCAGTGGTGGAGCTAGCAAGGTGCAGGGGGTAATAGTTATACCACACAGCAATCATTAGAAGGGCAACAAGCTGATCTTCTGGTCAAAACTGTGAAAATGGCTATGAAAATGGCCATGAGTCAGCAGTGTGATGTCTCTGCAAAGAAGGCAAATGCCATTTTAGGCTGCATTAAGATGACTGTAGCTTCCAAGTCTCAAGAAGTTCTAGTTCCTCTTTATTCAGCGTTGGTCAGACCTCACCTTGAGTACTGTGTTCAGTTCTGGGCACCTCACTTTAAGAAAGATGCAGCCAAACTGGAGCAAGTCCAGAGGAGAGCAACAAGTATGATCAGTGGGATGGAAGGGAAGCCCTACGAGGAAAGGTTGGGGGAACTTGAGATGTTCAGCGTGGAGAAGATGTTCAGATACCTGAAGGGCTGTCAAGAAAGGAGATTCCAGTTGGATATCAGGAAAAAATTCCTGACGGTGAGGGTGGTTCGGCAGTGGAACAGATTGCCAAGGAAGGTGGTGGACTCTCCCTCACTGGGGATCTTCAAGCAGAGGCTCAATGAGCACCTGTTGGAGATGCTCTAGGAGGATTTCCTGCTACAGGCAGGGGGTTGGAATAGATGACCTACTGGGTCCCTTCCAACTCTAGGATTCTGTGATTCTGTCTGGGGGTGAGCCTCTTTGACTATAGTGGGATTACTTCTAAGTAGATATGCAGAGACTGCAGAGACTTACAGTAGACATGCATAGGGTTCTATTCAGTCAAAGGAGGTTCAAGCCAGTTAAGTGAGGTCAGGATTGCATCTTAAATGTCCAAGCAAATTTGTCAATGTAAGGTTTACAGCAGATCTTGCATGTCTATTTGTGCACTTTTTTGGGGGCAGAGGGGGGTTGGGGAGAGGGTGAAGTGTCATGTTTTCAACTGCGGCATATCCTTCATGTTTGAAGGGAGTCAGAAAGCCTGCAATAAAGAAAGGAAACAATAATAACCCTCTTTTCATGCATAGCTCGACCCTTAAAATTAGGGTCACCTAGCATCTCCTTCAGCCCAAGGCTCCTGTGAACATCTGCATCATTTATTGTCAGGCTGCAGAGGGAGGCACTGAGGAAAGAGAGGAAAAGCTTTAGTGAGGGGCCTTGACAGATATGTGAGGGAGAGATACTAGGTGAAAGCAGCCCTGCCTTCTTCCTCTCCCCCCCTCTTTACTAACCAGCTCATAAGGCTGGTGCAACTTTAAAGCTTGTATTTTGCTTCTCAGAGAGGGCTGGTGGAGGCTTGGGGTGGGGGTGGATAATAATGACAGGCTCTTTCAGGGTGACCATATGTCCTCTTTCTCCAAGACATGTCCTCTTTTTTAACCTTGTTTCCTAGGAGAAAAAATGATGGTCCTTGGTTTCCTTGTGAGCAGGCAGCATGTAATGAATAAATTATATATAATAAATTATGCCAGCAATCCTATCCACACTTTCATGGGAGTAAGCCCCATTGATGATAATGGGACTTACTTCTGAGTAGATATGCATAGGATTGGACTCTATGGGCAAAATCCAGAGTAACTACGGGGAGTCCTTGTTCTGGTGTAAGAACAATTTACTCTGGATTGCAATATGAATTTCCCATAGGTTTTCACTAGGTGGTGGCAGTAACTACAGGTGCACATATATGTAATAGTTTTAAATTTAATAATGAATAAACACGTTTAAATCGACCACATGAAAGCAGTATATATGACTATTTTTAACTTTTATTTTGTCATGTCCTACATTTTGGAATGCCTTGTCTTCTTTTGTTGTTATGATATATAGTTACCCTGTCCTCAGAGAGCAGCTGCTGGAGGCTTGGTGAGGGTTCCTGCACTAGAGTGTGAGATATTGTGACCATATGTCCTCTTTTTCCAGGACATGTCCTCTTTTGCCTCATGTCCTGGAAAAATAAGCTTCATTGTCCTTTTCCTTGTGAGCAGCCAGCATCTTCTTCTAATGAATATATAATAAATTGATTTTAAATTTAATAATACAGTGTTTAAATTAACCACACCAAAGCAATATACATGAGCGTTTTTCACTTTTGTTATGTTACATCCTACTTTTCTTGGGTATCCTACTTTTGGGGAGGGGGGCGCTTTCCCAGGCTTACCATATCTTTTGTCCTCCTGGAATAAAAACAAAGCAATATTGCACCTCCTTTTCCTTATGAGCAGGCAGCCTGTAACTTTTTTTAATTCATTAATTACATCTAAGGTGGACCTGCAAAAGGTGAGGTCATTTTTTCCTTACAAAGGATAACACCCCTTTGTCATGAAAGGTCCCTAATTATATGCAATAAATTCTATGTAATAGTTCTAAATTTAATAACTGATATAGGGCACATTCCTAACCATGTCTACTCAAAAGTAAGCCCCATTGGGTTAAATGGGTCTTACTCCTAGGAAAGTGCCTTTAGGATTGCAGCCACAGTGTGTTAAATTAACCACATGAAAGCAATATATGGACTTGTCCTCTTTTTAAACCTTGTGTCCTGGAAAACGAATATCTCTGTTTGTGTAAGCATGCCTACTCAGAAGTAAGTTCCATTGTGTTCAATAGTACTTACTCCCAGGTAACTGAGGTTAGGATTGCAGACTTTAGCTTTTATTTTGTCATGTCCTACATTTCTCTTGGGAGTCCTAAATTTTTGAGGAAGGGAGAACTTTTTCCTCTTTTTGTGGTTAAGACATATGGTTAAGACCTTGTCCTCAGAGAGAGGCTAAGAACACCAGCCTCTTTCCTACACAGAGAGGTGGAGGAGGAGAAGAAGGTGGTAAAGGAAGTGGGCACCTGCTCAAGGGGGTGGGAAGAGTAGGAGAAAACCCCCCCCCCCACTTTAAGTCAATGGAAGCAGCGTGCGCTTTTCACAGCCCCTCAGTAGCTTCTGTGGAGGGAGCGCTTGGGTTCCTTCTCCTCCTGCGCTGCGCATCCCTCCTCCAGGCACCTTCCTCATTCATTCTTCCTTCCCTGCTGAACTGGGTGGCTTCCTTGGAGCTTCTGCCTCCACTGGAGGCACCCCTCTCCCCAAGAGCCTTCCTCCTCCAGGAGGTGAGGGCAGGAGTGCTTGGGGAGCCCTTCTCTCAACCTGGCTGTTGATGCTGCTTCTGCTGCTGCTGTGCCTTTCGCCTGCCTCTTCTTCTCCTCCAGCTGCAGCAGCAGGAACAGCAGCAGGCGGAACTGGAGCAGCAGCTGTATTAGGAGGAGCAGAGAAGCAGGGGCAGTAGAAGCAGTAGTAGGAAGGGCAGCAAGAGGAGGGAAGTAGCAAGAGGAGCAGCAGGAACAGGAGCAGTATCGGGAGCGGGAGGAACAACAGGAGGAGCAGAAGCAGGTAGAGTAAGAGGAACAATATCAGGAGGAGCAGGGGGCAGGAGCAGTATCAGGAGGAGCAGGAGCATCAGGGTAGTAAAAGGAATAGTATCAGAAGGAGCAGGGGCAGGAGTAGGAGTAGGAGGAACAAGAGGAACAGTATCAGGAGGAGCAGGGGCAGGAGGAGGAGCAAGTGGAGCACTATCAGGAGGAGAAGGAGCATCAGGGCAGTAGCAAGAATAGCAAGAGGAAAGATATCAGGAGGAGCAGGGGGCAGTAGTAGGAGCAGTATCAGGAGGAACAGGAGGAGCAAGAGGAACACTGTCAGGAGGAGCAGGAGCATCAGGGCAGTAGCAGGAATAGCAAGAGGAACAGCATCAGGAGGAGCAAGAGGAACAGCTGGAGCAGGAGCAGCAGCAGCATGTCCAACTCCAGCAGGAAAGACTTCGACGTGAAGCACATCCTTCGCCTCCGCTGGAAGCTGTTCAGCCACCCGGCGGCTCCCTCGGGGGGCTGCCTGCAGCAGGACAGCAGCTTCGAGCACTGGGGCCCCAGCCAGAGCCGCCTGCTGAAGAGCCAGGAGAGGAGCAGCGGCGCCTTCTGGAAGAAAACCTCCTCCTCCTCCTCCAACAACTCGGCTTCCTCCTCCTCCTCCGCGCTCCTCAACGGGACTCTGCTGCCCACCACCAGGCTCCATGCGCTGGCCGAGCCGCCCCCTCGCACCGTCTTCTACGTGGAGTCCCTGGAGGGGGGGTTGGGGGAGATCACCAGGACACCCCCGCAGGACACCCAGGGGGTCAAGGAGGAGCCTCCGCCTTTCCTGGATGGAGGAGGAGGGCAGGCAACAGGTGAAGGGGCTGCGCACAGGTACTGGAACTGCGCGGCTGGGAGAGGGGCTGACAAGCTTTTCCCCGGGGTAGGAGCCACAGGAGGCTGTGGGGAGGCTGGGGTAGGGTGACCATATGTCTTAACCCACAAAGAAGGACAAGGCATCCCCTAAAAATGTAGGACACCCAAGAAAAATGTCCTGGAGAAAGAGGACATATGGTCTTTTGGGCTTGGGTGACCATATGCCTTAACCACAAAAGAGGACAAGGCATCCCCCCAAATGTTGGACACCCAAAAAAAATGTAGGATTTGACAGAATTAAAGCTAAGAACGCTCAGACATATTGCTTTTATGTGGTTAATTTAAACACTATACTACTCATAGTTATATTTAAAACATATGCATAGAATTTATGAATTACAAAAAGGGAAAACAAGGAAAAGACACAAGGCTAAAAAAGAGGTCATGTCCTGGAAAAAAAGAAGACATATGGTCACCCTGGGTAAGAGTCTGAGTTTGTTTGAATTCTTTGCTCACCTTCTGTCAACTGCACCCCTCTTGGTCTCAACTGTTGCACCCCTCTTGGCCTCAACTGTTGATCTAAGCCCAATACAATTTTCAAGGAATGATGTGGCAACAGCCTCTGAGCAAAGAGGAACTTATAAAATGGTGATTCTCTTGGGTAATAGTGTGAGAAAAACTATCTCTAGTTGACCCAACAGTGCATCCTTCCCAGTGGCTCCTTTTTTTAAAATTGTGAGCTCCATTAGGACAGGAAAGCATTGTTTTCATTTTTCCTGCACTAGTTATACCAGTTCTAAAGTGCGTTGTTGTTGCAAAGTTCCACATATATATTCTATACCCTAATAATAATGTTTGCTGCAGAATGCTGATGCTTTGTGTCCATTCCCCCCACCCCAGAGGGTTGAACTAGTTGATATCTCTGAGAACGTAATGAAAAGTATGAATGCTCTACTTAGTTGGGGAGAAAGGTGGTATATAATTTAAAAGAAATATAAATCTGGCTCCTTAAAGACTTAACAATTTTATTTTAATATCATTGTTCATGGACTGAAGCCAACTCCTTTGGAAGCATTTGATGAAGTGGACTGAGGAAAACAAAATCTTGTTTGAAAACAAAACACTTACAGCGCAATCCTAACCTGTCTACTCAAAAGTAAGCCTCATTGTGTTCAAAAGGTCTTACTCCCAGGAAAGGATTGCAGCCATTGTTTTTTAAGTTAGGCTTGCCTTATTCCCAGAAAAATTGGGTGGCTCCTGAGTTGTGACCCGGCCAGGGTCGTGAATTGGCCAGGACCCTGGATTTGGCAAGCCTATGGGCAGCACCAGGTGCTGCCTGCCGATTCCCTAGCCAAGCAACGGGCAAGCCAGCGCCACAAGATTTTGTGGTTTATGCCCTAGCAAACTAAAACAGTCACCTCTCTCTGAACTCATCTTACCTATGAGAATGACCTCTGGCTTCAGTCATACATATACTTGGGTAAACAGCCTTAGCCTGTGCATACTGATTTGGAAATGAGGTCCATAGGCTCACTCCCAGGCAAACATACATAAGATTGAAGTTACACAAGCTGATTATATGCATGTTTACTTGGTAAAAGTTACATAGTGTTCAGAAATGCTTACATCTATGTGAGCAAGCTTAGAATACAGATTTTAAACCCATTCCTAATCTTGAGCTGTGAACATATGCATTCCACTGGTGAGCTGCCACTAAAGCACCATAGAACACTTTGATCCAATCCAAATATGTCTACTCAAAAGTTAGCCCCATTGTGTTCAACGGGTCTTACTCTCACGAAAGAGTCTTTAGGATTACAGCCATTGTACTGTTTCTAGCCATTGCACTGGTGGAAGGCCAAATCTATGCTTACTAGTGGAGAGAATAATGCCCACCAGACCATGTAAGTCATGCCGGCCCAGATCAACTTAGACTTGCACCTGTAATATATCTGGTCAGGTCAAGTTGACTTATAGTGGCTGCTGGTACTTATCCACTTAAAGAGATCTCCAGTAGCCAAAATTTCCCTGTGGGATAAACTGCTGCATAATAATTTAGTTAGTATTTGGCTGTTTGACTCTTTCATCCAATGGTTCTCAAACTTAGCACCAGGACCTACTTCTTAGATTGAAAGTTTATCAGGATGCATAGGAAGTGGTGACTGAAAGTGATATCATCAAGTGGGAAATTTTCAACAATCCAAATCTTCAATCCTACCCATAAGTACCATTTACTATCATTGCTAAAACCATATACATAGTAGCCTGTTAAAAGAAGAGTTCTGTAACATTTCCTCAAATGCAGTCACAGTTCATAGGTGCATCATATCTCATAAATTAAAAATAAAATATTGAAATGAATCAGGACCCACCTGAAACTGGTTCATCACCTGTGGGTCCCATCCTATAGTTTAAGAAACACTGAAGTTAATGTGTCTGAATGAATGTGGCTCATAGAAGGCTGCAAATCCTTAACTCCATTAATACCATGGTCTCTTAATTATGATAGGATCATATCTTTTGTCATTATGGTGACTCAAGTGTCTAGTTTTTCTCAATGTCAAAACGTAATTGCACTAGCTTTTTGTTTACAAGTGCTGTTTCAGATCAGTAGTTCCATCAATGACATAGAGAAAAAGTACTTTGTGTTTTGCAGTTTATTAAATAGTGAAGGAGATGGGTATTAGATACATAACCTGACAGACTTTTCATTTAGGGCATAATCCAGAAGTGCACTGGCTTACCCTTTCTCTCACTACGCTGATCCAACTGCAAGATGGGCCACTCTAGTTATTTTGAAAAAGACTTGGGACAGCTTAAGGCAACATAGGCTGCCCCAGGACAGCTGGGCCTCGGCTGCCCTAGCTGGGGCAGTCAAGGCAGTTCAGGAGAGGCATGTTGAGGGGAGGTTTAGCATATCTGAGGGCAGAGCAGTTACTCTGTATCCAGAGCCTGTTTCCAGGGCAGAAATGCCCTCTTCCAGCTCCTCAGAGTTATACCACCTCAGGAGCAGGTATAGTAATGAGTAGACCCACAGGAGTCCATGATAAGGCCCAAGTAAGAATGGCAGTATTGACCAAAAATATGAGTTCTTGGCCAGCCTAGCTGCAACCCCTGCCTCTTAATTTCAGAATATGGCACAACTACAGCAGCCCACTAACCTGTGGATACAGCATGCTACTCCAAGAAGCCCCTTGTATTTACTGTAGAATGTACTGGCATTTCATCAGGGACTCATTCTAAGGCTGCAATCCTAAATATACTTTCCTGGGAGTAAGATCCATAGAACGCAACAGCACTTACTTTTGAGTAGACATGGTTAGGATTGTACCCTAAGGCAGGCACCACAGCTGTTTCTTGTTCAGTGTGATCTAAAGGGATCTCCTTGGGAGCAAGTCCTCCCCAGGTGTCACTGATCTGGTGCCTACTGAGCATGCTCTGCAACAGGTAGGGCAGCCCAGGCTTCCTGACTCTGGATGCAGCATAATTTTTTGCTCTGGATACAGAATAGTTGGGGCAGCCCAGACCATCCTCACTGCCCTAACTCTGGCTTGTGCCTTCTGTCTAATTTACTTGTACCATGTGGCTTTTGAACTGCAATTGTTGTTGCATGCACTTGCTATTAAAATCATCCCTTCAGTTCCTTCTGGCTTCTGTTGTGAGATTAGTATGACTTCAAATTATTGACATGATTGTGATGAAGTTATATATGCATATATAGCTTTTTGAGAGAAAGAGTTAAACATGCTCATTCACATTTAAATACTGCATATATTAGAACTGTCTGTCCTGAGGAAGCTGAATTCTTCCCCTCTTTCAAATGGGAATCTGAAGAGTTTTAAAAAAGCAAGGTAGACTGAGCTTTAATTTGAGCAACTGTTGGGAGCTCTATAAGTGCAAGAGTTGGGATCACAGTAAGTGTGCAGAAGGAGCTATGGCAGCAAAGTAATCCTCACAGTTGTGCAGCTGTTGGAGGAAGGGGTTTTTCCTGAGTGACTGTTGTTGGCCGCAGGGGGTGCACCTCTGGAGAGCTCTCCAAGAACTCCAAAATATTATTAAAAATCTATTGTAAGCCACTTCTATTTTTTCCAATCAAAAACTGTAAATAGTTTTTGATCATGTTTTGCAACTTTCACAATGGCTTGGGGAGACCTGCAAATGCACCCACAGGGCTCCCTAAACCTCCCCAGAGGTTTGCAGTCACTAAGATAAAGTGAATTCCCCCCACTTGCAGCAGCACAGTCCTGAGGATCATGTCGTTGCCTTCTCCTCTGTCCCTTAAGTGGCCAAAACTAAGTGCTTCCAGCCTGGTGGTAAACTATATGTTTCAGACCTATTTTCTGAACGGTTCATAAGTGCTCCTCTGTAAGGCAGAAAGTGTTACAGGCATGGTTTCCTGTGTTTTCTTTAACTATGGAGCCAACAAATCTATGTATAATAGTGAAGATCAACTAGTGCTTTAAAGCCAGTGGATCTGAAGCAAAATTTTCATAGGGCATCATTCTTAAAGTTCGTGAATAACATATATAGGTTCTTATCAGTCATCTCCAAAGAATGGTTTAGTATGCAACTCTATATGATCCTCGTCAAAAGCATGTTCCATTGATATTAATGGGACCTACATCAGAGTAAATATGTTTTGAGTTTTGTAAGTATTTGCACTAATAACCATGCACACTTTCCCTTTGGCTTGATGAAGTGTTCTGTTTGCATTCCTTTCTGCTCCGAGACATTAATTCAATAAAAAATAATGCCTTTTTTCTTTCACTATGTAGGACTAACAGAGCAGAAACTCTATTCCATTTTTCTCTACTTATTTTAATATGCCCCAGTTTGTTTTGCTTCTGGGATGACTGCATGTCAAATCATGAATAGAAAAAAACCTAATTGTTAGGCACCAACAAGTATAATATAGCCAAAGTTAAGTACTTTTAGGTATATTGATTTCTGTGACAGAGCAAAGTACATGCATACATCTTTCCCACTGAAACCAAGCACATTTAAAAGTATTCAACTTTGTCAGGGTTGTATTAAAAATTTTGTGTATCAGTCATGGACAGACTTGAAAAGTTAGTTAATAAAAATAAATGCTGGTATCAGATTTTTAGGATGCTCGGTGTGTGAGAATTGCAGCCCTACGATTAATATGGGCTGAACCATCAATTATTCAAAATTTGATGTGATGGTATCTCTATATCCTGAACAAATTTATCTACAACTTACTGAATTTATCTACAACTTTATCTACAAATTTATCTACAACAAATTTATCTACAACTTACATAGGCTACGATCCTAAAGACACTTTCCTGGGAGTAAGACCCATTGAATAGAATGGGGTTTGAGTAGACATGATTAGGATTGTGCTCTTCGGCCGCAATCCTGAACACACTTTTCTGGGAGTAAGCCCTATTGAATATAATGAGATATACTTCTGAGTAGACAGGAATAGGATTACACCCTTAGTTATATTGCAATAATTCTTTCCCAAGACCATATAGGTTAGA
This sequence comes from Cryptoblepharus egeriae, assembly GCA_030015325.1. Taxonomy (NCBI): domain Eukaryota; kingdom Metazoa; phylum Chordata; class Lepidosauria; order Squamata; family Scincidae; genus Cryptoblepharus; species Cryptoblepharus egeriae. The sequence goes on along the minus strand of JAREYC010000005.1, from coordinate 3,791,219 downwards.
ATTTTAAACCCTCTGATGTTAAAAGCTGTTTCTGCCACTTGTTTCTCTAAGGCTGGACTCATATATTGCATTTAGTTATTTTTGCTTTAAATACAAAGGCATTTGTATAGCCTTATTATACTGACTCTTCAGGAATTTACCAGGAGAAATTGCATATTATAATACTGCATAAATATAGGAATAGTTTAAATCAGTCTCATAGAACAATACAGTGGTTAGTAATACTTTCAGATAGCAAATATTCAAAATAGAAATTGGTACAAGGTACTTAAGAGGTATGAGATGCAACACATTAATGGGGTAAACTGCTTTGGAGTTTCCTCCGCTTTTACTGTATTTTGTATTCATGACAACTGTAGATGGAGATGGTGTCTTAAAAATGTAAAAAGTGACTTTAAAAAGTTCAACTGAGGCAGATTCATATGTCACATGCAGAAATAGCTGTTCACACAGGCATCTAAGGATCTGGCCTTGGTCATGTAATATATGAAATAAACTCTGAAGATGGAAATATGTTCAGCAGTTTCTGCTTTTCAACACACCACGTGAGGATGGGAGGCAATGACAGGAAAATATGTAGCTGTGGGATTGTGGATACTCACTCTTCTTCCTCCTGTTGCTTCTTCCATGCCATCCCCTGCCTTGACATTTTCCCACATTTTTATGTACATAAAAAATGGTGGTGAACTTAGATAAGTGTGGGAAAGACACATGTAGTGGTTTCAGAGGAGAATAAGAAGATGGAGGATGGTGAAAGGTGCTCCCCTTCCAACCTTATATTGTTCCATCTTTACCCTCCCACTCGTTGTCTCTCAATCACTTTTTTGAAGTGGGATAGGGGAAAAATGTTTTCTATTAGTTTTCTATTGATTCATAGGATATTACAGGTTCATATGGTGAAATCTCAGCAGTACTATACTTCATGTGATTAGAGTGCTTATGGGAGCAGTTATTTGTGCATGTAACAGCAGATGAATCAATTTTTAGTCAGTGGAGCTAGGAAAGTTCCAATGTTACTTTTAGCAGTAAAGGTTTATAGACATTAATCTAACATTGGGAGCATCAGAGCATTTGCAGCTGTATTAGTGATTCTACAGAAGAGATGGGTGAAGTGGCTATATTTGAAAGCATTAAACTTTGGGGAAAATGCTTCTCCAGCATGTACGTTCTGAACAACGATATGATGGAAATTGTTCTAGCATTTCTTTGTTAGGTATTTGATCCAACATCCCATTATTTGAGATCCTTTGATTTCACCTGAATGGATCTAGCTACATGCTTTAGGTGTAGAATTTGTGCATGTCTGTTAGGAAGTAAATCTCATGAAATATGTTAGATGTCCTTTCAAGTCAACTTGTGTTGAATGAAGACAGTGAGACGCAGATGTGACATAGATGAGATTTAAACATGTTGAAGGTTTCAGTGGAATTTCCTTTTGAGTAAAAATGCACAGGATCATCCTGTAAATTTCCCTAGGTTATCTGAAGTACAGTAAGATCAAAGACAATACTCTGGAGCTATTCATGTCTGAGATTGCTCTGGGCTGGCACAAGTCCCTTGTGCTGGCCTGAGAGGGTCACAAATGTGGTGTAAAGCATATTTACCTCCTCTTTGGGAGAAGCTGCGCTGATACATGTAGGTGGAGCAGCCCATGGAAGCTGTATCCAGCCTTCATGGCAGCATAGTTACGGACCTACACACTGACCGTGTTTGGATGTGGAGATCTGAGAGAGGTAGGGAAACAGTGGGGAGGAAAGAGGAGGGGAACATTCTGTGACGGGTGGAGGAAATGTCTGGTGTAAGCAGGAGACGGAGATGGAGCCCAGCAGTTATGCCAGATCCCACCCTATTTCCTGGGCAATGCAGAGCAGCCTCTGACTGCATTTGTTCAGTTCAGTGCCAGAGATGTCACAGCACTGAGCAGATCCATTAGAACTTCTACTATGTTACCTGAGTAAGGGGAAAAGTTTCTCCTTATCCTGTAGTAGTGCAGCAGCATCCCCAAACTCATGCTGGATGCAGTAGAAGCTAACTGGGGTGCCTGCACCAGTGCTTATTAGGATTGTGCTGTCTGTTATCATTTGTTTTCTTTTCCTGCATGTAACAGCAATATCTCCAATTCCATGGTCATTAAGAATGGAAATGGGTGATAATTTTTCAGAATATGAAGGTCTAGAATAATATAGACTTTTCTGTTGTTTCCCCATGGTTCTATCTCACTGTTTTCTCTAGTTGAAGTGGTTTGATGGCTTTTTATAATTCAGTATATTGTATTTCAGTGCAAACTATGTATCATATAATTTTTTGCTTAATTAAAACAAACAATTATTGTATGTCTCCAAGCTAAAATTAGAATGTCAACAGAAAATAAAACTCCATTTGAATTAGGTATAATTTAGTCTCTGCTTCCCTTTGGGTTCATTGTGCTTTTCTTTGCCTTATCTGATCTTTTACTGAAAATTAAGGAAACTGTATTAACTTAAGCTGAATATCATTATGGAATCAGTTCAGTTTGGTTGCATTACCTTATTGTTGGAGCAACAAGATATTGATCCCTCTCGGATAAATATCCTTGTATCTGACAATTTTTCTTTAATTGCTGCTGTAAGAGTCCCATTTATATGGGGAGAAAATTACTCTCTTTTAAACACTACATCTGTTTTTAAGGTTGCAATCCTAAAGATACTTTCCTGGGAGTAAGACCCATTCAACACAATGGGACTTACTTTTAAGTAGACATGGTTAGAATGGTACTCTAAGTCAATTGAATGTGATATCATAACAGACCAATCATATTCAACACCACTGTATCGGGGCTGCTAATCCACACTTAACCCTACATTGGATTCAAGTAGGTGAAAAGTCTAAGGGAATATTAACGCCTTACCCGGTGATTGTACACCAGCTTGCTCAAAGAGGCTTCTCAGATCTGTGCCAGCTATATAGGTGGTACGAGTTTGAGAATCCTCATGTAGCCTCTTTCTGCCTCCCTTCCCCCAGCCTGTTCAGCTCACCCCATATCTTCCCACCATTGCTGACCAGTGCAGAAGGAGCATCCTCCATCTGTCCTGTGGTACTGAAGCACAGCACCAGTTGGTATTAGCTGGGTGACATGGATATGCCTTATGGCGTACTTGTGAGACCCAGCTCTAGAACTCAGTGTCAACTCTAGGGCTATATAGCTTTGGACCCTAAATAAAGCTGCACAGAGATTAGGATGGGTGGTGGGAGTAACAGGGAAACGGTCGTTGTAACAGAGAAGTGATGGGAGTGGGATAAGTGAAGATAAGACACTTAAGAAGGGTTTCTTTTTGTTGTGGTGCATACTTGATCCTGACCCCCTTCCCAGGCCTTATCCACATTTTTGGGTCTATGCAGACTTGTGGTGTTTTCTTTCTGAGGCATGCATATTTTGGGGTGGGAATTGTTCTGACAGAAATTACTTTAGAATTTGGTCGCGTTTCCTGCCATGGAAGAAAAATGGGATTTAATTTACTTGAAATAAGCTTCTAGTGTATTTATCAATGATCATGATTCATTTCATCATAACTATGCCTCATAAGTAAAAGTGCAACATCTGAATGAAAAGTCTTTTACATAAGATAATATTGGTAAAGTTCTGGTGTACTTTTCTGAATGTCATTTTTATTAAGTCGACACATACTAAAGTGTTAGCAATAGAAGCTTTTTCAAGGGTAAATTAGCATATCAGTCACTGTTTCATTACATTTGCTCTGATTTTGCAATTGAGATTGCATATGTTCCACATGTACTTCACAATGTTCATCTGTGCTCCATTAAACTGAATGTAAAAAGTGGGAAGTTGGGCTTGGCAAAATTACCCCAAAAGGTCTTTGCCTGTTATATTTTTTTAAGATTGATTCCAAATGAGTTATGTATACTGGTGTTAATTAGCCTCACCAAGTATTAGACATGGATTGGCTTCAGAATGAAACATAGCAAAACATTTTTCTACATCCCAGAAGATAGGGGCACAACCTATAAAAAGCGTTTCTCAAAGTGGGGGTTGGGATCCCTTTGGGGGTCGCCTGAAGCTTTCCTGGGGGGTTGCCTAAAGACTTCTGGTGCAGGCGGCCAGCTGGAAAGACCTGGCAGAAATGCTGGAGCTACTACAGCTGGAAGAAGCCGCTGAGAAGATGGCACACTCACCACAGATGGCAGCCTCCTCCCCCCCCCCCCCCCGCAGATCCTCTGTGCGCCTGTGGGCTAAGAGTGAAGCACACTGAGGTGTGAGCATGGTGTGAGCGTGGCGCCCAGAGCTCTGGTGGGTGGGATGTCTGGTGGGCACCTCGCTTGTGCACCAACTGTTGTGCCCTGCTCCTTGTGCTCTACTCAGTAGTAAGCCCCCTCAATGTTGTTGTTCATAAGTGAATGGGACTTACTCCTGGGAAAGTGATAGGATTGCAGCCTTAAAGTCCAGTTCTATGCATGTCTGCTCGGAAGTCAGTCCCATGATAGTGAATGGGACTACTCTCAGGAAACAGTGGCTGGCTCTGCTGCCTGAGATCCCAATCCTATGGAGGTCTCCTCAGAACTCAGTCCCATTATAGTGAATGGTGCTTACTCCCAGAGAAGTACTAGGATTGCAGCCTTAGAGCCCAATTCTATGCATGTGTACTCAGAAGTCATTCCCATTGAGTTCAGTGAGGTTTACTCCCAGGACAGTGTGCATAGCACTGCAGCAGTAGCAATGAAAATAATTTTATGGTTGGGGGCAGTGATGGGATACAAAGAAATTAACAACCGGTTCTATTCCCATCTGGCAGCCACTTTTAAATTGCTATTTTTAAACTTTATATGAACTATCTCTTGTTAACAACCGGTTTTATAGAGTATGTGGGAACCTGCAAGGTTGGGGTCCCCACAACATGAAGAACTTATAAAGGGGTCATGGCATTAGGAAGATTGAGAACCACTGCTATAAAAGATTCAGGTGTGTCTTAGGATATTTCCATTTAATGTACTTGAGCATTTAAGCCCGGGACCCCCTTCTGAGAATGACAATCTGTCTGTGGCCCTTCTGAAAAGGATGTCATGGATGTGACATTAAGGTGATGAGTGCTTGATTCCAAGATGGCTGCATCCAGTTTTTTGCAATGTCCCTGACATCTATCACAATCAAGTCACAATCAAGTCACAGTCCCCAAAGGGTCACAACCCCTACTTTGAAGACCACTGATCTAAGGTATTTGAAAGAAACCTGAAAGAATTTAATTGTGATTCTGCCCATCCAAAGTTTACCACTGAATTTCATAACTGGCAATGTTGAGAATTCCAAGCTTGATCATTCATTCATTCATTCATTCATTCATTCATTCATTCATTCATTCATTCATTCATTCATTCATTCATTCATTCATTGCCTTTTTGCCTTTCCCATGCCAAATCTAATGGCTGAGGTGGCTTACAAAGCTTTTACCCTTTTGATCCTTCAACAACCCTGTCAGGTAGGTGTGGTTGAGAGTGAACGATTTGCCCAAGGTTAAACAGAGTTTGGTTTACAAGAGTTTGGTTTACAACCCAAGGATAAACAGAGTTTGGTTTACAAGAGTTTGGTTTACAACCCAAGGATAAACAGAGTTTGGTTTACAACCTGGCCAACGCCTCCAAGCATTTTGGTCAGAGAAAATTATATAAAAATTTTTAAATTAATACATTACAGATGGAACATAGATAAATGAATAAATGGGTTCAAATTTCTGCAAGCACAAAGATTTCTGCAATCACTAAGACATGTCATAGGAAAAGCACCCTCTTAAATGGTGCTTAAATGGACCTTCATTCCCCCATCCCCACCATCACAGCTCCAGTCATGTTTTGTCAACTGGATCAGAGACTTTTAAGGGACCAGAGGATGGCCACAGACCTGTTAGATACTTGCTGCAGGCCGTATCTGTCCTCTGGGCTGGGGTTTGGATACCTGAGACATTGATTCTTATTACGTGTATATGTATGACTACCTATGGACGTCATTGTGTGAAAAATACAGAAACTATTTCATGGAATTTATTTCACAATTTTGGATTTAGTTTTGAATATCCAGTTTAAAAGTTTATAACGTCATAGGATTAGCTATTGCAGGTAACAAGGATTTATAATACAAGACATTCTTGGATAAATGTAATGTAGGTGGTGCCTTTTTTAATCATGGAGACAATTATTCTTGAATGAATATATAATGACTCCCAGTGAACACATTTCAACTTTGTTGTTCTTTTTGTGTTGATACGTATGCAATAAGATTGAGTGCCACTGGGAATCAAATTACAGTAGATTTTTATTTGAAAGAACATTATATTGAAACACATATAAAGGAGGACAACAGAGTGTTGTGTTTTACACTAACCCTCATGTTATGAAGAAAGCTCTCCCTTTATTGTTTGACCTTTTAAAAAGGAATTTCATTTTAAAATTTTGTACTGTAGTCTTAATTTTAAAAAAATCCTCACAAAGCTAGGTTCTCCTATGGGAGAAGGGAGGGTGCTTCATATATAAAAAAATAACAGACAGGCAGTCGAATCCTGAGCTGACTGAAATGCAAGGCTGCCGTGGTGCCAAAATGGCTACTATGGAATCCAGCATGCCCCAGGCAACCACTGACATCTCCCCAGGAGAGGATTTTCAGCCACTTCCCCTGAATATGGAAAGTTGACTTACAATATAGCTACTCAAGCTGGTGCAGAATTGAATATATGCATATTGGACTGTGAGGCCCAACGTGGAACTTGGGATCTGGTGGAGCGCAAGTCCTGTACCTCCTGCTCAGCTCTTTCCTCTGCAGTTCTTTCCTCCTGCCCTCCTACTATCTCCTTCTGCCCCAGAATATCTCCTCTCAGCTTTCCAATCCCTCATCCCACTTCCTAGCAGTCCTAGCAGTTACTGCTGCTAGCCTATGGCTCATGGGGTCATGTTAGGCAAACTCCAGCAGTGGGTCTATGCTGAGCTGGGTCAGTGCTAAGCCCCACAAGTGTACCCTATGGCATGTTTGTGACAGTGCATACTGGAGATAAGTGAGCATGCAGAGCTCAGGAATTACTGCCAAAAGGAACTCTGATTTCATCAATTAAAAGCCCAGTGCAATATTTGTTTTGTCATTCCAAGAGCGAAAGCTGGAGCACTATTTCTGCCCTGCATTGTCTTTTGCTTTACAATACTTGGATAATGAGTGAACTTTCACATATTTTTAATGCCAGACTAATCTTTTGTGCTGTTAAATTAGCTTTAAAAGAACAAAATTATAATCAAGGATCATGAGCTGGAAATCTTGGCTCCACTGTAAAATATTCATGCACAACAAATAGGATGTTATTAACACTGAGGTCATCATATTGTTCGCTTGGTTTATTTTTGCTGATGCAACCTAATTGCTACTGGGTTGTGGTATTGTCAGCAGCCCCTACTCCCTTTCCATTCTTAGGCCTCTCTTGAAACATTTTTGGTCAGATATTTCTGCCATGTTGTGGCAGTAGTAACATTTTAACTATGCATGATTACAGCACAAATACTACTACTAGACTATGAGCACAATCCTAATCATGTTTGATCAGAAGTAAGCCCCATTGTGTTCAAATATGCTTACACACAGCAACATAAGTAGTCTTATCCTGCAATACTAACCTCAGTTTCCTTGGAGTAAGTATTGTTGAACGCAATGCAGGCTTCCAAGAAAGCTGGAATTGGCCAGACGCGTTGTGCCCCTTTTCACCTCCTTCCCGTTGGAATTTCCAAAAACCGGTTCTTAGTGCACCCCTCTGTCACGGAAGGAACACCACCCCTAATTTCACGCTTCTAGGCCCAGCGGTTTTGGCAGGGCAGTGATGAGTGTGTGAGTGAGTGAGTCAGTCAGTCAGTGACTTTTCTCTTTTATATATATAGATAAACATTTGATTTTCATTTGAAAACTGAAAAGCTAAGTTTCATGTAAGTCTCAATTTCCTGTTAACATACATACAAACACAGAATATTGGAGTTTGTTCTGACTGTGAGTGGTTCACACACCAGAGTCTGAGACCATGATTTGATTCCAATTTCTTTGAACTTTCTACAGTTACCACAAACCACAGTAAATTGCAGTTTATTTTAAATCTGAAAGTAAAAACGTTCAATTTCTTTCCTTGTACAAAGGCAAAGGAGAAGGAAGAGAGGTGCCTGTGGACCTGAGGCTTTTCAAAGCTCTATTGCAGGATAATTACCTGAACTCTTAAAAATTAAAAAAAAATTATGTCAGGCAAAACCTCTGGAACAGAAAGCTTCTTAATATCATGGAAGCAGTATAGAAAATTCCGGGCTAAATGGTCCAGTAGTCTGCTTAGGAAATAAAAGTGTTGCATGGTGAAGATTTCTGTGTTCTTGAGGTGCTGTGATATGCCCTTTCCTCTTGAAATCAAAATAACACATTCTTTCCTTTAAAATCAAATCCAAGAGATTAAAAAAAAAATCTCTAAGGTTTCTAAGTGGTTTCTAATCTCTAAGTGAATGTTTGCTTGATGTCATATCCATTGTGTTTGTTATTCCCTTTTCCCTTAGTTAATTAAAACACAAAGGGCACAATCCAGTGAGGGCAGTGAGAAGAGTCCTAGCTGGGCTGCCCCAACTATTCTGAATCCAGAGCAGAAAGTTGTGCTGCATCCAGAAAGTCAGGAAGCCTGGGCTGCCCTAGATGCTTCAGAGCATGCTAAGTCAGTGACACCTGGAGAGGGCTTACTCCTGAGGAGACATCCCTCAGATCACACTGAATAAGGAACAGCTGTGGAGACTACCTTATAAGGAGTCCATGTTGAGATGCCAGTACAGTCTACAGTGAATACAAGGGGCTTGTTGGAGAGGCCTGCTGTATCCGCAGGTTAGTGGGCTGCCATCGTTGTGCCATATCCTGAGGTAGAAAGGTAGGGATTGCAGCTAGGCTGGACAAGAACTCAGGTTTTTGGTCAACACTACCATTCTTACTTGGGCCTTAACATGGACCCCTATGAGTATTCTCATTTTTATACCTTCTCCTGGGGTGGTATAACCTTGAGGAGATGAAAGAGGGTATTTCTGCCCTGTAAACAGGCTCTGGATACCGAGTAACTGCTCTGCCCTCAGCAAAGCTAAACATGCCTTCAACATGCCTCTCCTGATCTGTCTAGGTTGGCCCAGCTAGAGGAGCCCAGGTCCACCTGTCCTGGGGCACCCTATGTTCCCTTAGGCTGTCTCAAGCCTTTTCCAGAGTAACTAGGGTGGCCCAACTTGCAGTTGGGTCAGCTTAGTGAAAGATAATGTGCACTTCTGGATTGTGCCCAAAATAAATCAATAAAGAAGATTTCATGAGCATAATAGACTAGATTAAAATACTAGCTAGAGGATTATATAATCAGTTCTAATTACCTGTTCATAAGATACGCATGCTATTAACAATTCCTGCTGCTAGGGGTAAAAAAGATTACTTTTTAATTATTTGGCTGATGTAAGCATTACATTTGAAAAGTAATACAGACCACATTACTAACTTTTTCACTCACAAAAACTAAATTCTGCCTCTTTCTAACAGAAAAAAAGGGAGGAAATCTAAAATTGCACTGTGGAAAGAACATCCTGCTACCTTATATCATTATTATTATTTTAGCGTGGGAATGGGTCATAGATTTTTCTACAGTGTCTTCATTTAGTAGGGTCTTCATTGACTTACGCCCTCCCCAATGAGCATGCGAGACAAAGATATGGGTTAATGCGCCACTTTTATTAACAGTTGGTTATAGAGAGGGAAATGTGAAACCTGAAGCAGTTTAACAGTTAACACACAGTTACAGTTAATTTGTGATGCAGAGCAAATCTCCTGACTCACAGGATGTCTTAAATAGTCCAGCAATAGTGTTCAAGTGAAAAGCTGCTGCTGTACTACTGTATGGCCTCATCAGAACCACACTGGCATGGCTGGTAGACCACACATGTGCTGGTAAGGTGGCATGGGGACATTTCACAAGCAGTGATGGGTTGATCAAGAGCCAGGGAACAGGCTGGAAGGAGTGAATCTTGGTAGCAAATGTACATGCTAGATCCTAACTCATTTGCCTTTTTATGCTGTTCACATATGACACTTTGGGGTTGTGGGTGGCACAAGTGGTTAAGACACTGCGCCTAACCAGTAGGCCAGTGTTCGAGACCTGGGTCCCCACAAGACAGGGTGAGCTGGGATCTCGGAGTTGCAATGGATCACAAGATGAATAAACTAAATACAATTCTGACTCAAAGCTGATGAAAGTGATCTCTGACTAAACCATCAGAAAATTCTCATGACTTTGAATTTGGAAGTACTCACACAACCATAGATGTTATTAGGATGATGCTATTCATCTGTTAACTTGCTATAAAATTGACATAATTGTCAGGCATATGGATTCCTAAGTATATACTATGACAGACAGTTCACACGCAAGTCCACTTTTGTATTATACATCTCCCTTGGATAAATGCCCAAACAAAATTCATCTAGTTGTCAGGAAAATCTGTTACTCTTTTTCCCAGCAAACTAAGCCATATGGCTTATTCACCTTTTAATCAAATCGTATTTAGCACTGAAAAAACTATTCAAAAGGGAAAATATACTTTTCTCAAATATACATGTGGTTTCCTCTTGCTTACGGGTAATACTGCAGCACTCATATCTATCCATGAGTGAGAGAGAGTTATATAGTCAGCCCATGGTATCCATGGGAATCAGTTCATGGACTCCTGCAAATACTGAACCCAATGATATTAATTGGGGGAGGGTGCTGTCAGAGGACTCCCACACATTACCAAAAGTACTTTACAGTCAAGTCCAGGGAGTTTGACAGGTTTTGGTCAAACACAAGTGCCTCTCAGAAGGCTTTTTGAGGCTGCACATGATGTGGCTTAGAAGACTTTCCAAAAACTTCTGACTGGCACTTCCAGTTTTTCATCAAAAGGGGTGAAAGGGCCCCCCCTTAAACCCTTCCGTTTAAGGAGGTTATTAAAAGAGGATTAGATCTGACATGCATCATTTTTGTCTTACTTACCCTTCCTTACACCCACTGCGTTATAGGATACAATGGTAACTGGCTGCAGCATTGTAGTGCTGCTTCAGCTTACAGCAGTGCTTGCAAAAAGGCCTCTGATGAATCATTGCTCAATGCTGTTATTGCAGCTTTTGCAACAGCAGAAGTACTTTAGGATAGGTGAATTGGGTTGGGTTGTTCGTGACCATGGTCAGTGAGGTCCCAAAAAGGCAACTGTCATAATGTTGTCATGCAGTGGTACACAAGCCTTCCAGCCCAGCACCCCCTTTGGAGAATGACTATTGGTCTGGAACACCCAGAAGTGATGTTATGGCTGAAAGTTAAATAGACATGGAGAATCTCTGGCATCATAGTGATGATATATCCTTGTCTAACTTCTGAACTGATGTTGAAAAAGTCCATATGTACTCCAAATATTATACTGTCTCTGATCCTGTAAATGGAACAAGTAGTTATATTAGCTTTTAAGGTAAACTACCTGAGCAGGAATTTTGCCCAGGCTGTTGCTGCAATTGTTTCAATTCTGGAAGGGGTACAGCATCTATAACTGCATCAAGAACCTTTCTTGGGCTTGGGGTAATGTCAGCAAAGAGTACAGTGGCGCCTCACATAACAAATTTATTTTGTTCCGGAGTCACGTTTGTTACATGAAACATTCTTTACGTGAAGTGGATTTTCCCATAGGAAACAATGGAAACTCAGACGATTGGTTCCACAACCCAAAAAATATTCATATAAAAATATTAACTGGATGTAAAAATGACAACAAAACACTGGAACTGAATTCAAAACATGTGTTCAATGTGCATGATCCTATGTAGTCTACATAGGCTGCAATCCTAAAGACACTTTCCTGGGAATAAGCTCCATTTAACACAATGGGGCTTACTTCTGGGTAGGAATGGTTAGGAGGCTGCAATAAAGGACACCTTCTTCTGCAATCCAAGACAGTTTCAAAGTGTCTCTCTGCTTTCTTCTTCTCTTCATCCTGAGCCTCTCTCCCCTGCTCCCTTCTGGCTACCCTCAGCTGCTCCACTTTTCTCCACTGCTGTTCTTTCCCTCTGCCCAGTGGATGTCCGGCCAGAGGAAGAATAGCGTGAAAGTGTTGCTTTTGCTATGGGTAGGTGCGCTAGGCAGCCCTGACGCTTTTTAAAAGGGCTGCCGGCCAGCGCGTCTGCCCCAACTGCCAACGAGTGTCTTTGTTACATGAAGCACAGTTTGTTACGTGGAGCAGAATCCTAGAGAAATTTTTGTTTGTTACGTGAAACATACTTTACATGAGGCATTTGTTACATGAGGTGCCACTGTATATGAATGACACCTGGAAGATGTTACTTAATTTCATTCATGATTTATAGGGTTTGTCAAAGATGCAAAAATCAGCAAAGCCATAGTTGAGATAGCCCATTAGCTATTAATTAGCTATTAATTTTTTTTTATTTTCTTGTAAACTGCTTTGTGAACTTTTTAGTTGAAAGGCGGTATATAAATACTGTACACACACAGACAGACAGACAGATAGATGTGGTCCACGGCAAACCTTTATCTGGCCCTCAGCCAGCCTCTGATATATCAAGAGCTTTTGCCCCACTCAATGTTTTGGATTCAATCAGCTGTGCTCTGATTGCATCTAGAAGTTTGCTTCTGAGAGCCATGTAGGCTTAAACCAGGGGTCTCCAAACCCCAGCCTGAGGGCCAGAGCCTTACAACTGAGTTCCATTTCTAAAGTATTTATTTAAATTTTATATTTTAAATTTTTTTTGCCCTCAGCATGCCAAATTTTGATGCTTAGGCTAATGCGTGTGTTTCAGCACAATTCTAACTTGTACTGGAACAAAAGGCTGGCTTAGTGGAGATGGGGATACAGTTCTCAGTTCACAATTGGGGCTGCTGCTGTTCTCCCATGGGACAAGGGGAAACATCTTCCCTTATTCCAAGTAATGTAGTAACAGCTCCAATGAGTCTGCTCTGATTTGTACCACTGAAATTAGTGGCAAAATATGAGAAGAACAGAACAGCCTAGAGCTGTACTCTGCCACCTGGGAATGGACCTTGGATGCCAGGTTGCAGCCCCATCTCCTGCTACTTGACAATTCACCCTTTCCCTACCCCACAATGTCAGGCTGTATGCTAGGGGCTGGCATAAATCAGAACCATTCTGGGCGCAGAGTGTGTGTGAAGTGATGATGCAGGGGATGATGTGACAGCATCATCCCTGGGGCACCAGCTGTCCACATAACATTACTGTAAGGCTGTACCATCTCAATTTGTGTTCCCACAACAATGTTTATTCTAGCATAACAAACACTGTTCATTCACAAAAGAACAAAATTGCTTGATGCATTTCAGAATGAATCTCCATCATTAAGTAAGGCATGCCTGTATATTATAGTTCTATCAAATGTCTACTTTTATTTTATTTTATTTATTTTAAAAATTTGTATCCCGCCTTTCTCAGGCTGTCTAGCCCGACTCAAGGCGGCAGATACTTTTAGAGGTATTCTTTTAAAGTTATAAGTCCAACCTTGTTAAACATGGAATTTCTATGCACAGATCTGGCGCAACACAATGGGGGACACTACAAATGAGAAGGAACCCTGAGAACTGCTTTTCTTCCTGTTTTAGAAAGGCAGTCATGCAAGCAATCATTCCATTCTTCAGCTGAGCCAGACAAAGACAGGGGATCCTTTGCATTTATAATGACTGAGTGCCTCTCTACTACATAAGGGAAGCTATTTTCATACAATTGTAAAGGAGCACCTTTTTTACACTTTTATTTAAACATTTACACACACATTTTTTTGTAAGAGTGGGGAGTCCAAGAATTAAATTCCTGCAGATATTAAGGCACAATCTTAATCCGTAAGGAGCAATGAAGGAGCAAGAAAACCTGGAAGTGGGTCTTTACATTGATTTTTACATATTTTTATCCATGGATTTAAAAACAAATTCATAGGAGAGTCTAGAACAGAACCCTAATGGATCACAAGGGACACTTGTATGTATAAATTAGGTTTCTAAAAGACTGCGAACATGTTAGAGCTGATGTAATATAGCGGCTAAGAGAGTAATTTGTAATCAGGGCTTCCTTGATTTATTTCCCTCTTAGCCTCAGCTGCAGTATAATTTACCTTAGAGTTGTTGTAAGTATTACTTCAATACAATGCTTTCCGATACTCTGAAAGAGCTTTATTGGTGTTAAATATTGTCTCCTATTTCTAAAATTCAGATACACTTCCACTGCCACTATCAGAGCTCTCCTAGCACTAGCAGACTGAGGTTATTGGGTAAGAGGTTACTGTTTGTAAGAACCTATATTTTCTCTTGGCATTTTTAATTAAACCCTTTAGGAAGTTAGAAAACCACTAAAAGGTAGAAAAAACTGGAATAAACAGATTGTAATAGTATAGATGTACATCCAGTAGATTGAAGAATAAAAGGTTTCTTATTCTCTCTTTAATAAAAACTGAGATTTAACTAAATTAAAATTTTGAAAAAACACATCTGATTGTTTTTAGGAAACATGGATGTTTTATACTTGGCATATCATTTCTTATCTTCTGACAGCTAAGACAACCATAACCATTACTGTATCTACTCTGGGAATGTATATGTTCAAATTAAATAAAACATCATGTTTTCAGCAAGTTGTATTTTTAACTGTTTAGTACATTTCAGTTTGAAGTAATGTTGAATTTTCCCCAGTGTAAGTTCTTGATGTTGACTGTGACAGTGTAATAAGGTGGAACCGATCAATGTAGGACACTGTGAGGAGGAACAGAGGGTTTTTGTTGATGTTATCCACTGATATTCATAAGTGCTGTCTCAGTTCCAAATTGAGTTCAAGGGATTTTGTCCACTCCTAGAGGACATCACGCATCAGAAGACTTTAGGGAGCAATATTAACTTCAGGCAAAATCTTAAAACATGGAACCATCTTTCAAGAATCAGCAGGAACCAGTCACTATGTTCAGGGCTGGAAAGTTTCCTCGGAAAATAGTCATGCTGTATTGACTTTTCTGCAAGACTTGGTTGGAAGTTGTTCAGGCTGATTTTCTGAAGCTGAGCTCCCAATTTGAGCTCCCAATTTGAAGCTGACTCTTACTGAAATACCCCCAGTGATGCATCAATTTCCCGGACTATCCAGTTTTTGGTTTTTATTTTTAAATAGTACTTAAAGATTATGTAAGAAATCTCCTGTTTTTGTACAAAGCTGGGGAGATGATGAAAGCTAGTAATTAAGTCTTATAGTTAGTTCAGTTATCACTGCAAGAGTTGGGAGCTCACCTTGTCTTGCAGTACTTGGGTCTTGAACCAGCAATCTGCTGTCAGGTTGATGAGCAGTGCCTTAAGCTCTGAGCCATCACAGCCTCAATATACAGTCAGGCAGATATACCTTCCACATTTTAAAGGTTAAAAAAAGGGGAAAAACCACATTTATTAAAAATTAATTTCACTATTGTTTAAACAAAGTATTACGTTTTTATTCATTTGGTTTTAAAAATAACATCCTCCAAATGGTGGTCTTTATTCACTATACACTGTTGTAGATGATTTCCTTTAATTCTTCAATGGTACCCAGTCGATGTTTGTAGACCTCTGCTTTCAAGAAACCCTCGAGGAAAAAATGTGGAACCTGTGGACCTGAAATTTGCAACCCATAGCAGTACTGTTTTTTTCTATCCAAAACAAAAAAACAATCCTTCATACGCAGCAGGAGAGAAAGCTGAATGCTTTTCATATGCGCTGTCTCCAACATATTCTTGGCATCACCTGGCATGACAGAGTTTCAAATGGTACAGTCTTGGAACGTGCTGGAATCTCTAGCATGTGCGTACTTTTGAAACAGCAATGTCTCCGCTGGCTTGGGCATGTTGTGAGAATGGCTGATGGTTGGATTCCAAAAGATCTCCTGTATGGAGAATTAGTGCAGGGAAAGCACCCTAGAGGGAGACCACAGCTGCAATATAAGGACATCTGCTAGAGGGATCTAAAGGCCTTGGGAATGGACATCAACAGCTGGGAAACCTTGAACTCTGATCATTCAGCTTGGAGGGAAAGGACGTAGCATGGCCTTCTCCAGTTCGAAGAGGCACTCATTCGGCAGGCTGAGGCAAAGAGGCTGTCCTGGAAACAGTGGAAACTGGGGGCTGGGTAGGGAACAGTCTATATTTGCCCTCAGTGTGGAAGGGATTGCCACTCTTGAGTTGGCCTTTTTAGCCATAAAAGATGCTGTTTGATGACCTCTACTCAGAGCACGAACATCATAGTCTTTTGAGACTGAAGGATGCCAATGCTAATAAATCCAAAACAGCATTCCGACCTAACATGTAATGAATTCAAAAAGTTCTCTGTGTTGCAATTACAGATTCACCATTCTTCAAAAATATTTCTATAGCAAAAGCACACTGTGCACTAGTCCAAACCATATTGCTAGATGTGGGTATATGTTTAAAAAAGGAATTCATTAGCTACATGAAAACATCATTGACATTTGCATAAGTTCATTAGCGACACAGACGTGAACGTTTAAAATGTGGGAGGTATTTCTGCCTCTCCATGTAGTATGTTAGACTTTTGTAAATTCATAATCTCATTTATGAGTGTTTTCCTTCAGGTCTCTTGGCATAATGATGTCTGTACCCTTTGTTGCTATTTTGCAAATATTTCATTAAAGATAATACTATCACAGATTGGCAGCCTAATCTTGATCTAAATTTCCTGGTGCAACAGCAGGAACGGTACCAACTTCACTGCACTGCACTACAGGAAGAAAGTCTTGAGGGAAGTCTTTGTCCTCTTCACCAATGATAAGCCATAGCAGCCTCAATGGGTCTGTTATTGCTCGTGCCAAGCAAAATCACTGGCACAATTCCAGGCATCCCTGTACTGGAAATACTTGGGAAAGTATTGCTTTATATTGCAATGATGTGGAAATTAAAGACTTAGAGCAAAATCCTAACCATGTCTACTCAGAAGTAAGCTCCATTGTGTTAAATGGGTCTTAATCCCAGGATAGTGTGTTTAGGGTTGCAGCCATAATCCAATTGTATACATGTTTACTCAGAAGTAGGTTCCATTGAGTTCAATTGGATTTACAGATAGGTATGCGTATATAGGACTGCAGTCTCAGTAAGTTAGCTGTATTTGAATTTTGTGATACTTTAAAATTCAAATAACACAGTGTAACATACTGATTTTTTCCTCCCATTTGCTAACATCTTGATACAGTTGGTGAAAAGGATTTTGCTGTTGTGATTATAAGCAGTGAGTTTAGGAAAAGGCACATTGAGTTCTTTTCTTATCAGTCTTGAAAATCTATGATTGAGTCATTACTTCCAGAGGATGTTCATCATGGCTTTTTTCTTTTTCTTTGGGGTTTACAGGTTGTCAGCAGGTAGCCATCCCATGACACCTCAATGTGATATGGACTCCAGTACTTCTGAGGAGTGCTATCAAGCAGTGCACCATGCCGAACAAACCTTCAGGAAGATGGAAAGCTACCTGAAACAACAACAGCTCTGTGATGTTATCCTGATTGCTGGGAACCGTAAGATACCTGCACATAGGTAGTGATACAACTATTTGTGCTTTTTTAAAAATATGGATTTTTATGTGTCAATAGAACTATGCCCTGAAATGTAAATAAAATGCAACTATAAATCTTTTACAGTTATCTGAACCTTGTTGCAGTGCAAAGGCTAAACAAAATTGTATCCAGGATTTTTATTACAACGATAGACTGGGGGTTCAATCCTAACCAATTTAGGCCAGTGCTACTCACCCATCCCCCTTTTCCCACAGTGGTGTGGGGAGGCTGTTGCATGCCTGTTCACTGGCCTAACCCTGGCGCAGAAGTGGACTTGTGGTGGCCTAACTGGGGATGAGGACTGCACTGTGAATTGTTGGGGAATATTCTGATACAAAATGTAGTTTCTAATGATAAATTTCTGTTCAATTTTGGGAGGGCAATATGAAAAGATGAACAATTACTGTGTTTCTGTAAGCATCAGTGAAATGATGACAGGGAAGAAAAACAGATTTATATCTTTATTTTTGTTTTTCATGACTGAGTAGCAACACCATTTTTGTAAACTACCTGTAATTTTCACCCAATGAGATAATTTGTGCTACTTATCATAATCCTTAAGTGGTTTCCTGAAAAAAAGCTGTATGATACATCGGCAAGATATGCTTGAGATGCTTCCATTTCCTTCCAGTACAGTTCCAATGTCTGTTCGCTCACTGCAGGGATATAAGTTCATTCCCCCTCCTTTTTTCAGGCAGGTCCTGTAATTGTGTACCTAGGAAGTGCAAATTACTAATGCTTTCCCTCTTTCACATTCTTTTAATGTTCAAAGTAGCTCACATAGTCAAAGTTCTGTTTGTAGTACAGCATCATGTAAAATTACCCGCCGTGAGACACAGAGCACAATCCTAACCATTTCTACTCAAAAGTAAGCCCCATTATGTTTAATGGGTCTTACTCCCAGGAAAGTGTCTTTAGGATTGCAGCCAAAATCCACAGTGCTATAACATGAAAATATTATTAAAACCATAACCGAAACCGTGTATGTGGTTAAGCAGCAAATTAATTCACTGTTCAGCTTCTCAGGGTGCAGATATACACTTTAGGTATGAAGGATATATTTGAGTGACATAAGATATTTGTTTCCATAGCAGTGTGAGCAGCATAGGATATTTGTTTCCTTAGACACTGGAGCAGCAAAAGTCCTGCAACTGAAGCTATAGTTCTGCTGACAGAGGTGCTTTGGATAGTGCACCATGCCTACATACTCCTGATATGGAAACTTCTAAATGGGATGGAGATGTGGGCAGGACATGGGAAGGCTAACATAAGATAGATGTGCCAACATCAGTAGAATGCTATGCTGATGACAGCTGGCATAGGAAGAAAAAAAACACAAAAAACATAGAACTCGTCGGGGAAGGGGGAAAAAATCAGAAAAGCTAAACTCCTTCATTTTCTCCATCCCACCAACTTCCCTATGGTACAACTTAGAATACAGTCTATTAGCAGCTGATTGTAGCGTTCCAACCTCACTGCCTACCATTTCAGATAATGGGGCATATGGCGTAAGACTATAGCCTCTTCTTATGCACTGGACACATGCACACATGCACTGGAATTTTGGTGACAAGAACTATGGAGAAAGCTCACTTTTCACATGAAGGGAGGAGTTTGCACAACAAGCTGCTGCCCCTCATGTGGCAAGATCATTTTACTTGTCTTATCTTCCTAGAATTCTTATTGCAGGTATTCTGCACACACAATACCTCCATAACCCCATCACAGGGGAGCAAGGAAAACTGCATCCCATACAGGTGAGCAACAAAGAGGAGGAAATTTCATGCCACCACATTTTGCAGTTACATCTTCATGTCATGTCCATACCCAACCCCCCCCCCCCCAATACTGACGTTTTAGTATTGTCTTCATTATAAACTGTTTTGCCTAACCATCTTTTTTCATCTGGGATGACTGATAGCAATGAATTTCTGCTCTCTCTTTGTGAACTCCAACCATTGTCATGGTTTGCTGGCCAAACATTCATCTGGATGTTTTTTTTTACTGAACTATAGCATTAAACACATGGCAAAAACATTTTTTCACAAAAGTTTCAGTGGAATTTTATTTCTTTGGCATCTGCCTCCCCATAACATCACTTATGCATCTAGAACCAATAACATGTGTTACTGGTGCCATTGCCTATTCTTTGTTACCTTCTCTTTGTTTCTCCTTTCTCTCTGCAGACAGTTGTCCCACAGGTGAAGACATCATACAAACATTAAGGAAAGCCAACACCAATTGGTGAGGTTGTCGGCCAACTTGTTTCAGTAGGCCCCCTTAACACTGGAAACATTATGACCCATGCAACTAGACCTCACCGCCACCTCTTACTGGCTGCGTATTGGTTAACAGCACAACAGCCCTGCTGAGATGGTTAGAAACCCTTCCTGTGTACTTTCTATGCTGCTCTGTCTTTGAGACTATGCAATAAAAACTTTAGCCTGATCATACTTGTTGTCTCATTCCTAGCAGATATAGATCTCCTCTTCTCACACAAGTTGTTTCTTATGATGTCTGGCCTCATGGTGGGACTCTGCAGGTGATAGGCGATGTTCATCTGCAGCATTCTCACTCTCTGAATCATTGAACTCCAATGGTGTGTATGTTTGTGTGTGTGGGGGGGGGGTGCTACTTGGTCATGAGACACTTGTGGTCTGTTGCCATGATGTATATATAAAATAATTGTGGCATGACAGCAAGGCAAATTGATGCCTTGTTCGGGAATGTTATATTTCACTACAGTACATGTGTCCCTCATTATCCACTAGGGTTCTGTTCCAGATCTTCTTGTGGATAAAAAAATCCATGTATAAAGAAAACAAAGGAAAAATTGTTGTAAAGACCCACTTTCAGGTTTCTTCTGCAGGGGTTTGATTCTGGAACTGGAAAATGGAATAATTGCTTGAATGCCTGCATCTCTACAATAGTAGAAAAGCAGTTATTTAAAGCTGTGATTTGCAGTGGCCATTCATGTTGAGTCAAATCCGTGTATAAAAAATCAATGTATAACAAGGTTGGACCTGTACTTCTTTCATTGCTGCAGTGCTGCCTGCATGCACATGTTGTACCACTGGGGCATCTCCCTATGGTTCTCTGTTGCTGTTGCTCATTCATAGGGACTGCCTGGAGTGGGGGGTCATCCCAACTGTGGCTACTCTATGAAGCCTGTCCCTGCTAGGATCACTCTGGCAGAGTTTTTGTGACCTCCAGCATTGGGCTGGGTAGATACGGTGACTGGCTGGCTGCATGTTGGGCTGATGTTTGGTCAACATCATGTTGTTATCAGGCTTGTTTCTCTGACATCAAGCTTTTGAATGATGGCTTGTGCTGATGTTTATGTGGTCTTTGGGACTGTGCACTGTGGGACTGCAATGGATCCCACTGCAACATAGCCGCAATGTCAGTGCAACTTTGGCAATAGAGTGCTTACTTAATCAATTTTATTTTGTACTTTATTTTGTATTTTGTTTCCATCACAAACTTGTGATGTTTTCTAAGAAATAATGTTCATGTCTTAATATGTGTATACTGTATAAATATATAAAATTGCATCCCAAATTACTGAACACTGACATCTCAAACAGCACCTTTCATGTAACCTAACCTCTAGTTAGGTTGACATAAGTCCCAACACAAGTACTGTGAAGGCTTGGTGGTATCACAAAAGTGCTGTAAGGCACTTCTGTGCCACTCTTGGGGGAAAGGGGGATTAGTCCAGTGCATAAACATGCTTCGGCCTTCCCACACCACCGAAAAAAAAGGGGAGACAGGTGAGTTGTGCCAAACTAAATTGGTTAGGATTGAGTCCTCAATGAATTAACTGCCTAAGGGTGCAATACTGAAGCACACTTGGGCCTGCCTAAATGCCATATAGTTCAGCCTAGCTGCACCAAAAAAGACCTGGGCCAGCATAAGTCCACTTAGGCCGGTGCAAGATATATGGATCTGTGCTAGCCTTGCAGTGCTAGCCTAGGCAGCACAGCAGGGGCATATAACGGCATGTCAGATATATAATGGAAGATATCAGCACAAGGCTGGATAACAATAGAAGAGATTTTAAGCAGTAAATTGGTCTACATGTTTCTAAGAACAGTGAAAGGAATGAGAAAAGACAAATAATTCTGGATTTATGAAATCAACACAATCTTTTTATTGTTAACACTTTTCAAACATCATGGCTGCAATCCTAAAGACACTTTCCTGGGAGTAAGACCGATTGTACACAGTGGGGCTTACTTTTGAGTAGACATTGTTGAGATTGTGTTCTATGACTCTCAACATTATACATGATATAGATGGAATGACATCATCAAAAGTCAGATTATATACTTACAAGAGTTAAAAGAAGATCTAGAATACTTGATGCCAGAGCAATCCTGAATAGTTTATTTGACACCAGTTATAAGATTGTAAACAGCAATATATTTAATTCCACAAATATATTAGAAGCTAAATTAGATATCAAGAATCAAGTTAGCAAAAATTAAGCAAGTCAGAACAATTACAGCAAATGGAAGAAATAGTATTCACACAGTTGCCACCAGTGACAGAGAGCATGAAGGAGAAATGGAAGGAACACAGAAATACCTGGCTTAGGCTACAATCCAGAGTATCTACGGGACCTTTTAAATGACATAATTATGGTGCCGCCTATGGGAAACCTATGGGAAATGCATAGAGCAATAAAGAGTAAGTGCCTCTTATGTCTTCCTGTAGTTATTCTGGATTGTAGGGTTAGTGTTGCAGGAGAATTATGTGGAAAAAGGAAAAATGGGAAAAAAGATGGACTCCACTGCATGGAGGTGTGAAGTACTTTACTAAAGAATACTTTTAAAGAGTACATACACTGGAAGAAGATTACACAAACTACAGATTACAACAAAGAGATACTAAGGCTGTAATCCTAAACCCAGTTAGGCTGGCATAAACCCCAGCACAAGTCTCATGTGACACATCACAAGAAGACACATCTATACCACTCCTGAGGGAGGGTTAAACCAATGCACAGACATGTGCTTGCCTCCCTATATTGCCACGGGAATGGGAAGACCAGTGGATTGTGCTGGCCTATATTAGGATTGCACACTAAAGAAAGCAAAACAAGAATCCTGGGAGCATTTTGGAAAAGCATTAGTGGACAATGAAAGAACAGCTTGCAAAATGTTTTGTAACATTATATGGAAAAGAGAGAAATATATGGAAAATATATGGAAAAGAGAGAATTATAATCCCACTCTGAAGTAATTAACTGTAATACAGAAGACCACTAATAAAACCATCAAAAGTTGTAGTAAGATGGAGAGAACACAATAACAAAAAACAACAGTTTATTGATTGAAGTAGCAAGGGTTGTTGGATAATAACCTAAACAAAAAGCATCAGGAATAGATAGGAATAATACAAGTAGCAAGATATTTAATGCATAGAATATATAATGTAGCTTGCATGCAATTAACAGCCCCCATGTAATGGCAACAGGCAATAATAATACCATTGTGGGGAAAAGGAGCAAGCTAGGATGCACAGAATACCAAGGCATCTCACTCCTGAGCCATGCAGGGAAAATGTATGCAAAGGGAATAGAAACAAGGATGAGGCAAGTTATAGAGTTATAGCTATCAGAAGAACGGATGAGTTTTTGAAAAGAAAAAGTTGTATGGACACAATTTTTACACTTAACTAATAAAAAGAAAATGGAATATAACAAGAAACTTGCATTTTTAGATCAAGAGAAAGCATTTGGCAGAGTTGATAAGAAATTATTATAGCAAATGTAGTCGCAATAGGGAGTAACCATATCAGATTATGCAAATGCTTTTACAGTGACTATAATACAGTGACCGTAAAAGTGTAGTTTGGGAACTTCAGAACTTTTCACAGTAATATCTGAAGTAAAGGAGGAATGTCTATTGCCCTTGTTATTTATTATCTACTTTAAGGGAAAAAGCCAAGCCAAAGAATGGAAATGACATTAATGAATTACTATTTGTAGGTGATTGATAGCAGGGATAGCTAAGGAACTACAGAAACATCTTCAGTCTATGAAACAAAAATGTAAGGTGAACAACATGAGAATTATTAAATACTGAAGTAATGGCAATTGGAAGAGAAAAGCATACACTAAATATTGCAATAGAGAAAACAAGTTTAAAACAAATGTCAGAATTTAAATATCTAGGGAACAACATTTGGTGAAAATGGTAGAATGGGTGAAGAGCTCAATACACGATGTAGTAGGGCAAACCAAGTATTGAGACAGTAAGCACTATTTTTTAACATTTGGCAAGACCAATTAATAGCAGGTTTTCTTTCATTTCACTGTTTGGTCAGAGGAGACATTAGCTATCTTGGGTGTTGTATATAGCGACAAGGGGAGTGGAGCATGTAAAATGCTCATCAGGCAGGTTATTATCCTCTCTTTAGTGCTGGCATATTTTTAAGCAGATCTTTCAAGATCTTCAGTTTAATTATATTGACCATCCAAGAAATTATTTGCATAAATCCAATAGGATTTTGTAACTTCCACAGCAGCTATTTTCTCCAAAATAGCGTCAAACTTCAGCTCCTCTTGCTCATCTTTTAAGAAGCAGTAACCTTGAATTCTGTTTTTCATCTATAAAATAGAAATGTTATATATTTGGATCATTTAGATTTAGGTATATTGTGTAGTGTCAAATTTTGAGTATAGGAGCACATCATGACATCCCCATTTCATAGGGATCACAAGATGAACATGAGTCATCAGAGGAATTCATCTGCAAAGAAGGTAAAAGCAATTTTAGCCTGCATTATAATTACCGTGGCCTCCAAGTTGCAAGAAGCGATAGTTCCTCTTTATTCTGCATTGGTTAGATCTCACTTGGAGTACTGTGTCCAGTTCTGGAAACCTGACTTTAAGAAAGATTCAGTCAAACAGGAGCAAGTTCAGAGGAGAGTGACAAGGGTGGTCCATGGCGCGGAAGACAAGCCCTGTGAAGAGAGTTGAGGGAACTTGCTGTGTTTAGCCCGGAAAAGAGAAGGCTAAGAGGAGACATAGTCACACTCTTCAAATACCTGAAGGGCTGTCATATGGAAGAAGGGGTGCATTTGTACTCAACAGCCTCTAAAAGTAGAACTAGAACTAATGGGTACAAATGGCAAGGAAAGAGATTCCAGTTAAGAAAAAAGTTCCTGACAGTGAGGGCAGTTCAGCAGCAGAATAGATTGCCGTGGGAGGTGGTGGACTCTGCCCCATGGGGATCTTCAAGCAGAGGCTCAACAAGCACATGTTGGAGATGCTCTAGGACAGTGGTGTCCAAACCCCAGCTTGGTTGCCAGATGTGGCCCATGGCAAGCCTCAAGGCAGCCCAAGCAAGACCCATCCATCTGGCCCTCAAGCAAGCCTTGTAGTCCTCTGGATCTATCTCAAATACACTCTTATATGTAAATTTATTCAAGTTGAAATGTAAATCAATTCTGTGGCCCCTGACACATTGTGAGAGAGATCATATCGGGCAAATTCCAGAGTAACTACGGGGAGTCCTTGCTCCGGTGTAAGAACACGTTACTCTGGATTCCAATATAAATTTCCCATAGGTTTTCGCTAGGTGGTGCAGTAACTACAGGTGCACATAAAGTCTCTTACGTGCTCCCGTAGTTACTCTGGATTTGGGGGTAAGTGGCTCTTATGCCAAAAAATTTTGACAACCATGCAAGGATTTCCTGCTACAGACAAGGGGTTGTACTAGATAACCTGTTAGATCCATGTCCAACTCTCATTCTTTGATTACCAAAGAACATAAGGCTAACAATTTCTGATGAACTGCCCTAATTTTCACCTGGATGATGGAATCATATGTCTTCTCTTACATGCCCCAAGATTGCCTGTGGTTCTGTCCATCTGGAGCTCCCTGTCAGAGCCTGATATCTGGAAAAGAGGAGGAACTTTCACCCTCTTGTAGTGATCAGGCAGTGAACATGTTTTGTTTCACTGACTTTCTGTGGCTTTCTGATCACCCTCCATCACCATAAAATGCAGCACATACATTTTTTGATCGGGAAGGTTAGGGCTGTTTTCTGTTTGAAAGGCTTGATTTTTTTTAACAAGGAAGTCCAATCCTGGGTTCTGTCTGTTTATATTGCCCAAAGAATGACATACAAAAATAAAGTACTAAACTTTAGCTTTCTCTTCATGTTTCTTCTCTAAGGCCATTAAGGGTATTAACATATATTTATATACTCGAGTATAAGCCTAGTTTTTCAGCACATTTTTTTATGCTGAAAAGCCCCCTCGGCTTATACTCGGGTCAGCTTATACTTGTCATAAGATGGGCAAAGAAGTGGATTTCTGCACAAGCAGCTCAGCTTAGGTCAGTCTTTTTAAAAAGCAGGAAAGGCTGCTTTGCTTCCTTTTTAAAAAAAATCAGCAGATTGATCACTCTCCTCCCAGCATGTAAGAGCCTGATGGCTCACCACATTGGCTGTTTTCTCCTCATTAAAACAGAAGTAGCTGCTGCATTTCCCACCCTAGGCTTATACTCGAGTCAATAAGTTTTCCCAGTATTTTGTGGTAAAATTAGGTTCCTCAGCTTATACTTGGTGTCAGCTTATACTCGAGTATATATGGTATAGAGTACTTACTAAGCAGAGATGCTATGATCAAGCACAGGTGGGTAGAAAAAGATGTTGATTTTACAGGGGGAAAAGGTGGTGTTCTGTCTCTCCCATACAATTTTTATTCAGTTGGTTCAATAGGAATATTTGTATTCATGTGTATTTGAACTGAATTTAATTTTTTACTTTTCAGTCAATAGCAATTCCAAATCCTTTTGGAATGGAAAAGAATTGCTGTAACAAATATAAGCTTGACCATGAAATAAAAGCTGAATTACATTTCTTTTCTGTAGTAGTAAAAGGTACAGATGCGCTTGTATATTATTTCTAACTTTTAGTTTATCAAAAACCAACCACTGATCACACACACACACACTCACACTCACACACACAACCATGTACTGCACTCAGACTAAGTTTTAAGAGTGAGAGAAACCAATGTTCCCTATGCTACCACCCTTGACTACCATTGTGTCATTAGAGCAGTGATTTTCAACCTTTTGCACTGGCGAGGATGCTGCGCATGGGGGAAGTTGCGCATGGGGGAAAGTTCCTCATGGGGGATGATGTGCATGGGGAAGTTGCGCATGGGGGATGATGTGTATGGCGGAAATTGCGCATGGGGGGATGTTGCGCATGGGGGGAACTTGCGCATGGAGGAAGTTGCGCATGGGGGGATGTTGTGCATGAGGGGAACTTGCGCATGGGGTTAACTTGCGCATGGGGGAAGTTGCGCATGGGGAGATGATGCACATGGGGGGAAGTTGCGCGTGGGGGGAAGTTGCGCGTGGGGGGAAGTTGCGCCTGGGGGGAAGTTGCGCCTGGGGGGGAAGTTGCGCGTGGGGGGAAGTTGCGCCTGGAGATGATGAGCATGGGGGGATGATGTGCATGTGGGGAAGTTGCGCATGTGGGAGTTGCCCATGGGGGGAAGTTGCGCATAGGAAAAGTTGTGCATGGGGGGATGATGCGCATGGAGGGATGATGCGCATGGGGGATCATGCACATGGGGGAAGTTGCGCATGGGGAGAAGATGCACATGGGGAAGTTGCGCATGGGGGGAAGATGCGCCGTGGGGGGATGTCGTATGGGGAAATGTTACTTCCGCAACGTGGGTACGCTTTTTGCTAGTGCTGAATAAAGAGGAACTAGGACTTCTCGCGACTTGGAAGCTACAGTCCTCTTAATGCAGCCTAAAATGGCATTAGCTTTATTTGCAGACACATCACACTGCTGACTCATGTTCAGCTTGTGATCCACGGTGACTCCAAGATCCTGCTCACATGTTGTGCTGCCAAGCCAAGTATCCCCCATTTTATACCTATATTTTTGGTTTTTATTTCCTAAGTGCAGAACTTTGCACTTCTCCCTGTTGAAATTCATTCTATTGGTTACAGCCCAGGATTCTAGTTTATCCAGATTCTCCTGGAGGTTTCTCCTGTCTTCTGTTGAGTTTGCTACTCCTCCCAGCTTGGTGTCATCTGCAAATTTGATCAGGCTCCCCTGTATCCCTTCCTCTAAGTCATTAATGAAAA
Organism: Cryptoblepharus egeriae; assembly: GCA_030015325.1. Taxonomy (NCBI): domain Eukaryota; kingdom Metazoa; phylum Chordata; class Lepidosauria; order Squamata; family Scincidae; genus Cryptoblepharus; species Cryptoblepharus egeriae. Next base: position 3,763,467 of record JAREYC010000005.1, on the reverse strand, counting down.
TGTTAAAGAGAACCGGTCCCAAGACAGAGTCTTGGGATACCCCACTTGAAACTGACCTCCAGGTTGACACAGAACCATTTACTAAAACCCTTTGTGTGCGGCCGTTGAGCCAGTTGCAGATCCACCTAACAATTGCCCCGTCTAGCCCATATTTTTCCAACTTCCCAATTAAATTGTCATGTGGGACTTTGTCAAATGCTTTGCTGAAGTCAAGATAAATGACATCCACAGCATTGCCACTGTCCAGTAAGCTCGTAACCCGATCAAAAAAGGAGATCAGATTTGTCTGGCAAGATTTGTTCTTGGTAAATCCATGCTGGGTTGTTTTGATCACCGATTCAATGCATGCTTTGCTCTTTCAGCCTATCTCTGCATTTCTAAAGTGAAAATTGCCCTTCCCCCATATTGTAGAAATGGTGTAATCACATTTCTGAAGGAAAATCCATTTGCAGAAATCTTTGTGTGGCAGCAGGGGTTTTTGCAATAAAAAGGGGACTTTGCAATTTGCTTGCTTAAAAAAAAAATTAGAAACAACAATTATAAACAAAAAAAGGGTCAGTTCCACTTTTCAACGGTTTTCACTTTTGGAAAGTGCGTCAGTCCTAACCCATCTAATATGTGGGGAATGCCTCAAATATGTGGGGGATATTTCGAATCATGCGTGAAGCCTCAGAAGGCTTTTTGTTCCCTGCTGAGCATTCAGTGAAACTCGGTGAGCTTCAAAAAGTAGCCTAGGTGGCAATGTGATGCAGGGGGAGAGGCGGCATGCCTTCTTGGCCTGCACTAACCTGGAAAATTAAAGTGACTGAAGTGAGTGATAATTAAAAAGAAGAACCCAATCTCTTCATCTCATGTAGGTGGAAAAGATGCCTGCCAGGAGCCAAGCAGGTGAGCAACAAAAATTTCTGACCAGGCTCCACATATGATCAGTTAATCCAAGACTTCAAGTCCAGTGGATTGGACTGGCAGGTAGCTTTTAAATGCTAATTCTGGTTAAGTCATCCTCTCCACCAGTGAGATTACCAATAAGGTCAAAGTCCTAGGGTCTCATGGAATGGGAGGTTGGGCAAGGTTATTCCAACTGCAACTGGCTGTTGTGGACGGTAGTTGCTCAGCTGGTTAAGACACTGGGTCTGTCATCCAGCAAGCTGGGATATGAGTGCCAGATGCTATAAGATGGAGTGAGCTCCCTACATAGTCCAGTTCCTGCCATCCTAACAGTTCCAAAGCATGGAAATGCAAGTAGATAAATATGTTGCATCTCGGTGGGAAGGTAAACAGAGTTCTGTGCAATCATGCTTGAATTGGGGATAAGCGCAGCACCCAACAGCTCTGGCTGGTCCTGTATAGGCAGCAAGGGCAATCTGCAGCCAGTCACTGCTGTCAGAGAAACACACCAAAGACCTTAAAGTCCCACTGGCAGTGCACGGATCTATTGCTGCATGCAGGGCGGACTTAGGTTTGATGAGGCCCTAAGTTATTAAAGGTAATGGGGCCCTTTATATGTCCAGCAGGTGAGCAGGCAGGGACCATTACATACATCATAGGAGCCTACACAACATAAAACAATGTTGCTGTTTGTAGGTTTTACTTTATTTGTTTTAAGCTTATATTTTAGAAATGTACATCCAGGCTTTTTCCTTTACATTTTTTTGGGGCCCCCAAGAAAGTGGGGCCCTAAGCTATAGCTTTTTTACATAAATTGTTTATGTTTAGCTTATACATTGTTTATCTTATACATAAATTTGTTTAGCTTATACATAAATTGTTTGTTTAGCTTATACATTGTTTAGCTTATACATGAATTTGGTACTGGCTGCATGTCAAAGAAATCAGGTGCAACTTTTCGCTATACTCCTTTGTCACACTGGAATAACTGACACTTCTTTAAAATACTTCTTTTATTTCTATGGGTTTTTTTTACACATTTTAGCTCTATGTTTTTGAATATTTTTTTGCTTTTCTGAGCAACCTTTCATAAAAAATAAAATCCCCAAAGAGCAGTTCGCATAATCAGATTGCATTGTAGCAGAAGCTTCCACATATATGTTGGCACTCTGTAAACTAAAATGCTTGTACAGTATTGCTGGTTGTTTGCACCAGAAGTTACAGTTTAAAAGCTAACTCTATATTGCACACTATTCACACACAAAGACACATGTGACACAAAAATTGGAAGTATATTGGGAAATTCATTATTGAATATTATAGTGCCAACAAGGTTATCGAATGCAGCTGGTCCTATACAAGCTCCATTTGTCCATAAGTGATTCTTTACTAGGGTCAGGAGGAGTCCTCATTTTGATGAATCACCCTGGCTGTGAACCCAGGGCCATCTCCTGGCTTCAGCTACAACCCTAAGCTCCAGTTAGGCTGGCATAACCCCTTACATACATCCTTTGCTGACCTGGGAGTATGGCACTTTTGCCCCACTCCTGGGGGTGGGGAGGCCAGTGCACAGGCATATGCCGATCTCCACACACACTACCCTGGAAAGATAGGCGAAGTGAGTTAGGCTGGCCTAAATTGGTTAGGATTGCACCCTTCATCATCAAAAGATAGGGAGATCAAGTAATATCCTCTGAAGTAAGTGTCCCAATTCACACTTGAGCAAAACCAGCCATCATCTCTGAACTGGGTAAGACTTAAGGTTTTGTCCCCACATTTGCTTCCCTTTGGGCAGATAAGTGATTTGTAACTATCTGCCCTACTTCACACTATCCTGACAGGCATGGTCTATCTAGCTACACTCCCCCAACCACTGGTCAGCCTTTGGTAGGTAAAAAAAATCCCACTCCCAACACCAGTGTGGAGTGGAACAAAAAAAGCATTCTTGGCCCCTACCGATAACCAGCCAACCTCTAACTCTACCTTTTTGGGTGGTTAGGCAGCTCCCACTTTTGAAAGGAGAGCAGCTTTGAGAAGCAGCTTTGCAGACCCCTGGCTATGGGTGGAAGCAGAGCAACTGAGCTACTCCAGCTACTCCAGATCTGCTCCACCATGCAAAGGCTGAAGCCATGTTATCACACTCCAAGCAAAGAACTGAAAAGCACCAAACTACGTGCAACTCTAAAAGCATAATTACATTTCAGTCTTTCAAATATACTGTATACATATAAAATGTTGCTGGGAAAGGATTTGAATCAAGACCACAGGATGAGGATGATGGTTAAACTTTTCTACTGTGCTGATATCCTGCTGACCTAACCCCTGCTATTAGTTACTGGGGGAAGGAAGATACTGGCAATTATTCTCCTGTTGTCAGTCTTCTGTGTTCATAGGTAAGTTTCAATGCAAACAAAAATTGTATTTGAAAGAAGAGGGTTTAATTAAAAGTTGTGTTGGAAAGGTTAAATCATTTTAGCTAATATCCAAATAATTTTCTGAATTGATTATCTTTTAGGAAGTATTGCAATGCTCCATGGAGGAAACAGGGTTCATTAGTTTATTTATTACAGATATAGTGGGAAATGGAAAGGAGAAAATGACAGGTAGGAGACAAGTGACCTTTCTGCTGAATAGGTCAGCAAGCCTCAGAGCCAAGATTTACTACCACCTGCGGTCCTTTGAGGTGCAGAAAGCAACAGTTCATTGCAAATTCAGAGTTCCAAGTCATCCTTATTTAGCTTGAAAATACTGGATGTTTCTGAATATAAGACAACTATAATTTAGTATGATGCCAGTATCTCAGAATTAAAATTAATTTTGAAGCAGAGTGCATTTGCTGTTTAACCTGGTTGAACACTAGAGACTGTTCTGTTAGTAGTAATTCAACATTGTATATTTAATACACTGTTAATATATCTGTAGAAATGATGGCACTCTGCTATTGGTTTCAATTGTAATGTCAGTTCTCTAATTATTGCTTTTCAGTTTTTGTTTTGCTCTTTGACAAAATTAAAAAATTAACTTTGAATTAATATATTTGTTACTAACTGAGATTTTATTCTAATTCCTTTTCTAGGAAATGAATGCATGTTGGTGCTGGGGGATTTTCTCTGATTTTTACATAACTTTCAGTGCAATCCTAAGCATATCTACTCAGAAGTAAGTTCCATTGTGTCCAATAGTACTTACTCCCAGGAAAGTGTGCTTAGGATTGCAACTTCAGATGTTCTCTATTCTCTGTTCTCTATGGTGCCTCATCTTGTTCTGGGGGTTCTCCCCTTCTCCAGACCTCAACCCCCCACAAGTGTATGCTATGCTAAAAAATCAGCAGTGAAGTTTGTTTCTGTCCATGCATACATTTATGATACCATTTTTAATATAATTTTTCATTGATTAATTTGCTGATGGATAATATTTCCAATTAGATCCCCCTACCCAGCAGATGCAGAAAAGCCAATGAAGCACATTGTACCCTATGAAAGGGCAATTGGTAGGCTTACCTTGTTCCCCTACCTCAGGACAAACCATGGGTTTCCTTGTATCTTGATCAGCAATTTTTCTAGTACATCTCCAAGGATAGCAAATGAAAGGTAAAGTGAAAGGGAACAGTTTAGGATCTTTCAGTGCAATCCTGTCCCCTGGTTAGATTTGCACAAGTAATGTACTGCCCTGGAGGTGTTACAAATGTGCTTTCTGTCACTTCTCTGCCACTCCTGGGAGGGTTAGGCCAGTGCACAGACATGTGTTGATCTCACACCATCAAGGGAATGAAAAGCTGAGTGAGTTGTGCTAGTCTAAACTGGTTGATGTTTGCCAGTGCCATTTGGGATCCAACCTCCCCCACCCCCCGCCCCACATTCCACATCCTGATTGCCCACATCCACCCAGATACCTCCCTATTTCTCCCTGTTTCATCCAACCCCTGTCCCTACAGGTCGGAGATAGCCTGCTGTGATGGTTGGCCTCTGGCATTACCAAGATTTCTAGTGGCAGCCCCAAAATGCAATACAGTCATTTACTGCTCTGCTATCATAAAGGGCTACATAGCCCTAATTAGGACTGGATTGCAGATCATATCAGTATTTGAAATACAGGCATCCCCCACTTATTGGACGGGTTAGGGACTGGAGCACTGTCCAAAAGTGAAAACCGTTGAAAAGTGGAACCCATTTTTTTCCACTTGCAAATGCAAAATATCCACCAAAAAAGATATAAATATCACTTGCAAAGCCTAAATAACACGTACTTATTAACACATAGCCAAAATACACATCAAATTAACAGTTAAATGAACAAAGGCATGTGTGGGCAATGAATATCTCAAGTATTTCAATGATGGTTATTTACTGAATAAAGTCATAAGAGAATGCCAAAAACAGTTTCATCACCTTGTCACATGCAAAGCAACATTAGGGAAGACTGTTATAGCCTTTCAACCAGCAGAGAGAGGTTGAAAGGAGTGAAACCTGTTGAATTCATGAGTTCTGGGTATAATTGAAAGGTGTTGAAAGAGCAGAATCATCAGAAAACAAACTGTCAGAAAGTGGGGGATGCCTCTATAATGTACACTTAGGATTTCTCTGCAATCTTTTTAAATTTCATGTGTAAAACATGAATAAAGAAACATTCTACTAGCTGATTTCAACAGTTTGCTTGTTTTTTAGAAAGTCTATTCCATCTTTCCTCTGCCAAAGAAGATGTCCAAGGCAGCTTACAATTTTGTAGCTTAAAAAAATATACAATATAAAACAATAAATCTAAAAAATTAAAGAAATCTAATTGGAGAGGGCAAAAAAATCTATTTACATTTAACAGTTAATGTGAAAAACAATAAATGAATTGCTACATTGATTTTAAACAACTTTTTCTTTGTTTTCAGACTTGTTCTCAGTTCAGTTTCCGATTACTTTGCTGCTATGTTTACAAGTGATGTTTGTGAAGCCAAGCAAGAAGAAATCAAAATGGAAGGAATTGACCCAAGTGCACTGTGGGATCTTGTTCAGTTTGCATATACAGGTACTCTAATATATTACCTATTTTGACCCACTGAATAACTTTCATACTGGTTCACTTTCTGTATTACATAGAAATGCATAGACCATCTATCTCAGAGGTGACCAACCTTTCAACTTTAGGATTCCTAAATCCTTAACAGTTGTGTAGAGGAGGGAAATTTCCTTCTCTACACTATTGTTAAAGGTCCAGGAACCCTAAATTTGAAAGATGGGCCACTCCAATCTGTTTAATCTGAAGGGGACTGTATTATATGTTAGGACTTCTTTAAAATGTTTGTTAAATCATGGAATGTCATATAGATATTATATTGGTACACATTTGGTTCAGGATCCTGTCTTTCCATGTTCTTTGTTGAAATTGCCTTTATATTGGAGAGGCTTAATGGCTGTGCGGTGTGGAATAATATTTGATTATCAGGAATGGTTGTACACATGAATACTACCAGTATGTCCCCAAGCTAGAGATCTGTTCCAAGGGCAATTGTATAGCAGTATTAGGTTTTGGATCAAGGTTTATTGGTGAGTATGTGCTTACTTATAGAAACTTTGCATCCCATATATATGGTATATGAGGTAGAGCTGCATCATATTTCTTGAATTGTACTAAATTAATAGGTTGGTTGATAAAAGTAATTTTTTTGGTAAATTGCTTTTGTAAATGTCATGTTCTTATTAGAAAAGCAATGAATAGTATTTGTGTAAATATTTTCATTGCTGTTAGGAAAAAAATATGGAGAAAAATAGGAATTCTTCTCCTTCCCCCGACACCAGTTAGTGTGAGAAGCCCCAAGCAATGCTGTTGACCTTAGGATATCAAGCTTTGTGCCCTATCCCTAACCAATTTTGCAGCACTGAAGAAGCCACATTGTAGTCCCTTACCTTGAGTGTGACTGCTTCCTTGCCATACAATGCAACATGTCTACATCTGCACTTCAAAATCAGATAAGCTGTGCCCTGTGTCTCCTTCTCTGTCTTTTTTTTTTTAAAATTTCCCATGCAATTACAAGTTTCACACCAACCTTTTAGATGCTACATTAATGGTAATGTGGAAAGAGTGTAGGAACATAAAAAGAAATCTTCCTGTGTGTGTCTTGGGATTCTCATGTTACTTGAGTTTGTTAGCATTATAGGGGGTGGGGGCAGAGGGGAGGTGTCATAGGAATCTTCTAAATGGATAAATAAATATATTTCCTGTATTATTTTGGAGACTTAAAGTAGCTAACAGCCATTTAGTAAAAGCACATGTGATCTCATGACCCTTAATGGACTTTCCTTGTAAAATTCTCACATAATTGGGAAAGGGCACCCACAGAAATGCGGCCTCTTCAGTGCTCTAAATTCCCACCTTCTGTAGCAGTGAATTACCATAATGTTGCAGTTTTTTAAAGAATTGTTAATATATTGGTACACGTATTAATATGTGACTTGTATTTAGGTCTTAATAGCCATTATTATCCTAAAATGATGTTTGAAATGCACTGTGTTCAGTGAAGTATATCACTAAATGAAGCTTTCACAGACTTACTTGGTTACCAACTGAATGTCAAGCTCTGTACTGAACTGATAAGGTTTCAGCTTAAATAAGATGCGCTGTCCTTTAGGAGAAGTATTGGAAAGAAGAATAAAAATTAAACTGCCAAAGTGCAAACATTTATTGACAATGAAATGTGAATGTTTCTGTGACCAAGCAGTACTCTTAGCAAAATTAATTAAAACTGCAGTATGTAATATGTTTGTGCACATACACAAACGTTATAATATGTTAATTTTTTCAATTAACACAAAAAATTCAGTATATATACTGAATAAGTATATATATTCATTCTTTTTGTTAACTGAATTTTTCTCCTTCTGTTAACTGTTTTAATTGAATATTCAGATATTTGTTAAACATTCCTTTGTTATAATGAGATTACTGGATGATATTTTATTATGTAAACTCAGTATAGAGGTTTCATTATAACATAAATGAAATTACAGTTTCATTAGGACTGGAAGATTAATTCAAATGGTATGTATTATGCAAATAAGTAACATATTGCTTCAATTTATGCTCGTTTTCCCTAGAATACCAATTATGTAGCCTTCTAATACACCAAGACCAGAGTTTTAAATGTTTATTATGTTTAATACACTGAATACATCTTTGTCTGATTTAATGACAGTTTTCTATCCAGGTGTTTAAACAGGTTCCCATTCTCAGACTACTCTTCTGAACGTCTTGTAGATAAGATTTCTCGAGATGAAGGATAGGTGGACACTAATACCCAGGATATCTGAATCCAGACTGTCCTGTCAACATTTTGTTAATATTCTCAGTGTTGATAGTTGCAGCTGGGGATGGAGGATATTACATAAAGCTGCAGATGTAAAATCACTGCACAATTTAACACACCATAAACCACCCTGCCATCACCAGACATGTACCTAAAAGGCCATTCTCTGCTGTACACTGGCTAGTCTGCCACCAGTGTTCATGTACCTTAAAGTAAATGAATAGCTGCTAAGCATAGCTAGCTGCTGGCCAATCAGTTGTCTCTGTGTGATGCCTGCTGGGGCAATAATCAACCACCAAGAACAGCTAGGAATGAAACTTGCACTGAATCGTATAACTCAGGCACATCAACCTGTTTATTCCAACGCAACTTAGGATCACATTACCAAGTACACAAGAAGTGGCAGCAACGCAGCAAAAAAGCAGCAGGGAACAGCAGGGGCACAAACGCAAGGTGATTTCACTGCACTTTTAGTAGACTTATTTGGATGGACACACTTTCAGGAGGTCGGGAGGGAGACTTCTGGGTCATGTTCAAAGTTGTTTTGGCTCTTTAGGAGCCATGCCAGAGCTAGAGATCATATATTCTCTCCCAAGTTTGTCTCCATGATGATGTAAATTTCTATAGTTCTTTGTATTACAACATTTTCAATTAGCAAAAGGCTTCAGGGAACATATTCCCATAATTAAGCAACACATGCCTGTAATATCACAGGTCTTGGTTTGGACTGCCATCAAAAAATCAAAAACAAAAATAGTGAAGGGCCAGATGTTAGGACTTTTGTGGCAGATCCACGCTTTGGGATTGCATGATTATTGAAATATTCATCTGCCACTATTTATGTTTAAAAATTTCGCAATGGTCACATGCTACCTCCATCTTCAGAGGTAACATGGCACTAAAACTGGCAACCAAGAAACAGCAGCGGGAGAAGGGATTGCCTCTAATGTCTGCTTCTGAGCTTCCTGGTGGCATTTAGTGGGTACTGTACTGTGAGAAACAATGTGCTAGATTAGAAAACCCTGAATCCAATTACTGGATCTTTTATATGTTCTTACATAAGATTGTAGCTTTACTGGAAAAAACAAAAGCAACTCTGAACTGGTTTTGGGTTCCGTTGTGGTTTGACTGTTCATATGGAAATGCTAGACAAGTGGGAGTTGCACCTTCTGACAGTCACACACATTTTATTTATTGATGTTAAAATTTATATGATTCTTTGAGGCCATAAAGGTTTCTAAAGCACTGTGCAATGAAGTATGAAATATAGTAAAACTACCACCAGCATAATAAAATAATGGTTATCATTCGAAGTGTTGGCTCTTGCATTTACCAAAAGAACATTCCAGTGCTATCAATGTGCAGTTAACACGTGCACCTTTGCTTTTTAATAATATGGATGAATACAGGAAGTGTAGCTACATCATGTTTCCCAAATTCACATGTGGTTGTTGTTTGAGGACCTTCAGTGGACCTCCAGAACTGAGTGTTGTAAATGTGCCATTAATCATATTTATAGCACCCTGTGTAAGGAGGGAACACCAGTGCTTGTCCTGGGCCAACTGATGCTGCACTAGCACTGGACTGATGACTTTCAAAACAAAGTAAGAGCTCTGGGCAGTGGTGAGGGCTTTTGGGGCAGGGGAAAGGTGTTCCAGATGGGAGGAGGGTGGGACAGGGAAGAAACTAGCCTAGGACACAGCCTTGAGTGTTGCCATGCTCACTGTCCCAAATGCCAGGAGGCAGCAAGCCCATCACCATCGTTGGTGCCCAGAACGATGGGTACCCTCATCCCCACACCCCACCCTGACACCAACAGAATAAGGCCCTGGGGCAGAGACTCTGTGCCCTCTGGAGTCTTCTGCAGGACAGCAAGTGTGAGGCTTGGATGCCCAAGGGCCAGTCTCATTCCCTGAGGTGACTTCCTCAGCAGTCCTGTCAGGGCAAGCTAAAAGCAGGAGGGCTGGAGGCACTGAGAACAGGCAGGCGCAGGACACTGGCAGATTGCTGGGGAGGCTGGCGGGGCAATGCAGGAGTGTGGAGCTGGCAGAGGAGGGTCTCGCTGCTCTGCCCCATTCAAGCTCACCCTCTCCTGAGCCTCTCAGAAGTAAGCCCCTTTGCAGTCAATGATCTGGCTTGGGAAAAGTGCATCCTTGGAGCCCAATCTTGCTCCTCTCTACTCAGAAGTAAGCCCCTTTGCAAGGGCAAGGATAGGATCCGTCTATTTTTCAGTTTCTCCAGCTCTCACAGCAGTGCAGGGATGGAGAAGCCCTTGAAAGTGGGGTGCAGAAGAAGCCATGTGCTGGCTGGAGGACAGAAAAGCCTCAGGAGGTAGTCTCTGCATATGTGTGTGTGTGTGTGTGTCTGTGTGTGTTTGTGTCTGTACATACACACACATACAGTGGTGCCTTCACATAACATACGCCTCACGTAAAGTATGTTCCACGTAAGAAACAAAAATTTCTCTAGGATTCTGCTTCACGTAACAAACGCACTCGTTGGCAGTTGGGGCAGACACGCTGGCTGGCAGCCCTTTTAAAAAGCGTCAGGGCTGGCTAGTGCACCTGTCCATAGCAAAAGCAACACTTCTGTGCTGTTCCTCCTGTGGCTGGGCGTCCGTTAGTCAGAGGGAGAGAAGAGCAGTGGAGAAGAGGGAAGCAGATAAGGGTTAGCCAGAAGGGAGCAGGGGAGAGAGAGGCTCAGGATGAAGGGAAGGAGAAAGTGGGGAGACACTTGGAAAGTGTCTTGGATTGCAGAAGAAAGTGTCTTTGATTGCAGCCTCCTAACCATGTCTACTCAGAAGTAAGCCCCATTGTGTTAAATGGGGCTTACTCCCAGGAAAGTGTCTTTAGGACTGTAGCCTAAGTAGACTTCATAGGATCATGCACATACAGTTAATATTTTTATATGAATATTTTTGGAGTTGTGAAACCAATCGTCTGAGTTTTCATTATTTCCTATGGGAAAATCTGCTTCACATAAAGAACGTTTCACGTAACAAACATGCCTCCGGAAAGAATTAAATTCGTTACGTGAGGCACCATTGAATGTACATATATATCTTTAGAATCATGTCAGCACCTGAAGTGACATTGTAACATTAGTTTGGCACTATACTGCCGAAAGTTTGCTGACCCGTGGCTTAGATTGGTGCGACATGGGGAAACCTGGCTGGCCTGTTGCAGTGGCTTGTCACCAGGATGCCTTTCCCACTGAAGTGGTACCTATTTATCTACTTGCATTAGCATGATTTCGAACTGCTAGGTTTTGCAGGAGCTGGAAGAAGTTATGGGAGCTCACTCTATCATGCAGCTCCCAGGTCTCGAACCGCTGACCTGCCAATCTTCAAATCAATAGGCACAACTCCTTTAACCACTGAGCCACTGCAGTGTTGGATTATCAATATAAATATAGATACCTGAAATTTATTTAAATTATAGTTATGTGTTACTAGGTCACAATACATGAGTAAAATGTTTAACAAGAATTAAAGTTTATATAGTATTGGAAGCTGTTTACAGAAAGGAATAGTATTAATGGTGGCTCATAAAAGAAATATATTACGTTGCAGAAAATCTATATTTAGTTTTAATGAAAACTTAAAAAGTGTACTGGATTAGCTATGTTCTCCCAACAGTCCTGAGAAAATATCACTGTATTTTTAAAATATGGCGAATGTACTATGTACAGCATATCAGTTCCCCCACACAAGGCAGTGTTTACTCCAGTTTTATAGCCGTCCAAACCCTATTAAGTTAACAGCAATGAATAGGGCTGTGATATATTGAACAACATTTTTGTGGCAATTAAAATTAGAAAAGTAAGTTTAAACATGTATCAGTGATGAAAAAATAAAATCCTTGGGAAACCATTTATATTTATTGATAAGTACAGCCTTTTAAGTATGGAATAAGATTATGTGACATCATTAGACTCTGTATTAAACTTTTACAGAGGGGCTAGTAATCCAGTCCTACTCCTTCCCATCTTCTGCTGGTGTGATGCACATGCTGCATGTGGTGGTAGGATGTAATCAGCATCGCTGGGAACTCAACTTAAGATGACTCCGACTTCAGTCGCAAAAATTCACATTTTGCGTTTTCTGTATGGAAAACTCTGAAAAACAGTCAGGGTCAAGTCAAGTTGCCAACTTAAATCTGCCTGTGTCTGGAGGTGCTTGCTTATTGTTTTGTAGTGTGGAAATACTTGTGGGGCTGCCATGTGGCAGGGAAATGTTTAATGTATCTTGTTGTAGCCGAGGAAGGTGGGAGAAAGCTCTTTAGCTGGGTTCTGACAGAAAGGCAGGAATGGATGATAGCTGGATAAAGGATTAGATTTATAATATTTTCATTGGATTAGGGAGAGCAGGAAGATGAGCCTAAAGGATTTCTGGCATTACAATTTGCTTACCCAGAGAAACCAGGAGAGGAGATGAGGCAGGAAAGAGAAGGAGGCAGTTCATAGCGGTCATATTTTTCCCCAAATGGCTGGTGGGAGGAGGAAACCTCATTGAATGATGGGCTGCAGTGGAACTATCTGGAACTACTAGGGCTGTCATGGCTTGGTTTTTCCTGGTAAGCGTTGTAGCTGCTTCATGTTCCCCTTTTCCTCCCTCTTTCCCGTTCTCTTGCAGTCACTTGCACACCTCCTTCCCTAATGCCGTATGGTGAGGGACAGCAGAGCAGTGTTTCAAGAGAGTTCTGACAAAGAGCCTGGCAACAGCCCTGTCCCCCCCCCCCCGCCCCGTGGTGGGCTTTTTAAAGGGGGTGAATCAACTTGACTCGAGTCCTATAGAGTTGAAAAGGGGTGACTCGATGACTCATAATGTTCTCCATTAAGATTCATTTTAGACTTAAGTTGTGGGAGGGGTAAACTCGACTCCAGTCAAGACCCATGGGGCTCTTTACAACAGACACCCATATAGAAGTAAGTAAAATATTTTTAAGTGTCTTTTGATAAGCCATGTAATTGCCTGTGGGTCCTCTTGGACATACAAGCTATTCTATTGGTTTGAGAAGCAAAGGGTAGGTGCAGATTAGGGAAAGGGTTAGCTCTGGTATGGCTGACTGCTGCTGGGAACAACCCCTTCTGCCCTCAAACTACTCCTGGTTCATCCCATTCTCAGCATGATCCTCCTCTGACAGGGTGACCAGATGCCAAATCTGAAAAAGAGGACAAGGTTCCCCGAAATTCCTGACATCCAAGCAAAAATTCCTGACATGTTAAAAAAAATGTAGGACACTCAAAAAATTTAGGACAAATGTAGACAAATGTAACATGTTAAAATAAAGGCTAAATACACTTGTATTGCTTTCCTGTAAGAAGACATGAGCCCCCAGACACTCCAGTCCCCCCAATACCTGTTTCTTGCACCCAAATAAACCCAAGTGGTTCAAAGCACACACACAAACCATGCATACACACACACACACACACACACACACATACACACACACACACCATGTACTCACACACACAAACAAACAAATCATAGGAGCAGTCTGCAGGAGCACTCTTGGGGGAAGGCAGGAGAAGGCACTCCTCAGGAACCCTGGCAGATTGGGGAGGTTGGCTTGGGGTTCCTTGTGCTCCCTGAGCTCCCCAAACCTGGCTGTCCTTTCCTGGGACTCCTGGGGTGGGGGAGTAAGGGGGGAAAGGGCTCTTCCAGCTCTTATCTGGCTTAAATAACTCTTAATTTATCTTAAATCTGGCTTCCAGCCTTTACTCTGGCTTAAATTTTATATATTACAAGCTAAGGTTTCTCCCAGCCAGTTTTTAAGATGTAAATGAATCATGAGTCATTTAAATAGTAAATGATTACTATTTGTAATAATTAACATCTTAAAAGCTGGCTTGGAGAAACCTCAGTTTTTTAAGATGTAAAATTTAAGCTGGCTGGAGTGGGGCAAGGCTGCCCAGCTGAACCCTCCCTGGGAGAGGGCTGGAAGAGTCCTTTCCCCCCCACTCACTCCCCATCCCCTAGGAAAGAATGGCTGCCAGCTGGGTAGCTGAGGGAGCAAAGCAGCCCCAACCTCCCCACTCTGCCAGGGCTTCCTGAGTAGCGCCTTCACCCTCCTCCTCCCAAGTGCTCAGACTAAGGGGCTTCCAGATAATGAAGGTCTTGCCCAGATGGTCCCCAGGGAGTGCTATGTCTGGACGTGACTGGCCATTTCCAGCTTTACAGTAACCCTGTCCCCTGAGCCTCCTCTACTGTCTGCCCCTGAGCCTCCTCTATTGTCTATAATCTGGTGGAAGTGCCTGGGCACTTCTGGCATAGGAACAACATTTCTAGTAGTTCTACCACTGCTCTGTGCCACTCCTGGGGGTTAGGTCAGTGCACAGACATGCACCTGCCTCCCCACGCCACCACAGGAACAGGGAGATGGGTGAGTCTCCCCAATTCTAACCAATTTAGTGTGGAGTCCTAACCTAGTCTGACACAACTCATGGGTCTTCCCGTTCCCTTGGGGATGAAGGGAGGCAATTGTATACCTGTGTACTGGCCTTCTTGTTCCAAGAAGTGGCACAAAAATTTCTTACAGAACTTTTGTGACACCCCAAGGATAGCACAGGACTTGTGCCAATCTAACTGGAGGTTGGGATTGCATTCCTGAGATATAAAAATAGTAGGTATTTCAAAGTCTTTGTTATAACAACACTTTATTATCATTTTCCCTTTGTCTTTGAGATTAGTCATAGGAAGGAGAGCCGCTGCAGGATCAGACCATAGGTGCATCTAGTCTAGCTTCCTGTATCTCACAGCAGTCCACCAGATGCCTCAGGAAGTACATAAGACACCTGCATCCAGGTGCTTTCCCCTGCATCTGGCATTTTGAGGTTGTCCATATCTGCGAGTATATCTTATCTATCATACTCACACACCCACATCATGGCTTGTAACCTGTGATGGTCCTTTCCTCTAGGAATTTGTCCAGTCCCTTCTTAAAGTGTTGATTATTATCAAGCTGCTGCCTTTATTATTTTAGTGCTGGTGTTTCAGTCCCTATAGCTGCTTTGATTGTTTAATCAAAGACTTTGCTGGGTGTGCCACTTGCAGCCATACCTACACCCACAGGATTGTGTAGACCTGGCCACGGTAGTCCGTACCACAGTGGCATAAAAACTGGATTACTCTAATGCGCTCTATGTGGGATTCCCCGTGAAAATGGTTCAGAAACTGCACTTGGTTCAAAATTTTGTGCCCCATGTGGTCGCTGGAGTCAGATGATTCGACTCTGTCAGGCTACTCATCCAGTGACTACACTGGCTGCCAATTCGTTTCTATGCCCAATTCAAGTCTTGACTCTTGCTAGTTTTGACTTATAAAGCCCTAAACAGCTTGAGCCC
Source organism: Cryptoblepharus egeriae (assembly GCA_030015325.1). NCBI lineage: Eukaryota > Metazoa > Chordata > Lepidosauria > Squamata > Scincidae > Cryptoblepharus > Cryptoblepharus egeriae. The sequence goes on along the minus strand of JAREYC010000005.1, from coordinate 3,747,941 downwards.
AGATTATCTTAAGAACCATCTACTTCCATATAGTCTGGCCCTGATGATCTGATGATCCTCAGGTCATCAGAGAAGGCCCTGCTTCAAGTAGCACCGCCTAGGGAGGTGCGAGGTGTGATCAATAAGTATCAGGATTGGTGCCGTAGTAAAGGAGCTAAAATATGCAGAGTGAAGCCACATAGGCTGCCCCAAGCCTTTTCTGGCATAACTGGGCTGCCCCATCTTGGAACTGGGCCTCCCCAGTGAGAGATAGGACAGCGCAAGTGCACTAAAAGAACTGGTTTGATTGCAAATTATAGCCAATTCTGTGCAACTCTCCACTTTGCAGCATATAAAACACAAAGGCATCAAGGAGTGAAGACTGCACTCTAGAGAAGTGCTATCTCTATCATAATGAAGGTCACATGTGCTGAAATAAGTTTGCAGTAAAAAGTACTAATGTGAGGACCCTAGATTATTTTTCACATGCTCACATATTTGTTTCATTTTTTTAAAATAGAGAAGGAGATTCTTTTAACATTGCATCATATATTACAAATATAGTGCAGATATGCCTGTATAGTGCATGCAAAAAAGCAGTTTGACATGATAAGAAAAGTATACATTTAATGAAATATGACTGCCTTTTACACTGGAGGTGTAAACAACATTGCCTTTAGGCCTGCATGAAAACAAGAGAATCACTGCTGCTTGGCACAGAAACAACAGAATGGAACAGCAGCACTAGGTCTTAGCTTTTTCTAGTGCTACAGAAAAAGCCACCCCTTTTTTTTAGGCCACCCCTAAATTACAGTAGCTTTCTCTACATTTAATGAAAATGAATCCATATTGACATTGCTGCAAACTCATTTCTCATATGTCAGTTGGTGGTGTAGGACTGTTTTCTTCCACTGTTGTGCCCCGAGCAATTTCTCAGTAGCTCATAAATCAGATATACATTTAGACTATATTCCATCTCCATTCTCTCTTGAGTTAGATGAAAATCTAAAACCAAATAGAACTATTAAGAAGTTGGAAGCTCTGGTTTTTTTGTTGCTGTCAAGTATAGTTTTTATTTCATGAGTAGTCTTCATAACCTAAAAGATCTTTTGGGTTTTTATTGTGTCAGATTCAAATTAAAGTTATCCTGTTTGTCTGTCTGTCTGTCTGTCTGTCTGACTTACTGACTGATGCCCAGCCAAAACCCACTGACCTAGAAATGTGAAATTTGGGGAGGGTATTCCTTCTGTGATGTAGGCATCCAGTAAGAGCCAATTTTAATGAATTTAACCCCTAAGGGAGTAAAAAAGAATGCCAAGTGTTTTTGTCCCTTTACTTAACATTGAAGATTAATTCACTCACTCCTCAATCAGTTGAGGATTAATTCATTATCTCCTCAACTAACTAGCAGCACAATCCAGAGCAACTAATCTGTCCACATAAGAGCCCTTGGGTTGCCCTATCTATCACTAGGGTGGAGCAACTGCAAGATGCTCCAGCCCAGTTACTCTGGAAGAGGCTTAGGGCAGAGCAAGGCAACATAGGGTGCCCTAAGAGAGGTGGACCTGCTCTGCCCTAACTGGGGCAGCCCAAGCAGCTCAGGAGAGGCAAGCTGAGGGCAAGTTTAGCATTGCCTAGGGCAGAGCAATTACTCTGTATCCAAAGCCTGTTTCAAGGCAGAAATGCCCTCTTCCGGTTCCTCAGAGATATACTACCTCAGGAGCAGGTTTAGTAATGAGTAGACCCATAGGGGTCCATGATAAGGCCTGAGTAAGAATGGTAGTGTTGACCAAAAATCTGAGTTCTTGGCCAGCCTAGCTGCAATCCCTGCCTCTCAACCTCAGGATATGGCACAACTACGGCAGCCCACTAACCTCAGGATACAGCAGGCTACTCCAAGCATCCATCTTGCACTAGAAGAACTGCAGCTGTAACTGGTTGTCAGGAACTGCTGGGCTTCCTTATAATGTAGGCACCACAGCTGTTCCTTCTTCAGTGTGATCTGAGGGGGGGTCTACTCAGGAGCAAGCCCTCCCCAGCTGTCACTGACTTAGCATGCTCCGGAGCAATTAGGGCAGCCCAGGCTTCCTGACTCTCTGGATGCAGCATAACTTTATGTTCTGGATACATAATAGTTAGGAGAGGGCAGTTAGGACAGAGCAGGTTGAACTTGCTCTGGATTGTGCCCTAGGTCTAGCCCAAACCCCTGAACATAGAAGCATGAAGTTTGGGGAGCATATTCTTTCTGTGATGTAAGGACCCATTAAGAACCTATTTCCCTCTTTACATCTTTTTGTTGCTTCTTTGTCAGAGGCAGCAGTGGTTATGGAACACTTTTTGGTAGCCAGTATCTAGGAAGCTTTTTGTCTCCAACATTCCCCACAAGTTGAACTATCTCATCATGAAATGAATTATGAAGAAGATTTTCATGGGAAAAGTGGTTACCACCTGTTGGAGGGTTCAATCCTTTGCTCCCTCCTACTCCACAGTACAGTGCACTGAAATGGCTGTGCTGTATCTTGCATAGGAGAAGAAGCAGCTGGAGGTATCCTCGTGGCAAGGAAACTCAGTTCTCTTATGTCAAGTATTGCCTGCACAACCCCGTGAGTCTACTCAGGTCTGCACCAGTGAAATTATTGGTGAAATTTGAGTAGCTCAAGTTGGACATTCAGGCACAGAGGCAGGTAAGACCCTGTGGCAACCACTGTCATTGTACTGACCCCCCCCCCCCCCTTAGGCCTTAATTATCCCACGGGTAGCCCTCCCCCATTCAGAAACAACTCCTTCCTGCCTTCTCTTCACACAGAAATGCCTCACCATTGAGTGGTGGTTTACATACCACCCTCTTCTTTTTCATCCTACTGGTGAAGAGGCCTCGGCATGCACAAGGAGGGACTCTGAGGATGGGGTTTCCTATCATTTTCTCCAGAAGCTGCATCAGAATGACAGTTTATCATGATGCAGCTCCTGTCTCAGGATGTGCGGGCATAGAAGAGGGTGGCATGATCTGGCTGCCAAGAAGAATTTCACCACTGTGATTGTTGCCATCGGCAAAGTGGCAATAAAAATAAAAAAATGTTCAGAGAAAAAAAGAAAAGTCCATTGACCATCAACCTGGTAAGCTGCTTTGATCCAGGTTGGTTCCCCCAATTCCTCCAATACATCTGAATTTAAGCCAGAAATTTAAGCCTTCATGTAATTGTTCAGCTTAACAATATCCATGAGACTTGGCTCCTGTTGTCCTCAGTAGAATTTAGACTGCAATTCTATGCACACATATATAATATACCATATTAATATATTTACATTTTCTGAATCCCTGCAAGTGTTTTAATTCAGTTCTGTTGGTCTATACATATTTTACCCTTAGATGACCATCTAAAAATAGCCCAATTTGCATAAATTATAATTGCTGGACAATAAATCTGATTGGTCATTTAAATTCTCCAAAATATCTTACAATGTTTACCTTGTTTATTTGCAATATTTATTTAGCATGTTTAATGCTAAATAATGTTTAGCATTATTGTAGCTAGCTTATTGTCAATGGCTGCAATCCTAAGCTCCACTTAGGCCAGCCTAAGTACAACACAGAAGTCCTGTGCTGACCTGGGGGTGTCACAAAAGTGCAGTAAAGCATTTCTGCTCCACTCCTGGGAGGAGGAGGTTTAGGTCAATGCACAGGCATAAGCCAGCTTCCTCACACCATCATGGAAAGACAGGCCAGGTGAGTTAGGCCAGCCTAAATTTCTTAGGATTGTACCCAACCATACTGAAAGAATTTAGGAAAAAAATACATATTAATATATGAGTGACATAGCTATATATGAGTGACTGATTCCATTTTTGCATCACATTTTAGCAAGGCTCCCCTGCTGAACACACTGAAATGAAGCTATTGTTTAGAAACAACACAATCATATGTATATCAGCATAAGTTCCATTCTGTTCACTGGGGCATGTTCCTAAGAATGCATGTTTAGGATTGCAGTCTAAATTCTAAAACATCAATTTAGAAATCAAAATATGGGGGTAAATATTAAAGGTTCCTGTTTTCCTCTAATTTTTCTCCATAAGTAAATGAAAAAGGATATCACAGAAATAGGTCTCTCCAAACTTCAAGTGTTTAATTTCTTTCATAGTGCAATACAATAAAACAGGGATCCTCAAACTACGGCCCGCGGGCTGGATCAGGCCCACCAGAGGCCTCAATCCGGCCCGCCGGTCTTTTGGGGGGTTTGGGAGGCGCTTTGTTGGCACTTGGGGGCAGTTCAAGGCTGCCGCGGTGAAGATCCACCAGTCGTGGCAGCCCTGTGCAAAGGGAGAGAGCCCCTCCAGGCTCCGGAATTTGGGCAGCTTCAAGCTGGCCCTTAAAATTTTTTTTAAAATGTTGCACGCGCAGCTGGAGCAGGGGCTTCAGGCTGGAGTGCGCGGCCGCCCCAGCTGCCAGGGGCCCGGGTTGAGGCTGGCGCGCACGCCTCCTGCTGCTTTCTCGTGACTGTCCCAGGGCTTCAGGCAGGCGCGTGCGTGCCTTTCACCGCCCTTGCATGGCCGCCCCAGTTACCAGGGGCTTGAGGCTGGCATGCGTGCCTCCCGCCACTCTCTCACAGCCCCCCAACTGCCAGGGGCTTACTTCTGAGTAGACAAGCAGAGAGAGAGAGCATGGTGTGTGTCAGTGCATGTCACTGACATTCCTTGTGTTGCTGCAAATTTCTTTGAGGGTGTCTTACTATTACATGTCTTAAGTCTGACATGAAAAATATGTTAAGTTAAATATGTTGAAGTAACATGTTGCTGGAAACTGCTTTGAGGGCGTCTTGCATGTCTGGGTGAGAATCAGGCATGTTAAAAGTTTTTCTATTTCAAAAGTGTTGAAATTAAGTACAGGAAAGCAATACAAGCATTTTTGCTTCATTTTAACATGTCCTACATTTTGTCCTACATAAGTCCTCTCACTCTCCGGCCCCCTACGATGTCTGAGGGACAGTGAACCGGCCCCCTGTTTAAAAAGTTTGAGGACCCCTGCAATAAACCATTGGCTAAATAGTATGTCACGTTTTTTCATACTACTTTTCACTGCCACTCCTTTGAAGACTGATGCTTAATAAAGGAAGTGAAATCAGAATGCCTAATTCAAGTGTGCAAGGAGACAATATTTGCATGTGTATTTTCATCTCATCTACAGGTTGCTTGGAACTTAAGGAAGATAACATTGAAAACCTCCTGGCAGCTGCATGTCTTCTTCAGCTCTCCCAAGTAGTGGAAGTGTGCTGTCATTTTCTCATGAAACTTTTACATCCATCAAACTGTTTGGGAATTCGGGCATTTGCAGATGCTCAAGGATGCACAGAACTCATGAAGGTGGCTCACAGCTATACCATGGTAAGGCAGTTCCATATATTTCATAATTGCAGCAGAAAATATAAAGAGGGTACACATTTTGAGAGAGAGAGAGAGAGAGAGAGAGAGAGATCTTCTGAATTCTCGCAACATTTCTGTAATCCCAAGCCTCTTTTATTAGCCCACTGATGTCAAGAGAGTGCAATAAATCATTTTTGTGCCACCAGGAGAACAAGGATGTTGGTTGACGTAATAATTTCAAAGCAGACAATTTAGGCACACTAGTGTGCTGTGAAAGGTTCTGCAGTGTGCTTTGGGAAATAAACACTCTAGTTGTAACCAAAGCTGCCTGGTTTGTGATACAGTGGCTCTGAAATGGCCACGCAGTATCCTGAATGTTTCCCTGCATACTGGCATATGTTACCAGGCACTGATCCAGCACCAGTTGTCACCATTGGCCTTCATGTTAATGGCACATTTTGTAACAGCGTGCATGCCCATCCGGCTGGCCAGAGTCAACTTGGAATTGGGCTGTAAGTCATAAGGGTAGATGAATCCATCATTTTAACTCCCTCTGAACATGGAGGCTCTGCATAGCCTTCATTCTTCCCCAGAATCAGTACAAGTGCAGTAACATCATCCTGAGGGAATAAAGAATAACTGAGATTCCTTTATGTGGCTGGCACTAAAACTGATGTGATGGTGGAATCCCAGACGCAACACCATTATCTAGAAAGCAGACTGCTTTTGTGACAGACTAAGCAAAAGGGATGGTAGCATGTGAGGAGGTAATATTAACCTGGGTATCTTATAGTTGCAAGTAAGATGTCTGCTGACTGGAATGTAGAGTGAGGGAAAGAGACTGTGGCTGCAATCCTAGCCCTGTTAGGCTAGCACAAGTCCTGACACAAGTTCTGTAATGTGCTGGGGATAACACAAAAGTGCTGCAAAACACTTCAGCATCAATTTGGAGGGGGGGGGGGGAGGCCGATGGACAGGCATATGCCAGCCTCTCCTTGCCACCACAGGAATGGGGAGATGGGTGACTTGTGCTGGCCTAAATTGGTTAGGACTGTGCGTAAAGTGATGTGTACTACAATTCGGTGTGTAAATTGTATCTGTGTGTAAAGTGATGTGTACTACAATTGTATATTTCAAGTTTAAGAACTGGAATACTACCCCATTTCCTTGCCATTCTGTGAATCTTATACCAGCATACCTCTCTCTTGTGCTGATGTAGAAATGGAGAAGGATTTTTGCTTTGAAGTATGGAACAGGGAAAAAGTTATTTCTTCCCTCTTCTCACAGTAATTCTGCCTCAGGGTAGTGATGCTACCTCATGCCATCATGTATGTGCACAAGGGATATCCCACTGTGTTACTGAGTTGAATGTGCAGCCACATTTGATTGTAACATTTGGTTTGAATGTACAGTATTTAAAGCTCTCATAAAATGCATCAGTGAATAAATACAAGCAGGGGTTTCCTTGATTTGAAAGTGTTCTCCAGCAGAGGAGGAAAAGGGACTCCAGAATGCTGAATTCAGCAAGTAGCCCACAATAATGCAGCTAGTGAGTGATCTGAAGAGTGTTAAGAGAAATGGAAAATAAGCAGAGTGCTGGGACTGAAAAGAAAGGTGCAACTGTGCCTGTGCTACATCCTGCTGAGGAGCAGTTCAGACAAATCTTTATAGTCTCACCATCCCTGAGTTCAAAAGGGGTAGAACAATTTGCCCTCATGATTGCAAGGCTATCTGTGCTATTCACATACAACCGGAATTTGCAACTGATTGCTCAGTATGCATTGGATTTTCTTCTAAATAAAAGGTCCATACTGAACTTGAAACAAAAAATTTGAAATATTTTCAAAAGCACAGTGAAAGAGGAAATATTGTCAAAAGCTGATAAGACATGTAGAAAACCATATGAATATTTCAGCTAAAGGAAAGAAGTGAAGGGGAAAAGAGCCTTGAAAAGAGACCCAACAAATATGTGATGCTAAAACAGCATGTTCCCAGCCAATTCAGGCTGGCCTAACTCACCTGTCATATCTTCTGGTGGTGGTGTGGGAAGGTTGGCTTATGCCTGTGCACTGGGGTAACCCCCCAGGAGTGTGGCAGAATTGCTTTACAGCACTTGTATGATACCCCACGACAGCACAGAACTTATGCTGGGCTAACTGGAGGTTAGGATTGCAGCCATCATCTCTCAGACACTATGCCAAGGGCCAGAAAAATGATATAAATTTCAAATTTGAAAAAAATTTACATAAATTTGCATTTAAGTGTATTAGAGACAGATCCAGAGAATAAAAAGGCTTGCCTGAGGGGCAGATGAGGGGGGTCTTACTGTGGGCCACATTGAGGCTTGCTGCATGCTGCATCTGGCCCCTGGGTCAGGGTTTGCATAACCCTGTTCTAAGGCCTACAGGACTACAGAAGTTACTGAGGCAAACACAGCCAACCAGCCATTTATGTATCCTATATGTATCTGGTGGGTTGCATTAAACATAATATATCTAAATTATGTAGCCTTCTTTTCAAAATAGAAAAGTTCTATAGTTAGTATTATGGGTTTTCTGTTCCACTATATGTGGGCTGCTAATGTTAACAATGTTATGTGGTTGTACAGTATACAATGTATGTATTACACTTAGGAATCACATTTGAAGATCACAGATGCTGGGCTATAAACAAGTTAGGCAAATCCTTTTTGCTATCAACCGGCCGTCTCCCAAGGACTGTTGCAGGAATATCTTGTTGCTGTGTGATAAATTATTACAGAGAACTGTATCTCAGATATAGCACATTGAACATAAGTGTTAGGAAAAATAATATTGCGGCAATAGAATGTGCAGAGCAGAAACCAACCATTTTCTGAGAAAAAGCAAAAAAATCATAGTTTATAATACAGATGTCTTCCCATATCCACAGGAGATGTGTTCTAGCTGCCCTCCCCCCAGATAATGGAAATCATGGATAAAGGGAAATCCTATTTCCATGCCCACCCTGTGCTCATTGAGTTCGTTTTTCTTTATTGGACCAAGCAAGTATATCTGTTTCTGCTTCTTGTTAGCATTCTGCCAATGTCCCTGCAGCATTCAGGTTGCTTGCCCTCTTGTTTTTATGTAAGCTAGCATTCTGTTAGAGCAGTGGTTTCCAAAGAGGGGGTCAGAACCCCATTGGGGGTGGTTTCAAAGCTGGATGCTACCATCTTGGAATACAGCACTGGGCAATGCCATTTTGAAATGGGGCACTCGGGCTGCTTTCCTGGGAGTAAGTCTCACTGAATACAATGGGACTTACTTCCAAGTTGACATGGAGGAGCTCTGGCATCACATTGATGCCACTTCGTATTTGATGTCACATCAAGCTATGACATCATTTGAGGGGGTTCCCAGATATACTGTCATTCTCAGAAAGGGTTCCTGGGCTGAAATGCTCAAGAATCAGTATGTTAGAGGATGGTAGTTTCTTGCCTGGCACCACCAATATGAAAAATGGAAGAAAATAGGCATTCAGTAAAACATGCTCCCTGGTAAATGTGTATACCAATGACGTCTCACTCAGCTTTATTCTGTTGCAACCATAGCCTTCTTTGCTTTGTTTTGCTATGTTCTTTCTGTGAATTCGACTTCTCTGAATTCAGCCAATTTTACTTTTTGTTTCTGGAGAGAAGGGAGGCAGGAGTTAAATAACTGATTTTCCCTCATTCTTTTTTTTTTTAAATAATGCTATTTTTAAATAAGGAATTAAAAATAATTCCTTATTTAAAAAAATTAAGGAAATAAGGAACTATTTCCCCTTTGGGAATAGAGACAAAAATTAGGCTAATTTAATAGCAGCAATTATTCACTAATCTTCCATCTGTGATCAACAGGGAGTAATAAAGAGGACTGAATCCTCAATACATAAATTTTTATTTGAAGTTGCTGACAGTGTTAGTATGAAAGTTACTTGTGAGTAGCTATTATCCTGAAGAAAGGGCTTGGTCATTGAGGCAAGCATTTTATTTTATATACAGTGCAATCCTGTTCATGCCTACTCTGAAGTAAGCTACATTGAGTTCAGTGGGGCTTACTCCTAAGAAAGTGCTCTTAGGATTGCAGCCATAGTGCTAAATTAAATGCTATGTGGAATGTGTAACTTAATTTCATCTAATTGGGAAAAAAATCTCAGCAACACAGAAAGACTTAAACTGAGAAACATTCCTAATCCCTTTGACTTCAAAGTGCAAACTGACAGTACAGGTTTCAGTTAAATTAAATCAAACAATCTCCATGTCATGGGTCAGGGTGACCATATAGAATGGAATAGGAGAGTGCCTGTACCTTTAACCATTGCATAGAAGAGGGAATTTAGGCAGATGCTGCTTTTAAAACCCTTCTATCTTGAGCTAAATCTACCTAAATCCTCTCTTCTATGCAACAGTTAAAATTACAGGCACTCTTTCCTCCATTCTGTTTGGTCACCCTGTTCATGGATGGACTGTCTGCAGGGTGACCATATAGAATGGATGAGAGAGTGCCTCTACCTTTTAGCAATGCATAGAAGAGGGAATTCAGGCAGGTGCTGCTTTTTAATCCTTACTATGATGAGCTAAACCTGCCTCAATTCCATCTTCTATGCAATGGTTAAAGATAGAGGAACTCTGTCCTCCATTCTATATGGTCATCCTGGCTGTCTGTCTTTAGAATACAATCCAGACCTTACCTTGTCCAGTGCAGGACTTCTGGGCTGACCCCTGAGTGTTGCAAATATCCTATAAAATACATTTATAATGACATGGGAGCAGCCTGTACCACTGCAAGGATGCCAATTAATCTTAAAGGTGAGGAACAGAAAGAAATGTTTCTGTTCCTCACCAAGAAATATTTCTCTGTCTTCTTTAGTCCTTCTGCCTGACGCTATGATTTCAAAGGCAGAAAGCAGATTTAACACTTACCCCAGCAGTGTTTTTAAATGTAGCCTCTTGCTCATGTATAAAGGACTGGCTACCAATCATTCATTTGAGGAAAGAGGGTATGTACTTCTCTTAAAGATGTTTGTATATCTGTAAATATAGCCCTTTTTAGACATTAACCCTACAATCCAGAGTAACTACGGGAGCACGTAAGAGACATTACGTGCACCCGTAGTTATTGCACCATCTAATGAAAACCTATGGGAAATTCATATTGCAATCCACAGCAAATTGTTCTTACACCAGAGCAAGGACTTCCCGTAGTTACTCTGGATTATGCCCTAAGATAAATTTACATGGGATGAGACCCTACATCACAGCCATAGACTCCATCCTGACTTACCTTATGTGTTGGTCTAATCATAATGTCTATTTTGTCAGTGTATAGAGGGCACAAAAACACACTGCTTCCTTCTACTTCCCAGAACTCCTGAAATACGTAGGCCCACATCATGCTTAGCATTTTTCCAGTACTTTCATATTTAGTAGTTCTGCCATTGTGAACTGTTTTCTTGCAACATTGGCAGGACTCCTTGGAAGAAAGCATAGACCCATAAGGATTTTGAGGTAGGATGGATAATAACAAAAGAAAAAAAATCTATTGGGAGATGTAATAGATGTAGATAGGATGATGTATCCACTTTCTGTGAGCTTCAGTTGGAGTGCTGATTAGGTCTCCTGCACCCTGCTTTTTACTGCATGTTTTAAAAAAAATAGAAGCAGACAAGTAATGCTTAGCATAAAGTGTGTTTTGACTCTCTATAAAAAAAGTCTTAAGAAGAAATCTGTTCCTTACCTTTCTTGCTCCTCCTCAAAGCAATAAAAGGAGCATTATAACAATATTAATTTCAATTATTTTCTTACAGGTTTTATATTATTGTGCCTTAAATATACATGAACCTGTTAAATACCTGTTCTAAGTCAACTGATTACTTCCCCAAACATTTCAGAGTTTGTGTCTGAACTAGAACAGAATGGCAACATTAAGATTTTTTTTTAAATCTGAACTGGAACAGAACCAAATTTTGTAATTTCCCAGCTTTCTAGACAAGTATAGTTTATAACTAGCAATACAGGTATTGATAATTATAAACTAGAATTTGAAAATAGCCATGTCAGTATTTGTTTGATAACTAAAGTTTCATGGATCAGTAGAAAGGTGTGGTTGAAAGGCATTGGCAAAGTAGCATTTTGAGTTTTTTATGTTAAAAGAACCTTTAGAATTCCCTTGCTTTTGATGTTCTCCCACCTTCAGTGTTGACATAAACCAAGGATATTTAATGGGTCAGCACACTGGTAGCGCAGCACACTGGTATGACATGAATGGTCCTGAGGTGTGCTATGGGATTTGGGTCAGGGTCACTGATTAATATGGCAATTGGGGATTTGAGCCTCCCACCAGCAGCGTGCCTCATGTATGGTCAAAGATAGTCTCAAAAATTTGACCATTTTATCACCTTGTCAGTGTGCCATGAGATTAAAAAGTTTGAAAATCCCTGCCATAGACAGTTGTACTTCATAAGATCACTGCTTGTGATTTGGCTGCTTGGAGATGCTTGTTTGATAGGAATTGATATAACTAGCTCTTATCACAGTGTGGAACTTTTTATGTGAGCTCTTCCTAATACAACAATGATTCCACAGTGTATTACAGCAACACTTCATCAAGGCACAGTGGGGAGGAAGAGACAAAGAAAAAACGTTTGGGGGCAGCATATGGACAAGTCAATTAGCAGTCATATAGGGAGGATAACTGCTGGTAGTGAAATGTTTCAAATCCTATTGGAAAAGTACTTAAGCAAATAGTCCATGGTGAATTAGTCTGCAATCTGATGCCTAATTTAGCTCCACGAACCTCCATCCTTATTGCTTAAAATAAAAAAAATTAACATGCTAGAAAATAAGACGGGAATTACTGCATGGATATCTTTAGACCTGCTGTTTGAACTGAGAAGTTTTACATTTGGCATGGAGACATGCAGGTGTTATTTACTGCATGTATAACATTGGAATTGCTGCTTGAAATAAGAGGTTTTACATTTAGCTTGGAGACATGCAGGTGTTATTTACTGCATGGGTAATATTAGATCTGCTATTTAAATTGAAAAGTTTTACATTTAGGATGGAGACATACAGGTGTGACACCAGAGTGCCATGAAATTCAGTTTTCATTTCTTCTTGCAAAGAAACAGTTGTCTAGCCTTTATAATGCACAAAATTACATGTTTATAATCCAGCCTGATTCATTTTTATGGCAAGCAAATATTGATACCTTAGTTTTTCAGAGAAAAATCAACTTGATACAAGTCTGTTGATAACAGATTTTGAAAGATAGAATGTAGAGTATGTAAGCCACTATAACTCATTTATAATTTTGTTCCATGCGTGTACATAAGGGTTATACAACCTGTCTGCATCCTCAGTGAATGTATGTGCAGATATTCCACACATGCTTTGGATGTATGTGCAAATATTCCACACATACTTTGCAAATATTCCACACATACACACATACAACACAAGATCAAAAAGACTTTGCTTTTTGTGTCAATGTCTCTAGGAATGAAACTGAAAATATCCTGGCTGGAGACAAAGAACTTTTTGTGATTTTCATGAGATTTGCATCTGAGAGCCTTGATAGAAGATTGCCTCTGTGGGTCACCTTGACTCTGTATAATAAAGTTAGGCTGCAATCCTAAACACTTTCCTGGGAGTAAGACCCATTGAACTCAATGGGGCTTACTTATTAGTAGACATGGTTAAGATTGTGCTCTTTGTGAAGTTACTAAAGCATTTATTGAAAGCCTAATGTGATGTTGTTAGCCTACCTCTTTCCTGTTGGAAAAAATCGTATTTGTTCTTGCTGTAAGTTGGAGAGTAATTTGTGTCTTGACAAAGTAATATAAATGTGAATATCATTTTTCTCACTTAGTCTATGTAATTGGGCATAATTGATTTTAATTTAACTGATTGCATGATATAGATAGAACTTTATTTTAGAAGTATATATTTCCTTGGATCTACAATTCAACTAAATGAATTAGAAAACTCCATAATGCTTGGTCTAGTTTACAACCAAAAACTGAGTAGGCCAAAAGCCTATGGCCTAAAGCTATAAAGATTCTATTGAAAATAAAATTCTTCTGGAACATTTTTTAAAAGCTTGACAGCAGTATAATTGTTTTCAAGGTGCTGTACACAGCTCACATTAATAAAAGAGCAATCTTGTATGTCATTTTCGCTTTATAGCTTTTAGTTATATAAAGCTGAGTTGTTTGTAGCTGACTTAATGAAAGTTTACTTGAAAAGAAACTACGATATTATAATAGAATATTTTTTTCTTACTGTGTATCTCTTTTTGTAATGATGAGGGTAAATATAATAATAGATTCAATAAATAAAGTGTGCGCATTTATGTAATGTAATAAAAAGTCATATACATAGGCTATAGTTCCATCTTCACTTATCCAGGTAGACTGAATAGTCTACCATAAGATTGGATGTTAGTAATAGTTCAGACAATATACTCACCATAATTTTAGCATTATCATAAAAATTTGCATTCTTTTTGTTTTCTTCTTTTTTCTTCTTGTTTTCTTCTTTTTTGTGGAAGAAGAGAATGATACAATCTATTAAACCACAACTTTGATTAAATAACAGTGTAATTCATTGGTAGTAGTACTATACAGTGGCGCCTTCACGTAACAAACACCTCACGTAAAGTATGTTCCACATAACAAACAAAAATTTCTCTAGGATTCTGTTTCATGTAACAAACTGTGCTTCACATAACAAACACACTCGTTGGTAGTTGGGGCAGATGTGCTGGCCAGCAGCTCTTTTAAAAAGTGTCAGGGCTGCCCTTTGTGCTTGCCCATAGCGAAAGCAACACTTCCGCGCTGTTCCTCCTGTGGCTGGGCGTCTGCTGGGCAGAGGGAGAGGGAGAGAAGAGCAGTGGAGAAGAGGGAAGCAGCTCAGGGCTAGCCAGAAGAGAGCAGGGGAGAGAGTGGCTCAGGATGAAGAGAAGGAGAAAGTGGGGAGGCACTTGGAAAGTGTCTTGGATTGCAGAAGAAAGTGTCTTTGATTGCAGCCTCCTAACCATGTCTACTCAGAAGTAAGCCCCATTGTGTTAAATGGGGCTTACTCCCAGGAAAGTGTCTTTAGGACTGTAGCCTAAGTAGACTTCATAGGATCATGCACATTGAATGGATGTTTTGAATTCAATTCCAGTGTTTTGTCATCACTTTAATGTCCAGTTAATATTTTTATATGAATATTTTTTGGGTTCTGGAACCAATCATCTGAGTTTCCATTATTTCCTATGGGAAAATCCGCTTCACATAAAGAACATTTCACATAACAAACATTCCTCTGGGATGAATTAATTTTTTTACGTGAGGCGCCACTGTATATCCAAGATACACCTGACCATGTCATTACACATTTCTATACAGAAACTTCAAAGTATTGTGGAAAATATAATCTGAGGCAGGGGGAGGGTGAGTAGCACCCACTTGGGCAGCTGGGCAAGCTGGAGACAGGTCTCAGACCCAACATCTATTCCAGATCTGGAGACAGGTCTCAGACCCAACATCTATTCCAGATCTGAGCCCCATTTCCCAGACAGCTGGGAGCAGCTTCTGTCTGCTCCTCTGCACTCTGATCTCCAGCACTTCTGCAGATGGCTCAGATCCAAGTAGACTTGGGTAAGGCCCCTGCACCCTTAAAGGGGTAAGGAAAAAACCTTACCCCTTCCCCATGGCAGCAGCCCAAGGAGTGCTAAATGGCAGTGCAGGCATATCTGTTTGTCTGCTCTAGAGTATCTAATTTAGAATTGCACTGCCTGTAGCATAACTAAAGCTAAAACGTGCTATTTTCTAGATGCCAGCTGGATCCAATCGTATTGGCTCTGCCTTTTCATTGGACTAATTCAGTGGCGTGGAGAGGGGGATTTGGTAACAGCATATCCTCCATAACAATCCAGCCCAGACTTTTGTGCTTTGCATGCAGCGTATGCAGCGCCGAGCACGATAACATAGTCTTTCAAGACTGACGGAGGCCTGCTTTTAAAGTATAAGGCAGCGGGTACAGGGTTAGTGTGTCAAACAGCTGTCTGGGAAATGGGGCTAAGATCTGGAATAGGTGTTGGGTGCTCCTCTGCACTCTGATCTCCAGCACTTTTGCAGACGGCTCAGATCCAAGTAGACTTGGGTAAGGCCCCTGCACCCTTATTTGGTATGTGGACTTACATTGTAGCCAGACATTTAAATAGAATGTACACAATAAAGGGAGTTGCAAGAAATGAAAGCTTTTTATCCCTGGCGGAGCACTTGTGCTGCTACAGGGTACAATACTAAATGAGGCCGGCACAACTCATCGGTCTTCCTCTTTCCATGGTGATGTAAGGAGGCAAGTGCTTGTCTGTGCACTGGCCTAAACTTCCCTCTGAGTAGCGCAGAAGTGTGTCATGGCACTTTTGTGACCCCCCCTCCAGATCAGCACAGGACTTATGCCAAGATTTAGGCTGGTCTAACAGGAAGTTTGGATTGCAGCCTAAGTCACTCAATCCTATATATATTTATCTAGAAGAGTCACTGCCCTTGATGGAACTTTCCATGCATGTTTACTCAGAAGTATCAACTTTTATATGTTCAAATTTGCATGAAAAAGATAATGCCTTTTTCATGCAAATTTGAACATTATATAATGTCACACTTATTTAATGTCACAAACTAGTGGTGGTTACTTCTGCAATATGGGTCCTCTGAGTGGAACCTGATGCTTTTCTGCTAGCACTTTGGCACTCATTGAAGATCTTTCTGTTTGCAGACTTGCTATAAAACACTATGAAAACGTCTGCTATGGTTTTGTCTGCTGTTTTATAGCTGCTGGCAAGGATTGTTGTTCTTTTATTGTATTATGAATTTTCTATTGTATGCTGTATTGGATCATTCTTGGGAAAGATGGATTATAAATATTTAAGCATTTAAACTCCTGTATAATAGATAGGGATGTTTGTTTCTGGTGAGTAACATAGGATTACAGCCTAAGGCTGCAATCCAGAGCAAATTCAGCCTGCTCTGACCTAACTGCACTCTCCTAACTATTCTGTATTCAGAGCAGAAAGTTATGCTGAATCCAGAGAGTCAGGAAGCCTGGGCTGCCCTAACTGCTCCAGAGCATGCTAAGTAATTGACACAAGGGGAAGACTTGCTCCTGAGGAGACACCCCTCAGATCACACTGAACAAGGAACAGCTGTGGTGCCTACAGTGGTGACATGACTCTGCACATCACCTGGTGCGGAAGTCTGTGCGTCATCCCTGGGATGCGCGCCCCCCCACCTGGACTGCACAGTCACCAAAGTTGGCGCCTGCGCAGTTGTTTCTGAAGCCAACTGGCTTCAGAAAGAGTACTGCGCAGGCACCATCTCTGACACCTGCGCAGTACTATTCTGAAGTTGGTGCTTGTGCAGTACTCTTTCTGAAGCCATTTGGCTGCCTCTCCGTCTCCTGAGTGAGGCCGAATGGCTGTGCAGAGGCGCGGACTTTCTCTGCTCTAAGGAAGTCTCCTCTGAAGCTGTTCGGCATGCTCAGTGTGTTTCTGCGCAGTGCATCTCAGATGGCCGTTCAGGCCAGCTCCTCACACAAATGTCAGCTTCTGGCTGATTCTCCGCCTTGGAGAAGGCCTGAATGGGTGTGCTGACGCCCGGGGCCTGCCAAAGGACAGTCAAACTCCTTCGGCACATCACCCCATACGGAGCGCATCCCCAATGCAGCCCACACCAGCCGCACCAGTCTGGTGACGCCACTGGGTGCCTGCCTTAGAAGGAGTCCCTGATGAGATGCCAGTACATTCTGCAGTGAATACAAGGGGCTTCTTGGAGTGGCCTGCTGTATCCTGAGGTTTGTGGGCAGCCGTAGTTTGTTCCATATCCTGAGGTTGAGAGGCAGGGGTTGCACCTAGGATGGCCAAGAACTCAGATTTTTGGTCAACACTGCCATTCTTACTCGGGCCTTCTCATGGACCCCTATGGGTCTCCTCATTACTATACCTGCTCCTGAGGTGGTATAAGTCTGAGGGCTGGAAGAGGGCATTTCTGCCTTGAAACAGGCTTTGGATACAGAGTAACCGCTCTGCCCTAGGCAATGCTAAACATGCCCTCAACTTGCCTCTCCTGAGCTGCTTAGGCTGCCCCAGTTAGGGCAGAGCAGGTCCACCTCTCTTAGGGCACCCTATCTTGCTTTGCTCTGCCCTAAGCCTCCTTCAGAGTAACTGGGCTGGAGCATCTTGCAGTTGCTCCAACCTAGTGTTAGATAGGGCAGCCTAAGGGCTCTTATGTAGACAGATTAGTTGCTCTGGATTGGGCTGTAAGTCATACTAAAAACAACTGAGTAAAAGAAACAACATCAAACAACAAACACTTCTATTCACAGTTCCAACATTGTAAAGTAACTTGTAGCTCCCTCACCACCACCTCCCAGATATGAAAAGTTGTTGATCAAGGATTCAAATTTATTTTAACCCATTTCTGCCTAGCCAACAGAATTACACTTTTTTTCCCTGATGCATATAGGTAGAAATGGCTTTAAATAGTCAGTGGCTTTAAAATAGTCTTTAACGTTTGTACATTTAGATCTAATGCTAACCCATTTAGGCCAGTCTAACTCTTCAGGCCTGTCTTCCTGTGGTGGTGTGGGGAGGCCAGCATATGCCTGTGCACTGGTCTTAGGGAGCAGGAGTGCCTTCTGGCACCCTAGTCAGCACAGGAATTATGCTGGGGTTTCTGCTGGACTAACTGGAGCTTAGGATTGCAGCTGAAGTTGTATATAAACATTAGTTATGTTAAAGGTGTCCCCTTCAGGTTGCCTGCTAATCATGGCTGATTTTAAGAGAGATGCTCATCCCCATTACGAAGCTGAGAAGCTAATCTGGTCTAAAAACATCTCTGTCGTCATGTGGCTGCCATGACTAAATACCCAAGATGCATGGAATGCTGTTACCTTCCCACCTAGAAGGTACCTATTTATCTACTTGCATATACAGTAGCGCCTCATGTAACAAATTTAATTCGTTCTGGAGGTATGTTTGTTATATGAAACATTCTTTACGTGAAGTGGATTTTCCCATAGGAAATAATGGAAACTCAGACAATTGGTTCCAGAACCCAAAAATATTCATACAAAAATATTAACTGGATGTAAAAATTATGATAAAACAGTGGAATTGAATTCAAAACATGCATTCAATGTGCATGATCATGTGAAGTCTACTTAGGCTGCAATCCTAAAGACACTTTAGAAATACTTCTGGTTAGATATGATTAGGAGGCTGCAATCAAAGACACTTTCTTCTGTAACCAGAAGTTTCTGAACTGAACTTTCAAAGTGTCTCCCCACTTTCTCCTTCATCCTGAGCCTCTCTCTCCCCTGCTCTCTTCTGGCTAGCCCTGAATTGCTTCCCTCTTCTCCACTGCTGTTCTCTCCCTCTGCCCAGAGGATGCCCGGCCACAGGAGGAACAGTGCAGAAGTGTTGCTTTTGCTATGGGCAGGCGTGCTAGGCAGCCCTGACGCTTTTTAAAAGGGCTGCCAGCCAACTGCTAATGAGTGTGTCTGTTAAGTGAAGCACAGTTTGTTACATGAAGCAGAATCCTAGAGAAATTTTTGTTTGTTACGTGGAACATACTGTATGTGAGGTGTTTGTTACGTGAAGGCACCACTGTACATACTTTTGAACTGCAAGATTAGCAAGAGATGGGCAAATAATGGGAGGACTCTATGTTGTGTGGTACTTGCATCTTAAACTTCCAACCTTCAGGTTGGCAAGAACAGCATCTTTAACCACTGAGCCACTACATATTTCCATATAAACTATTTTAATGCTTATCTTAAAACTTTGAAACAACCTTAACATCATAACAAAAACATAAAAGTAAAAAGGGAACTTGTTGGGAAAATGTTTGGGAGGCAAGTATATTGAGTTACATGTTTGCATTCCTTCCTAAGATTCCTCTGTTCTTACAGTGGAATCTACAGTATTTAGGCTGTGTACAGTATTTATATACCACTGTTCAACTAAAAAGTTCACGAAGTCCACAAAGCAGTTTACAAAGAAGATGATAAAATTAATGGCTAATGGATTCCTGTCCCAAAAGGACTCATAATCTAAAAAGCAAAAAGGATACTTTTTTGGTGTCTGGTGGGCCACTGTGTGATGCAGGAAACTGGACTAGGTGGGCCTGTGACTTGATCCAGTGGAGGCTCTTCTTATGTTCTCATAACACCAGCAGAATCCTCTATAATGGACATTGCTGGGGTGAGGAAGGCCAGTGACTCTCCCCTGCTAAATCAGACGAACACCCATTCAAAAGAGTGCATCTTGCCCAGTTAACAGAGATCTGCCTGGAACAGAATGTATGTTCGTTCTGTTTGTATGTTTTGTGGCATAGGTTAAGACTATCTAAAGGCATTGATCAGTTCTATCGATTAAGGTAGAGTTATCAAGTATTTGTTAATGCATTGATGTCCAGTGTGTCCTCTGTTATGCAGGGCAGCACTCTACATTTTGGCATATAATAAATGGCCCTACTGAGCAAACTAAGTGCTGAGGCAGCATCAGCATGTTTAATTGGCACTCAGAAATAGTGTTGGCTTTTATGTACACATTCAAACTGGGCAGAGGTCACACTGCTTTTATGACTAGGAAAAACTACATAAAACGTAATATTTCTGTTTTGCTTCCTTCGAGATAGCTCCTTAGAATATTTATAGACAAAATGATTTATTTTTTGGCCTACTGTTTCAGAAGAAAAAGAAAGGCGAAGGTCTGGTATCTGATTTGTTAACTTGTATTTATTTCTGTTAAATCCATTTTCATATGACCTATGTGAATATAAACCTTATTGGGATAACAATGCAGATAGCACTAAGAAATTAATATGTCCTCTCAACAGAGATGGATGGTATAAAGTAATGTATTAGTTATTTTTATGATGTGAAATATTGATACCAAAAATGCATTAGAAAATGCTAAAGTCAAAAAGTGTTCAGGGAAAAAAGCTGAATTTAATAAAATGCTATTCAATGAATCCCAGAATTGGAACAGATCCACACAGTAATCTAGTCCAACCCTCTGTCTTTAGTGGAAATCCTCATGGAATATCTTAAACAGATGCCTGCGGAGCCTCTGCTTGAAAATCTCTGGTAAAAGAGAATCCATCTTCAAAAGTGGCCATCTCCCTCAATCCCAGATAAGAATACTGTACCAATCATGTCCCGTCCTGGGCCCATAGCTACCCACCTTCCCATGCCCTTGTACTTTGGTGTGAATCAAATGCTTCTCAACAGCTAAATTTTTCACCAGATTTGGATTAAAAACTGCTAATGCCACCTTCTTCATATTAAACATTCATATTAAACGTTCAAGTAAAGATCAGTACTTCAGATAGCAGGTTTTCACAGTATGACCAACTCCTCTGCCTACTGACCTTCACTATTCTTCCTCCCAGTACTTTGACTGAAAAAGGGATGGAGCCAAAGAGGAAGTGTGGAGGAAGGCTTCCACTTATCACTCTTGCACTCTGTCACTCTTTTTCAGGCAATGAAGTGGGAAGAACAGAAGCTGAAAATTTCTGGTAAGATAGAACCAGCATTTGACACATTGACTCTTGGGGTCTTAGGTGACAACAATAGGTGACGACTATAAAAGGTGACGACAATAAAAGGGTCTTAGATGACGACAATTAAAAAAAATTGGGGAAGGCCTGATGGAACAAGTATGTCTGTAGCTTCCTCCAAAAAAAAAGTAGTGGTTTCAGTGACAATTATTTAGGATTTTTGAACAAACTGTGCTCAAGTGACTGTGTAAGTGGATTATTCTTTAATCTATGCAACCAGAAAATGTGAATACGGTAATTCTTGGCTAATACATGCATAATTTCCTAATATGTAATTCCTGAACATTTCTTACAGTATTTTAAAATTATCTAATTAAAAGTATTTCCCAAACTTTTCAGAATTGGAACCCATCTAAACAAAACTTCCAGTAGCCTGGTTGCTTAAAAACAACAACATGGAGGTTTATGGGAAATGGTTAAGTTCAGAGGAGTTTGGGGGCATGCTAGTATCCAGACCAGAGATGTGTAAATATATGTCTAACCTCATTATCCACATATTTTTCATCCACAGTTTTATCTTAACACCCTAAGGGCCCTTTAATTTAAAGGAAAAATGTTTTTACTCAGGGCACATTCCAGAGTAACTACGGGGAGTTCTTGCTCTGGTGTAAGAACAATTTGCTCAGGATTGCAATATGAATTTCCCATAGGTTTTCATTAGGTGGTGCAGGAACGACGGGTGCACGTAATGTCTCTTACGTGCTCCCGTAGTTACTCAGGATTGTAGGGATAGCCTTTCTTACCATTATAATGCACAAAAGAGACCCAGGAACAGCAGCAATCATTCAAAATATCACTAGGGGTTTACTACAGCTTAATTTCAATTCACATACTGCACAATCCCCACTTGCGCTGGATTAGGTATGCTGACCAATCTTGCACTGAATCCAGCGTGCATATTGAGACTGCTGCTGAACTACTGACAGTAAGAGGAGGCTTGTCCCCTTGCCTTGGCAGGGCTGCATTAGCCCCCAATAGATCTACTCAAACTTAGGCCACCTCCAGGGCAGCCTGGGAGGCAAGGTTTGGATCTGGCATAACTGCTGGATCTGAGCCCACCTCCTGCTCCCTGCACTCCCAGCCCCAGTCCTGCACTCTGCCTCTCCTCCCCCACCTGGAATGCCCCATTCATCCTCCTACTTGCTTTCCTTCTGCCCTCCCACTGCCAAAAGTGATTATTACCTCTGCTTTGCATTCTCTTTGGCTGCAATCCTAATCTTTAGTTAGGCAGGCATAAGCTCCAGCGTAAGTTCTTTGCTGACCTGGGGGTGTCACAAAAGTGCCGTAAGGCACTTCTTTCCTACTCCTGGGGGGCAGATTTAGGCCAATACACAGGCATACACTGACCTCCCCACACAACCACAGGAAGATATGTCAAGTGAGTTAGGCTGGCCTAAAGTAGTTAGGATTGCATGCTCCAGAGGGAAGAGAAGTCACTTGCCTTGGAATGAATTGAAACTAAGCTGTTGATTGATTGCCTGCCTGCTGGCTCTCTCATATTACAATGGTAAGCAAGGTTGTTTTTAAACCCTTAATAAAGGGACTATTTAAAAATTGATTTCATTTAACATGATTTTCAGCATCTGAGGGGATTCTAGGAATGGAGCACCTGTAGATGCCAAGACAGAAACTATAACTCCATAACGTTTGCTGAAATGTGTTTGGGTTCTCTTGAAATAACTATTTTGTTTTGTTTGTTTGTTTGGTATGTGGAGGAACTTCAGTCCGCTTTAAATTTGGGTGTAGACAAAATCTGATGGCAATTCAGGGATCTGCAAAGGTCCTGAGAAATTCATCCAGCCTTACGGAAATGTCTTTCATTTTTTCTCAATATTTCCTAGGTATTTCATCTGTGGAGTGAAAATTTGTTTCAGATTTTCCTCTTAAGTAGAATTTAATGTGCTAAAATTTATGGCTACTCTAGTATGAAGATTCACGTAGTGCCTAGTAATAATGTGAAAGACTTCCAATAACGCCTAAGATTAAGTGGGGAAAAAACAACTTCCTACTCAGATGAACTGGGGAATGTTGCCAAGTCTATGATGCATACAGAGCTCCAAGCAAAGTACTAATATTTCTTTTATTCAGAAATAAGCTGACAAGTGCAAAATAAGTACATTTTGGAGGTTGTTGACAGTATGCGATCATTGCATAATTCTGACAAAATAGGACACAATGTGTGTTCCTTCAGAGTATGCAATTTGCAAAAGACCAATAAAGCAGGCATATCTGTCAGTTTAATCGATATAATGTGCCACATGACAAATGCTTTCCAATCTCATTTTAGTCTGAAATTTATCTGTGGGATGCAGGGAGTACACTGGCAGATTTTCAACATTCAATAAGCAATTCAATGAGCAGTTTGTAAGTGATCTGTCAGGTAAAACAACTTAATGTGACAGGTTCTTGGTGACTTGTATCATAATGCTCTCCTTAAAAAGTTTATACGAGTAGTTAATTTTGGATAACGTGACAAAAGAGTCTATAGATTTATCTTGGTAGAAAAAAATGAAATATTTCATTTTGAAGCATTATATCTGGTTTCCATAAAATTATACATTATAAATAACTTTCCATCACAAAGTGTATTAACAGTTTAGGTCTTATCTGTAGTAGCATTTCAAAGAAATAGCTTTAGAATATATACAGGTTTGAGATAATAAAATGCTGTGCAAACAAACAATGGCTGGGTTTACACACAATGCAAAAATACGGCTTGTGGTAATCAAATTAAGAACCTACTCCATGATTGGAAATGGGCAGCCACATTCTACTATCCCACCTATCCCAGCAATGTAGCTATACCAATAGAGCACAAACATTCACAGGAGGGAGGCAAACATAAATGTGTCCTTGGGAAGATATCTCAAGACAGGACATGGTATATAGCAGCTTCATCAAATTAAGCTCATATCGTTAATATCCTGAGCTGTTTAAACTTGAAATTTATTGCAAAGTAAAGGAAGCAGATCAAACTTTTGCTGTAATCCTATGCTCCAGTTAGACAGGCATAAGCCCTGGCATAACCTGAGGCTGTCACAAAAAAGTGCCATAAGGAACTTCTGCCCTACTCCTTGGGGGAAGGATTAAGGCCACTGCACAGGAATATATTGATCTCCCCACAACACCGTGGGAAGATATGCCAGATGAGTTAGCCCTGCGTGAATTTCTTAGAGTTGAACACTTTGTTGGTAGATAAACATATAAGTATTTACACAGGCGATTTATGATATGTACAGACTGAGCCTATTTATCCACAGCTATTCCACCCAAAGTTCTGGCTCAATGCAGGTCACCTGAATTGGGGGAGTCTGAGCCAGACTTGGCTCAACCAAGCCATTTATAAAGGTGGCAGGAACTATGCTCTATTCATTTCCATAGGTTGTTTTTTTCTGAAGCCCACAGGTGCTGCACACATCCACCCACAGCCTCTGCTGGGGTTCAAACTGGCCCTGGGACCAAAAAAGGTACTTGAAAGAGACTTTTCTAATCTTTAGAAAGCACTTCCTTATAATGGGACTTCCTTATAATGTTTTATACAGGCCAGAGAGTCACATATGGGCAACCATAAATCACTTTTTGTGTACATTCTGAAGGCCATAGAGACCACAGGTGAATGCGGCTGTGTGAAAACTCTTCTAAGAGTGCCAAGATGGTGTAGTAGTTCAGGAGTTGAATTGAGACCTGGAAGATCCAGGTTCAAATCCCTCCTTGACCATGAAACTTCCTGGGTGACTTAGGGCCAGTCACTTAAATCTCAGTGACACTAGCCTCACAGTGTTGTTGTGAAGCCAGCAGGAAGGGAGGCACTAAAGGTTTGTAATCCCCCTTGGGCATTTGCATTGAATGAATGAATGAATGAACGAACGAAGGGGCCAAAATGTGAATTTCATTCTTCATGATATACCCTATCTGTGGCGGGCTATTTGCGTGTGTGTGTGTGTGTGTGTGTGTGTGTGTGTGTGTGTGTGTGTGTGCGTGTGCAAACAGAACTCTTGTAGCACTATAATTAATTCCCTTTTGAGATTTTAAAATCCGAGGGGACAAAAGCTGAGCTTTTGCGTAGACAAATGCTACACCTAGGGTGAAATCCAGAGTAACTACAGGGAGTCCTTGCTCTGGAGCACGAACAAGTTATTCTGGATTGCAATATGAATTTCCCATAGGATTTCACTAGGTGGTGCAGTAACTACAGGTGTACGTAATGTCTCTTATGTGCTCCCATAGTTACTCCGGATTTTGCCCATCGAGATGCTAAAGAGAGTCAGAGCAGGCAAAGGAGGGCCTGTGGTGTCGTCTTACCAAAATGAAACAAATACAAATGCATTTTCCACCAGAAAGAAAAAGATTTATTATTGTACAATACTATTAACATTTTGTATCCTGCCTTTTAATTTCATAAGGAAGTGACCAAAGTTCCAAACATATTAAATTGTTTTTAAAAAATACTGAAAGAAAAAGAGCAGTAAACAGTAGATGTAGTAACATGGAGTCTCCAGGCAACTAACATTCTGAAAAGAATATTGTACAGGTTTTGAAGTAAGCTACAAGATCATCATTGTGCCCATCATATAGAAAAGAAAGAGATAAATAACTGTTTATTCATTTATTTGTTCAAAGAATAAAAAATTAATATTATATAAATGTATGTTTCCTGGTCCCTGAAGCATCTAAGCTTCCTTGTTTAGGCCAACTGGTATCTATCCTCATTTGTTGACTTACTGGTATCTATCCTCATTTGTTGGACTGCACTGGCATGTTTCACTTCCACAAATCAGCTGTAACTTTCTAACATTTTCAGATCTTTTCAGTTCAAATTCAGGACAGACCAGTATCCTTCCAGGAGTAACTAATGTAGAACTAACTACAAAAAGTACCGTAACTACTTAGTTTTGGTCATGTAACTGCAGAGATCTCTTTTCCACCATAAATAAACTCTGAATTTATTTATTTATTTTTGGTAGGAGAACATAATGGAAGTTATTAGAAATCAAGAGTTTTTATTGCTGCCAGCAGATGAACTGCACAAGCTTCTTGCCAGTGATGATGTGAATGTTCCAGATGAAGAGACTATTTTTCATGCCTTAATGATGTGGGTCAAGTTCGACATGCAAAGGAGATGTAGTGACCTGAGTATGTTATTGGCCTACATCCGATTACCACTTCTACCACCGCAGGTAAATTGTTTAGTTCTACTTCATACAATATTCATGTGTTTTTACTGGAATGTTTTTCTTTTCAAATATGAACGTTACTGAGCGATCATCTTGTTCAATTATTTAAACTCATATTTTAGCCTCTTAATGTTTACAAAATCTTGGTTAGTGACAGTCTTGCTTTCTTCTCTGGACTGCTATAATTCACAAGCCTATTAGTATATTAACTGCATGAAAGAATGAAATGAGGAACCATCCCTTCTTCCTGATACCAATTATACTCCTTAGAACAGCATGTAGAGAATTCTGATAATTTGATTGCTTACCTTACAGTGGTACTCAAACTCTCTGGGGGTGCAGGGAGTCCAATGCCAGTCTCCACAGAGCTGGTGCCAGGCTCCCCGTGCCCCTGAAAGCTGCTGAAGGCTGGGATGAGTCCTTTTACATGAGTCCTTTTACAAGATCAAATGATCTTAGGGGTCAAGAGTCAAGAGGGTGGGAATTCCAGAGGGTTGGTGCCACCACTGATAAGGCCCTGTTTCTTGCCGCCACCCCACGTACCTCCCTAGGCGGCAGTACTTGAAGCAGGGCATTCTCTGATGAATGGGCTGGATTGTATGGAAGAAGATGGTTCTTAAGATAATTTGGGCCCAAGCTGTTTAGCGCTTTATAAGTCAAGACTAGCACCTTGAATTGGGCCTAGAAACAACTGAATTTGAAATGAGCAGCCAGTGTAGTCATTGGAGGAGCGGCCCAACAGAGTCGATCATCTTGATCCAGCAATCACATGGGCTGCAGCATTTTGAACTAACTGCAGCTTCTGAACCATTTTCAAGGGCAGCCTCACATAGAATGCATTACAGTAATCCAGTCTCGATGCATTACAGTAATCCAGTCTCAATGGTGGCTTGGACCACTGTGGCCAGATCTAATACGATCCAGGTATGGCCACAATTGGCAAACCAAGTGAAGTTGGGCAAAGGCACCTCTGGCTCAGCCGTTACCTGGGAATCCAGGAGCAGTTGTGAGTCCAGAAGAACCCCCAAGCTGCAAACCTTCTCCTTGCCGGGGGAGCGCAACCCCGTTCAGAGTAAGCTGATAGTCCATCACATGCATCATGGATTTCCTAGCTAGGAGGGTCTCTGTCTTGTCCGGATTCAGTCTCAGCTTATTTGCCCTCATTCAGGTCCCAGCTACCTCCAGGCTGCACTCTTAAGGCCTCAACAGCCACTGTGGTTTGAGGTGGAAAGGAGAGACAGAGCTGGGTGTCATCAGCATACTGATGGCACCCTGCTCCATATCTCCGGATAAGCTCTCCCAGTGGTTTCATGTAGATGTTAAATAGCATGGGGGACAGAATGGAACCCTGTGGTACCCACACCTCAAAGGCCAGGGTGTCCCCCAGCACCACCTCAAAGGCCAAGCATCCCCCAGCACCACCATCTGGGACCTAACTGACCGAGAAGGACACCATGGTCAATGGTGTCTAAAGCCACTGAGGACCAACAGGGACAGACTCCCCTGTCCAGTCCTCAGTGCAGGTCATCTAGCAAGGCAACCAATGCTGTTTCAGTCCCAAAGCCTGACCTAAAGCCTGATTGAAAATGATCCAGATATAGTAGTGCCTCACATAAAGAGCTTAATTCGTTCTGGAGGCATGCTCTTTAAGTGAAACGCTCTTTAAGTGAAGCAGATTTTTCCATAGGAAATAATGGAAACTCAGACGATTGGTTCCACAACCCCCAAAACATTCATATAAAATATTAACTGGATGTAAAAATGATGACAAAACACTGGAATTGAATTCAAAACATGCATTCAATGTGCATGATTCTATGACATCTACTTAGGCTGCAATCCTAAAGTCACTTTCCTGGGAGTAAGCCCCATTTAAAACAATGGGTAGACATGGTTAAGAGGCTGCAATCAAAGACACTTTCCTGGGATGCTTACCTGGGCTGCTGTTGGAGGTTCAAGCTGGTCGGTGGGGTCACTTGGGGGCAGTTAGGGGCAGCTGCCTTTGGCACCTCCGGCAACTGCCCCCAAGTTGGGGCAGTTAGAGGCAGCAGCGCTGGCCAGCAGCCCTTTTAAAGAGCCTCCATGTGGCACGTCAGGGCTCCATAGCACACGTGCCCATAGCACGCTTGCTTTTTAAGTGAAACGGAACTTGTTATGTGAGGCAGGATCTCTGGGAAATTTTTGCTTGTTATGTGAAACGCTTGTTAAGCAAGGCGCTTGTTAAGCGAGGTACATCATTGTATCTCGCATCATTGCAGCATATGCTGTTCCTGTATGGAGGCTGTTTAGGATTGTGTCATTATTCCAGAATGTAAGCTTCTTTACTATAGCTCAGAAAAGGAGACACATGGCATGGGGCTAAATCTCTTATGTCTCATTGGTGATGGAAACCATGGTAAAAGCTGGCTTACAAAAGGAGCACTTTACATATCCACACAAAACACACAACAAATAATTTTGTTAACAGTGGTCTCCTCAGAATTTTTATTGCAGGTAATCTGTCCTTGAAGGACTTCACACTCAAAGCACAGTCTGCTTTACCATCCCAACAGAGGAAGAACAAAGTACCCCACATAGGTAAGTGGGAGTGTGGGAAATCCCTTGTTGCAATGAATTTATTCTAATATCACTGTTATGTTTCTCCCACCCCCATTGTGACCCTCTGAGATTATCAAATATGTCTTAGAGGGCACAATCCTAACCAATTTTCCTGCTTCAGGGTAAAGACAATGCTAATCCAAGGTAACGAAACAAAGATTTTCTTACCTTGAGGAGGCCTCCTTAAATGCCCCCCGCATCTGCAGGATGAAGCACATGCCCATTGGCATGCCTGCACTCAAAAGTTGATTAGGTTTGCACCCTCACTGTCCTAACTATCCAGAGTTGCCTAACCATTCATTCCTATTGCAACTTCAAAGGGCAGGAGTGAATTGTTAATGCCGGGGCACCAATCAATACTTCTGATGGCAAAGCACTCATAAGAATCCATTTTGTTTTTTCAAATTGTTTTATTTTTCAGGATTGCACCGTTGGCACATGTGGATGAACAGTGGTCTGCTGCAGACTTCTGTGGCAGTGCTCCCACAAGCACAGGTAATATCCCAAGCTACCATACTGTCTCCCCAAATAGGGGGGAGTGCAATGTATATGTGCAATCTAATGACATCATTCTCCTGTGTGAACTTGAATATTTACAGGTCTCCCCCACTTTTTGATGGTTCAATTTCTAATTATCTGCTCTCTCTGTTTTGGCATATTTGTGTGTGTCTGTGTGTGTGTGTGTGTGTGTGTGTGTGTGTGTGTGAGAGAGAGAGAGAGAGAGAGAGAGAGAGAATGCATGGACTTTTCCTGATCTTTTCCTATACCAGAAGCAGTTAATGACGATCCATTTGCAGAAATCTTTGTGTGACAGCAGGAATTTATCAGATTAAAAGGACAATTTCAATTTGCTAGCTAAAAAATCATCAGAAGCAACATTTGTAATTGAAAAAAGACCAGGTTCCATTTTTCAGATCAGGTTCTTAACCTGTCACATAAGTGGGGGATGCCTTTATATCAAGCCAGTGGACAGGTTGACTGATGTCTTATTTCTTACTGTCTTACTTCTTCTGTATTTTCCCTTGCTTCCTATAGGCAGCTGTTCCAAAGGTGAAGACACCATGTAAGGCCCATGCCTGCCTGCCTGCCTGCCTACCTACAGACAGCAGCATCAGCCTAGCTGCTGCTGGATGATGTTGCCTACTCCTTCTAGTCTGGCCCTGTGGCTTAGCAGACTGCATGGCAGACAATAAATCAACTGTTGCAGCTAGAGTCCACTGGCATCTGTTACTTATGTATCTGTTGGACCTCTTGCAATGCCACAACCACCATATTGAGAGGAGATGGTAGGCAACCCACTTGTGTATTTTTCTTTCAGATGCTTCTCTGTTGCTGATACCGTTCAATAAAATATGGCTGGATCACCATTGTTACTTCTGTTTTAGCATATACAGATTCTTAGTACAAATACATATTGTTTAACAACAGTCCCTTGCAGTATTATCCCAGGGCAGAGAGATATCAAGTTCTCCAGAGTGCATATTCATTTGTACCTTCAAATCCTGAACCCAAAGTAGATGAGCCCACATTGTTTTGCATAGTGGATGTCAGACTACTGCAGTTTTAATGTTCAATAAAGTTGTCATCTAACTTTATCCAATTTATTGCCAAATACTTTATTTAACTTGGAAGTACAACGTTCTGCTTTAGGAACCATTCTCAGCCCTTGAGGATCTTCAGTTTGGCCCACAGGAGGCCCAAATCTCCAGTGAGCCTCTGGCCTGAAGACTATTGGGGCCCCATCTTGATCTGCAGGATCAAATATCCTGTGGCTGCAATCCTAAAGACACTTTCCTGGGAGTAAGACCCACTGAACACAATGGGGCTTACTTTTGAGTAGACATGGTTAGGATTGTGCAGTGTGTTTTTGGCTTGGTCTGTGTGTTTTCACTGTGCAAACGGTTCACAGTTCTCCTATGGTTCTACATGCTTTCTATGGTAATTCTCATGAGTATTATAAGTAAGTTCATTCAGGGCACAGTTTAGGCCAATGCAACTTAACCTTTTCCCAGTTCCCATTGTGGTGTGGGGAGGCCAGCACATGACTGTACACTGGCCTAAGACCCCTCTCCCCAGGAGTAGCACAGAACTGCCTTACAGCACTTTTGCAGTGCCCTCAAATTTGAAATCTAAATTAATTCTTTTCCTCCTTGGCCACTGACACAGATACAGGATGTGGTACTCCTGCCAAAATGTTTGCACTTGTATAAGTTGTATAAGTTGTCCAAAGCAATCTGAAAGCTTTTGAGCTGAATTTAATGTTATGTAAATTTTATAATAATTTGACATCTGACAGTATCACTTTTCTCAATAGCTGAATGACAGTGAGCCACCTTAACATCAGAAATGTCATTCTCTTTAGATTTCCATGTACTCTTCTTCCCAAAATACATGTCTTTTCACTAAATATAATTAATGTGAATGCTTTGTATCTGTCAAAAAAACTATGACGATAAAGAGACAGTAACAACTTAATGCTAAAGTGATCAAGGGTGCAATGCTTACAAGTTGAGGTTCTGGCCTAACTTACATGGAATATCTTCCTGTGGTGGTGTGGAAAGGTTGTTATATCCATGTGCATTGCCCTAACCCACCCCACCCCCTTATGGCACTTTTGTGACACCCCCAAGTCAGCACAGGACTTATGCCAGGGCTTATGCTATCCTAACTGGAAGTTAGGACTGCAGCCCAAATGCATACTCAGTTTGACTTAGCTGGCCATTTGTTTCTTGGCCTTATCAGTGGAAACCAGCATGCTGCAGCCAGTTTTTTTAAACCTTAATGTAGAAATCAATTTTGTAATCAATTCCCTTTCCAGTACCAGAGAATGAGTTAAACACTGAATTTGTTAAAAGCCTTCTGTGCTATTTCCTTAGTTAATTTTGGAGTATTAAGACATCAGAATAATGTTTTTGTTAGAAGATTTTTTAATCAGTAACCCAGCTATCGAGCTATCTAAAGTATTCTTTTCCAGTTAGCATTATAATTGTGAGATCTATGCAAACTTCATTCTTCTCTTCATTTCTGCTCTTTGTTGCATGGTTTTTTAATTTTTAATAGCCATCAGTTATGATAGAAATCCTCCATGAGGCCTGTTCACCCAACTTACCTCCAGATTGGTGTCTACATTAAAACTGGGAGCAAACACTGGCCTCACTAATTTCTTCAGTGACTCCCTACCAATGTGGGTAGAATTTTATGAGTGCACTGAGGATCCTACACTTGAACATTTAGAGCACAATCCTAACCATGTCTACTCCAAAGTAAGCCCCATTGTGTTCAATGGGACTTACTCCCAGCAAAGTGACTTTAAGATTGTAGTCTCAGACACTTCTGATCACTGAGTTACTTTTACAAATAGAAAAGTGAGCAGGGATGTACAAAACTGACACCTATTCCATTCCCAAAGACAGTCAAAAGGATGTTGTCATCTGAATACTGAATACATCACCAAATTCAGTCATCCATGCTCACTCCAAGCCAGCACACAACCCACTTTTGCACACTCTCCTCACTATCACCATCATCTTCTCATGGAGCATTTGCAGATCCGCATGAGAAGAGAAGTTGATCTTCCTCCCCCATTTTGTCCCCCTTTTAGAATTGGCAACTTTGACCCAGCTTCTTATAAAGTGAACTCCTCCCAGTCCCATATCTGTCTTACTTGTTGGGAGATGAAGGTCAGACAGCCAGTTGAAACCACACATTCCAGTATGACTCTGGAAGTGCTGGCTGTAATTATAGTCTGTTGTTTGCCCTCTCTAGTAGTCCATGGGAAAGAGTCTCCTGAGTGAGCACTCTCCAATGGATTACTGGAGAGGACAGGCCACCTACAGCCGCCCCAGTTGGCACTTCAATCTGCAATGTTGGTTGCCCTCCCTGGGCGGCTGTGGGTGGTCTGTCCTCTCCAGTAATCCATTAGAGAGTGCTCACTCAGGAGACTCTTTCCCATGGACTACTAGAGAGGGCAAACAACAGACTAATCACAGCCAGCACTTCCAGAGTCATATTGTGCAAGCCTTTCCACATGGACCATCAGAAAGGGTGGAGCATGTACCACTTGCATCTGACACTTCCAGCATCTTGCAAAGCACACACAGCCCCAATGAACTACCAAGTTAAATTGTGTATTATGAATGCATGGGATGGGAGGAGTTTGCATGTGGTCCACAATTGTGGTCCATTCTAAGTGGCCCAAGGGTTCCTAAAGGAAACACTATTATAGAGTCAATGTTGTATTTATCTGTTTAAAAGATTTAGGCTGCAATCCTAAAGACACTTTCCTGGGAGTAAGACCCACTGAACACAGTGGGCTTACTTTTGAGTAGATGTGGTTAGGATTGTGCTCTTATTTATTTATTTATTTATTTATTTATTTATTTATTTATTTATTTATTTATTTATTTATTATCCAAAGTGCTTGAAAGAACTTCCAACAAAGTAACAGATTGTGACAGTAAAATATAAATAATATGAAATGTGACATTAGTAGTAAACATTAACTATTTCTTCTCAATGTTGCATATATGCAACAGGGATCAAATGTGTGACTGGGCAGAAATAGGTTGAAACTATGTGGAGACCAAGCTGAAGTTGCCAGTCCCAAAAGCTGCTAAGAAGAAATGTGAGGTTTTTAATATATCAATCATAAAGTGCAAGCTGAAACTTTCCACAGCTTGAGAATCCAGGTTGTGAAGGTTATGTGTCATGTTGTGGATGTTCTAATAGCCTTCATATGGTTCACCTTCATTGGGGGTTGTCCGTGTAATTTAATTAGGTAGAGGCTGATTCTCCATACTCTCTGATGAATCGCAGCATGATAATCAAGAGTTAGAGGAATATGGAAAAGAAAAAGAAAAACCTGATTATTAGGTAATTTGTCTTGTGTTTAACAGACTAGTTAATAAACACTGGAATGTTTCCCCTTTGTCATTAAAATACTCTGTGCTGATTTGAAAATTCAGCAACAGATGTTTACGGTGTTGATTAGGATTCCCTTAAGAATAAGGAAAGGAGAAAAAGAGCCTCTATGATTCACTATATATTATCAAAACATTTTCTGATATCAGCAAGCCATTCACAATTTAGGGTGCAGTCCAGAATAACTATGGCTAGTGAAAGTCTGGAAGAGTTCAACTGAGGACCCGCCTACGCAGGTCCTCTCTAGGAACTCTCCCCGCTGCCTAATTAGCTGCGAGCACATGCGCACTGAATTTCTAGCCATTTTTCAGTAGTGCTCAGCCGCGGTTGGCACTACTTAAGAGAGGGAACCTCCAGTGACCCCCCCAGCCCCCGGAACCGTATGTAAGCAGCCCCCCCTGCCCACAACTGCCCCCAGATCACCCTACAACCCTCACAAAGCAGAGCCCAATCCTGACTACTCAGAAGTAAGTCCCATGACAGGCAATGGGTCTTACTCCCAGGAAAGTGGCTGGCTCTGCAGCCTGGATCCCAATCTAACTACACAGAAGTAAGCCTCATGCCAGTCAGTGGGGCTTACTCCCAGGACAGTGTGAAAAGAACAGCAGCCTCAGAGCAACATCCTATGCAGGTCTACTCAGAAGTACGCTTCGTGCCAGTCAATGGGGCTTACTCCCAGGACAGTGTGAAAAAGGACAGCAGCCTCAGAGCAACATCCTATGCAGGTCTACTCAGAAGTAAGCCTCATGCCAGTCAATGGGGCTTACTCCCAGGACAGTGTGAAAAGGACAGTAGCCTCAAAGCAACATCCTATGCAGGTCTACTCAGAGGTAAGCCACATGCTTAATTTTTTTGAATATTTTTAATTTTAAAAAAATTCTTGCTGGCCCTGGCCCTGGCCCCGCCCCCTGACCTCAGCCCCACCCCCTGACCTGGCCTGGCTCCGCCCACTTCCGGAGAACCGGTTGTTAGGGCCAGGCCTGCCCATCACTGGCCTGGACAGCCAGCTGATAGTAACACTTCTCAGGGCAGGTGAAGGCAGGAGGTGGGTAGGAAGGGGCAGAGGGAGGATCAGGTTGTGAAAGAGGAGTAAAGGTCGAGGAAGACTCTGCACTGTATACCTTTATTGGCATATAAAATAAATATCCAAAAATTGTCCACACAAACATAGTACAATGAAAAAGAATGGAAAAGTAGAGACTACAATAACATATACTATTTAAAATGCAGAAAAAAACAAGTACTAAAAAGTGCCCCAATGCAATACAAAGTAGATCACCTTTCCAGCTTTCATTTGTCATTTCATCCTGTCATTTCATCTGCCTCTAAATAGTCAGCCATAAACAATCTGCCACAGCTTACACAAGTGTCTCATCCTCAGCAGCCAACAAGGCACAAATAATTTCTATATCTGTTTTTTGTAGTTAAACAGGTATGGATACAGATATGTGAGGCATGTCTCAAGAAACTTTGAATTACATGCACAGCATTTGGTCCCGTATCCAAGGCCTTCAAAACTGGTTTTAAGGATATTACAGGGAAGCATGATACATGTGGCCTTTGAGTAGGCTCATTGAGTTATCACTGAGATACAGATATTTTGGCCTGGTTCTGTAAAGTAATGGTAAACACAGATGAAGTGTCAGGGGTGCCATGAGGATGCGTGTCACCCACTTCAAAGGTGAGCACATCACCCCCAGGATGCACATCACCCCAGCTGGCTTCAGAGAAGACTGCAAAAGTGCCAAGGTTGGTGCATGTGCAGTTCAGACTGCTCAATTTGATTGCTTTGCGCTTAGTGCGTATGCCTGGACTTTCCTTGGAATGGAGCAATCTGACTATTGCCTGTTCCTGGAAACTCCAGACATGTGCAATGATTATTACACATTACACATGCATGTCTAACCACCTAACCACCTCCCCCTCCCAGAGTGTCACACAAGTGTGTTACGTCTCAGATCAGCTTAGGGTGCAATCCAATGTAACTACGGGGTGTCCTTGCTCTGGTGTAAGAATAACTTACTCAGGATTGTAATATGAATTTCCCAGATTTTCACTCAGTGGTTCCGTAACTATGAGTGCACATAATGTCTTCTACGTGCTCCTGTAGTTACTCTGGATTGTAGGGTCAGATCAGGGGCTTAATCAGCCTAACTGCAGGGTTCGGATTGCAGCCTATAACATAAATTCTCCAAAATAAACCAAAAGGCAGGTGGCACAGATTGGTGAAATTCTACTGATCCCTTGTTGGTTTGTTAGTTTGTTTTGGTTTGTCTTTCTTTCTTTCTTTCTTTCTTTCTTTCTTTCTTTCTTTCTTTCTTTCTTTCTTTCTTTCTTTCTTTCTTTCCTGACCTATTTATAATTCCTGTCCTCATTAAAATTATAAGAAGCTAGATGAAATCTTATATTTACTTTTAACCTTGTATGCATGCTTGCCTGCATGCTTGCCTGCATGCATTCCTGCATATTTCTTTTTGTGTGTGTGTGTGTGTGTGTGTGTGTGTGTGTGCAGGATGAGTCTTGAAATTACTGTATATCAATCCTGTTTGTTCCTTGTAGGAAACTGAGAACATGTTGTAACAGAAAGAATAAAAGCAGTAGATATCTGTAAGCTTTAACTGTTGTGAACATGCCTAAGAAGTGTTTTTTTTTAAATCAGAATAAGTGTTTTTTATCAGAATATTACCAGGCATTGATTGGAATAACAATTCACTGTTCAGAATTCATAGCAGACCTTTTGCAAAAACACTGATTTCTCTCCAGATAATAAGATATCAACCCTATTAATGAAGGTCTAAACAATATAATGAGCAAATGACTGATCAGACAGATGTCCAAATAAGAAAGGTCAAGCAAGCATAGTGTACTAGCTGAAAAAAATATTGCATGATGTGGATCCTCTCTTCAAATTTGTGAGCTGATAGGCATTGAGAAAATCAGACTGCAGTCCTATCCGCACTTTCTACAGTGACTATCACAATTAGGTAAAGTTTTTGGTAAATATTTCTGCTCATATTTGCTTTGTCAAAAGAGAAAAATCATAAATAGATTTTACATATAATGTGTGATTGCGCCTAAAAATGGGAGTTGTTTCTTTAATTCTTTCATCTGTATCTTCTGTTATCTGCTGTCTTATACAGTAGGCCCAACAACCTATGCCTTTTGCAATAAATTTGCAGTGCCTGGTAAGTATCAGAGGTGATGTCAAATAGTAAGTGATTATCATTAAGCAGGTGATGACCAGAAATATGCTGTTTTTCTCAATTAGGAACTCATTAGCTGCAAATGAAGAGAAAATATGCAAAAGTTGAACATATTTTCATGGTATGGGTGAGCCTAGCTATCTTGGAGGCCAAATGAAGAGCTTTCAAAGGCCATATTTGGCCCATAGGCCTAGTGCTTGATATCACTGAACAACAAGCACACCCCTGAACCACTAGGACAACTTATTCATATGTTG
Organism: Cryptoblepharus egeriae; assembly: GCA_030015325.1. Taxonomy (NCBI): domain Eukaryota; kingdom Metazoa; phylum Chordata; class Lepidosauria; order Squamata; family Scincidae; genus Cryptoblepharus; species Cryptoblepharus egeriae. The sequence continues at coordinate 3,710,837 of JAREYC010000005.1, read as the reverse complement.
ACATCCCCCCAAATCCAGAGTAACTATGGGACCACGTAAGAGACTTTATGAGCACCACCTAGTGAAAACTGCACCACATAGTTACTGTACTACCTAGTGAAAACCTATGGGAAATTCATATTGCAATCCAGAGCAAATTGTTCTTACACCGGAGCAAGGACTCCCCGTAGTTACTCTGGATTGCACCCATCACCATTTTCCCCATTCTGCATAATTGGTTGTTTTTGCCAGGAGTGGCTGGCAAGCAAAATTTCTGCTGTTTAGTCATGCATGTTGTGCCAAATATGATGGGAAAGGAGAAGAAATTCCACCATTTCCCTTGATTGCTAAATTGTTGGAAGTACATAGGTATACATTATTATATTGTTTGTTTCCAAACAAGCCTCAACTCAACTCTCCAGAGGATTCACAGCATGGATGGGAAGAATGTGATAGAACGAGGCAAGCAGCTAATTAAATTTTAGTTATTTGATGTAACTCTTTAGGAAGATGAAATGCACAGGGGCAACAGCCTAATATTTGCTTTGCTGGCTTATTGAACCAATAGTATGGGTTAATTTACTGTGTGATGATTTTTATAGCATCAGCAAAATTTCTTAATTTATCCCAGGAATATAAAAAATAAGTTACATGTTTTGCTGTTATCCGAGGAAGTTCTTAAGCCCATATTTTTGTCCTTTTATTTAACTTTCTATATTTTAGGGGTGGATCGTTTTTCTAGATCAGTCTCTGAAATGAGGCAGAATAAATGCTTTCCACATTCTACTTGCTGCTTATGCAAATAGTATTATTTTTTGCTGTTGTGTTCCACAGGGTATTGTGCAGAATACGAATTTGTTAAATGTCTGGCCATTGGGGTGACTTCTGGATTTTGGCTATTTACTCTCCTATTCAGACAAAATTGCATTCTGGGAATGTTGAACTTGGGCCAGGAAAACCAATTATACCAGTGAAAACTGGATCAGCTGTAAAACTCACTGAATGATAGGATAGGCAACATGTTATAGAGTTGCTATGAGAGGAAAATAGTAGGACTGTATAGATTGTCTCAAGCTCTGTCTGGGGGACAGACCAAATGAACAGATGGGAAAGGACAGAGCAAAGATTTTTAGATTAACTATATATTCTACAAATTAAATATCATACAAAATATTATTTGTGTTATTAAGCCTGTTGCCTTTCCACTTCTGTGTCAACCTGTATGAACTGTGGCCCTGTCCTGTTGAAACCACACTTGTTCCATATCCTTACAGTAACAAAAGGGGGCACTGTGTCTTTTTCCTTTGGGGACATGCAATTTTTTACTCGTTAGCTTTGTTCATTTTTACTTGCCTTCAGTAAAATGTGGAAGAATTTTATGTCCCATCCTGTATTACAGACATAACTTATATGTATTAATGAATTCAAATCAGTTCATAAACACTAACATACAGAGAGTGGGTGATCTTCAAACCAGTTCATAAGCACTTTTATACTCAGAGAGAGGAGGTGTGAGCAGCCTCCCCAACCTAAATTCATTTTATTTTTTTACTTCTGTCCTTACTGTGGTTCCTAACCAGGTGCCCTTATTATCCATCAGAGTTCTGTTCTGTTTTTTTTTTTAAATCCCATGGATAAAAAAATCAATGGATAAAAAAGCAGTGGAAAAATATTACTTGCTGCTCCATTGCTCCTAATGGAATAAGGTTATGCTTCAGTATCTGCAATAGTTTGATTCTGGGACTCCCAGCTGATAATAAAAAAGTGTTAAATAAAAGCGATTAAAAATAAAAACAACTTTTCTTACTGTTGTAGAGAGGCAGTCAACAAATTAGAAATTCAAAAACCCCCTGGCTTTGCCTGGTTCAGCCGAAGAATGGAATGACTGCTTGCATGACTGCCCCTCTTCATCACTAGGAAAGCAGTTCTTTAAAATTGTAATTTGCAGTGGCTGTTTTAAGTGAAATCCATGTATTAAAAAAAATCCACATATAACAAGGTTGGACCTGTGTTACTGTATTTTGTAAAAAGGGGGTAACGCACATTACACATTAATGAGCATATTTAATGCACATGTTTTGAAATCATGACCATAAATCATGACCATAAAGCAGTACATCACACAAAGGAGGTCAGCTCTTTCCATGTCACACTGTGTCCCCCTGTGGTCCTTTTCTTTCAAGTTTACATCTCAGAAAGGAGCTCTTTTGTACTTATGCACAGGGAGAAATCAAAAAATTAATTCAACCTCCTAAAACTCTTTTCTGGACTTCTTTTGCCAGAGCTCAGAATGGAAGGACTATCTCCCCACAGGGTAAAATGGGAGGTAAACATATGTCTATAAGGAACATGATGCTTTCTTTACTCCATCATTCTTAGACCTTGTATAGAAAATCTTGGTATTGGTAAAGAGAGGTGATCTTGATATGTGGAGCATGGATAAGTGAAAATTCTTATAATGAATGTACTGCTCAAGAGGAAAGAGTGTAATCTGCATTTTGGTCAACGCTGATCCTATTCCTGGAATTCCAAAATTTATTATTTTTTCCCCATCCAGGGGAAAAAAATTACAATCTCCAGGGCTTCTTTCAGTTGTCATCTTTCATTTGTCTTCTTTCAGTTGTCATCAGATTGGGGCCAATGGTGGGCTCCAGCAGGTTCACACCTACTCTATAGAACCAGTTGTTAATGAGAGATAGGACATATAAAGTTTAAAAATAGCCATTTAAAAGTGGCTGCCAGATGGACAAAGAACCGGTTGTTAATTTCTTTGAATCCCATCACTGATTGGGGCTGATAGCTGGAGACTCCAATCCAATCCTGCAGGGCTGGCAACATTGCCTGGATGGCCATGCCAAACTGATATAATTTTTGTCTGTTCACTGGTTTACCCCCCTCAACGTCATCTGCCAGTCCAAACTGTATTCATAACATTGACGTTTGTACAGGCAAAGAGCTCTGGGGATTGGTCTATAAGGAATGGGATGTCATTACTAAATCATAACTCATATAATTTACAGATTTTAGCTGACCTAGAAAACCATGCACTTTTTAAAGATGACTTGGAATGTCAGAAGCTGATTCTGGAAGCCATGAAATATCATCTTTTACCAGAAAGAAGGACTCTTATGCAAAGTCCAAGAACTAAACCAAGAAAATCCACAGTTGGGATCCTGTACGCTGTTGGAGGAATGGATAACAATAAAGGTACTATTAAAAGTTTGGGACTTATTTAAAAGATGGTTGACAGAAATTTCATTTTTTGCTCATGGCATCTTATGTAAAAGCATCAGCATATTTTGACTTATATGGTGGTGGTTGTTTTTGGGAAAGCAAAGGAAATATTTCTCAGGAAAAAGCTTGGAGCAGGGTCCTGTCTACAGTCCAAATGTTTCACATTGTCCTTGCCCTTAAATTACTTAAATTCCTTTTCTACAAGTAACGTACAAGCTGTTGAAACAAAACATTGTTATGCACGTATGGTAACTCCAAATAATTTCTGCACACAACCAGCAATAACAGATGTAACAGTAAAATTATCCTAGAATCCTAGAGTTGGAAGGAACCTAATAGGTCATCTAGTCCAACCCCCTGCCTACAGCAAGAAATCCTCTTTGACCATCCCTGACAGGTGCTTGTCAAGCCTCTGCTTGAAGATCCCCAGTGAGGGAGAATCCACCACCTCCTTTGGCAATGTCTTCCACTGCCAAACTGCCGAAATTCACAGTCAGGAATTTTTTCTGGATATCCAACCGGAATCTCCTGTGTCATCATTTATTGCTATTCACAAATAGCTTCCAACATACATAGTGCAATCAGGCAGCCAAAAAGAGACCTTGATCTGCAGACAGATACAAGACCTGCATGGAAGACCCAGAGGTATTATAGGAGAAAGGTTTGAATTCTGCTGTGAGAACAATCTCTCCATGCAGATAATTCCATAACCCTGCCCGCAGTGAATTTGTAATGTACAGTATCCTCTTCATCTGTGGTTTTGGAACCAATGGATTTGACACAATACAGGTTCCTAATCCACATTAAGAAGACCACAGCATACTTCTGGACATGACCTGAAGTGCTTCTGCTCATGTCCAGAGGTGTTCTAAGGAGCTGAGAGGTCAGCTGTGGCCTGCCCACTCCTCAGAAGACCCCTGAGTGATACTTCCAGTTTCTCTGGAAGTGCATCTTAGATGCTTTTGGGAGGAGAGTTGTGTATGTCAACTCTTTATCCTTCCCATGTCATGCCTCCCTATTTTGTTATCTCCACTGGCAACTAAGTGATGTCCTAGTAACTTCATCACAACATGTTTTTGATGTGGTTACATACATAGCACATTCATTGGCATCTGGGTTTCTACATAGGCAGGGACCTTGTTTTACCAATGTATGTGGAAGAGACGTTGGAATGTCTCAAGGACAGAATTTGACTTTTCCTTATCAGCCTTAAGCGAGAATCACAGCACAATCCAGAGCAACTAATCTGTCCAAATAAGAGCTCTTCGATTGCCCTATCTATCACTAGGGTGGAGCAACTGCAAAATGCTCCACCCAGTTACTCTGGAAAAGGCTTAGGGCAGAGCAAGGCAAGATAGGGTGCCCTAAGAGAGGTGGACCTGCTCTGCCCTAACTGGGGCAGCCTAAGCAGCTCAGGAGAGGCAAGTTGAGGGCATGTTTAGCATTGCCTAGGGCAGAGCAGTTACTCTGTATCCAGAGCCTGTTTCCAAGGCAGAAATGCCCTCTTCCAGCCCTCAGAGTTATACCACCTCAGGAGCACGTATAGTAATGAGTAGACCCATAGGGGTCCATGATAAGGCCCGAGTAAGAATGGCAGTGCTGACCAAAAATCTGAGTTCTTGGCCATCCTAGCTGCAACCCCTGCCTCTTAACCTCAGGATATGGAACAAACTATGGCTGCCCACAAACCTCAGGAAACCACTCCAAGAAGCCCCTTGTATTCACTGTAGAATGTATTGGCATCTCATCAGGGAATCCTTATAAGGCAGGCATCCAGTGGCGTCACCAGACTGGTGCGGCTGGTGTGGGCTGCATTGGGTGATGCGCTCCCTATGGGGTGATGCGCCGGAGGAGTTTGACTGTCCTTTGGCAGGCCCCGGGCTTCAGCGTGCCCATTCAGGCCTGCTCCAAGGCGGAGCAGCAGCCAGAAGCTGCCACTTGTCTGAGGAGCTGGCCTGAATGGCCATCTGAGGTGCACTGTGCAGAAACACACTGAGCATGCCGAACAGCTTCAGAGGAGACTTCCTTAGAGCGGAGGAAGTCTGCACCTCTGCACGGCCATTTGGCCTCACTCAGGAGGCGGAGCGGCAGCCGAATGGCTTCAGAAAGAATACTGCATAGGCACCAACTCTGACACCTGCGCAGTCTCCTCTGAAGCCGAAAGACTTCAGAAAAGTACCGCACAGGCGTCAGTGATGGTGTCTGCGCAGTACTCTTTCTGAAGCCAGTTGGCTTCAGAAACAACTGTGCAGGCGCCAACTTTGGCAACTGCACAGTCCAGGTGTGGGGGTGTGCGCATCCCAGGGATGACGCACAGACTTCCGCACCGGGTGATGCACAGAGTTGTGTTACCACTGTAGGCACCACAGCTGTTCCTTGTTCAGTGTGATCTGAGGGGTTTCTCCTCAGGAGCAAGTCCTCCCCATGTGTCAATTACTTAGCATGCTATGGAGCAGTTAGGGCAGCCCAAGCTTCCTGACTCTCTGGATACAGCGTAACTTTCTGCTCTGGATACAGAATAGTTAGGAGAGAGCAGTTAGGGCAGAGCAGGCTGAACTTGCTCTGGATTGTGCCCTAAAAATATAGCAGTATTATGCACTAATTTTCAAAAGAATAGAAAACATTTTTAAACTCTTTTTGGAATTCCTATTCATTCATTCATTCATTCATTCATTCATTCATTCATTCATCTGATTTGATTTATATAGATCACTTACAAATGCAGAACAAAATCTACAGAGTAAATTGTATTTGGGACTTAGCTGTAAAATTATTATACAGGAAAAGAAAACTTGCAGAGCAAAAGAGATCTCTATAAATAATTGAGTAGTTTTCTAGAAAAGGCAGAATACAGATTGATCTCCCATCAGGTACTTCAACCTAGTTCATTGTTCTAGCACAAGAAATTCCAAGGGGGTATACTGGGTTGCAAAATCATAATAAAAAAGTAATAATGTCAGAAGTATTGTGATTGAAAAGGGGAGAGAGGAGGCCTCAAAGCCTGAGGTTATCTCATCTTTCACTGAATTATTGTTTTGAGGCACACATAGGAGAAAGAAAAGTTAAAAGTAACCCAGGCAAGAAATTCAGCCATAAAAAATAGCTACTTTATTAATGGAAAAAGATAAAAACTCAACTACTATTATGTAATAGCATCACAGGTGGGCTGAAGCCAGTTCTCACCGGATCTGTCAAACCGGTTGTTAATTGGGGGCTGATGTTAGCGTTGTTAATTGGGGGCTGATGTTAGCGTACCGGTTGTTAAGAGGGGGCCGTCATCTTTGAATTGCATGCAAGTGTGTTTGAATTTCTCTTAAAGGGCCTCTGGGTCTGTTTTCCCAGAGGGGAAGCTCTACTCCCTCCTCCTTCCTCCCCTTCTGAATCTCCCTCCCCTTCTGAGGGGGGCTCTCTTTTCCCCCTCCTTCCCCTCCCTAATGCTTTCTCCCTCCCTCTCCCCTCCTATGCCTGCCTGCCTGCCTCCCCGGGTGCCTTTGCAGCCCAGTACTAGGCATGGAGAACTACCCAGTACTACCCAGTACTACTCAGGAGTAAGCCACACTGTATAGTAGAGGACTGCAGCCTGTGGCCACAATCCTAGCCACACTTTCCTGGGAGTAATTCCCATTGACTATCATGGGATTTCCTTCTGAGTAGCTTAGAATTTGAGGGTACTTTCCCATCCACACTTTCCTGAGAGTAAGACCACTGACTATAATGGGATTTACTTCTGAGGAGATTGGCAGAGGCTTGCTTGGATCTCTCCTCCAGCCCTGTCTACTTGCCTGAGGGTAAGCCCACTTTCTATAATGGGACTTTCTTCTGAGTAGACATGGTTAGGATTGGGCTCTGAGGCTGCAATCCTATCCACACTTATCTGGGAGTAAGCCCCACTGACTAGAATGAGTCTTCTAAGTAAGCCTGCATAGGATTGGACTGTAAGGCGAATATCCTGACCACACTTTCCTGGGAGTAAGCCCCATTGACTTGAATGGGACTTACTTCTGAGTAGACATGGTTAGGATTGGGCTCAGGCTGCAATCCTATCCACACTGTAGTCCTTTTGCCCCCCCCCCCCACCCCAGATCTCCCCACCTCATCCTGCCCCTCTGAGAAATCTCTCCACCTGAAATTGTGGGGAGGCAGTATGGGGGGCACCGGAAGAAATAGACCCAGTTCCCATCCTGCCCCCACCCAGGAGCCCAGTACACTGCCTACTCTGAAGTAAATCCTATTAAAGTCAGTAGGTTTTACTCCCCTGTGAGGATAGGAGTGTAGCCTCAAAGCCCAATCATCTGTCTACTCAGAAGTAAGTTCCATTATAATAGTGAAGCTTACTCCCTGGAAAGAAGCTGGTTTCTAAGAGCTTGTAATCCTAAGCGTGACTACTCAAATGTTAATCCCATTTCAATTTATGAAGCTTACTCCCAGGAAAATGTGCAGAGGAGTGTAGCATTAGAGCCCAATCCTATTCTTGGCTACTCAGAAGTAAGTCCCATTAGAGTGTGTGGAGCTTACTCTCAGGAAAGTGAATAGGATTGGAGCCAGAGGCTGGTTACTAAGAGCTCAGTCCTTCGCTTGACTACTCAGAAGTCCTTTTGTATTAAATGAAGCTTACTTACAGGAAAGTGTGGACAGGATTGTAGCCTTCAGTAGTGGCTTAGAGGCAAACCTCAACCAGACTCTGGTCCTAAACTGTAGATCAGTGTTTCTCAACCAGTGGAATGAGCACCACCTGTGGAACTTGTGGTAGTGTCTGCTGTATTAGGCACCTGGATGCAAGTGTCATATGTGCTCCCTGAGGCAGCTGGTGGGTCTCTGTGTGATTCAGGAGCTGGACTAGATGGGTCTTCGGTGTGATCCAGTGGAGGCTTTTCTTATGCTTTTATGTTCTTATTTGTGGCACACATTCCCCCTGAGAGCATAACAAAGTGTAATGCATAGGAATAAATTACACTGAACTCAGGGGCTTAATACTGATTGATGCGGTCACAAGTGATACCATTTTTTTTGGTAAACTAAGGGTTAAGGTGGCATGCCCTCCCCTCCCCTCCCCTCCCCTCCCCCCTGACCCTGGCCCCGCCCCCTGACCTAGCCTGGCTCCGCCCACTTCCAGAGAACTGGTTATTGGGGCAGGCTGGGCCCACCACTGAATAGCATCACCATAACATCCTATTACTTAATTTGCTGATCAATTCTGAAAATGATCAAACAAATTATGGACACAGTCCTTGCAAGTCTTCTCAAAATTAAGTCCTATCCTATTCAGTGGGGCATACTCCCAGGAAAGTTTGGATAGGATTGCAGCCGATGTCTTTCCAACATGTAAATTGTGTGCTTTTAGGATATCAGAATGGGTTAGAAATATATTTTTCCCATCTCACCTGTGAAGTCAGAACAAAGATCATTCACACTCTTCTGAGGAATTCCCATAAATGTTTTCTGCCTTAACTGTCAATAACTTTTATCTTTAATCAGTTTTCCTTCATTTTCCATGTTTAGGCAACCCACTAGAGAAAGATAAAGAAAAAGCTGCTTCTAAGGCTGCAGTTCTATACATACTTCTAATCAAGTGTGTATAGATAACTCCCACTGAACTTCTCATGTGATGAATTTTGCCAGTATCTTCTGGCATATGTAGTTGGTTGGAAAAGTGCCATAAGGCACTTCTGTACCACCCCTTGGTGCGCTAGGCCGGTGCATGGACTTGCACCGTTCTCCCCACACCACCACAGGATCAGGGAGCGGGTGTGTTATGCTGGCCTAAACTCATTAGGATTGTGATGGGAAACATCTGTTAGCTTTATTTCTGGGTTCTGATTTCACAGCATCACATTGATCCACAGTTGTTGCCACAAGCCAAAACTTGTGACTGCTGTTCTGGGCAAGCAACCATTAGCCCCAAGGGATTAGAATCCTAGTGGGTCTAGGAGAGGGACAGGTCCTTGGGACCCCACAGTGCTGCTCAACCTTTTTCAATTCATGGCACACTGATAAGGTACTAAAATTACCAAGAGACACCACAATGCTGATGGAGGACAGACATGGCCCTAATACCTAGGATCATTCGCAGCATACCAAAGTGCCATGACACATAGATTTAATACTGCTGATATGTCATATCAACCTCTTTAAGTACCGGTAACTTATGGTGTGGCAGGCAGAACAGGGCCTTCTCAGTGTAGGTGCCCATGCTCTGGAAATCCCTCCCTTTCAAGTTGAGAATGGTCTTCTCACTACTAACCTTCTCACTACAGGCTTCTGGTGGAGCCTGAAGACCTGTTTACTTAGGAAAGCCTTTGAGGCCTCATAATTTTTATGCTGCTGATATGAAGTCATGTTTTTATTTCATGTCTTTATTTCTGATGACTGGTATATTTTTTATATTTTACTGAACTTTATTGTTTTTATGTGTATCTACTGTTCTTATTCATATTTTATCGTTTTAATTTTTCACCGTATAAATCTTTGATTGTTAGATGACTTGGGTGCCCTTTGGGAGAAAGGTGAAGTACAAATCCAAATAAATAAATAAATGGGGGAAAACACATGGCTGCCCTGCTCACAAAGGGTCAGTCTAATGTGGGGTGCAAAAGTCTTAACAGTATGGTAATCAATTAACTTCTCAATAGAACAGCAAAACATTTATTCTCCTGAAATAAAAATGTTCATAGCATTTGAAGTACAGATCTGTTTCACCCAATATGTCATCATCTTTCTCTGCAATAAAATTCTGTAGATGTCAATCTCATGGAAGAAGTATAGGAAGAAGTATAGATTCACTAATTAATGTGAATGCAGCAAAGTATTGGGAGCTTTTATGATGTGCTCATGGGAATTTGTGTGGTTTTACAATCTATTTTTCCTTCCCTGGAGCTATGTCATTTAATGCATTTTGAAATTTCTCACTTCTTCACTGTTTCTACTATTGTGCACTATCATTTATGCAGGAAACTATGGGTACAATCCTAAGCTATTTAGGCCAGTGCAACTTACCCACCTCCCATTTCTGAAGTGGTGTGAGTCTGTGCACTGGCCTAAATCCCCAGGAGTGGTGCAGGAGTGGTGCAGAAGTGCCTTGTGGTACAGGTCTTGTGCCAGTCTAATAAAGGGTTAGGGTAGCATTTTTCATTGGGAAAAACTGCGTTTATTTCAATTAACATTAAAGATTTAGAATGCCACCGTGTCACTGAAATAGCTGCAGGCTCCTTCCGTGCGTAGCTTTCTTCACATTGAGGTTTCTCTACATGAGCCCCTATCCAAGAGTGAAACTTCTGGGTCTCCTGGGAACCAACTGCAATGCAGCCATATAAGAATATAGATCAAATCAGCATAAAGTTGGTAAAGAACTGGACAATTATTGTCAGCAACACTTGCTTCTAAAATTGTCATCTTCTTGCTTCTAAGATGTTCAGGTGGCTTTCATCCTAATTTAAGATTAACTTTCTGGATCAGACTCCAAGTCCATATTGTCCAGCATTTTATTCCTAATAGGAACCAGTCAGATTTCTCTGAGAGGTTAGAAAACTACAGATTTTCTTGTTTGTTTCCAACGTCCAATATTCAGAAGCATAGCATAGAAAGTTTGACTTACCCTACAATCCAGAGTAACTACGGGAGCACGTAAGAGACATTACGTGTACCGGTAGTTACTGCACCACCTAGTGAAAACCTATGGGAAATTCATATTGCAATCCAGAGCCAATTGTTCTTACACCGGAGCAAAGACTCCCCATAGTTACTCTGGATTGCACCCTTACCTATATTTATCTGGATAGCAGAGTCAGCCTTAGGAGCTCTTATAACCCAATTAAAATTGTGTATGTTTTTAAAGTAATTACTGACTATTAAGCAGAATTCATTTCCATCACAATGTCATAATTTGTGATGTTTTAGAATTGATATTGGTATGCAATTTATTTACCATCCTGTAAAGCTAGAAGGAAGGTGGATATGGATATTTTAGTTAAGTGTAGAACTGTTCTATCTATGCAGTATATTTTCCTTAGCCATTTCTAGAAGTTCTTGAGGAACCCTTTGGTTATTTTTTATAACTGCTAAGTCTGTTATAACAGCTAAACTGTTTATAAAATTTCCATAAATAAATGAGTAGTCCCCTTTTTGATCTGATAAATATGATGTAAGAGATACTGCTTTAATAGAGCAGCATGTGGATTTTAACTATCCAGCAGCTCTCCAGAGTATCGTATTATCCAGAACATGAAAAAGTCTAATTAGTTCTTTATAGTTTCATATAACAGCCACACTTTTTTGTTATGAAAGTTTATCACAGCAAGGAATTCTAGCTTATAGTTCTAAAGAAAAGCTAATTAACTTTAACCCCTTGCACGTGTGGCCATGCTACTGGTTGTCTCGGTGTGATACAACATCAAAAATCACTTTAAAAAAAGTCACAGGAGCTGTGAATTCACTAGTTGAATGTAGGTGCTCAACGTATAGGTAAAAAAACAGCTAGAGGCAGAAAGGTAGGATAAAAAGCATAAGAATATAAGTAAGAAAGGGACTTCCTAGTTTCAACAGGTGGTTTGTGCAGAGGCACAGGATGTCTTCCTAGAAAAAAGCAACAAAGGTTTTATTCATTATTGGATCATGTTGGACCATAGCGGACTTGCCCTCAAGGTGCCCCAAGGCAAAGGTCTGTGATAGTGACCCCCCCCCCCCAGCCTGTAGAAAACTCCCTTCACACTCATCTGGAGTAAAACAAGCCTTGTATTTGAGTATCCTGGATGAGCAGTTACCAACCAGGTCAGGAGCCTCAGTAAGACATCATACATGGACCTAGAGGCATGTGAGCTCCATGCCTGGGGCATTTGCCCCTTTCAGCGAATAACAGGTCTGCTGTTGAGGCTGGGAACTAGATTTGATCATTTTTATCTTTTTCACACTGATACATGAGAAAGGGGATGGTATATTAAGGTCCCCTGTTAAAAAATAATCTTATTCATAGAGAAAGATGGAGTAAAATACTAGTATGCTGAATTAATTTCATTTGGTCAAACACAATGTATTACATTAAAATGAGTTTGGGATTACTAATCTACTTTAAGGCCCACCACTGTGGAACACCATCCACCATCATTGCAACATTGCCAATCTCCTTAAGGGGATAGTGACCTTTTCTCCCAGCCTGGGGATTTGCAATGCTCCAGTTTTTGAACCACAGGTCTGTAGGTTCATAAAGGTACAAATTTTTGTGATAATTTTTGTGTTCCAATTGAAAGTGATGGTTTGGGGGGCAAAATTTCAAAGTTCTTTATTTACTATTGAACTTCAGTTGTTTTAAATATAGGGCAGCCACAAAAGAATTCTTTTACCCGGGAACTTTTTAAACTGGATTTAAGATGCCACTGCCAATGATATTCACTCCACAATATAAATGTGTATTATGTGAGTAAATACTTTTCATATGTAGAATAGACTTCAATGACAGAACTTTTCTTAGCTCTAGCAAACAACAATGAAATCTCAGTAGAATATCTTGAAAGGCTAAAATTCCTAAAAGTGTGCCAAGTGTTGGCTTAGATGTTGTACCAAGTCTTTTCATTTTTAAAATTCAAATTGGCATGATAGTTTAATTGAGCACTGTAGGAGTATGGGAAGCACATTCCAAGGAGTACAATCCTATCTTTGTTTTTGGAGGGTGCAGTACCCCCTGCACAATCAGACATGTCACAGACATGGCAAAAAGCATATTTGTGGAACCTGGAGAGAGTTGGCTGTGCTTGTGCCACCATCCAGATGGTGCAGATGAAGTTGCACCAGGCACTGGGAGGGCATAGGGAGGATGGCAAGGAGGTGGGAAGGGGCATTTTTGGGTAGGGTAGAATGAAACAGGGGCAGATTAGTCCAGGAGCCCACCAAATCCTAGCTTCACTCCCAACTTTATACTGGGCTTCCCAGATATGCAACAGCTGTATGTACCACCAAATAGCCCCAAATGGCAGCCTGGGGCATTACATGGGGTAAAGGGAATGTTTCCCATTACCCCATGGAGACTTCTAGCCATCTTATCTGTGCTGGATGCAGCAAAAGCCATGCTACCTGGCCACATCAGTGCAGGTTAGGATTGGGCTGCTCATGTACCGGAACGACCTTTAAAATTTTGGTGCAGTGATGGTTTACTGAGGATTATAAGCATTTATCAGCACATTGTGCGCAATATAGAAATATCTAATAAGTGAATCTCTTTGTGGTTATTTTTCTGTTGCATTTTGTCATCAGAAATTTCCAAGACGAATAGGAGAACAAGAAATTGCAACCTATACCTTAAGCTTCTGTAAATCATTTTTTCCCTGAAGCTCATTTTGCTGATTCTGCTCCTGCTGAAGTTGCTGCTGACATATACCTTTGACCATTTTGTTCAAGATTTAGAGATGTTGCTTTGAGTAGGTGCAAACTGATGACCTTGGCCTAGTGATCTGCAGCAGTATGTGTTGAAATAGAAAGAAATCTATTGAGGTGGAACAAATGTGATTGAACTGGGTTATTGACACAGATATCAAGGAGAATTTCTTTAGAGGAAGAAAAGAAACCCAGCAGCAGAAAGTGGAAAAAAATGTTGTTTTTCCCTCATTCTTTGTAGAAACAAGTTTCAGAAGGACTGTATCATGTATGCAAATTAATTTTTTCATTTATTTTAGCATGTGACAGTTTTCTCTAGTGCACAGTTAATGATTAATTTCTTTATCTCCCCTTTGAATTGAATTCATATGTTTCTGTCTGCAGCTCAGCTCAGATTTTGGAGCATATCATATTCTGGTTCAGGACACTATAAATAGCATTTTTAAAAACCTGTTAAATTTTTGTGAGCTACATATATGGAAAAGAAGATAGAACAGGGACAATTAAGAATGTGTAAAGCCTCAGTAAGAAACTTTACCAGCCTCATGGAGGGGTAGTCTTTATCAAGCAACAAACCTGCATTCTTAACATTCACTGCTGCTTGTTTCTTAATTTGGAAGAGATACAAATGACAATCCTAACCATGTCTACTCAAAAGTAAGTCCCATTTTGTACAATGGGTCTTACTTCCAGGAAAGTATCTTTTGGATTGCAGTCATAATCACACAAAGGTTCAGATGGGAGCGTGTATAGATGGGGTGGATTGCATACCTAGTCCAGCAAGAAGCAGTAGGGTGGATTAACTAATTAATGCTGATTAACCTATATACAGTAGGTTGATCACCACTTCACCTGTCCTTTTAGCTCCCTTTAAATTGTTCATATATTTTCCTCCAGAATTAACTTTAGATTTTGTTGGCAATTCTAGTTTCTCCTGTTTTAACTTAGGAAGTAATGCCTATATTGGACATTCTTTTAAAGAAATTATGTTTATGCGTGGGAAGCAGAGACGAATGAAGAGTGCTCCTTCATTTTATTTTGAAGTCAGTACGGGGTGATGGCCCCAGGATGTCAAATACATCCAGCTCATAAAGTGCTTAACTGGGAGGATGGTAGATCAGGCCTCCATTAGGGATTCCAATGTGGAGACTGAGCCTACCTGTAGTTTTGAGAAGCCACTTGAAACTACAGGTAGACCTGGCTTCTGTATTACGATTCCCATAATGGAGGTCAGTAAGGCCAATCGACTACTCATGGCTTTGTGCAGTGTGGGGAAAGTTCCAGTGTGGCTCCTTCCACTTAAGTAACATGAGAACCTCTGGAGGACATGGGGAAGCCAAACTTAATACAAGAATTCTCTTTGAGATCTAATTGTGAAGATTAATATCAGAAAACAGAAACCCGTAATGGGAAATGCCTTATCTAAAACTGAGGAGAGTTGGAATCTCCTCATCCAAATTAGCTTAGCTACTAAGAAAATGTAGGAAGAACAAACAGAAGAATTTTGCTTTTGCAAAAGAGAAGCAAAATTTTGCACAGTAAAAGAGATCACAAAGATATTCTACTCTATTATTCACGCCCATCATTCTAGAATTATGCCAGGATTATTTGATTTTGATTTTGTTTCCAATGAAAGAGGCATTAATTTTTTAAAAAAAATTTTTTTGCCAGAGGTATTTGTTTCCAGGAAAGAAAGAAAAAACATAGTATTTTCATCTCTATTGGTAAATCAAGTGGTCAGTTCCACGTGTGAATAATTTTATAAATTTCCTCCCTAATGTTTTTCAGCAGGTGCTACAACCATAGAGAAGTATGATCTCAGGACAAATATATGGATCCAGGCAGGAATGATGAATGGCAGGAGGCTGCAGTTTGGTGTGGCGGTCATTGATGACAAACTCTTTGTTATTGGAGGCCGTGATGGTTTAAAGACATTAAACACTGTGGAATGTTACAATCCAAAAACAAAGGCATGGACTGTCTTGCCATCAATGTCCACCCATAGGCATGGTTTAGGTAAGATATTTCATATATTTTTTCTATAAAAACATGTAACGTACAATGAAATGTGTATTAGTTATAATCAGTTTTAGCGTTCCTCATATGTTATCATATTTGTACGAAACAGCACAAGAAAGCTAAATGTTGCTTTGTGAGTACAATGGGTATGGTTCTCCTATACAGTATGGTTGGCAATTAGGAATGTCAGCACTTGCAAGCCCAAACTGCTCCCAAATAATTCAGTGAAAGCTGCTGCTGCAAAACATCTGGTAGCATCAGTAGCATCATTGTTAAATTAGTGAAACAATGCAAAAAGCTGTGGAAATTAATAGCATTACATCTCAGTGCATGTCACCCCTCTGTTACAGTATGTGTTAAGTCATGATGAAAGAAAGGTGGTCAGAGTACCCATCATTTCAGAGAAAACAGGATCACTCATTAGTATTTCACAGGATCAGTTCATTAGTATATCTATCTTCCATAAGGAGATTGATAGTATTTTGTGTGATAGTATTTTGTGTGTTGTAAATCTAATTGTTTACCTAACTTTTAGGTTATGGGCATCTGCAAGCAATCCTCTTTACAGCGTTGTTGGTGCAGGCTTAGTTGTGGTTTATCAGAGTGTGTGTAACATTGAATTAGGCAATTTGGATTTGCACAGATCGATAACTATTCTGTTTCTACCCAAGCATTTGTAATTTGTTTAATCCTCTTTTTCAATTTCTTTTTAAGCACTGTTCCTGTTTCTTATGCTAATCTTGGGTTTTACAATAATTTCCTAATTAGAAAAAAGCTATCTTTGAATCTTCTTTTAGTCCTCTATCTGTTTATTGGCACTGGAATAATAAACAGAAGTTTATTTTGAAACTTTTTTAAAGTGTACACTTTAGACTCTAGTGAATCATAAAATAATTTCTCCACATAAAATCATTGTAATGTGGGTTCAAGAATATTCTCTACTTTTAATTTTCAACTTGTTTGTGAGTTAGTGATGGCTCATTTGCAAAAAAAAGGTATTTGATGAAGCACATACTTTGTATTCTGAAAGTCCTTGGCATATTATTATTATTTTAAATCAAACAGCAGAGTTGAGAAAGACCTGTCTGAGACTTTGGATAACTACTGCCTATTAGTGAGGATAGTACTGAGGCTAAGCAAAGGGAAAATGGCAATTCAATTTATTACATCTTTTAAAAAATTAATACATAGTCCTGAGGATATGACTGGTTCTAGCACATTAAGAACCAGGTGTTACTGGTTTTCCAAAAGGTACAATGATATGTCCTATCTTTGTTTTCTTAGATCACTAAAATGATTTATAAAATTTTGAAAAATAGATATTGATAAGACGACTCTAGTATGCATTTTATTAGGATTATGTATATTTATATCATAAGTTAATTAAGAACATGAATTTATAATCAGTAGTTAAACAGCACAAGGTATACATGTTTAGAGCCTGATCCTTTACCTGTCTACTCAGAAGTAAATCCAATTACAGTCTATGGGGCTTACTCCGAGTAAGGTGTGGAAAGGATTGCATCCTTAGTAAATATTTGCTCACTGGAGGTTACTCTTGGATAAGCATGTTTAGAATTGCAGCCAAAGATAGTGTAGGGCCTTTCCAACCAATAGAAAGGAGACAAATGGTCCCCTTTCTGTAGGCAAACCAGTCAATCTTATCCTAACAAACACTTCTGTTAAATTTTTTCACCATTTAAGGAGGTAACCCAAGATGCTTGAAATTGCAGTTATTCTCCCAAAAAGTGCATTAATCACATCTGTAAACCCTTACCCTACCTGTGATATTTTGATTGAAGAATCATTTCAGTCTTTCACATTATTCTCATTTCTCATTATTCTCATAATATCTCATTTCAGTCTTTCACATTATTGGTTATATGGTTACATTTGCGATTTTTGAGACAGAAAACTGCTTATCCTCAGCCATTTTTAAAATGTTACTACTTCTTAAAACACATGTGATATCCACACACTTCTTCGCAAAACACAAGTGATATCCACAAAAAGAAGAATAAATACTGTTAGCAGTGATCCTGTATAGTGGCCACTGGTACAAATATGTGATTCAGCAGGGACAGGACAATGGGGGCAACTGGAACAAAAAGACATATGGTGCAATCCTAACCTAGGCCAGCACAACTCATTGGTCTTCTTGTTCCCATAGGTATGTTGGGAGGCAAGCACATGTCTATGCACTTGTCTAACCCTCCCCCCAGGAGTGGTGCAGAAGTGCCTTATCTGCACTTTTACCCCCAGGCCAGCAAGGGACTTGTGTTGGGGCTTATGCCAGCCTGCGGATTAGGATTACAGACTTATTTTCATAATTTAAACCAAAAATCCATTTAAACCAAAACAATTCAGAAGTGGGGTCTAGCTGAACTTGTCACTCACTATTAAATCAAGAAAAGAGAATAATGTAGCTAACACTCCCGATAGTGCTCTGCAATAGCAGCTGGAAGGTAAATTTGAGAGGGGAGGAGAACAGTGGTTTTCATCTTGAGGAGCTGCAGACCACTGAAGCAAAAATTGGAATTGTTAGAGACTGCATACAACTGAGCTCAGCCTTTGGCCTTTCTGGTGGTACATCTGAATGCTCACCCACAGACTATCAAAGAAGATGGAGGATGGACCACAACCTACAACTGTAACTGACAGTTCAATGGCTGTGACTGCAGGGAGTCCATACTCAGCCGTTTCTGGTAGTCCATGGGAGATTTCAAACTTGGTGAGACACTAGAATGTGATTTTTTTTTTCTTGAGACACTGCAGACCACTTCTCAGGATCTCATGGCCCACAGGTTGGGAAGCAGTGCCTTAGAAGGACAGAAGGCAGAGAGACAAGAGAATAACAGCGCAATCCTAGCCATGTCTACTCAGAGTAAGTCCTATTGTGTTCAGTGGGTTTTACTCTCAGGAAAGTGTGTTTAGGATTGCAGCTAACATGTATGTGTGTGTGAGAGAGGGGGGCAACAGGATATAAATGGATTAGCTGGATTTCCCAAAGGAACTGGGAGAAAAAAGTGAAGATAGAAAAAGCAAAAATGGAAGAAATTCATGGAAATGAAAGGCAGAAGATGTGCACAGTTCAGGTCATGGCAGAAGATTGGCATATGGCTGCATTCTGTGCCAAACAATATTTACCAGTGCTTTATGTGTCAAGTTACTGATAAGGCTGCACTGCATGCACTGTTTTATATTCAGATGGACTTGCAAAGGTGCCAGTTGCTGTTGGTGGTGACAATCTTAAAGTCTTTATGCTGATGTAAGGTTGCCATGTACTGACGATGCAAGAAATCCCACTGTGCCACATCTACTATGTATGAAAATGCTGCTGTGATTAAAGATCCAATTACATAGTACCCTTAGGATAAGCAGGCTGATGAGAGATTAAAGTTAGTACCTTCTGTACTACAATGGTAATCTTGCATAAAATAATTGCAAGTCATAAATCGCAAAAAAATTGAAGTCAGATAGAAAGAAAAGGTAAAGAAGATAAAGGGAATAAAGAAGAAAGCATGAGTTTTTATGTTATAAGCATAGTTTTTTTAAGTCCAAGACTTGCAGAAAATATATTCAGTGATTGATTTCCAAAGACATGAGAATTACTATCAATAACACAAAACATATGAGATAGATAGATAGATAGATAGATAGATAGATAGATAGATAGATAGATAGATAGATAGATAGATAGATAGATAGATAGATAGATAGATAGATATGAGAATAATTAGACTGTTTCCATATTGCAAAAGGCAGCCCAATGAGTGTGTGCCAGTATAGTGCCAGTGCTGGGTGTCATAAAAGTGTTGTAAAGCACTGTGCCAGTGGGAAGGCCAGCACCATCCTATAGGTGTCATATCCTGTCCAACAGCTGTGGGGGCAAGTGCTATGGAAAGCAGCAGGATACTGGGGTAATGGAAAAAGTTTTGGCATTGGGAAGTGGGCAGTCGTGGTTCGAGGGGTGTGTGGAAACAGTATAGAAGGCATCTGCTATACTCTTACTCTCATTCTGGGTTTGAAACCCATATGCAGAGCTATTTGGTTCTGCACCATTGGTTCACAAATTTTCCCATATACGATTCACATATTCAGATACCTTTAAAGCAGGGGTGTCCAACCTTTTAGCTTCCCTGGGCCTCATTGGAAGAAGACGAGTTGCTTTGGGCCTCACATAAACGCTAAAATCTTTTTTAAAAAAAATAGGACAAAATGTAGGATGTCCTATATTTTATAATATAGGATGTCCTATATTTTGTCCTACATTTTACCTTTGAGTAAGTCTCATTGATTTTAATGGGGCTCACTCCTGAGTAGGCATGATGCATAGGATGGGCAGCAATTCTCTCCAAGCTAAAACTTGGAGTAAGTCTCATTGATTATCATGGGGTTTTCTGCTGAGTAGCCATGCGTAGGATTGGGCTCTCAGACTGCAACTTCGGAGTAAGCCTCATTGACTTTAGTGGGGCTTACTTCTGAGGAGGCATGATGCATATGCCTTCTGTGATCCTCTCCAAGCTTAACCATGGAGATATGCTGCAATCCTGAACATACTTTTCTGTACCCACTGGGTACAATGGGCCATACTTCTGAGTAGACATGGTTAGGGTTGCAGGATATCTCCAAGGTTAAGCTTGGATGGGATCACAGCCCATCCTATGCATCATTGGGCTCTCAGACTGCAACTTGGGAGTAAGCCTCATTGACTTTTACGGGGCTTACTTGCAGGTGGGCGAGTGCTGTTAGGTCTACGGGGGCCTGAAGCACTCTGAGTGCCAAGAGGCAGGTAGGGGAGAGCCAGGCAGCCCAGACCAGCTTTGTGGCGGCTGCTCAGGGCAGTGCGCAGAGAAGCACGCAAAATTTGAAAATGGCTGCTGCCACAAAGCCGATTTTTCCAATGGTGGTGGTCAGCTTTGCAGGAGGGCCGCATCCACCCTCGTCCTGGGCCACGTGTTGGACACCCCTGCTTTAAAGTGTACTTTTATGAGCCAATAAACAATAGGATTAAAAAATACAAAAAAGAAAACTAAATGGACAACTAAATAGACAACAATACAATAAATCACATGCACACATACAGAATGACCAAGTGAACAATCATGATATTAAAATCCATCCTTAAAATCAATCCTTTGTTGAGAACCTTACAAAACAGATAGATTCAGTATTCTCTTGAAATCAGGAACACTGAAGCACTCTAGGATAAAATGGTCTATAAGGCTACCATATTGAATTGGGGCACTTAGGGTGCAATCCATATTTGATTGAAGTCTGATTTAACATAATGAGACTAAGGATGCAATCCAGAGTAACTACGGGGAGTCCTTGCTCCGGTGTAAGAACAATTTGCTCTGGATTCCAATATGAATTTCCCATAGGTTTTAACTAGGTGGTGCAGTAACTACGGGTACACATAATGTCTCTTACGTGCTCCCGTTGTTGCTCTGGATTGTAGGGTAACTTCCAAGTAGACATGTAGGAGCTCTGGCATCAAGGTGATGTCACTTCCTGTTTGATGTTAGTTCAGGTCACAACATCACTACTAACCCTACAATCCAGAGTAACTACGGGAGCACGTAAGAGACATTACGTGTAACCTTAGTTACTGCACTACCTAGTGAAAATCTATGGGAAATGCATATTGCAATCCAGAGCAAATTGTTCTTACACCAGAGCAAGGACTCCACAAAGTTACTCTGGATTGCGCCCTAAGTTGATGACCGCTTTGGGGGGTGCAAGACAGATCATTTTCAGAAGTGGGTCCTGAGCTGAACTGCATGAGAACCACTGCTCTATAGTGGAACACTGGTTCTGGCACTGGTCATGCCACACTGGATTGCCACATTGAATAGTAAGCTTTCGCTCCATTTGCCTTTTAAAGAGAGTCGAATGAGTTATAGGCAACCTTGATCAAACTGAATTTAAATACCTACTTGTTAAATTCCTACTTGTACAAGTAAAAAGTAGCTGTATTTTATTATTCTGTGGTTGGAGTTGCCTAGATTCAGGGCCCACTTTTCCTCATGTAGTATTATTGCTCCCCTGCACCTTATTTTATCTCATCTCACCCTACACCCCTTTACCTGAGGGTAGTCCCAAGATAAGTTGGGGACCTTTTGTATATCAATGCATACTTTAAACATTTTTTTCTGTGCTAATATTCATCAGTACTTGCTACCAGACAGATGAAGGTTTGAAAATGCTGTTGGATCTCTTAATAAAATTGCTAATAAGGATATAAATGATGAGGCCATGTTCTCACTGCATGGCAATTTAATCCACTGCAAACATTGACAGACCTGTTGTAAAACTGCTATACAGCCTGATTAATAGAAATACCACCAACTATTTGAAAAACTACAAATATTGCTGTCATTAAGGCTGCAATCCTAAACACACTTTCCTAGGAGTAAGGCCCATTGAACACAACAGAGCTTACTTCTGAGGAGACATGGATAGGAATGTGTTCTAAGTCTTGATTTTAAATGCAATACAAATTTGATTGAAAGGATTATTAAAGTTATCTACTGCTAAATTAATTGAAATAATATAAAGAAATTCATGGCACAGGACAGAATATTATACTTTGGAATACTGAAAATGAGAGGGATAATGTTTGGATGTTATTAATTTCACTGCTAATAAGCTGAGATTTTTGTGTAATATAAATTGTGAACAACTTTGCTAAAATTACTTTTTCCCCTTCCCTTCTTTAATGTACTCCAAAGAATGCAAAAAGGGAAAAAATAGGCATGATATAAATTAAAAACGGTACATAAAGATTACCTGAGAACTTACATGTAAGTAATCTATGGATTCATAATAAATATAATCTATGAATTCATAATAATCTACCAATAAATATAATACATGCATACATATACAGTGGTGCATTCACGTAACCAATGCCTCACGTAAAGAATGTTCCACGTAACAAGCAAAAATTTTCTCTAGGATTCTGCTTCATGTAGCAAATAAACTTGTTGGCAGTTGGGGCAGACGTGCTGGCCAACAGCCCTTTTAAAAAGTGTTAGGGCTGCCTGGCATGCCTGCCCATAGTGAAAGCAACACTTCCGTGCTGTTCCTCCTGTGGCCGGGCGTCCACTGGGCAGAGGGAGAGAAGAGCAGTGGAGAATCATAGAATCATAGAGTTGGAATGTACCTAGTAGGTCATCTAGTCCAACCCCCTGCCTGCAGCAGGAAATCCCCCTAGAACATCCCCGAGAGGTGCTCGTTGAGCCTCTGCTTGAAGATCCCTAGTGAGGGAGAGTCCACCACCTCCCTTGGCAATCTGTTCCACTGCCGAACTGCCCGAACTGTCAGGAATTTTTTCCGGATTTCCAGCCGGAATCTCCTTTCTTGCAGTTTGTATCCATTGGTTCTAGTCCTGCTTTCAGTAGCAGCAATGAATAAATGAGCCCTTTCCTCCCTATAACAGCCCTTCAGGTATCTGAAGAGGGCAATCATGTCTCCCCTCAGCCTCCTCTTCTCCAGGCTGAACATCCCAAGTTCCCCCAACCTTTCCTCATAGGGTTTCCCTTCCATCCCACTGATCATTCTTGTCGCTCTCCTCTGGACTTGCTCCAGTTTGGCTGCATCTTTCTTAAAGTGAGGAGACCAGAACTGAACACAGTACTCAAGGTGAGGTCTCACCAATGCAGAATAAAGAGGAACTAGAACTTCTCGTGACTTGGAAGCTACAGTCCTCTTAATGCAACCTAAAATGGCATTTGCCTTCTTTGCAGACACATCACACTGCTGACTCATGTTCAGCTTGTGATCCACGGCGACGCCAAAATCCCGCTCACATGTTGTGCTGCCAAGCCAAGTATCCCCCATTTTATACCTGTGTTTTTGGTTTTTATTGCCTAAGTGCAGAACCTTGCACTTCTCCCTGTTGAAATTCATTCTATTGGTTACAGCCCAGGATTCCAGTTTATCCAGATCCTCCTGGAGGTTTCTCCTATCTTCTGATGTGTTTGCTACTCCTCCCAGCTTGGTGTCATCTGCAAATTTGATCAGGCTCCCCTGTATCCCTTCCTCCAAGTCATTAATGAAAATGTTAAAGAGAATCAGTCCCAAGACAGAGCCTTGGGGTACCCCACTTGAAACCAACCTCCAGGTTGACACAGAACCATTTACTAACACCCTTTGGGTGCGGTCGTCAAGCCAGTTGCGGATCCACCTAACAATTGCCCCATCTAGCCCATATTTTTCCAACTTCCCAATTAAAATGTCATGTGGGACTTTGTCAAATGCTTTGCTGAAGTCAAGATAAATGACATCCACAGCATTGCCACAGTCCAGTAAGCTCGTAACCCGATCAAAAAAGGAGATCAGATTTGTCTGGCAAGATTTATTCTTGGTAAATCCATGTTGGGTTGTTTTGATCACCGAGTACTTGTCTAGATGTGCACAAATTGTGTGTTTTATGATTTGCTCTAATATCTTGCCCGGGATTGAAGTCAAACTGACTGGTCTATAATTTCCCGGGTCTTCTTTTTTCCCCTTCTTAAAAATTGGGACTACATTTGCCCTCTTCCAGTCCAGTGGCACTTCTCCACTCCTTAAGGATTTCTCAAAGGTGACAGAGGCTCTGCAAGGACATCTGCCAGTTCCTTAAGAACTCGAGGATGCAGCTCATCCGGTCCAAATGATTTGAATTCATTTAGGCCAGTTAAGTGGAAGAGGGAAGCAGCTCAGGGCTAGCCAGAAGAGAGCAGGGGAGAAAGAGGCTTAGGATGAAGATAAGGAGGAAATGGGGAGACACTTGGAAAAGTGTCTTTGATTACAAAAGAAAGTGCCTTTGATTGCAACTTCCTAACCATGTCTACCCAGAAGTAAGCCCCATTATGTTAAATGGGGCTTGCCTTACTCCCAGGAAAGTGTCTTTAGGACTACAGCCTAAGTAGACTTCATAGGATCATGCATATTGAATGCGTGTTTTGAATTCAATTCCAGTGTTTTGTCATCATTTTTACATCCAGTTCATATTTTTATATGAATATTTTGGGGGTTGTGGAACCAATCGTCTGAGTTTCCATTATTTCCTATGGGAAAATCCACTTCACTTAAAGAATGTCTCACATAACAAACATGCCTCTGGAATGAATTAAATTTGTTACGTGAGGCACCACTGTACTGTCAAAAAGAGCTACCAAATCTTAAAAATATTTCTGTAGGTAGTTGTAATCTATATACCATATCCTGTACTCAAGTGCTGATATTGTGGGCATTTGTTTTGCACTGTTGTAATAACTCAGTGCAACAAGTCCAGAGGTCAGGACCACAAGTATGGTTACTACAGTGATTCAACATTTAAATTCGTGCTGAAATCTGGACTAACCTTTCTCCCAATTGTTAGTTGTTCAGAAAACTCAAAGAAACAGCAATAGTGTTCAGTTAGGCTACATGTGACATTAATGTTACACTAAAAAGTAGCAGTGATGGCAATCAGCATAGTTTGCTTCTTCATTCCCTTTGCAGAATGTTCCTTAAGGGCAAAATCCTATCCAAATTTCCAGTGCTGTTGTAGCCATTGCAGTGGGGCCTATTTTGCATCCTGCAAAAGGGGGGGGGGGCAGTCACAGAGGCCTCCTCAAAGTAACAACGGTTTGTTTCCTTAATAGTTTGGGGCTGCACTGCAGCTGCATTGGGGCTGCACTATGGGATAAGATTAGGCCGAGACTAATACCAAGAATAATCATTATAAATCAGAATAAAATAAATAGAATAATCAAAATAAAATACTGCTGGTGCTTTTAAATCAGACTTACTTCTTGTATTTATTGCACCTTGAGTGCCCCAATTCAAGATGGTGGCACTCAGTGCCAAATTCCAAGATCTATCTATCTATCCTGCCTACTTATCTACCTACAATATTTATATAAAACTTTTCAACTAAAAGTTGAAAAATAAAAGATGAACTAACTTTTCACAGTTAGGATTGCACCCTGGCCCTACAATCCAGAGTAACTACGGGAGCACGTAAGGGACATTACGTGTACCTGTAGTTACTGCACCATCTAATGAAAACCTATGGGAAATTCATACTGCAATCCACAGCAAATTGTTCTTACACCGGAGCAAGGACTCCCCGTAGTTACTCTGGATTGTGTCCTTAGTCAGCAGGGTGGACAGAATAGAGCCAAAGTTGGAGGAATGGAAATGGGATGGGAGCATGTTGGAGGTCAGACGAGTCATGCATGCAACTTGTGCTGGATGTGATGTGCAACAAACAAGCATTTTTCTGTCACTGGGGAGTGAATAGTTCTGACCCTTTAGAGAATTTAGGATCCAGTGGGTTTTTATTTTTTGCTTCATGTAGAAATTAATTAGAGCATTGTGTTTCAACCAGTAGTAAAGGTACCACCCGTGGTATTTGAGGTGGTTTGTGGTGGTACTTGTAGGATCCCCAGAAGCTTAGCTCAGTGGGCTGAGCTCCAAACTTGCTCCACATGAAGAGCATCCTTTGGAGCTCAGCACTCGGAGCCAAACCTCTGGGAATCCTACAAGTTCTAAAAATCAATATTTTTCTCTTTAAAAACCTCCTGTCCACCCTGAGCCTCTTGACCCAGAAGTAACTGACAATGACATTTTCATCAGTTACTTCCAATGGTATTACAATTAGATGAACTGTGCAAAGTGGAGAACTAACAAGTGTTAGTGGAGAACTAACATTGAGAAACACTGAATTAAAGGGCCTAGCTGCACAGATCAATAATATACTGAAAAATATTTTCAAAAGTCCTCTCTTCAGGAATGTTTATATGGTATTTTTAGTTGGGTTTCTACATATGAAAACTCAAAAAAAAAATATCCTTGCTGGATTATTTGGATGATAAATTCAATTTTTTCTGTAATAGCTTAAAACATCGTTCCTATTAGGTCTTCAAATAATGAGTTATGTTTGAAATAGCTTGCCACTGTTAAGTTCTATGGAATATATGTATTTGAACAAGATTTGATTTATGACCTAGTCATGACCTGGTTAGTGGCAGAGAACCTTATTTAACAAGTTCTAAAAATCAGTATTTTTTTCTGTAATATACCACTCTCGTCATGAGGTCCTACTCAGTGATGGGCTTCAAAGAAATTAAGAACCGGTTCTCTGTCCATCTGGCAGCCACTTTTAAATGGCTATTTTTAAACTTTATATGTACTATCTCTTGTTAAGAACCGGTTCTATAGAGTAGGTGCGAACCTGCTGGTGCCCACCACTGGTCCTACTGCAATGGAATAGCATGCAGAGATGTTTCTATTTAATACTTCAGTAATCTTTTTGTGCCTGTTATCTCTTTCACTCCTTTTGAGAAATATAAACTTATGTTCATGTATTTTATTACATTATCAAATCAAATTATCTTTGCAATCATGTTCAATCCTTGGCGATTCCAGGAACCAGCTCATTCCATGACTTTCAGTCTTATACAGTTTCTTTTAATTTTGGCCAGTGTTTGCTTTGATTATATCCAGTCAACATGGTCTTTGGCATCCTCATTTTCTTTTGCCAGTAACCATTCCAAGTATATCATCTTTCTCCAATTATGCTGTCTGCATGACATGACTGAAGTAACGATGGGCCCAATTCTTTCCAAATTTTTAGCTCCAGTGTAGCCACAATGCTGTGCCATAGTAACACATGCTCCCATACCCTAAGAAGACCCCAGTGACAGCCCCTCCGCCATAGGATGCAGCACACACTCACTTGCACGACTGCACCTGTACTGGAACATTGGACAGAATTGGGCCTTAAGTCCTCAGCAGTGGGCCGACTCTGACCCCTGTGGAGTTTGGAGGCCCCTATGTGTACATAGTCCCTCCACATGTGCACTTATCACAGATAGGGCAGTCCATGGGATCATGAAAAGTTGGACACAACATAACGACTAAACAACAACAAAAGTGCTGAAAGGAATTTTATGCTAGTCCTCAGTGGTGGATATTTTGTGCCACTGCTGGCGGGGGAGAGGGCTAGGCCAGTACCCAGACATGCACCAGCTTCCCCATACCACCACAGGAATGGGGAGCCTTGCAGATTGCTGGCAGAGCTTCCCACATCTGGAAACAAGTGAAAGTTCAGCTATGTCAAAAGTGGAAATCAGATACCATTAGCCTTCCCCCCTATTCCTCTGCAGCTGTACCATCCTAGGGATCATTCTATGGCTTTTCCCCTTTCCCTCACCCATTAAAGGGATCAGAGAACTATTACATGAACTGGGAGGTCACAACCCCCCAGACTACCAGTGGTCTGGACCTTCAGACAAGGATGTCTACTTGGAGATACCATGCACTGAACCTGGAAATTTCTCTGTGCAAAGCAGGTACACTACTACTAACCAGCAATCCACTATATTAAGAGAAGTCCAGTAATGAGGTATGAAAATTCTAGCCAGCCATTTCAGCCATTCTCTTGGTCAGCACTTTTGCAAGGCCACATTTAATTTCCATGAAAAAAAAAATCAGAAGGGAAGCCATTATTGATAAGCTGCCTAGTTTGTGATGAAACTGTAAAGTCAGCCATAATAATCTGACAGTTACTCTTTCCAGTTTATCTAAGTTGAAATCTGGCTGCTTTCATGATTTTCTATAATGTCCTGTTCCTAACTAATTTATCTAAAAACAGCTAAATTGGAATTGATTTGATTGATCAACAGACCACAAATGTATCCAATTCCTTGAATTCTTCTCAGTGCGTTTCTCATCGAGATGCTGATCTCTTGCCTGATAGCTTTCATTTAATGACTACAAAGAACATGCATGTGACACATGCATCCCAGCCCGATCCAGTTACATGAAGGTAGAACCAGTACTTAATGCAAAAGTCCTCTGATTCAAAGGCCACATTCTTATATTATCCAAGCAATTGCCCTTCCCCTACTTCTATATCACGGTGGCTCATATACTCATCCAGAGTAACTACAGGAGCACGTAAGAGACATTACGTGCAGCCATAGTTACTGCACCACCTAGTGAAAACCTATGGAAAATTCATATTGCAATCAAGAGTAAATTGTTATTACACTGGAGGAAGGACTCCCCATAGTTACTCTGGATTTTGCCCATTGTGACAGAAGTCACCTCTTAGGAGCTACATTTATTGGAAAAAAGAAGTAATTTCCCTGTATCCTTTCTCTCCATTCTTTCCTGTCTACAATACAGTACATGTCCATGCCAAAATTTGTCCCCTTTCCTTTCGAAAGTTTTATTTTTTTCTTCCCTCTTGTCTCTTTCTACTTTCTGTGTATCATAGCAATATGTGAATGACTGTGAGTTAGATGTGAATGTGATGTGAATGACTTAGATGTGAATGACTGGTCAGTATAAAATATTGCATTGCTTCATTTTGATTCTCCTTCCATATTATTGTTAATTGTCCCATCATAAAGTTGTTTTGTTATACCTTTCACCTTGCCTAACTCTACCCACTTAACCACTAGGTAATGACTTGGCTAGGTCATTTGACACCATGGGCCCATATATTGTTTGGCACCCCATACAACAAAATCATTTGGCTGCAATCCTAAACTCCAGTTAGACCGGCCTAAGCCCTGGCATATATCTAGTGCTGACCTGGGAATGTCACAAAAGTGCTGTAAGGCACTTTTGCACCACTCCTGAGGTTTAAGTCAGAGTACAGACATACGCTTGCCTCCCTACATCACCACGGGTATGAAAAGACCAATGAAGTGTGTCAGCCTAGGTTAGGATTACAGTCTAGATGAATTATTATCAGTATTAATTAATACAATTAATACAAATAATAATTTCATATTTTATACCACCCTTCCTCTAAGGAGCTCAGGGTGGTGTGCTTAGTTCCTGCCCTTCTTTTGTCCTTATAAGAATCCTGTGAGGTAGATGAGGCTGAGAGATAGATGAGGAAGAGAGATAATAATAATCACAACATAAAACAAATACAGTGGTGCCTTGGTTTACAAGCATAATTCATTTCGGAAACATGCTTGGTATCCAAAATGCTTGTAAATCAAAGCAAATTTTCCCATAAAAATGATGGAAACTCAGATGATTCGTTCCACAACCCAAAAAATATTCATTTAAAATGATGACAGTACTGTAATATACCTAATACAAAATAATCAAAAAATGCAAAATAAAAATAAAACAAATTATCCAGTGCAATCTTACCATCACAGGGTGGAACAAAAGCTGGCTGTCACCTACATGTCACCTACACAAGCCCTGCCAACTCCAGAGTAGTTGTGAACATGCTTTATCGCTCATTTACAACATTCCTGAACCAACAAAGGATCCTGCTCCAGCTGAAGAACACAATAGGATTACATTCTTAGTGATGATTCAATTGGAGCAAATCCCATATTGTGGTATCAAACAAATCATGTCAGATAAAATTTACTGGTCATTTACTGGTCATTTACTGGTCATTTACTGGTCATTTACTGGTCCATTGCTCAGGATTGCAGAATTACAAATTTTCTAAAACGGGGGATTTTCTTCTGTATGTATAAATATATACAGAAGAAAAAGTCTTATAAAAACTTAAGGCTACAAAAATTTCCCATCAGAAAGATGTCTGATCTTGTTTTGATTTTTTTTTTAATTCAAAGATAATGCACAAACTTACAAATTAATAAAATCTGCTATAGCTCCATGTGTTTGCAAATCTGTTCAAGATCTGAAAAAGTGATGCATTCTTTCACTGGGTTTTTTTTTCATGCATATTGATATTCATGTGAATTTTGCAACCATACATTTAAAACCCACATGAAAATTCAGTTGAAAAAGATATTAGATATACCTTGACAAAACAACTCACGGATGATTTGTGAACATAGAAGCCCATATCAGCTTCACATCATCCAAATGTGCACTTATCCATATGAAACAATCATTTCCGTGTTTGATCAGGACCCTTGGATGTTCAACAGTAACTTGCAGTTTGTTTGCATGGACTGAAGTGGCTAGAAATTTTTACAACCTTTACGTTTACTACCCTCCCAAGAATTAACATGCATCTTTTAATTTATTTTTAGAATCCCAAAGGCTCACATATTTAATAACCTTTTCTCAGCATTCAACGACATTATACTATCCATAATTAAGTTTTCCAATTAAATAAGAAAACTGTATAAGGAATGTTTTCTCCTGCAGTGCATCCTACGTATAATTTTAATAATATGAACATGTTGAAAAAGTATTATTTTAAAAAATACAGGGGGGGATATCTGCTGATCCTGTAACAATGAGTTCACTTATCTGTGTTTAGTGTCCATGAGTGTGATGTGTCCATGAGTTCCTTGTGACCATCCCCTCACCTCTGGAGTGGATGCTTCTTTGACCCTGTCACATCAATCCATGGCTTCTGCTGGACTTAGACTGAGCCTTACAATACAGAATCATGACTTCTGTTTTGTTTTGTTTTTTTACAAATAAAACAAAGAGATTTTTAATGCCTTATAAGGTTTTGAGAGAAAAAGGGTTTTTTAAAACTGTAAACCCCAAATCCAGAGTAACTATGGGAGCAAAAAGGAGACTTTACCTGCACCCATAGTTACTATACCACCTAGTGAAAACCTATGGGAAATTCATATTGGAATCCAGAGTAAGTTGTTCTTATACCGGAGCAAGATCTCCCCATAGTTACTCTGGATTTTGCCAAAAGTCTCAGGCTGAGCCTTCAGAGACTGTGGACAGATGTGAGCAGCCTCTGCTGTGCTCAGAGAACCCTCCTGAGGCAAGGGGAGCAGAGAGTGGGGAGTATTTCCTGGTATCAGCAGTTTCATTTAAACATGGGAGAGGGCTCTGGAACGTAAAATCTGTGGATACTGTAACATGCCTATATGCAGTTTTTTTAAATGGTCTCAAGTATGCATTTGTTAATAGGAGCAAAATGTTGAATTACAAAGCATAAATTGCAAATTGCCAAGGTAGCTAAATGTTTAATCTTAAGCTATTGTCGCACATTCAAGTGTATATACAGTGGTACCTCGCTTAACAAGCGCCTCGCTTAACTAGTGTTTCACATAACAAGCAAGAATGTCCAAGAAATCTTGCTTCACATAACAAGTTCCACTTCACTTAACAAGCAAGCGCGCTATGGGCACGCATGCTATGCAGCCCTGATGCTCCGCATGGAGGCTCTTTAAAAGGGCTGCCAGCCAGCGCTGCTGCCTCTAACTTCCCCAACTTGGGGGCAGTTGCCTGGAGGTGCCAGAGGCAGCTGCCCCCAAGTGCCCCCACCAACTGCCTTGAACCTCAAGCAGCAGCCCAGGAAAGTGTCTTTGATTGCAGTCTCCTAACTATGTCTACTCAGAAGTAAGCCCATTGTGTTAAATGGGGCTTACTCCCAAGAAAGTGTCTTTAGGACTGCAGCCTAAGTAGACTTCATAGGATCATGCACATTGAATGCATGTTTTGAATTCAATTCCAGTGTTTTGTCATCATTTTTACATCCAGTTCATATTTTTATGTGAATATTTTGGGGGTTGTAGAACCAATCGTCTAGTTTCCATTATTTCCTATGTGAAAATCAGCTTCATTTAAAGAGCGTTTCACTTAAAGAGCATGCCTCTGGAACGAATTAAGCTCTTTATATGAGGCACCACTGTACTAGGAAAAAAAATACAATTTATATAGAATCTTGCACTTCTGGCCTTAGAACAGAAGAGTGACCGTGTGTTAATAGGAATAACAGTCTGACATTTCAGAACAGTCTACTTAAAAAAATAAATTGAGTTCTGGCTATTAAAAGAAATGAACCGAAAAGTTCATTCAATGAAAGGACTTTTTTTAGCTTTAGTTGTCTTTGAAGTGGTTTATCTTTCTTATGCTACTGTTTTGTATCACAAAATCCACCTCCTGCTATCTCAAAGAGCTGAATTTAAAGAATACTTAAGTAACCAATGCCATCAATATTACAAACCTGTAATTCTTTTAAGAAAGACTGAAAATAAACACGCTTACTGACACACACGCTTCACAAAAAAAAACACAAATCTATCAAAAAGATATTTGTCACAACAGCTAAATAAAATATAATGTCCAAAAAAGTCCATCTTTGTAGGTGCAAGGAGCAAACAACAAACAAAGGCCATCACCTGCATTTATGAGTGAAAGCTTCTGGCTGGCTCTGATAGATCAGAGTTAACATGATTTCTGTTGAACAGACAGAGGATATACAGAGATTCCTCTAACTTTGCAATTTGTATATGGGAGAGACAAATTCTCAAAGTTCTGCAAAGGGAAAAACCTATAAGAAGAGAACACCATGTAATACCCTTTTATTGAGAGGAGGAGAGCAAATAGAACAGGTGTTTAGTCCTTGAGTATGAAAAGAGGTAGAAGGAGGCTAAAAAAAAAGACAGTGTCCTGTTAACATTTTGGAATTAGAGAGTAGAAAGAGTTTGCTTTTCAGGGAAATCACAGTTTGCAATTAAAGTTAAGAGAGTTGCATCAAACTGTGGAGATGGAGGTAAAAATTACAGAGAGAGAGAGAGAGAGAGAGAGAGAGAGATCATGCCAACAATAAACCGGAAAGTGCAGAGAGATGTAGATCAGCCCTGGAAAGAAAGGGAATACGAGAGATGCAAAACAGTTTTTCTAGCATCCACTAATTGGTAAAATCACTAAGAATATACTAAGAAGTATATTAATGCAGAACAGCAAGAAATTTACTTAAACTCAATATTGAGTGGAGCAGGAGTACAAATTGGGGTCTCCAGACCATATCAGTTATAGTAAATTTACATATGGCGTGAGTTCTGATTAGCTCAGCAGGCATTTTACTCTTTTAAAATGTATATTTTAAAATGTATCATCCCTTCTTCCAATTTCCTTATTACCAAAACTAAGATAAAAATTGCCCAAGTGGTTAAGACACTGTGCCTGTTAACCAGAGTTCGAGACCCAGGTTCCCACAAGACAGGGTGAGCTCCTGTCCTTAGCTTAGCTCTGCAATGCAACTGGAACCAATTGTATCAGCTCTGCCCTTCCATTGGACAATTTCAGTGGCGTGGAGAGGGGGGATGTGCTGCCTGGGTAACTGTCTATCCTCCATATTAATCTACCCAGGCCTTCATGCTTCGCCTACAGCATCGAGCACGATACCATAGTCTTTCAAGACTGATGGATGCCAATACTTATACTATTTCTCATGCTTGTAGAGGAATCCTGGGGTCAGAATTCTTTTGTTCAAACAGACTTATTTTAATGGGAGACTTTCACAGTGGTTTTTGCTTTGCTGTTTGGGGTTCTGATAGGACACCAAAATAAGCTTCCATCAGATTTTGAAAAAGTTCTGTGTGGTTCTTTCTGTGTGGTTTTTCATGGATGTAAAAGGGGGGTTTAAAGAAAATAATGCTATTTTAAACCAAACTTGAGTTTCATGCTGTCCCGGCATTAATTCTTGGTGATATGCATTTACTTGCCTGCATGAAAATAGGAAAATTCAGAAACATCTTGTCCCAAAATACTTAGGGAAGGTGAGGGCCTCTTGAGTGAGAGACGGTACTTCACCTAATTGATTTTTCAACAAACATTTTGTATGTTGAATGTTCAACAGGGGCAGAGTTAGTGGGGACAGGTGTGGTTTGCCCCAGGCACCACCTTTGGTGGGTGACACCAAAAATTGCAAATTGTTCTACATGCCAGTGGATGTGTATTTATAGCAGAATGCAATGAAAAAACCAGACTGAAATATCTGTTTTATAAAAAGTTATGGCCAAAAATACTAGAAAATGCATGGAACGCTATCTGAAGTGAAACTGAGCCATATCGTACATTAATTTTGCCTTAGTCTTTTGGAAAGGGCAGGTTGAAAGTGATCCATCATCATCAGAATGGACCCAATCCTATGAATTTTGCTCTCCCAAAATACACAGAAGGAAGTCCCTCCCTACAAGTTGACAAATCCATTGAATAAAGCAAATGGGAAGCAAAATTGAGCTGCACAGCCACTTTTACTCATGAAGAGGCCAATGTGCCTTTGCTTTTGGTTACGTCTGGCAAAGAGGAATGCAAGGCCACCAGAATGTTCCTGAGCTGATGAAATTGGAGCTCAGCAAATAGCAGAAGATAGCAGCATCTGCCGCCATTAAAAAGGGGCATGGCTCGGTACGACAAAAAAAATGAGGGAGCCGGGCAATGGTAAATTTCCACACCCATCACTGGGTTGTTGCTCTGCCCACTTGCATACCAAGACTCTAAGCACTACACCACAGAGTAGTGAATCATATTAGCATATCGAGGAAAGAGGGTTGGAAGCTTGGTTTTCTTTGTTGGACAGATTGTTATATTATATTTTCTGCCTCTCTCCCTTTTTAGGAGTTACAGTACTTGAAGGGCCAATTTATGCAGTGGGAGGACATGATGGCTGGAGCTATTTGAACACAGTTGAGCGGTGGGACCCCCAAAATCAACAGTGGACTTTTGTAGCCAGTATGTCTATTGCCAGAAGCACAGTTGGTGTGGCAGCATTAAATGGCAAGTGAGTAGGAGTGATAATGCTTTAAAGAGAAAATATATATATTGCTTTTAAACAAACAGCATTGCAGTGTGCCTTATATTGACTGGTGTGCCCAGTATTATCTCCATTGGACTAAAAAACTAACCATTCAAGGTACTCCAGTGTTGCAAGCATCACTGAAGTGGTTTGTTCTAAAGAGTAAGATTTGAAAATGGGAACACTTTGCTTCAAGTACTTAAAGTGCAAGGTAAAACATCACAATTGATATGATAATTTGAAAAAAGCAAATGTGTTTTCCATCAGGTTGCTATTTGTCCTGAAAAAGAGGGACAATCCTGATTTTCAGGGATTGTATTCACATACTGGCAAGTGGAACAGGGGGTCCTGTCCCAGTTATGTGGAAGGAAATTATGGTTCTTCCTATAGAAGTGTTGGTTCTTCCTACCCTAGATTTCCAACCACTGTCTTTCCCCCAAATCCAGAGTAACTACGGGAGCATGTAAGAGACTTTACATGCACCAGTAGTTACTATACCACCTAGTGGAAAACCTATGGGAAATTCATATTTGAATCCAGAGTTAGTAGTTCTTATACTGGAGCAAGGACTCATAGAATCATAGAATCATATAGTTGGAAGGGACCTAATAGGTCATCTAGTCCAAACCCCTGCCTGCAGCAGGAAATCCTCCTAGAGCATCCCCGACAGGTGCTCATCAAGCCTCTGCTTGAAGATCCCCAATGATGGAGAGTTCACCACCTCCCTTGGCAATCTGTTCCACTGCCGAACCGCCCTCACTGTAATGGTGACTATGGGTATAACTATGGGCGCAATCCTACAATTTAGGCTGGCATAACTCACCTGAGGCAGAGGCTGGAGATGAATATGTGTGGACTCTGCTTAGCTCAGAAGACCCTCCTGAACTGAAGGGAGCAGAGCTCTTCTTGTTTTCCAGTGGAGGCACATGTTCATACTCACTTGATCCATGGACAAGTCAGTCCTGATCCATGAATACGTGAATTCACTAATATGGAATCTGTGGAAATATCCTCCCCAGGAATGTGAATGTGTGTGTGTTCATTTTTTAAAAACTGCAACTTACAGATACATAAACAAGATACTTTTATAAAGAGCAAGAACAAAAGATGAAAAGAAAGGGAATAGAGGATTGGAACTGAAGCACAAGTATCAATTTGAGAGATGGTCATTGTCATTACCTAGATGTACTGTATACAGGGACCCCATGTATACAGTAGATTTTGTATACAATATACAGACCCCATGTATACAGTAGATTTTGACTCTAGATTTTGCCCTTAGATTATTTTTTAAAAAAACCTGTTTTATAATAAGAACTCTTTTCCCTCTCCCACACCATAAATTCCTAGTAGAAATTCTGCTATGGCATAACATGATTATG
Source organism: Cryptoblepharus egeriae (assembly GCA_030015325.1). NCBI lineage: Eukaryota > Metazoa > Chordata > Lepidosauria > Squamata > Scincidae > Cryptoblepharus > Cryptoblepharus egeriae. Next base: position 3,674,378 of record JAREYC010000005.1, on the reverse strand, counting down.
TGTACCGTGCCTGTTACTGTAGGTCATCACTGTGCCAATAGTGAACAGTTCTCTCCCTAAGTTACATCACTGTCATAAAACAGAATTGGTTAGACCAGAATTGGCCAAACAACAGTGAGTTTGTTTGTTTATTTGTTTGTTTGTTATGCTTTTCCCCCTTAAAGGCACCCATATTTGATATATGCAAGAGCTGCAAACACAAGAGAATTGCATATTAGGTTGCTGGCAGGTGACTTCCAGAATTCCACATATTTTCTGAAAATTTAGCCTTTTTCTTTTGTAGGGTGTTAGGAGTTAACAGAACTCTGTTACTATAGAGTTCTATTACTCCTAACACCCTACAAAAGAAAAAGGAGATTATGGAGATTATGTAGGCAAAAACCTAAGTAGGAGATTATGGGCAAAATCCAGAGTAACTACAGGGAGTCCTTGTTCAGGTGTAAGAACAACTTACTCCGGATTCCAATGTGAATTTTCCATAGGTTTTCACTAGGTGTGTAGTAACTACGGGTGCATGTAAAGTTTCTTATGTGCTCCTGTAGTTACTCTGGATTTGGGGGTATGTTGCTACTGGACTGCTTTTTAGTTTGGACTTCTGGAATCCATTAATTCACTGAGCCAGACTGAAAATGTATGTCTTATTTCTTTATGTATCATACGCTGCAATCCTAACACAATTTCCTCCAGTGGTGGGCTTCAGGGGGTTCTCACATGTTCTATAGAAACCTTTTGCTAATGAGCACCTGGTTCTGAGAACCGGTTACTACTAGGTCATAGATCCTGTTGTTAATTTATTTGAATCCCACCACTGAGTAAGACCCATTGAACAAAAAGGGGTTACTTCTGAGTAGACATGGTTAGGATTATACTCATAGTTAATACTTTAATGCAAGTGGAACAGAAAATCCAATACTCATCTCAACTGTAGATGACAATTTTGTTTTGGGAAATTCAAGTTTGCTAAAATTCATTAAAAAATGCTTTCTTGAGACGTGCTGCTGCATAAGCACCTTAGCTGTTGTTACTGCAGCATCATATACCAAACTATCATACTTGAGTTGTACTGAGTTTATTTTAGCATGACAGAAATACTGCTTTTAAACTATGTATCAATATGTTTGAACTTTGGAAAATAATAAAGTTTCCCTGTACAGGGGAGTCTGTTGATCTATGAATAATACATCTGCAGATCTAGCTCAATGCGTGTCCTGCAGTGAGCCAGAAAGGTCTTCACCAAAGGGACTGGAGAACATCCTGAAGCCCAGAGAGCTGAAAAAATGATTTTGCCTATTTTGCCAATCTAAGACACAGGGAAGCTTGTGGAAGGCTTCCAGGTAAAATCACTTCCAGTAATAGGGCTGAGCTTATGGACTAATGAACCTGCAAAATACACTATCTGTACGGGGATCGGAGAATAAATCTCCCACTGATACCAACGCCTCACATGTGAAATATTTCCAAAGAAAACTAGAGAAATTTCATGGTAATAGGAAAAATAACCTAGGAAAAATAGGAAAAAGCATTTGGCATATGGTTAAAGTGTGTAGAAATTTGTTTGTGAGCTTTGTCTGTGTGTGTGTGAGAGAGAGTGAGAGAGAGAGTGAGAGAGAGAGTGAGAGAGATTATTGAATCCACACATTGCTATCACATTGGCATAGGACAGTTGTACTCAATCTGGAAGTTTGGAAGACAAATCCAACATCAGCAGCTGTAATGGGGAGACTATAGCTCAGAGGAAAAGCACTCACTTTGCATGCATAAATTCCTAGATTTAGTACTTAGCATCTCTAGATAGAGAGACTTTCCATGAAACCTTTTCCCCTCCCCAAAATGTGTACAGATCTACACATCGCACAGGGTTTGTTGCTTTGTATTATATATTTCCACAAAGAACATTAATTTTAGCAAAGTTTCATTATACCTACTTGACCTTGGATGTTCTGGGACAGGAGGTGGACCGGCAGGAGTTGGGCAGAGAGAAGGAGGGAGGAGAGTGGGGGGCAGAGTGAGGATCTGACATTTATGTCAGATCCTGACTCTGCTTCCTCAGCAGCCAGGATCAGCTTATGGATGCTCCAGTCTGAATAGACTCATAGAGACAGCTGCAGCCTTACAAGGGGGAAGAGGGCAAGCCTCCCCTTCTCAGCTTTATGACAGTAAAAAAAAAGCAGGCCTCCGTCAGTCTTGAAAGACAATGGTATCGTGCTCGGCGCTGCATACGCTGTATGCGAAGCATGAAAGCCTGGGTTGGATTGTTATGGAGGATAGGCTGTTACCCAAGCAGCAAATCCCCCTCTCCATGCCACTGAATTAGTCCAATGGAGAGGCAGAGCCAATACAATTGGATCCAGCTGGCGTTGCAGAGCTGGTCTAAGGACAGTAGCTCACCCTGTCTTGTGGGGCTGACCCGGGTCTCGAACCCTGGCCTGCTGGTTAACAGGCATAGCGTCTTAACCGCTTGTGCCACCCACAGTAACGATTCTAAATTTGCTCTGGATACAGTGCAGGCGTGCCATCCTGCATAGGATTGTGCTGTCAATCATAAGTTTCATCTCCAATTTATTGACTTATTTAAATTTATTTAAATTTGAAATGTGAATTAATTTCCTGGCTCCAATGCAGTGTCAGAGAGATGATGTGGACTTCCTGCCAAAATGTTTTCCTACCCCTGCTCTAAAGCATAATTTTTCAAAGTTTATCATCCCATGGCACACTGATATGACACTGCAATTGGCACACCATCAGCTTCCTGAAATTCCCACAGCACACCAATTGTTTGAAAATCACCGGTTGGAAATCATTACTCTAGAATATAGTTTCTTTTCTAGTGTCCTGGGAGGCAAAGACCACAATCCTAACAATGTCTACTCAAAAGTAAACTCCATTGAGCTCAGTTGGTCTTACTCCCAGGAAAGTGTCTTCCCTGCTGACTGCTGCTGTGATCTGTATTTGAGGTTGCTGTGTATCACAGTATCTGTCCATTAGTTGTTAACGATGAATTTATCATGTCTAATAAATGTATTATTAGGCATTTAATTTCTGAACACCATCCTTTTGAGTATATCTATAAATAGCTCCTGAGCTCCCAGGACACTGTGGCTGACCTCATGTAGCCCATTCATCCATAAACCATAGAGCTTCCTAATTGACTTTGCTCCACTGCATCAGATTCCCATGCTTTTGAAAAGTTTGATAATAGCTCGGATGGACAGTTCTGCTTTGACTGCAAAACTTCATTCTCTTTAAAAAAATAGTTTTGTAAATTTATGACCATATTTAGCTAGTCAGATGGGCTGTGGGTGACGCAAGTGGTTAAGACACTGTGCCTGTTAACCAGCAGGCCAGGTTTCGAGACCCGGATCAGCCCCATAAGAAAGGGTGAGCTCCTGTCCTTAGCCCAGCTCTGTGACGCCAGCTGGACCCAATCGTATTGGCTCTGCCTTTCCATTGGACTAATTCAGTGGCGTGGAGAGGGGGGATTTGCTGCTTGGGTAACAGCCTATCCTCCACAACAATCCAACCCAGGCTTTCGTGCTTCTCATGCAGCGCCGAGCACGATACCATAGTCTTTCAAGACTGACAGAGGCTTGCTGTAGCTTGTCGTTGGATTCGTATTGAAGACCAGAATCCAATACAAAAATTGATTTTGAGACATCTCCTTCTTATCAAAAGTTATGGCCAAAAAACTGAAAAAAAAATATGCATTGAGCTCTATGGGAAAGCGAATGTGCCCCATTTTGTGACATTACTCATGAGCAGACAAACACGTCATAGTCTGCCAGAAAGGCCAGGCTGAGAGGAATCCAAGGGCACCAGAATGAACACAGCCTCCAAAATCACTACAAAAGGAGGCCCCTGATAATTGCATTGATCTCTATGGGAACTGAAAGGGAGCCATAATGTGCCTTTACTCGTGAGTAGGTGAATTTGCCTTAGGTAATTGGAAATGGCAGGCTGAGAGGAATCTGGTCCTGATCCAGTGACTGCAGCTCCTACCAGACATCCCACAAGGAATCCCCTCCTTCAAGCTACACTCATGAAACCCTTTTGAAAATGAGACTGCACAGCTGCTTTTACTCATGAGTAAGCAAGCATACCTTGGCTGGTGTGGAAGGTCATTCCAGGAAGTGCAAGCCTTCCAGAATGGTCCTGATCCTGTGCACAAGGAACTCAGCAAATGCTCCACAAGACTGCATTTGAGCGTTTTGAGCATATGAATGTTTTCAGCATTTATTTTGTCATGTCCTACATTTTGCTTGGATGGTCTACATTTTGGTTCTACTTTTTTTTTCTACATGTTCCTATTTTTTGGTTATGGCATATGGTCACCTTGGGTTTTGGATCATGTAACCCTTAGATGACCTGGAATCAGGTCTTGCAAAGGAGATGAAAAAGTTTGGCTGTTTAGTTTTGGATCACTTAAACATGTACATTTTTTGTTTTACAATTTAACAATAAGTAATATAGTGTTGAAATTAAGTAGAGGAAAGCAATACAAGTATTTTTAGCTTTTATTTTAACATGTCCTACATTTGTCCTACATTTTTCGATGACCTACATTTTAAAAAATGTGTCAGGAATTTTGCTTGGATGTCAGGAATTTTGGAGGACCTTGTCCTCTTTTTTGGGGTTCAGGCATCTGGTCACCCTGTCCATGGGAGATTCTGGAATGGGACCATAATAGATAACACAGGACACCTGTGTGTGTTTTTTTAACATCCGAAAAAAGGTCGATAGGTTTAGCAACATTATTTCAAATTGGGATTTAAGATCGGTTTTGTTTTATAATTTCATAGGGAGAACGTTTGCCTGGTACAGCATAAACAGTATCAGTATAGTATCAAAAACTGCAGCAAACCAAAATTAAGCAATTCTTGTTTCAGTAACTAGTATTACTATAATCAAAGCAATACTCTTCCATGAGCATACAGTCCCTGTTTAAAGAACTATTTAATTCTTTGCTCATCCCAAAGAAGGTTCTAAAGCAGCCATTTTGAATGCTGTTTAGGTGGATAAAGCAGGTTAGGCTTCACTAAGAAAAAAAGACCTAGCAAATGTTGTCCCCAAATGTAGAATGCAATGTATGGGAAATATATGTGGAAAAAGGCAGTCTTTCAGGTAACTAGGTCCTAATTAAAAAAAGGGCTAAAGGCAACAACAGGAATTGGGCTTGGAAACTTACCAGCAATCAGTTGTTTTGATTCAATTTTATTACGATTTCAGACCAGAATATTCTGGTTGGTAAAGCACTGAAGTGATGCTAACAGACCAAGAGATCAATGAAAGGACCTGGACTGCCACATCTTGTACCTTGAAGCTTTCAGAACATTTTCAAAGGAAGCCTCATATAGAAAACTTTACAATAATCCAGTTGCAATATGTTTAGGTGGAGCATCATGGGAAGATCTGCTTTTTCCTTAAATAAAAAGGGGGTATACCTGACACACCAGATTTCTGGACACAGCTGACAATGAAACCCTCAGAAGGATAGCATATTCTATAGTCTATCAGCCTAATACTATGGGATAGTGTTACTGGCAGACCTAATGTTCTGCCAGCAGAGATTGTCTTATTGCATTCACATAAAATCTTCTGATAGCATGTAGGGGGACTGTCTGCCACCATGCTGTGTATGGCAACAGCAGCTCCATCAGTGCACGGATGAAAGTTAATTGGCAAGGAAGGCAAGTTGATGGGAAGGCAGATGGGGATGGGGAAGTCCAACACAACACAGGTCTATATAGACATTTCCAGGCTTAACCCCTGGATAACCCCAGGAGAATGAAAGGATGTAGCATGAGCCATTTTTTGGCATTGCTGCAACAGCAGAGGGAGCAGTGCATAGGGTTGTGCGCTAAGTTGTTTTAAATATGGTAATCTGTTGTTCTATAAATCCGTGATATTAAGTATTGTGGGAGAACTGCATTTTCACAGAGTATTTACTAACCTTATTTTTTTGCAGTGGAGCAAATAATGCTCTGAGAGGGACTATAAAGTCTAAAAGGAAATTACAGGGATACATTTTATTCTGATAGATTTAATTATTAGGAACTCTTCTAGTATCAAAGAAACGCACATTATTTCTTTACTAACTGTTCCTTTTACAGTGCTATAAAAATGATCTCTGGGTTCTAAGAATCACATCAGAATGAGTATTTTTTCCATTCCACTTTCCAATAATTCTGTATAGATATACATTTAAAAGAAATGGCGCTCACCTCTGACTTCCTTTAATGGAGCATTGTTAACAGCACTTCTAGGCATAACCCATCTACTGCTGATTGACTTTTAAAAAGAATAAGTCACATGCTGACTGAAATGTCAGAAAGTCACAGTTGTGGCACCCTCCAGGAGTCCTTAACACTTTCATAATAACTGTATTCGAAAATCAACAGGAGAAAAAAAAATTCTGCCCTTTATTGATTCTTCTCTTCCCAAAGGTATGATTAGAGACATCTAGGGGGAAAAAATCAATGGAAACTCCTAAATAGTACTGTCTTACTAGCATGCCAGACTTGGTTGTAGATATGAACTAATTTTACATCCATTTGTATGGGGAGCTTGCATTACACAAGATAATTTTTTTTTCAAACCTAATCTGAATGTCCTAGTCATAAGAGTTTCAACATTATTTTTAGTCATCATGATTCATCTATGTAAACCTAGAAATGAAATGGCAATTTCTATACAGCTTCTTTCCATTCCATTTTTTAATACATCAAAATACTGAATACTAGTGGCTTTTATCTCAGACTAGGGCTGCCATATGTCTTGAAAAACAGGAACAATCCAGATTTTTGGGAATTGGTTCACATACTGGCAAATGGGACAGAGAGTCCTGTCCTAATTTTGTGGAAGAGAATTATGGCAACTCTATCTCAGGCCTGCACAACATGTCAACTATCAGTGAATGAATGAATGAATGAGTGAATGAATGAATAGTAGCACATTGGGGGACTAAAAAAACTCCCTTCTTGGACTTTTTGCCTGGCCTGCATAAAAAATAAAAAAATAAAAATGGAGTGTGGATAAGTACCAGGCAAACTTGGCATGTACAACTGGCAGAGTTGGGGCTCAGTCCTAATCAATTTTCCTGTTGAAAAGTTGGTCAGGATTGTGCCCAAATAATATAATCCTGGATAGAACTTGGACAGACCCAGTCCCTTGCACAGACCCAGAAATGTCAAAAACATGCTGTAAGTCACATTTGTGCCTCTATGAATGTAAGCTGGTTCTTGTCAAGGATACATGCCAGCCTATGGAGAATGAACCCAGCCTCTGCACCAGGCTTAGCCGGTATGATTGCACTGATCTGGAGCTGCCATCCCAAGGGGTTGGGGAGGGCATTTCTGGGGAATTTTGTCCAGGTGGCTGGTGGGAAGGTTGGTAGACCAGGCCTGGAAGGGGCACAACTGTTTCCAGCACTTTGGAGAAAGTGCTGACTGTCTCCAGCACTATCCTAAACCTCCTCCTGAGCAGCCTAGCACTACCCTGGGGGGTACAGATCTGCACCAGTGATTTCTCTGGTCCAGATCCAAGTAGCCCTATTGCTGTCTGTGGGGCATTATTTGGGATAAGGGGACATAAGTCCCCTTACTCCACACTGTGCTCATCTACCTCCTAACCTGCACTGATGGCCAGTTGGCACATGTACTGCTAAAATTCTCTCATCTACATAATAATTTAATGTGTAGAAGCCCTAAATTTGAAAGATTGGCCAACCCCGACTTAGAACGGTCAGGCTTTGAAAACCTAGACATTGGATCACCACATTTTTTCCTGCTTGCTAACAGCAAACCATCTACACCTGGGCAAGGGACTGCATGCACTGTAGCAGGTAGGCAGCAAGTCAGGTGATTACCACCACCTGTATGACTCCATAAATATGCAACAACCCAAGACTACAGTGTGAGTTTGTTAGAGGAGTGATACTAATTGAAGTGTAGCCAGACTGACCATTTAATATTACTGACTATTGGACAAGAATTCTTGACTTTGCCTTTGGCTATTGTTGGGACCCTATACTGACTTGTACATATTCTGACCTCAGACTGTATACCTGACCCTGGCTCTGCTCAACCCTAATACAATTTTCCTTGATTTCAAAGTGACTTCTGTGTGCAACCCTCCAGTGTTGTAAAAGCCCTTGGTCCTGATGTCATTGTGGCACAGTCAGGGCCCACCTCTGCCCAGCTCCCAAAAATACATACCATATTCACAAGTCCAAATGAGACTTTGGGAACTGCTGCTATAAACAGTTTTCTGGGAGTAAGCCCCATTGGACTTACTTCTCAGTAGGCATATGTTGGATGAACCTGATGAGAGCCATTATCTTTTAGGTGGAATGAGGAAGGGGAGAGGAGAGGGTACAGCAACTGAGAGCAAATGGAGAAGGGGGGAGGAAAGGTGCAATAGTTGCCTCTTTCTCTCTGCTTTGCAGTTAAGTTCCATTGAATTCAGTTGGTCTTCTTATGTGATTCAGACCCAGACATGTAAGATGCCCTCATAGCAGTTTGCTGCAACACAACACATGCCAGTGACTCATGCATTCTCACACATGCACAAACACACACTATGCACTCACAAACACATACACACCATGCACTCTCTCTCACACAAACACACACCATGCATTCACACACACACCATGCTCTCTCCCTCTCCCTCTCTCTCTCGCTCTCTCTCTCTCACACACACACACAAACACACCATGCATTCTCTCACACACACATCACACACCAAGACACGTGCACCTGCAGAGGAACCTAAGGAGAAGCAGGACTGGCTGTGGGGAAGCCCCGGGAAGATCCAGCGGTGGCAGGAGAGCCACAAGAGGCACTGCAGCTGCAAGGAAGCCCGAGGTGGCAGGAGAGCAGTGAGGGGCTCCACAGCTTCCAGGAAGCCGAAAGAGAGACAGGGATGGCTGTGGGGAAGCTCCAGTGCATGTGCATCTGCAGCTTCACATGCAAAACTTTTTTTTAAGGGCCAGTACAATGCCCTGGGAATCCTGGAGGGGGGGTTCCCCATTTTCCAGTTAGCCCCCCTTTTCTCTGGTGGGGGTCTAGGCATTTCCGGTCATGTGATCAGCCTGCCCTCCCCCCAATGATAATCACTAACAACATAATTCTACTTGGAAGCAAGTCTCGTTTCATTCACTAGAACTCACTCCCAGGAAATTATGTACGGGATTGCAGCCTAACCTTGGAATACCAATTGGGTCAATATGTTCCGCCAGGAAGTTTGTGTTGTGTTTTTTACTGGGATTTATTATTATTACTTCACAAGACTTTCTGACTTTTTTCCTGCTGTTTAGCCAGTTACAATTTCAAAAGCATGAAACTTTTGAATTTAAAATTTTTCTGCAAATTCAAATTTATACATAGGATACAAATCAGGTCAAATTTGACCAATGTTGCCTTTCACTGGTTATTCAATATTTTGCTAGCTAAAATTATACTTAAAATTCATAATTTCACAATATTTAGTATAAAATAATTGTACTAAAACTATAGTGCAGTGTCCAGTGGATTTTCTGTTACAGGCTGGGGGTTGGACTAGATGACCCACAGAGTCCCTTCCAACTCTAGGATTCTCTATGTCATGGCTAGCCACAAAATATCTTCATTTCTTATGGGAAACATAAAGGGCAATCCCCTGCTGAGACCATCTGCATATCTTTGTTGTTGGAAACCTTCATCTACATTTACATTTACAACTTACATCTTACATTTACTACATTTACATTTACATCTACATATCCTTGGGAAAAACAGCACCTACATATCATTTGTTTGTTGAGGAAAACCTATCCTGCCTGATTTTTATACTTCAACTTTTGTACTTCAACTGTACAGACCTCTCCATTTGTCTTCTCCTGTTGGATTTGAAAGATGTAACTTTGCTGTTATATATATATATACTAGCGAAAGGCGTACCCGCGTTACAGGAGTAAAACTCCCCCGTATGCCTTCCCCCCATATGCATCAACCCCCCATAGATAACTTTCCCCCAGGCATAACAACCCCCCATGCGCAACTTCCCCCATACACATCAACCCCCCATGCGCAACTTCACCCATGCGCATCAACCCCGCATGCACAAGTTACCCCATTCGCAACTTCCCCCATGCGCAACTTCCCCCCATGCACATCAACCCCCCATGCACAACTTCCCCCATACGCATCAACCCCCCATGCGCAACTTCCCCATATGCATCAAACCCCATGCACAACTTTCCCCATGCACAAATTTCCCCATGCGCAACTTCCCCCATGTGCAACTTCCCCCATGTGCAACTTTCCCCCTGCGCAACTTCCCCATGCAAACTTTTCCCCATGCGCAACTTTCCTCCACGTGCATCGACCCCCCATGCGCAACTTTCCCATGCGCAACTTCCCCCATGCGCAACTTCCCCCATGCACATCAACCCCCCATATGCATCAAACCCCATGCACAACTTTCCCCATGCGCAACTTCTCCATGTACAACTTTCCCCATGTGCAACTTCTCCATGCGCAACTTCCCCATGTGCAACTTCCCCCATGTGCAACTTCCCCCATGCGCAACTTTCCTCCATGCGCAACTTCTCCATGTGCAACTTCCCCATGCGCAACTTCTCCCATGCGCAACTTCCCCCATGCGCAACTTCCCCCCAGGCGCAACTTCCCCCCATGCGCAACTTTCCCCCATGCGCAACTTCCCCCATGCGCAACTTTCCTCCATGCGCATCATCCCCCCATACACATCTTCCCCATGTGCAACTTCCCCCCATGCGCAACTTCCCCCATGCGCAACTTCCCTCCATGTGCAACTTTCCCCGTGTGCAACTTTCCTCCATGTGCATCATCCCCCCATGTGCAACTTCCCCATGCGCAAATTCCCTCATGTGCAACTTCCCATATGCGCAACTTCCCATATGCGCAACTTTGCCCCGTGCGCAACTTTCCCCTGTGCACAACTTTCCCCGTGTGCAACTTTCCCCTGTGCGCAACTTTCCCCATGCACAACTTTCCTCCATGCGCAATTTTCCTCCCATATGCACCTTCCCCCCTGCGCAACTTCCTCCCGTGCGCAACTTTGCCCCGTGCACAACTTTCCCCCATGTGCAACTTTTCCCATGTGCAACTTTCCCCCATGCGCAATTTTCCTCCCATATGCAACTTCCCCCCTGCGCAACTTTCCTACATGTGCAACTTCCCCTCATGCGCAATTTCCCCTCATGTGCAGCATTCTCACCAGCGCAACCTTTTCCTCCGAACAACCTCCCCCAGTGCACCAGGGTCTGAGCACCAAACTGGCTGGATGTGGTTCAGTCTCCCATGTTAAGTATAGGACAGAAACACGTTGCCCCCTTTTCAGCCCCTGAAGGGTTAATTTCTCCAGATGGTTCTTGGTGGGAGTTCAGGAGACAGAAGAAACTCCCAGAATTCCATGCTTCAGGCCCAGCAGTTGGGGCGGAATGTTGATGAGTCAGCAATTCTCAATGCAAAGTATAGGGAGGAAAACGTGTTGCGCCCCTTTTCACCCCCTTCCGGTTAGAATTTCGGAAAACCGGTTCTTAGTGCACCCCTTCATCACGGAAGGAACACCCACCCCAAATTCATGCTTCTAGGCCCAGCGGTTTTGGCAGGGCGGTGATGAGTCAGTCAGTTAGTGAGTCAGTGAGTCAGTGAGTGACTTTTCTCTTTATATAAATATAAATAAAATGTGACTGTGGGAAGTGTGGGAATATTTTTGTTCTCTTAATTACTATTTACTATATTGTATTTACTAATATTTACTAGGTCCCTTTCAATTCTAGGATTCTAGGATTCTATGATTTGATTTTGCTCTTATGGTGTTTGATGGCTGGCTGGCTGGCTGATGAACTAGGGGGATTTCCTGCTGCAGGCAGGGGGTTGGACTAGATGACCTACTAGGATCCTAGGATCCTATGATTCTATGATTCTTCATAGTTATAGTTATCTGTGAATTTATGTGCTAAATAATATGACAAAATACTCTTCTCAGTTGGTGCTCAAAATATGTATTTGTATTTCTCTTTGCATTTCTATTTCATGGTTATTCAATATTTTGCTAGCTAAAATTGTACTAAAAATCATTATTTCACAATAAAAATAATTATACTAAAACTTGACACAACATTTATATATATATATATATATACACCTAACTATAGTACAGGGTCGTACAGGTCAAAAAATTTTCACGCGGTCTTAGTCTTGAAAAAAAAATCCTGGTATTCTAAGGGTTCTAAGTTGATTGATTTGGTGAAGTGTCCATCACTCAACATGGTAATACTTTCCCCCTGAACACATCTCACTAGTTATTTGTGCTTGATTGCTGGTTCCCAAAGAGTACTGCTTTTTGGTCTTCAAATGACAGAACTTCTAGTGACATTTACTTGTAACTGAATCATCACAACCCATTCATAATTCAGTGTGTGAGCCTGATCTTTAACACCTTTTCTCATAAGAGCATATTCCTGGAGTGCAGTCCTTGAAAGACTGGTGTGTGATCAGTATAATCTTCACATCACACATTCTTTCTGAATGAGCAGCTTTGGAGCAGAATGAAAACTAACTAGCAACCATTGATAGCCAACTATAGAAGGTACTATAAATGGCTAAAGGTTTGAATGAATTACTGAGGGCACAATCCTAACCAATTTGGACCAGCACAGCTCACCCATCTCCCCATTTCCATGGTGGCAAGGGGAGGCCAGCACATGTCTGTGCATTTGTTTAACCCTCTCCACAGGAATCGCACAGAAGTGCCTGATGGCCCTTTTGCAACATCCCAGGTCAGCACTGGACTTGTGCCTGTTTAACCAGAGGTTTGGATTGCACTGTGATACGTAAGCTATAAACGCTATAAAATATTACTTCAGAGATCTTGAATAGAATCAAAGGAAGATAATGATATCTTTAAACGATAATGATATATGAAGAAATCACTGATTTAATGATTTATCCTGCGTTTTCTATCTCATTGTGTCCTACCAGCTGCCTTAACCCTTAGAATATCATCTATAAAGCCTAAATTGCATGTATTATAAAGGTGGGTCTCATGGACCCAGTTGGTCACCTAAGGAACACACAAGATAACAAGATAATGATATCCTGTTGCCACTCCCTTTTATCTGGCATTCAGTGGTATAGGCTACCTTAAAAACCTATAAGTTGTATATGGTGATCGTAGCTTATAATTTGTGATGAAATTTTCTTCTGCATAACTGTCCAGTACCCTTTTAAAAGCATATAAGCCAAAAGCCATCACAACATCCTCTGTCAAGGTGTTCTCCAGATTAATTATTCTTTTTATTCACTAAGTACATGAATATTTTATCCCTTCTAACTCTCTCCCACCAGTCAATTTTGGTTCTCATGTTGTGAAGGAGGGAATAAAAATTTCTCACCATCTACTCTATCCATTCCTTGCATAATTTTATATGTCTCAATACTGTTGCCATCATCTAGTGTATGCATTTGATGCAATGTAGTGCCTATGCACTTGAGCTATGGCAAACATTAAGGTTTCATCACCTGCTGAAATTTCCTCTTGTTCACAACTGTTAATGGTCTAGGCACCTTCAAGGTGAAAGCGTGGAAACCTTTGAGCTGGTGAATGCCTGATTTAAATTTTTCTCCAGTCAGCAGTTCTACTCGGTAACATCTCCTCTGTCCAAGTCACCAATATTGGGACAATAATATTGGGAAAGTATTGGGAACTTTCAGGCTTGCTTACACATTACATAAGAGACATTCTCAGTGCATCCCTAAAACTGAAATCTCTTGCACAGCCCAGTAGGATACCATAAAGCACATTTGCCATAAATGTACATATGGCATAAAATGTGCCATAAAGTGCATTTCTGCTTCCTCCAGAGATAGTCATTATGGTGCATAGAGGTTAGCCAGCACATGAAGGCTGAATCCAGTCTTCACAGCAGCAGAACTCTGGAGCTCCAAGCTGGCCAATATAGGGGCAGGGGAGAATGGGGAGGAAGCAGGAGAGGGAGAATGGGGAGGAAGCAGGACTGGGACCCAGTGATATGTTGGATCCCAACTTCAAGCAATGTAGAGCAGCCTTTGAGATTGAGCCACCCATTTGGACTGCTGGTGCATTTCCCAAGGTAGGGGCAAATGTTTCTCCTTGCCCTATGAAAACGTGGCAGCAGCTCCAATGAAACAAAAAAGTATCACTGGAATATTATTTTGTATGTTGACTATTTTCAGGTGTTCCAACTGGAAAACAATATGATCCTGATCAGAGTAGAAGTGTTATATCTAAAATGATTGATCTGTCAGAAAATGTCACTTAAATTCCACAGCCTGGTAGAAAACAATTTCATATGTTAGTTATGATCTCTTGTGAAATGAGCTAGACAGAAGAAATATGTTTGCTTACAAAAGTGAGCACAAATAAGAAAACTTATCTCCATGAGGTAAGGAAATGATCTTTTTATATTGTGACAGCTCTTGGTTTATTAAAGAAGTTTTCTTCTCCTCACCTCACCCGCCCTCACTTTCATATTTTGAAACATAGTTTTCCTTCTTTTTGAGATTACTATGCAGAGACTAAAACAATCCATTGTGAAATAAGTATGCACGTCTCTTAAACTAAGATCAGGAGGAGTGACTCTAAAACATTTTATATCCTTCATAAATATTGAAATATTACTTTCATGTACCATCTTTTCCCCAAAGTGTTCAAGATTGATATTTTTGCCTCACAATGGGTGCAATCCAGCGTTAGGGCAGTGAGAAGGGCCCTAGCTGGGCTGCCCAAGCAGGCTGTATCCAGAGCAGAAAGTTGGGATGAATCCAGAAAGTTAGGAAGTTTGGGCTGCCCTAGCTGCTCCAGAGCATGCTCAGTAGGCACCAAGTCAGTGGCACTAAGAGAGGGCTTCCTACTGAGGAGACCCCCCTCAGATCACACTGAACAAGGAAAACCTATGGTGCCTGCATTATAAGGAGTCCCTGATGAGATGCCAGTACAGTCTACAGTGAATACAAGGGGCTTCTTGGAGTAGCCTGCTGTATCCCCAGGTTAATGGGCTGCTGTAGTTGTGCCATATCCTGAAGTTGAGAGTCAGGGGTTGCATCTAGACTGGCTACTCATTATTATACCTGCTCCTGAGGTGGTATAACTGAGGACCAGTGCTCCTGAGGCGATACTTATGCCCTGGAAACAGGCTCTGGATACAGCGTAACTGCTCTGTTCTAGGCCATGCTGTACATGCTCTCAACATGCCTCTTCTGAACTGCCTAGGCTGACACAGCTAGGCCAGCCCAGGTCCATCTGTCTTGGGCCAGCCTATGTTGACTAATGCTGCCCCAAGTCTTTCTGGTATAATGTGGGTGGTCCATATTGAAATTGGGCCACCCCAGTGATAGATAGGGTAGCCCAAGTGCACTTCTGGATTGGTGCCAACATCTTGCAAAACTGTGTAAACTGCAAGAGGAACATTGACCATACAAAGTTATTGTATAGTGCCTTAGAGCCAGTTACAGCCCAGTCTTGTCCTGAGGCATCCCAGAGTATGCAGCAGAATGGATGCAGCCTTTCTCTGCATGCATTGCACTGGCTGGGGTCAGGTAGTAGCAGAGGAGTAAGTACATAACTTCTATACCTACCTGCTCTGTTACTCTCTGATCCTCAATCTATTAGGATTTACACCAGCTTTTTTGCTGGCATAGATCCACGGGACATATCAGTCCAAAGTTGGGGGCATAAGATATCAGCAGCGCACTTGACACATCCCTGGCTCAGCTTGATCTCCACCTGATCCTCTCACCAACTCCCACTCTGCCAACTTACCTGCATCAGCAGAGCATTCAAACAGTTCTGGCACATACACAGAGCTGCCTACCATTTGCACAGTTGGCTCCAAATTTTGCAACAGCAGTGCAGCCTTTGCCTTACTGCAGTGAGGCTTTCACCAGTGGATTTCAAAGTCTGCTGTTATAGGCAGTTAGGATTGGGCTGTCAGTGAGTTTGTTGACTGTTCAGAGTTCAGAATTTCTCACAATCAAAGGCAACCATAACAATACTGTGCTGGTTGTAACCATCTTCTGCTCTCATAAAGAATCAGGTAGAAAGGTGCTTACTTCCTTTCTAAAGCTGCAATCCTAAATGCACTTTCCTGGGCATACGACTCCTTGAACTCAATGGGTCTTACTTTTGAATAGACATGGTTAGGATTGTGTTCTAAATGTAGTTAAAAGAACCAATACCAAACATTTTTAATCTTTGTAGAAAATATTTTTAATACCTGGGAAAAGGTAGGGTTTTTTTTTTCTTTCAAGAGTCTCAGAAACAAACTGAAGAGCTTGAATCGAAACATGCTCCATAAAGTCTTCACAAATTTGAGTGGCCTTGTCTGAGACTTGGT
Organism: Cryptoblepharus egeriae; assembly: GCA_030015325.1. Classification (NCBI taxonomy): domain Eukaryota; kingdom Metazoa; phylum Chordata; class Lepidosauria; order Squamata; family Scincidae; genus Cryptoblepharus; species Cryptoblepharus egeriae. The sequence goes on along the minus strand of JAREYC010000005.1, from coordinate 3,657,982 downwards.
CATGAAACAGGCTCAAATTTACACCATTATTATCTGAAACCCAACACATCTTAATGATTAGCTTACAATATATTTGCTATCTCTTTATTGTACAAGTACATTAAGCTGTCTCAAACATTTTCCAGTCTTTCTGTTTCTCATTTTCCAGCCTTTCTCAGATAGCAGGTTCTGTCAGTTCTATAATAAGTTGTCTGTACTGAATATCTGTAAAGAGCTTTCACACACCTGACAGCTGATATCCCCTATACCTTTGTTTCATATTCCATAAGCTCTTGGACAGCTCATATGAACAACAATCCAGTAATCTTGTATGCGTGATGGATTAGTGCCTATGCATCCCCACTTCTTCTCCTGCTTTTGAAAGCCGGCTTCTAAAGTCTTTTCCCACCTACCTGAATACAACCTGCTGGCCATGCACCAGGAAGATGTGTTCATTTCAAACTAATTCCAAACTTTTCACTCCAACAGGCTGTATTCAAAATATCTAGCAACAAATAAGCCATCCTATTGTGAGACCTTTACCATGTAAAAGTAATTTTATAGGTTATGATAATCCTTGTGATAATCCTTGTGATAATACTGCTTTTTCTTCCTTCTTCATGCCTGCCTATAAACAGTTTGATATACATATTTAGAAATGTTTGACTTAGGGCACAATCCAGAGTAACTATGGGGAGTCCTTGCTCTGGTGTAAGAACAACTTACTCTGGATTGCAATATGAATTTCCCATAGGTTTTCACTAGGTGGTACAGTAACTACAGTGCATGTAATGTCTCTTACATGCTCCCGTAGTTACTCTGGATTGTAGGGTTACTGTGACTTCTAGAAAGCAGCAGCAGTTAATACCAGCTGCTACAATAATGTCTAACACATTGGTGATTATAAAAGTTAAATCTGATGTTCAGATTTCAAATTAGCTTGAACAATTAAGGCAGAAATCCTATACACAGTTTCCCTGAAGTCCTAAAACATACAAGTTACTTCTGCTTAGGCATGCGTACGCTTATGCTATTAGAAACCCAGATGTGAACTCAGATGTAAATTTCCATGATCCACCAGCACATTTGTAAAAGTAATGCATTGGTGAGACATGTGCCGGATGAGACTTTTCAGACTCCCTTTGCATTTACAGTCAAAGGCTGTTGACTGTTGCATGTGTACAGTCAAAGCACTATATTCCTAATAGTGCTATATAATCAAGAGATACAGTACTGGCAGTAATAGAACAGAGCTTCATTAACAGTGAAACATAACCTTAATGTACATTTAACTAGCTTAGGATTCATGAAGTGCCAAGAACAATAAACGCTTCCAAGTAAGTAATTCTTTCACTGATAGGAGATTTGCATCCCAGATTGCTCAGTGCTTGGACTTTAAAATAGTCAATGTTTCTGTAAGTTTTATTATGCACTAGCAACATACACTAGGCAAAATAATACAAAACCTGTGAAATAATTCTTATATGAAAAGTAGCCTGGTGACACACTTACATTCAGAATAATTTAATCATGTGCACTTATGGAGTGCATATGAGATGGAACCAATTATGTTTTATTTGCCCAGGAGCAAGTTTCAAATGGATTTGGAATTTTAATTATTGAACTTTTTAAAATCATTGCAATGCTAAGTAGTTTTAAATGATTTTTTTAGACTTCTGTAAATAAGCCTATCTTAAGTGGCATGTAAGCTGGTAATCTGTACAAAGTATGTCATAAACAGTCAGAATAGATGAATATTAATGCACAGCAGCCAGCAATCAAACAAAAAGCTGGAGCAGTATAACAGCTAAGAGACAAATAGCACAATCCTATATGTTGGCAGATCTCTTGGGCCATTGTGTCAGTCTGGGTCCTGTAGTCCCATGTTTCCAGCACTGGGCTGCAGACTGCCTGTTGATGTTGATATGTTGATGGCAAGATTGGATCAAGGCAGAGGTTGGGCCAGATTAGGGGACAGGGCCGGGTATGCAAGATCTGGAATACCCTTTCCAGCCTGATGCACCCCTTTAAGATTAATGTAATTGGTGTAATTCTACAGGGGACCAGAGATTCGTAGAAAAGGTTCACACACATTTTCTCTACTTATCTCTCCCAGCCAGCTTGGTATGGTTTAAATCCTTTCAGTATTCTAAAGTCCATGTGGCACCATTATTCTTCTAGTTTACACGTTAATCAGTTCTGTGTAGTCAGAAAGCTGTGTGTATAAGTATAAGCCACTATCTAATTTTTTGATAGCCCAATTTTGTTTTCAAAATAACTTTCATGACACCATCCACATTCAGAGAATTATGATTATGTTCATATACAGACTGAACCTTGTAACACACTGATTTTTTTTATACACAAATTTCACTCAATCGAAATAGCCACAGCTGTTGAGAAGGAACAATGCTGATCTCTGAAGAAGAGAAAAAAATTATTTAAAATCACAGGTTTGATAACAGCTTTTCTTAATGTTGTAGAAAAGCAGCCGTGCATTATTATTCCATTCTTCCAAGAATTATTACATTCTTCAGCTGGATCAGCCAAATGTCCCCAGGGGGTCCTTTGTATTTCCAAAGGTATTTCCAATTAGAAAGGCTGACTGCCTTTCTACAACAGTAAGAAACGCTGTTTTTTAAGAATGGTCAAGGAACAGATTTTATTTTTTAAACTGCTATTATTTAACACATTTCTTGGTATCTGCAGGGAGTCCCTGAATCAAACCCCTGCTGATATTGAGGACTTAAAATCATAGACTATATTCCTTTAGGAACAAGGGCAGAACAAGAAACCTTGAAGTGGGTCTTCAAATTTGTTTTTCCACTGTTTTTTTAATCCATTGATTTTTTTTCCACAGGAGGTTCTGGAATGGAACCCTAGTGGTTCTCGAGGGACACCTATACTATGATGATGTTGAACATGGGCAACCTTGGTGGAAGAAACTCTTGAGAGATTTCTCAGTTTGCATTATTGTTTCTATTACTTCCTATAATGCATAATAATTGTATACTGTTTATTTTAGGTTATATTCAGTTGGAGGTCGAGATGGTAGTTCTTGTTTGAGTTCCATGGAATATTATGATCCCCACACAAACAAATGGAACATGTGTGCGCCAATGTGTAAGAGAAGAGGAGGTGTGGGAGTAGCTACCTGTGATGGTTTCCTGTATGCAGTTGGGGGCCATGATGCCCCTGCTTCTAATCATTGTTCCAGACTTCTGGATTATGTTGAAAGGTATCCATCCTATAAGTGTTTATATGTGGTGTTTCCAAATGCAAACTACGGTATCCTTTTTCATTTTATCTGCCTTTAAATTTTCATTTATTGGCCTTATGGAATCTTATGAGGACAACAATTTAATTTTTATTTTCACATGACAAATTGCTCAATCAACACTGAGACTCAGCAAACTTGCCATAAGCATGGTTGTGATGCCTGGCAAGGAGTAAGCTCTTATGATGTTCATATTTCTGATGTTCATATAGGTAAAAAAAAATATGCATCAAAGCAGTGGTGTAGAGCAGACAGGTGGTGGTCTGCCCAAGATGTCAACTACACTAGGTACACTACTGAAGAGTTGGCAGACATGGCTTCTACATGGAGGATTTTGAAGCAGAGTCAGATCTGTCCATGTCTTCAAATGCTTGGTAGATTTGTCCAGTTCTATTCATGTTTTTAAGCAGCCATAGACAGCATTGTGGGAGTTGTCCACCATGAGCTTCAAATAATTCAGTACACAAGTACCAGTTTCCATAGACAGGCCCCTCCGACAGGCTTTCTAATGGAGCCTGAGATAAGAAAGTGCATGAATGCAGTCATATATATAGAAAGATACTGAAAATTAACAGGGGACCATCAGGGCTGAGACTTCCTTTAGCATTATGGATAATCTAGTTCTGAATGGTTGGACAAAGCATAAGGAAATGAACTAATAGGAAATGAACTACCATAATAAGTTGTGACTTAATCCGGGTCATAATAAGTAGTGATTTCTCACTCTCAAAAGCGATTGAATGGCACAAATGTATTAAAGAGATAGACAATATTTTACTGGTCAGATATTTGGGAATGACTATCTTTTTGCCTGTTTGCTAGAGAGATTGCATTAGGGAAGGTGTCTACCATTAATCTATATAAAAGCCTGAAAGACCGGTTTCAGTATGGAGGATCAGCTTGATGACTAACTAAGCTGGCATGAAATATCTCTTTCTTTATGCAGGTACGATCCAAAAACAGATACTTGGACAATGGTTGCTCCCTTGAGCATGCCTCGTGATGCAGTTGGTGTTTGTATCCTTGGTGATAAATTGTATGCAGTAGGTGGATACGATGGCCAGACGTACCTGAACACTATGGAATCGTATGATCCTCAGACTAACGAATGGACACAGGTATCTAGGCATTTGTACAGTTTTGTACAGTTTCCACAAAGAGCTTGTTGGGGCTGGTAGACAAGATCCTAATAACTAGGCAATTATACTTGTCATTTAGCTTATAGCCACAACAAGAATTTCTTGGGGGGAAAAGTCTACATTGTTTCCTTGGTAACCAAGAAAAAGTTTTGTAAAATAATGAAAGGATCTTGTTATCTGTATCACACAATTCTTATTTGTCTGATTTCCCATTGAAGTAGTTACTTTTGCTTCTGAATTTGTCAGTACCTCAGCTTGAAAATACATTTGGATTCATTTAAAAAGTTGGTGAGAGGGTTTTTCCCCCTATTTGTGTCCTTTTAAAAATATATCCTGCTGAGAATGCACTGTATTGACATGGTATGTTTCTACATGTTGTTGTACAGAATGTCCAAATAAGGCAGACAGTACTGTCACTGAATGCTGTTCCAGTTTATAACATGGCATTACTAATTATAATCATTTTAAAGGAAATGGTAGTAATATGACATTCAGTTTTATGGGTGACTCTATCCTGCTGCCATAAGAAAGAAGTCCCATATAAGCCCAGTAAGGGATCACACTCCAGTGAGACAAGTCATTCTTTTATTAGTTCTATAGATAGAGAATATGTGTCGGAAGACTGACATGCAAGGGAACATTTCCCCAAGCCACTGTGCCACATACATTAAAACCAAACAGGAGTGGCCTCATAAACAACATTCAGAAAAGAAAAATTTGGAGCAAGCAGGTCCTGTTATTGTTTCTTGCTCTGCCAGGAAATTAATTCATGAACAACAAGGCAGGCTGTCCAAGAACCATAATGATATTCATCAATTTTGTATGAAGGATAAAATCTAAAAGGATTAATTAACTGCAAGAGAAAGGTTTCTGCAGGGCTGCAGTGGCTCAGTAATAGAAGACACTGGTTGGCAGTTTGAGACCCGATTACCGCAGAATGAAGTGAACTCCCATCACTTGTCCCAGCTCTAGCAATTCAAAAGCATGCAATTCAAATGCAAGTAAATAAATAGGTTCCACCCTAGTGGGAAGGTAACAGTAGTCCTTTAGTCATGCCGGCCACATGAACACGGAGACATCTTTGGACAGAATTGGCTCTTCAGCCTTATAACGGGGACAAGTCAGTCACAACTAGCTGGTCATCCTGTGGGGGTCACCTTTAACTTTAAGAGAAAGGTGTTATTGTGGAAAATGTCACAATTCACATTTGATATGTAGAAGAATGCTATATCTAAAAATTACCCTTTAATGTTGTTCAGCAATATTTTTGTGTTTCCTGAAAATATTTATATTACCTGTGAAAGAAGATAATTCTGGCCTGAGAGGTCATTGCTTCACCTATTGATAGGTGAGGGCAGGCTATGCATTTCATTTTATTTTGAATGTCATAGGAAATAATGGCAAGATTATCATACAAATTTAAAGGAGCAATCATAAGAGAAGCCTGAGCCAGAGCAGTCCCCTTGATATGTGCAGGTGCACCAACATGCGGAGGTGTTGCCTCTGTTGTGGAAGAGAAGACTGACACTAACACTTTAAATGGCTCATTTGAGTCTATTGTACAAAGGGCCCAATCCTATGCTTAGAAAAAAGTCTAAATAGTGCTTGCTGTGCTGGCTGAATAAGAAGGCAAGGAGGAGATGTGCTACAGTAGGGGGAGGGTGTGCAGCATGTGGGACTATGATCTAAGTCTGCAATCCTGAAGACACTTTCCAGGGAGAAAGACTCATTGAACACAATGGAGCTTATTTTTGAGTGGACATGGTTAGAATTGTGCTCTAAGTCTGCTGCAGAATACAATATTGACATGTTTTGAATTAGTGCTGTTGAAAACTAGGTTATATAATTTACTCAGTAGCAAGCCCATTGTTTCCTATAAGATTTATGCTGTAATCCTATCTTATTCAATGGAAACAAACTGAAAGTGAAGAAATATAACAATTATGGTACCAGGAAATAGGAGGCAATGTTGGTCTTTCTCTTTAATATATCAGCACATTTTCTGTTCTGACTTCCTGTGTCACATTTTGACTCCTGCGAAGTAACTGCTACTAAAAGATAGACATTTTACAAATCTGACTTTAGATCTTGAATATTAATATTTCTTTCTTCTCTGCAGATGGCAAGTCTAAATATTGGAAGAGCTGGGGCCTGTGTCGTAGTCATAAAGCAACCCTGACTTTGTCTGCAGTGGATTTTATTGACATCCAGGTGGATTTTTCTGTCAGATGAACAAGAAAGCAAACTTTGTTGAGCATAAGGATCAATAGATACAGTCAGCACTACGTTGATCACAAACTTGAAGTTTTAAAATTGGGAGAAAAAATATAGGATTTGATGCCTTTTCCGATCATAACAACACTGCTCAGTGAGTGAAAAAGAAAAAAAAATCAATCTGTTGGAGGAACTAATGAATGAACATAAAAGGAGTGTTGGTGTTGTTCAGCCTTGGAAAATGGGCAATTTCAAGACCAATTCTTCATAAAAAGCAGAGCGACTGGATGAATGACGTTCATAGCACTGGACATTTTAACTCTGGAACCATCATAGCACACTAAGTCACTTTTTAAACTGAAGTTTTATTAAAAGAAAATGTAGGTAATTGAGTTTTTCTCTCTCACAAGGCCTTATCTTCAAATGGTTTACGCTTTGCCATGTACACAGACAGTAATAAACAGGAGAGAAACTCAGTCTCCTCCAAATATAATGAATATAATGAGCTCTCTTTCCTCATCAGAAACAATTTAATAGGAATAACACAATGATTGTTTCCCTAACATCTGACTGCCACTCCCACTAGAGTTACGTGTTATCTCTGAGATTGCACTTATGTTGGACTTTAAGTGTCTGGGAGATATTTTAGTGCTGGGGGAAAACTTGAGTCTTTTGGCCCTTTGGGGCTTCACTGCAAAAACCAAGAGCCAAAGGAACACTCGTACAAATCTACCTTAATTTCTTGTGTAAGCATGTGAATTTTTGTGTCTTTCAGTACTTTTATGTTGCTCCTGCATGTTGGAAGCTTGTGAAAAACTGGAAAACAATTGTTTCAATGCTTTCGCCTAAGAGAAACATGCAACAACTCTAAAGGCATTTCCCATTTGGCCTAGGAATAGAGTAGGGGAGAAAAAATTAGTATAATGCTTATAATTTGTGTAGTCCCCATCTAATCAAACTGCTGAATTTTATCTGCCAGAAGGATCCTTCATTTATTGTTGTAGGTAAGACATTACATGGCAGAAGTGTGTAACCATCTCCTAATATTTTGAGAATCAGTTGCAAAGCCTGCTGGTTTGGTTACAGGATCAAAAGGGGAAGGATAGCAGGCACAACCCACCCAATGAGGTTGTGTGAAGGCTGAATGTATGGATGGGGATGCTCATCCAGAGGCTCAATGTTCTTCTCATTCACTGATAACTCCTCTTTTTCTGGAACCACTGCTGCAAACAAGCAATCACAGCAACAGATCTGGAAGGAGCTGCACCTCACATCCTTTGGGATTCTGCCATTGCTGCCATTTCTTGGCTGAGAAAACTACTTCTGCCTGACATGTTTGGCAAGTATGGTGGTAGCAGGAGATTCCCTATTTCCTCCCATTGACTGAGCAAGAAAAGAGGGAGCAACAGCAGAGCTGGGCGACATACAAAAATATTCTTTAAGGAAAGGATAGGAAATATGGAGGCCACTTCAACTGCCACCTCAGCTTGGTCCAGGGAGAATAAAGTTGCTCTTCTAGCCTTGCAGTCTCCGCTACCTTAGGGTGCAATCCCAATCTAGGCCAGCACAATTCATCAGTCTTCCCGTTCCTGTGTACATGTCTGAGTACTGCTTTAAACCTCCCTCAGAAGTGGTGCAGAAGTGTCTTATAGCACTTTTGTGACATCTCCCAGTGAGCAAACACTTATGCCATTGCTTAGGTTGGCCTAAATGGAGATTAGGATTGCCAGCGATGTTACTATTCCATTCAGGGCAAGTGTTTGGATGACAGTATTTTCTCCAATAGAAGGAAAAGCATCAAGGAGTGATTTAAGGTGGACTGACAGAGGGAAATGAGGTAGGAGCTCACTCCATTTGTCTTCCAGCATACCAGCATGCTACCTCCTGTAACCACTATTCATTTTTAAAAAGAAATGTCTTAATAAACTGTCAGTGCAATCCTAATCCATGGTTAGGCCAGTACAAGTCCTATACTAGCCTTGGGGTGTTCCATAAGTACCTGCACAAGTAAAGCACTTAGGCACCACTCCGTGAGGGTTAGGGCACTGGACCCCCCACATCACCATGAGAATGGAAAGTGGGTGAGTTGTGCCGGCCCAAATTGGTTAGGATTATGCCTTGTTACACACAACTGCTTCTTAAGGACTATTTGGCTCTAATAAATATTGGTTCATTGTGTATAAAAAAGAAATAACAGATCAGGTGGTTTTGGTGTAATGCATCTCAGCAGCAGAGCATTTGCTTTGCATGTGTGATGTTCCAGTAAAACATTGTCAAACTCTATGAATCATGTAGCCTTTGCAAAGAACTGCTTTGTATAAGAATGAGGTGCAAACGTCCTATTGTTGTAGTCACTAAATGGCCCCAGACTTTACATGGTCATCATGATTGGCTGTACTATGTCATAAGCATGATTGAATTCTCATAGCACTCCAATGACATTGGTTTCATTGGTGCATGGGTAAAAGTCTAATGTTATTATTGACCCCAAATGTAGCAGGAAAAAAGCTTTGTCTGAAGCTCTGGAAGTTGCTGCCAGTGAGTTTTGTCAGTAAGCAAGTTTTGCACTGAGAAGAATTCAAATGTGACATTTTCCTGTTCACACCCACATGCTAACTAAATAAACATTTTGTGTCCCAGCAATTCTGGTGCTTTCATTATTTCAATTATCTGCAGTTAGTAGATGAACTGTGAGGCAGTAGAATATGAATTCTGTAATTGGTTCATAACATGAATAGTACAATGTAATAAGGAACAAGATATACTTCATTTTGATACCCATGAAAATATTGGGCTAAACATTGTGCTCCTCCTTGTGTGACAATAAGGATTTTCCTTCACACAAACATCTGAAATGTAATGTGACCCTGAAAATCTCCTCAATGTGATTGCTATATTTTCTAATGAGCCTGTTCCAGGTGTGGTGATGGGTCAAACCAACAGTAAACCAGAGTATGGGTCCATTCTAGAGACCTGACAGCAGATCCAGCATTTGGCATGCCGTCTCATCTGTCAGGTGGTTTTGAGCTGGCCCTGGTGACAATGATGACTTTCTAGTAGGGAGTGAGCTTTTCCTGATCATTATCATATATCAGACAGGAAAGAAATTCTCTTTATCACTCCTAGATGCAGATTTTATTGCCTTTTCTTATGCTACATGCCTTGTATCACTTCTTGGAGTGTTATAAAATTATTTTGCTCTGCAGTGCCCTCCACTTCCAGAACTCATGTATTCAGGGAAGACAGTGGAGGAAATGATCAGTATATAGGGATTTTTAGTTTTAATGTGCCAAAGTGACAACTTTGGGAAGGAAGCACACAGGGCTTAAAAAAAACCTATATAATGTAACACATAGTTTAGCCTTAAGTCTTAAAATGCACACAATTTTGGAAGCAAACCCTTTTGAAGTCAGAGAGCTTCTAAACAACTATACACAAAAACAAAAACAGGTCGTTAGCAGATCTTTTATATATGACATGTTTATATATGACATCTTTTATACATGACATGATATATGACATGATTTTTTTTAAATATATGATATGATTTTTTTAAATATATGACATGATTTTTCCATTTCCCCAACTGAACTTGGTTGGGTGGGGAGACAACTGGTCAGCTTTCTAGGTGAGGAGAGCATTATTGGCAAGGTTGCAACATCTGCTGGTTTTCAAACTTGTTAGTTCAGTGTATCATCTCGAAAGTAACATCAGCTTCAGTATAGTCGATAACATGTAGCTCAACCAGGCGACTTTTTCCTAGTTGGTTTCAAAACTCAAACATTTGGCCATTTTGCTGGTTATATTCAACATGCAACTCTTTCAAGTAGAGTGTGCAGACACACCTACACACAGAACTCTGGCTTTTTGCAGTATCATGGCTGAATGGTATGCCAAGTAACTAGTGTCTACTAACCATCAAGTATTGTTTGCAATTCACCTACCACAATGCAGACATCCTTATATAACCTGAAAATGGGAGACGTGTGCTTCAATGAAGACCCAATACAAAGTACAATATCAAGAATAAAATTCTTAGGCTCTGAATGGCTTTAGCGCTTATGGGCATGACATGTGTGAAGAAAGTAATTGGAGAACAAATTGACATGATTATGGAGGTGTGGCTTTCAGAAAGCGATAAGCATGGCCTTTTGATTCCAGAACATGAATGAGACCATGATGGTTTCAACAACAGGAGTTCACTGAGGGAGCAAGAATGAACATAGTGAAGCACAGCACTTTGCCAAGCATAGCACTTTCTTCTTCAAGAAATCATTTGTTAAAATTAGATTTCTCTGCAGTTGCATCTGAAATCAATGGTGTGATGTACAACAGCATTGTCAGCAGTATCTGCTGTACCACATATAAACTGGGAAACAAGTATCACTACATGAACACTATATGCAGATAGCTAGTCTAGCCTTAGTCATTGGACCTTCTTATGTTCTTAAGAAAGTATCTCAAGAATTGCTTCCACTAAACCAAAACTTCCCTATGAGCTCTACAGTATATTCCACCTCAGAGACCTTATTTTATGTTCCTAACCCAGCTTTTAGAAATTAGGCAAGTGGACTGAAGAAATATGAATGGTTTGGTGGCTATACCCAGAATCTAGAAAAGCCATGCAAGAGAGGTGACTTTGACCTCATTTCTCCTTGTTTTTGAATGGGCAATGTAGATTGTTTTTTTCCACTGATATTTTAGGGGAGATATTTTTTTTAATATTTAATGACTATTGGTAGGCTTAAAAAATTGTAAATTACCTGAAGTTATTTTTATTTTATTTTGCTGCTATTTTAGTATGGTTTTCTTAATTGCAAGCCACTTTGTTTATTTTGAAAGCATATTAGAAATAAATACTGTATTTACGTGAATATAATGTGCCACTGAATCTAATGCGCACCCTGTACTTATGATAAAAATGTTGTATTACTCTAATTAACCTCAAATTCAATGTGCACCCTGATTCTGGAGACTAAATTTGGCAGGAAAAGGTGAGCATTAGATTTGAGTAAATATGAAAAGCCCAGTTTTATAAATAGTGAAATTTACTTCCCATTGCAAGAGTAAAATTTCAATATTTGTGGACATGGGCACAGCTGGATACTGCTGGGCAGCCATGTGGACAAAGTGACAGGCAGTGGGCTCTGGTGAGCAAAGGGCATTGCTGGGCGCCAACAGGTACTGGGCATCAGAGGATATCAGGGACAGTGGTGGGCAGCAGCAAGCACCGGGCATTTGTACCAGGCATCAATGCACAGAAACCTCTTCTTTTTGGATGTCTCCATCATAGAAGGAACGCTCTCAGGACTGGGGCTGGATGTTGATGAATCAGTGAGTCAGTCAGTATGAGTGAGTGAGTGAGTGACTGAGGTCAGTCAGTCACTCAGTCAGTGGCTCTTGAGTTTGCAGTGGTGCCTTGGTTAATGAGCATAATTCGTACTGGAAGCATGCTTGTTATCCAAAATGTTTGTTATTCAAAATGGATTTTTCCCATAGGAAATAATGGAAACTCAGATAATTGATTCCACAATTTCAAAATATTTATATAAAAATATTAACTGTATATAAAAATTATTACAAAATACTTTAACACAAAACACTGTAATATACAATAATATATTACAAAACACTGTAATATACAGTAACACAAAACATTGTAATAAAGAACTGAATAATACTGAACTGTACTGTACCTTTGAAAACCTTCATGGCTGGTGTGAGAGAGGAGAGATTTTGGACACAATCCAGAAGTGCACTTGGGTTACCGTATCTATCACTGGGCTGACCCAACTGCAAGATGCTCCACCCTAGTTATTCCAGAAAAGGCTCAGGGTGGCCTAAGGCAACATAGGCTGCCCCAAAACAGGCGGACCTGGGCTGCCCTAGCTGAGGAGAGGCATGTTGAGGGCATATTTAGCATTGCTGAATGGAGATCATTACCAGCCAAAGATGCTTTCCCCCTATACCATGTTCCCCCAGCCAGCTCCCTATCATGGAAAGCATGTGGATCAGGAGGTGTGGTTGCTGATCTAGTGGCTCTCAGAGCAATACAGACACAAAGCTGCTGGCTGAGCAAGGGAAGCAGCGCAGTCCTGGAAAGCGACCTTCCAGGAGAGGGAGGTGATTCAGGCTAGGCACTTCCTCAGAAGTTATTGTAGTTTTTGCTCATTATCCAAAATGCTCAGTTGTTAACCAACGTACCACTGTATATAGATGCATTACTTCTGATCTGAAAGGAAACAAATCTTTTCATGAGCAAGGATACAAATAAAACATGCTTTCAGCTGTTCTGACAAAAGTTCTGCTAGCAATTGTTTGTTGCAATTTCCAACAGCTGAAAACTCTTTTAATATTCCATCAAATGAAGCTGCAGGCTGGTTTGAGAAGCTGAAACAGGAATAAACGCTTTGTTTCAGAACAAGGAAAAAAGACTGGTATATAATGGAAGATATTACTTATTGTCAGTAGTACTAGGAAAGATATAATGTTGCAAATCTATTTTAACACTGCAGAGGCTAATAGAGGGTGTAATGATAACCATTATCCTGCTAATTATTATTATTTGCATAGCGCTTAAAATAAAACAAATGCTTGATATTCGTAATACCATGTTTCTTGGAGTACCCATGGATCACAAGCTGAACATGAGCCAGCAGTATGATGTATCTGCAAAGAAGGCAAATGTCATTTTAGGCTGCATTAAGATGACTGTAGCTTCCAAGTCACAAGAAGTTCTAGTTCCTCTTTATTCAGCATCGGTCAGACCTCACCTTGAGTACTGTGTTCAGTTCTGGGCACTTCACTTTAAGAAAGATGCAGCCAAACTGGAGCAAGTCCAGAGGAGAGCGACAAGAATGATCAGTGGGATGGAAGGGAAGCCCTACGAGGAAAGGTTGGGGGAACTTGGGATGTTCAGCCTGGAGAAGAGGAGGCTGAGAGGAGACATGATTGCCCTCTTCAGATACCTGAAGGGCTGTCATATGGAGGAAGGGGCCAATTTGTTCATAGCTGCTTCTGAAAGCAGGACTAGAACCCATGGGTACAAACCGCAGGAAAGGAGATTCTGGTTGGATATCTGGAAAAAATTCCTGACAGTGAGGGTGGAACAAAGATAGCCAAGGGAGGTGGTGGACTCTCCCTCACTGGGGATCTTCAAGCAGAGGCTCAACAAGCACCTGTTGAAGATGCTCTAGGAGGATTTCCTGCTACAGGCAGGGGGTTGGACTAGATGACCTACTAGGTCCCTACCAATTCATTTCATTTCATTACCTTTATTGGCATACAATACAAAAAGAAAATAATACATTACATAATACATACACTAGATTTAGGAGAAGAGTAATAAAAAGACTAGGCTAAACTAAACATCGCAATAGAATGGAGAACAGTCAGGGAACAAGGAGTGGCAAAAAGGGGACGACACCTCGGTGATCAGATGTGGATGATTCTCTCTTCAAATATGCCGCCACAATTTGAGCAATGAAGGTGGCAGTTTGAAGGACTATGGAGGAGTCAGTGGCAGATAGAAGAAATTGTATTCTGGAGTGATCACCAGGAAAAAGGTTCAGGCAAAATGAAAGGGCCGGACATTTACTCCTCGCTTCGCTATGGAGAGGACAGTGGAACAGGAGATGAGCTAGGGATTTGACGACTCGCTGAGGGCACAGAGGCGGTTCGCAAGAGGAACACTGTTGAATCTGCCCCAGAGGACTGCTGAAGGGATGGAATTACAGCGAGCCAGGGAAAAAGAACGTCTAAGACTAGGGCTTGTCAAAATGTGCAGGTAGGCAGGGGGAAAGCCGATTTTAAATGGGAGATTGAAGTATACTGGGGAGCACGTGGTGTTGATCGCAGCAGAAATCTTGTCAGCATGGAGATCCAGAAGTCTCCGTTTGATGAGGCGAAATGCCTCAACAAGTGAGAGGTGCCCTAGTAAGTCAGACTCAAAGCCCAGTTGGATGATTTTTAGCACCCATGGGTTGTCTTTAAGATTGGAGTCTTCTAGGAAATGGTATACAAGAGAGTTGGGATCGGTGTTAAAAAAATTTTTTAACCAGAACTTTGTAGCTCTGAGCCAAGCAATGGTTTCCAAATGAATTTGACCAGTCTCGATGCAAAGGACCTCGTAGGGTACACACCGAAGTAGACCTAAAATGCTCCTATCAACTCTATGATTCTATGATTCTTAGCAAATTTTTAAAACATTGCAAATGATTGAAGTGGTGAAATATAAATAGATCTGATATTTTCAAACCCCAGGGCCTGTTAGTATACCCTGAAAATGGCTGACCTGAACCTCTGGCACCCTGCATTGATACCTAATCTATTTATCTCTGCACAGAGAGGTATTGTCTTTCTTGTTTTTCTGCCAATACAGAGGACCACAACTAGGGTAAAACCCATGTGGTTTTTTATGGATGGATACCCCATCCATAGATGGTCAAGTTCACTTTAAAAATTTTAAAAGATTTTAAAAGCCTTTCCTTTTGTCACAATCCATACCATGTTTCTAACACTTCCTGGAACTGCTTTGGATTGTTCCAAGGCCCATGATCTCCTCCCTTGGCCTTGGTGTGATCCAAGATGCACTGCAGAAGTATTTCCAACCACTGGGCACACGGGGACCAGAGGAAGGGGATACAGGTCTCAGCATGACCAGAAAGTGATTATGGGAGTGCCAGGGACCTCCAGATGATCAAAGTCAATGTTAACTGGGCTCTCTTGCAACCTGTACATGCTGGTATATGTGGAATTGATTGAAAATATGTATTCCATACACTTGTTTGTATTGCTTTAGTAATGGTCCACCCAATCAACCTTATCTAAATCCCTGTATGGCAATACAGCAGCACTACTGTTCTATCTAAGGATGCACTGAAAGAAATAGAAGAAACAAAGGCAGCCTCCTCCTCTTCATGTTTCGTAGCTCTGTGGACTGACTGATGCCCTGTGTACAGTGGTGTAGCTAGGGAGTTAAAGAGGGTGCAGGTAACAAGCTTTATGGGGCTACAAGTTGAGCTTGACACTAGTGGCTAAAATGGTGAAAAACAGGATATGAATGAATGATAACACCGTCATGTTATGTATCATTGCAAAGGTAATGCAGAATGCCATGAATCAAATTACACTGGAATATATATATATTTTATCAAACTAAGCCCATTAACCCAAAAATGAAAATACAAAAGCCTACGGAACAAAAAGTGGATTTTCTTAACTCAAACTTTCCCATGATATTGATTGCTGTGAGAGCCAATGAAATGTAATTCTGATACTGTATGGAACTAATAAGGTGTTAATATGAATCAGCTTTCATTTTCATATACATTTATCATAATACAATTACCCCTAATAACTGGGTAAAGAGGCACTTTTAAATGGTGCTCCTCATATATTTAGCAGGCAAAGAAGAACCATCCCTCTTTTCCCTAACAAACAAGGGACGCAATTTTGGTTTTTTTACTTAACAATTTTGGTTTTTTTACTTAATTGGATTTTGTTGTTGCAGAGTTGAGGGTGAAACAAAATCTTCTTTGATTACAGATAGCAAATAGGTGCTTTAGCTATGCCAGTAGCAGAGTTAATGGGTGGTGGATTGCTGAGGAGAAAGAGGCAGGTTTTTCCCCAATTTCCTTTTTAAAAATACCCAGGGATGACATCACTTCTGGGGCAACATTTTGAGCTTTGCACCAGGCTACGTGGTCATTAGCTACACCACTGCCTGTTCCTTCTCCTTTAGAGGCTCTTGTTGAGAAAGGGAGGGGGAGGCCTGATCAACAGGGTCATCATTGCCAGTGCCTCCTCCTTGGAAGCAGAATTCAGAATAGATTTGGCTACTTTATGCTGACATTGTCGCAGGGAGCTCTGCTTCCAGAGATTGCTGTGATCCAATGAGGGATTTTTTTCGTTGGGTATCTCGTTGGTGTAAAGAGACATTTGTCAGCAGCTGCTATGTGTTAACTAGGACTTGTACCAGTTCAGTTGGCATCTGGACAAGGTGAAATTTAAGCAGTATGTCAGCATGACAAGGAGTGCAAAGAGGTTCCCTGAACAGTGTTCCCTGAACATTTCACAAGGTGAAAACTACATCGCTAAGGTTATGGTTGATGATCTGCCCATGGAAACTATTTGAAGAACTTCGAAGAAAAAGAAAAAAAAATGCTCCCCAAACTAGCAAAATATGGGAAGGGGCCTACTTTAGATGCATTTACAATGAAGCTTTTTTAATGCAGGTGTGTTGGCATCTGTCTCTGACCTCAACTGGATGGTATCCTGGAAATATACATTTCAGGACAGAAACCATCAGAAACAAGAAAAAAAAAGCATTCTGAGGCTACAATCCTAAAGACATTTTCCTGGGAGTAAGACCCATTGAACACAGTTGGCTTACTTTTGAGTAGACATGGTTAGGATTGTGCTCTAAGTAATTTGTAGATTTCTGCTTATGAGAACTTCCAAGGAACTTTAAGGGAACACAAAACAATTCAGTGTAAGTCTAATGATTGGGAGGGAGTTTGCATCTGTCCAAAGCAAAAGATCTAAATCCTAAACAAAACTCATTTCAAAACAAAGTTCCATCCAGTTGCCTTAACTCTGACCTTTCCTCTGTGTGTATTTTCCTATATTTTCTATATTGACCTTCAGTCCATTTTTTTCCTGCAGTAGGGGAGACAAATTGCCAGCACACAATCCTTACAAGTTATGCTTATTCTTCTTGACGCAATCCTAGCTATAAAATTTGGATATATTTCCTTTGCAGCTTACTGAACATCTGAAAGAGAGAGATAAATGTCCCTCTCTTGGAACATAAGGCAACTTTGACATTGCTGGACATTGTGTCCGCAGTAGAGGAATTCACTGAGGAGAATTAAATGTTATAATTGTTCTTTTGACAAGAGCATATGACTTCAGTGGGAGACCAATTAATGCTTCTACTGTGGATTTTGTGCTACTTCTGACAATGTTTCAGCCTGAACTTTTACTGCCAGCAATTTTAGTACCAGAATGACACATGGAAAACACTCAGGAATCACCTGACTTCATCCTGAGGGTGAAATACAAAAGGATACTTAATTGAGCTAATTTCTCATGTGGTTATTGAAGGTGTGGCTTCATAATCTGGGATGCTAAAAAGCTATTTTTTTCCAAGAATTATCAGAAAGAAGCAGTTTTTTATTTTCATTTTCTACTGTCCCTTTCTTATTCTTTTAGGTATCTGTCAGCTGGATGAGACAGGGATATCAATATGCATTCAAGAGTTTTTCCAGTCTTTCTGTCAAAAAAATACATTTTATCAAACAATTTTCTCCCAATACATACTTTTAAACAAAAATATTTTGAAGTAAACAATCCAAAAGAAAAACTGAAAAAAATACCCATTGAACCAAGCACCACATTACATATTTGGAAGCTTCCCCACAAGCTACTGTTTAAGCAAGTAGAACACACTCATATGATATTAGAGACAAACACATGTACTGTATCACTTTTAGCTCACTAGAATCGAAGATCCAAATCCTCATCAGGTTTTCAGCTCCAACATAGCTGTGCAAGTGGAGCATGTGCTGCATCTTGCAGTTGGGTGGCAGTCGTGGAGGTCTCCTCAAGGTCAGGGATTATTTCTTCCATTACCTCAGAGCTGCACTGCCCTTGCCTTGGTGTTAGAAAACTGGTTAGGATGGCTCCCTAAGTTTTCTTTTTGTTTAAACTTTTTGTTTAAACAATTTGTTTAAAATTGTCTGTTGTGGGACAATTCTAAGAATTATGGAATTTATTATTTATTTCAGAATCATCCCATCCTAGCTTTAAAACTAAATCTGCACTTTTAGATGTACTGGCATAAACTTGAGATGAAATTATTATATCAGGGTTTTCTGAACTCCAACCAGGGATATGTGAGTGGCATAAGTTGTTGTAGGTGAGGGGAGAAGGCAGAAACTCAATCTTCAGGGTCACACTGCTGTTGGTGATGGTAAGTTTTTAAAAATGTTTACTTGCAGCCAGTGCTGCAGTCCTGGGGAGTTCAGGGAACCCTTGCAATGAAACTGGAAGGGCCTGTTTTTCTCCCATTCTTTCACAGCCATAGCGAGCCAGGCTCACAATAGCTCCTGGACCCTCCAGAACTGCAGCACTGGATTCAAGTAAATTTTATTTTTTTTAACTCTCCATACTTGATAGCACTGCGATCCTGGGGACTGTGTTGTTGCCTTTGGGATACAATCCTGACTTATGCTGACACAACTCATTCATCTTCCTGTTCCGGTGGTGATGTAGGGAGGCAAGCGCATGTCTGTACACTGGCCTAACCCTTCTCCCAGGAATGGCACACAAGTGTCCTACAGCACTTTTGTGACATCCCCAGCTCAGCATATGACTTATGCTGGGGCTTAGGCTGGCCTAACTGGAGGTTTGGATGTTTCCCCACTCCTTAAAGCACAGGTGTCAAACACAAGGCCCAGGGGCCGAATGTGGCCCACCTCACCATTTCATGTGGCCCCAGAGAGCTTCCTCCTCTACACTTTCCTGGGAGTAAGCCCCATTGATTATAATGGGACTTACTTCTGAGTAGACATGCATAGGATAGGAGACACCATTAATGCTAACTTCCACCCTCTATATGAAATGTTTCTGACACCCCTGCTTTAAAGGGATGGAGAAAAGTGCTTCTTGACTGGTGGGTCTTGACCCACCTATTTGGGAACTATTGCATTAGATGGTCAATGTCATGCATTGGTTTATGGTCCTTGCAATGCAACAAGACTACAGAACCAGAGGGTGACTGGCAGCCCAATCCTAACTTCACTGCACTTTAAGCCCCAACAATGCCAAAATGGCAACCATAGAAGTCTCCTTGAGAGAATCATGCATTTGCTTTCTTACACCAGGTTGAAAGCATCCACTGGC
The DNA here is from genome assembly GCA_030015325.1 of Cryptoblepharus egeriae. NCBI lineage: Eukaryota > Metazoa > Chordata > Lepidosauria > Squamata > Scincidae > Cryptoblepharus > Cryptoblepharus egeriae. Next base: position 3,638,467 of record JAREYC010000005.1, on the reverse strand, counting down.
AATGGGTCTCCTCAACTCTGCGCCCATGTTTGTATAGGTATGGAGACAAGGGGATCTATGTCAAATTGCCCAACCAGGGAGATCTGTTAGTATTAGGTAGCAGAGTCTGCCACCATCTCTGACCATGCAAATGAAAACCTCAAGGTATATGTGAAGTTTCTGCTTCATATATTAATTGCCACCCTTCAGTCTCAAAAGACTATGGTATCGTGCTCTGATTGGAGGTCCTAAAACAGCATCTGGTGTGGCTAAAAAGGCCAATTCAAGAGTGGCAATCCCTTCCACAGTGAGCACAGATAAAGTCCATCCCCTGCCCAGGCCCCAGGTTTTGCTGCTTCCGGGTCTGTCTCTTTGCTTCAGCCTGCTGAACAAGTGTCTCTTCGTATTGGAGAAGGCCATACTGCATCTTTTGCCTCCAAGCTGAATGATCAGAGGTCAAGGTTTCCCAGCTGTTGATGTCCATTCTCATGGCCTTTAGATCCCTCTTGCAGATGTCCTTATATCGCAGCTGTGGCCCCCCTCTAGGGCATTTTCCCTGCACTAATTTTCCATATAGGAGATCTTTTGGAATCCGACCATCAGCCATTCTCACGACATGTCCAAGCCAGCAGACAATGCTGTTTCAGAAGTGTGTACATGCTAGAAATTCCAGCATGTTCCAAGACTGCGTCATTTGAGACTTTATCATGCCAGGTGATGTCAAGAATACGTCAAAGACAGGACATATGGAAGGTGTTCAGCTTTCTCTCCTGCCATGCATAAAGGGTCCAAGACTTGCTGCAGTACATTGTGGGGAAAAATTGCACTTCTTTCTCCAATGCATAGCTATAACAATCAATTGCAAGGTAAATGTAAGAACTCAGTCATAGAACTGCACTGACCTTCAGGAGAAGTGTGCCTTGAAAAGTCTGAAGGGAATGAAGTTTTGGAACCTTGGTGGACTTCAGTCTTGGGGACTGAAAAGAGAGTTTTAGTGCTTGCAAATGGCTCAGACTTTCTAACAATGATTTGAGTTTTCTGTCTTTTACTGAAGAATGGAGGAGGGGGAGTCCCTTTCCATCTGCTGAAAAGGTTTGATGCTTTGCACTTTTTTTAGTGTACCAAAGGGAGGACATAACTCAGCTACCTCCAGATGTTGCAACAGCAGTCAGATTGTGCTGCACATACTAACGAGCACCCACTTCCAGACCATCTCATCCTAAAACTAGGCTTAAACAGAGATGGTAATTCTTGCTGTGACCACCTAAAATCTGGAAATCCATTCCAGCTACCTTGGAGAAATATCACTTCCAGAAAAAAGATGTGTGTTGTTTCCTTAAAACAATAAGGAAAACCAAAATAAAAGGAGTAAAGTAAAAGGGAAAATTTTAAATCAGAGATTGGCCAACCCCAACCTGAGGGCCATTTGTGGGAGCCCCCACTGACACTGTGGCCCATCAGAGACTGTTGGAGCCTGCACTGGCCTGTGGAAATTAATCTTCCATTGCCTCTGAGCAACTTATGTCTCCATATACAGTTGGGTTGCCATATCACCCAGAAATCTAGGTGATATCCGGGTCCAAGGGTCATGACCCAGCCAAGATCAGGACATGGCCAGGACCCAGGATCAGACAACCTTACAGGCAGCACCTGAGCACTGCCCACATTTCCCTGCCCAGTACTGAGCCCAGTGGTCTTGGCTTGCACATGTCCAGAGTCACTGGCTTAGCACCGAGCCCAGCACTGAGCTGGAGACTCTCTGCACACGTGCCGGCCTGAGCTTGGTTAATGCATGCACAAGAGTCTCCGGGTGAACACTGGCTTCTGTGCTGAGCTGGAGGCTCTCTGCACATGAGCCAGCCTGGAGTAGAGGGTTTTCGGCTCACTGCTGAGGATAATGGGTGGGGCCATTGGAGAGTGATCTGGGACTTTGTCTCACCCAGCTGTGTGGGTGCCAGTTATGGCAAACATATCTCCATGTGTTCTGGCTTGTTCTCTGTTTTCACTGTGAAGGAGGTGTGTGGCAAAGCTGATTATAGTTGCATTTTAATATGCAAACTTACAGCCTGGATTATAGTTGCATTATAAATAAGTTCAGTAAAGTTCATTCATTCATATAAGTTCCATCTCTAATGTATTCATTTATGTAAATTTATTCAGATTTGAAGTGTAAATTAATTATTTTTGTTTTGCTCCTGAAAAAAATGTTAGTGGGATTATGTGGCCCTCCTGCTGAAATGTTTGCCCACCCCTGCTTTAAATTTCTTTTATATTTACTTTTCTACAGAGCATAGCAGAAAGCAATAGTAGTTATGGCTCCAGGTTGCACTGTTCCTGAGTGAAGGCAAAAGTTGATAGAAGTCAAAAGGAAGTAAAACATAAAACAGGAGTGATGCAACTTTCCTAACCTAAGTACCAAGACTAGTCCAGAATCTTGCATAGCCAGTTACCCTTTCCAATGCAGCTGGTTCTTGGAAGAGAGGGTAGAACAAATACCAATATGCAGGTGAGTGATCCCACTTTTAAATCTGTAGGTGTTTACCAGATTTTAACAGTTAGAGTAGATATGTGGTGTTGTCTAAGTCACTTAAATTTTTTGTTCTTGAGAGTCAGGTGAGATTTCACCTAGTAAATTGTCTCATGGGGTATATTCTATAGTTGCTAAATTCTTTTACCATAAAGTTCAATCCTCAGAGTGGAAAAAGATAACACTGTGTTCTCCAAAGTTTTCCAGGGTGATGTTCTAGAACAACTTGTGATCCACTGAGTTTACTGTGACCCACCAACTAAATATGATGCTTTACAAATTGCTATTTTTGCTGCCACCGTGGGACTGCTGAGAATAGTGATTATAAACTATTAAAGCAACCTGACTTCAGCTTCCACTATTAGAACACAATTCTAAACATGATTACTCAAAAGTAAGACACATTGTGGTCAATAAGTCTTACTCCCAGGAAAGTGTCTTTAGGATTGCAGGCTAGGGCCCATATCCTAAAGTCAAATTAAGCACTTTGCTCCTCAGCAGTTAAGGTGACTTTCCATAAGATAACACTAGAGGGTGATGTAACTGCGTGGACCCGTAACTGCTCTGGATTTTGCCCTAGGTCCACTAACCCCTGAAAATTAGGGCAAATAACCAGCTTCTATAGTGGTAGTATAGACAGCTACCGCTAATTGCTATAGTCAAATTAGGGCAAAGAGGCAGCTTTTATTCGCAGGGGTAGAGCAACTTTCTGTAGCATGGCATCTTTTCCAGTAGTTATTGCTTTGTGTAGCATTTGTAGATTGTGAGCAGGAAACCATTAATTGATGTATTTTGCTATGGAAGTTGCTTTGTGAACTACATTTTTTTGAAAGAGCCGTATATAAATATTCTTATAAACAACATGAACAACATTAACAATAATTGGCTATCATCTGTGTCTAGTTGGCTTTGTACATCTTGAAGGATCACATGTTACAGAGAGACCTTCATCAATCTCCCCACATGCAGGTTTCCTTTTATCAAGCATTTATAATGCAATGACAAACACCTTTTGCTTTGCTGACTTTTTTTGGGAATGGTTTTGTTTATTAATACTGTGGTCTGAATTTAAACTATTAGCACTCAAAACTGAGTTTTAAATGAAAGTGTGTGCTTTTTGAAAAATCTGATTGTTCAATGGACTGAATGGTAGTGCAGACTTTGGCTTTGTAATGTAAATTAATTCATCTGGTGTCACTCTGGAGAAATGCTTATTCCCTGAAAAAAGGATTTCCAAATGCTTTTTAATATTCTAAAATTCAGAGGATAGTTTAAATAAGTCTTCTATTTATTATAAAGGTGTTTTTCTTGTCTTCAATCTCAGTAAATCATAAGGCAATGAAATATAGTATTTTGAAAGACCAATAGCAGCCCAAACTATCTCAAACCCGGTACAGCAATCCAGTGCCATTAATGTGGATTCTACTGCATCCTGGGAGAGGAAATTCTACTGCATCCTGGGAGAGCTACCGGAGATCTCCTCAGTTTTTCCCCTTTTCCTGGGTTAATCTATGGAACAACTTGAACCTCTTTCTGTTCAATCACTGGTGCAAGTCTACATTACTCCATGAAGGTAGATCAGGCATGGGAAAGGGGTCAGAAGTGGGGTTGCATTGCTACCAACAATCCCACATCTCCACCCTTTTCTCCTCATCAGTCACTTCTCCATTGTGTCCAACTCCTTACCCTCTTCCCACCCTGTTAAGCCCCCTCCCCGTTAATTTCCAACCAACTGCGTAGGCAAACTTGTTCTGGGGGGCATGTGTGGGTCCACCAGAACATGGAAGACTTTAATGGGATCCCTGCAGGCAGGCCTGTTGTGTTCACTGGCAGAAGCTGCTTTATGACAGTTTTAAAACCATTGCTTCAGTCTTTCAATCATGATTCCTTCTCTCAGGAAGACTCATGTTTGTTATTGTGTCTGTTTGGAGGACCCTCTTGGCAAATTAGACTTCCTGACTGGGGGATGACTCACATTTTGAATCTCACAGGAGAAATAATCTTCCAGGGCTTCTTTCTGAGATGGTACATATTGACTTGAGGCTTGTTTTTCAAGGGGAACATCTGAGGTGACAGACATGCAAAGGAGGACCTTATTTTATATATTTCAAAAAAATGGTCTGGAAATGTATTCTAAACTACTTCCAAATCATATGGGTTTGCTCCAGGGATTTTTCACCACATTTTCTTCGATGTATTATGCAGCAGGTCAGACTAAGTCAGATCATAACTGTCCTCTGTGACTGCTTAAGCATGCAAATCTATTAATATTATTCTCTCTTTGGCAGCATCACTAGACTGAAAACAAAAATTACCTGAAATTGCCAAGAATACACCTAACAATAACCAAAGCAACTGCAGAGACTTGTTATAGCAAATTCCTAAAAATCCACTGAGTTCAGTGAGACTTAAGTCCTAGTGTGTAAACGAGTGCAGGCTTCAAGTTATTTCTCCAAGCAAGTTTACATCTCATAGGAGCACACACTGCAAGGGCAACATAACACATTGAATGTAAAGTCTATGTATGTAATGTAATGTAATGCCTAAGAACACTGGCCCCCATGTGTCAGTGTTTACTTCATATGTGTCTTTTAAATTCTTCCACTGTTGGCAATCAGGAATGCTACCTGACTCTTCTTTGGGGACTCTGCTACTGATGACTTGGACTGAAATAAAGTTCCTCTTGACACTCCTTTGCATGGTTTTCACTAATCCAAAAGTGCAAGACTTCTGAATATATGTACAGGTGTCACAGAAGTGAGGGAGCTCCTTTGTCCACACACCCTGTAAATAAAACCAGAAGTCCTGCGTTTGTGAAACCTACATGGTGTGGCACAGTAAGGAAGCAGGTAAATGAGGCTCATTTATGTAGTTTATGTAATGAAAGGCTAGGGGGAGACAGTGGCAGAACCAAGGTGAATGGTATCCCAAATGCCCAAGGAAGTAGTGTACCACTCAGTACACTGTACCACTTATACAGGCATTTATTTTATGTATAGGCTGGAACTCCTGAACAGTCACAGGGTTGCTCTCATCCCCAGATATAATTCCTGCACCACAAATTGGAAGAAAACCTCTACCATAGAGACTCTCTCCTATCTTCTCCATTCCCATGTTTGAGACAATATATGCACCCTCAGCATGCTAATAAAGGAATAATTTGTAGTTATATGTAGCTATGTTCATAAACAGCTAAAAACAAATTCCACTTTTTCTTTGTTTCTTCCAGGTATTTTCCTATTTCCCCTAATTACACTGAATTATTCATAATATATTTATCTTTGGAGGGACTTTGTAAAGATTTAAGAACAATTGAGCATAAGGATCTATCTAGTTCATCAAAAATTGTCATTTTTTCTTCATTATCAGGGCCATTCAATCCTTCAGCAAAACACACTTCAAATCTGCAGCCTACAGAATGACTAAGCTGAGGATTTCTCAGCAGACAGTACATCAAAGCCTCGCCATTCAGCTCTACACAAAGAAAGCTTGCCTTTGGAAGGATTAAAGCCCCACTCCACACCATCCCACGCCTCCAGGCTGGTTCTGGGGAGCTCTCTATTCATGTACCTTGCATGAGTACATCTTCAAAGTTGCTGTAAACAACTTTGGACTCTCCATGCCGCAATTCAGGCACTTCCGAGGAGACAGAATTTATTTCAAAAAGTAATGCTCCAGCCCACTTAGAGACTGCAAATAAAAATAAGAAGAGGCTGCTGTGGTACAACCAAGTGAGACCAGGTCACTACAGTAACTTGTGGATCTCAAATACAGTTTAAAGGAATTGTCCTAAGCACAACCTGGGACATCTAATGGATCAAAGATGTAATATTCACTATTTTTGATATGTTTAAAAATACAATATGTAGGCATGTGTTTCAGTACAAATATTCAAGCATTGGAATAAAAATTAAGTATTGTGCACTCCTCTACACTACACAGTACACACTACACAGTATTGTGCACAATCCTCTCCATGGGTTATTCAGAAATAAGGGCCCAATCGTATCCAACTTTCCAGGACTGATGCAGTTGCAAAACAGCCCTGAGGTATAGAAACAAACATTTCCTTTCTTTGAGGAGGAATCTATAACTGTCCCTTCGCCATGGGATGTAGCACATATCCTATTGGCATAGCTGCACCAGAGCAGGAAAGTTGGATTCTGTATCCCTGCACACCTGACCCATTACCTTCATTTACAGCTTTAGCCAAACACTAAAGAATAAAGCTTATAACAAGACAAGCCCAAATGTGAGCTTCTTTCATTGGCATTCCACCAGCAGTGGTTGCTGGTGCAAACACGCTATAGCATTGCAAAGACGCTATAAAGCATGCGTGTGGGGCTCCCTGTGCCCGTTTAGTGCTAGTGCACTGCCAACGATGCAGCTCAGTGATGATCTAGACCAGTGGTTTCCAAACCCCAGTCCAGCGGTCACATGCGGCCCACAAGGAGCCTCAATGTGGTCTGTGGCAAGACTCCTCCATCTGGCTCTCAGGCAAGCCTTGTAACCCTCGGGATCTGTCTCTAATACACTCTTATATGTACACTAGCAAAAAGCGTACCCGCGTTGCGGGAGTAACATTTCCCCATACAACATCCCCCCCACGGCGTATCAACAACCCATGTGCTCAACACCCCATGCGCAACTTCCCCCATGTGCAACTTCCCCCATGCGCAACTTTCCCCATGCGCATCATCCCCATGCGCATCATCCCCCCATGCGCAACTCCCCCATGCGCAACTCCCCCATGCGCAACTTCCCCCTATGTGCAACTTTCCCCCTTGCGCAACTTCCCCCATGTGCAACTCCCCCATGTGCAACTTCCCCTATGTGCAACTCCCCCATGTGCAACTTCCCCCATGTGCAACTTACCTCCATGTGCAACTTCCCCCATGCGCAACTTTCCTACATGCGCATCATCCCCCTGTGCACAACTTCCCCCCATGTGCAGCATCCTTGCCAGCGCAACCTCTTCCTCCGAACAACATCCCCCAGTGCACCAGGCACCGAGCACCAAATTCTATGTTAAGTATAGGACAGAAACACGTTGCCCCCTTTTCAGCCCCTGAAGGGTTAAATTTCTCCAGATGGTTCTTGGTGGGAGTTCAGGTGACAGAAGGAACTCCCAGAATTCCATGCTTCAGGCCCAGCAGTTGGGGAGGAATTTTGCTGAGTCAGCAATTCTCAATGCAAAGTATAGGGAGGAAAACGCATTGCGCCCCTTTTCACCCTCTTCCGGTTGGAATTTCCGAAAACTGGATCTTAGTGCACCCCTCCATCACGGAAGGAACACCCACCCCAAATTTCACGCTTCTAGGCCCAGCGGTTTTGGCAGGGCAGTGATGAGTCAATTCAATTTCAAATTTCAAAAACCTTTAATGGCATTGATCCAAAAATACATATATAAGTAATAATATACATCATAAAACATCATAAAATAGTGAAACATCATGAAGGATCATTTAAACAATTTACAGTTAAGATTTAATTAGGACCTCCTGCAAAAAACTCGCTACAAGATCCGTTGTAGTACTGGAGGAGTCCTTGAGGAGGAAGCCTACCAGATTCTGGGGAGGTCCAATAAAACTGGATAAAATAGGGTCAAGTGTATGAATACAAATCGTATTATGAGCTGGGCAAGAACAGAGAATATGGGAAACTGAATCCGGCTCAACACCACAAAACTGACAAATTCTTTGGTCAAATGGGATTTGTTCATAACGCCCTTTTAGAACAGCGGAGGGAAAGATGTTTAAACGGGCAAGCATAAATGCTCTCCTTTTAAGGGGGTTAACCAGTTGTTCAAAATAACAAGACCCATAACCCAGAAAAGGGGAAATACCAAAGAAACGAGGGGAACAGACTGAGTTCATGTTGGAAATAAGCCATTCAGATTCAGCCTCCCATAATCTCTCCTTAAGAGAGGACAGCGCCTGATTAAAAAATTTTTTTCAGTGATGAGTCTGTCAGTCAGTCAGTGAGTCAGTCATTGAGTGACTTTTCTCTTTTTTATGTATAGATTTATTCAAATTTGAAATATAAATAATTTTTTTGTCCCTCCAACACATGACAGAGAGATGATGTGGCTCTCCTGCCAAAATGTTTGGACACCCCTAATCTAGACCACAGGATGGTAGAGAATTGAGTGGGGCATTGAGGGAGGGAGGGAGGGAGGAGGCATTCTGGGGGGAGGTAGGAAGAAGGCAGGAACAAAGCATGGAGGGTATGCAGCAGGGTGGGAGGAGGGTGGGACTGACAGCTCCACAGTCAAGGGTTGCTGCGGAATCAAATAATCCCATTTCAGGGCTACTTTCTTTACCTAGGAAAGGGACCGAAGTTCCCTTCACTGAGGGGAAGCCAATGGCTTTTCCCTGATAGTGCTCATGATACCATTGAAGCCATTTTAGTGATGCAGCAGTCCTGGTGCTCCAGCCGGCATAGGATTGGGCTCCCCATCTCTACTTTAGCCTGCAGGCTACTTGCCTGCTTGTCTTGCTACAAGCTTTCTGCGTGACACATGATTACTTTGTGCAAATGTAATAAAGATAAAAGAAATGGGAAGGGAGGCACAGAAATAAGGTCCTCCTTATTAAGGTTTCCGGTATCCACAGGTGGGGCAGGAATGTACAGTACGATTCCTGTGCTTCTAAACGTGAATACAATTGCAGCTTTATACTTATCAGACATGTTTTAAACTGCTGAAAGATTTTATAACTTATAAAGATTAAACAATATCCAAGTTAGCAGTTCCATAAAAACTCAGTAGGTTTAACTCTCCTTTGCAGTAATTCTGTATATTTCTTCTGAACAAAGCCATAAAAGCAGCAAGGGGGCAATCTCAACAGACTATATAAGAATACAGAATTTAGAAGCTTGCAATTTCATCTTCTATATGGTCTGACCCTGTCACTTCTGCGCTCTTGATATAGTAATATAGCTTAATGTAGGTAATGAACATTTGCTGCTAGGTACATACTGAACTAGAAATTTGAGTTTATTAATTAAAAGTTATGCAGCATTGTAAATAACCCATGATGTTAACTACGGTTATTTAAGAGACTCAGTGAGCAGCGTTATTAACAGTAGTATAGCTTTAATGGTATGTGCATACCTTGGTCCCCCAAATGGCTAGTGTCAAGTGTATGTTCAAGATAATTTCTTCTTGTGTGTTTCTCCTTGTTCTCTAAGATCTGTATGTGAGACTCTGTGATATGGTCTATCTTTTGCCCCAGGCAAGATCTGTAAGGGTGAGAAGCAGACCTTCTCTGTTGTTGCATCCACACATTGGAATATACTTCCAAAAGTATTCTTCTGGCAATATATCTAGCTGTGTACACTTATAGTTGAATTCACATTGCCCCAAGTTTCCTGTATCACCAGTGCTATTAGTCATTTATATTTATCATGAGAAGGGAAGCAGCTGGTTGTTTGCTTTTAGTGCTGGTTTTACTATTTGATGGAACTGCCATTTTAATGGCTACCTTAGTGAATTTTGCTTTCCTAAGTTATGTTTTGTAACTCTCAATTTTTTTAGTGTTTTTATTTTCTCTGTGTTGTTATGGATGCTTGCAGGCAGAGAACACAACAGATAAAATAAATCATGAAAGTTTGCAATGTATTTGGTTTACGCTCGGCCAACCCATTCATATCTTTGAACTGGAGAATATTTGACCGTATGATAGAGAGCCCCATCCAGAGCAAACATTTTTTATATACATCTCATTGTTTGTGCAGAGTTCCAGGTAGGCATTATTGCCTCATGAAGCAACAATTTAGCTCATCCGCCCTCTTTTTTCTAAAGTAGGACCTTCTAGACCGTGGTCCATGGCCTGGATCTTGTTTTTCAAAAGCCTTCCCCTGCATGACAGTAACTGGCCCTACACACGCCAGCAATGTCTGATATAGTGGCTTCTGCTAGTGTTCTTTTTGCTTTTTAGATTGTGAGCCCTTTTGGGACAGGGACCCATTAGCTATTAATTAGCTATTAATTTTTCATTTCCTTTCTAAACAGCTTTGAGAAAGTTTTAGTTGAAAAGTGGTATGTAAATACTGTAGACAGACAGATAGATGGATGGACAGATGGATGGATGACAAGCACTTACCAGATGGATGGACAGATGGATGGATGACAGGAACCCTCTAACTGCAGTGGCTTTTTGGAGTCTGCAGAGTGAAATACCAAATGTGAAATACCAAAACTATGTGATAAAATACTCTTGGAGCTTTTGGCTTGTCAGAGGATTTATGGTCTTATCCTGTTGATTTGATCTATATCTTTGATTTATAAGCAGTTCCTAGTAGGTCCCTTCCAACTCTATGATTCTATGATACATTGAATATGATGCGGCCAGTGACTGGGTTGTGCATGCCCAGTTGGGGCCAGGCTGGGTCTGAGCACAGCTAGGGTTTCTGCCTTGGGTCCAGGGCCCAGAGAAGGCAAGGCCTGGTGGCCAAGGTACTGCAGATCAGGGTGGAGGAAATTATTAGTCCATCTAGTAATTTACTTCCAAGCATGTGTTGCAGGATTACACACTTCATTGCGTGAAACCTCCACTAAACTGGACACACCTTGTTTTGTGGTTACATATATAGAAATATTCTTAGGGAAGAGTGTTGAGCATTATTTATCAAAGTGATGTGATTCTGGTATTAATCATGAGTGAAAGCTCAGGAAGGAGGTGATTCTTTGAGAAATCAAACCAGGCAGGACATGATATAATGGCTTCTTTTTGGAGCTCAGAGAATACCATAAATACTATTCGTAAGGGGAATTACAATAATTAGATTTACTACAGTCCTTTGAATTCACTTCTGACTCTACAGATGTAATTGGACAAAATATACAGGAGAAAATCCACATATGATTTACAACTATGGTGAATCTGAGTATGATTTACATTTATAGTCTATGAATAAATCTTTCAGCCTAGGGAGACTGAATAGATGGCTTTATTTTTCTAGCTTACAGGTGTAAAAGAAACTTATTTACAATGTTCTGCTTATAAACACAAGAAAGATAACAACATAGCAATTATTTGTTTACTTAAAATGTGTGTGCAAGCTGTCTGAAACAGTTTCTCAAAATGTGGGTTTCAACCTGATTGTTGGTGGGCTGCACAGCTAAGCTGATAACTGAGCAGGCAAATGTTTTGCATTCTCAGGAAAGTGAAACGGAGCCATTTAAGGCATTTAATTGTAAGTAGGTGACTTTGTCTTAGTACAGTACATTGGAAAGAGCAGACCAAGAAGAATCCCATAACATCAGAATGGTCCAGATCCAATGAACAGAGCCTCATAAAAACACATAAGAAGGACGACCCTCTCTCCAAGCAGATGAATGTCTTGAGCCCTATGCAAAGCAAAACTAACCTACACATTCATTTTTACTTGTATGTAAGTAAATCTGCTTTGGTTTGTGGTTGGGCCAGGCAAGCCATATATAATTTTGGTCACAATCTGATGAATATGGAGTTTCACAAATGCTCTTGAGCATTTCAGTGCAGGACCCCCATGACAATCTTTCTGGGACCCTCCCTTAAAGTAATGAAAGTGAAGTTATAAACCTGTAGTAAAGGCTGGAAGTGACATTAAACAGGAATTGACATCACTGTGAAGCCACAGCTACTCCATGTGTACTCCATGTCTATTTCATTGTGTTCAGTGAAACTTACAATCTATTCCTAAGCATGTCTACTCAAAAGTAAGTCCCATTGTGTTCAATACTATTTACTCCCAGGAAAGTGTACTTAGGATTATAGCTTTACTCTCCAAGTATGGACTGGAGCCTGAGTGCCCCAATCTAAGTGAGTGCCCCATGGATTGGAGCCTGAGTGCCCCATGGATTGGCACCCAGCTTTACATGATTCCTCTTCTAATGAAGTTGTGAGACCCTTGACAAGGGTTTGAAAGCCAGTGCTTCAGAAAGAAGCCCTCTGAAGACTTGAGCTGGTAAGGTGATTCCTTTTTCTTTTTCAGACATGTAAAGCTGGGTGGGTCCTAATAGTCCAAACACCTTTTCCTTCCCTGAGCCTAATTCCATCTCCCCAGCACTCTGGGGTTTTAATGTTCTTTTGAGGGAAGCTTTGAATCCCAACCCAGCCCAAACAAAAAATATGCTGGATTTATAACTTTTTAAATTTTATCTTCAGTGTTAGTTTGCTGGTTAGTTTGCTATATTTGCTTGTTTCCTTGTGTTACTGGTCTTAAAAAGTCCTGACAGAATCAGCCTATCACGATGTACTACCCAAAGGACTGACCTTAGAACACTAAATCTGTAAATTAAAATACCACAAGACAATTCAAACTTGCTCCAGTGGTTATTTTTGTCTGTATTACAAAGAAAGGCAGACTAAGGGCACAATCCTAACTGTGTCTACTCAAAAGTAAGCCCCATTGTATTCAGTAGGTCTTACTCACAGGAAAGTGTCTTTAGGATTGCAGCCTAAGTTAAATTCTTATGGTCCTTTGTGAGTGCTTAAGCATGCAAATCTATTAACCCCTTGCAGAATCGCTAGATCAGCGTTTCTCAAAGTTGGGGTCGGGACCCCCTTCTGGGTCGCCTAGAGGTTTCCTGGGGGTCGCCTAAAGACCCCTGGTGCAGGGGGCTAGGTCAGGCTTGCCAGACCTCCGGCTGTAGCTGCACATGCACTGGGGCTGACTGACAGCCTCAGGGCCCAATCCTATGCATGCCTACTCTGAAATAAATCCCATTATAGTCAGGGGGCCTTTACTTCCATGTAAATGTGGATAGGATTGCAGCCTCAGGGCCCAATCCTATGCCCAATCCTCTGAAATAAATCCCATTGTGTTCATTGTGTGCATAGAACACACATTTCATTTGTAACAATGAAAATACATCCTGCATATTAGATATTTACATTACGATTCATAACAGTAGCAAAATTACAGTTATAAAGTAGCAACAAAAATAATGAAAATAATTTTATGGTTGAGGGTCCCCACAACATGAGGAACTTATAACTACGTCAGTGTAAAAGGTCCCGTATTTACTCTGGATGTGTGCACCTTAGCGTGTGCCTCTTCAGGACATGGTGAAGTATGAAGAATGCTTCAAATGCATATAAATTTCTCTCTTATGCAGAGTCAAATCATTCAACTGTATTGCCCATTCAGTTGTCTGCTCTTTAATAAATCCTTATTTTCTGGGATCTCAGTTGGAGATCTTTATTAACTCTGCAACCCAATATTCTTTCAATTGGAGATGCTAAGGTTTGAACAAGGGCATTCATGCAAGGGTGTTGTCTTTCATTAAAAATGGTCTCTCAGTGTAAAATAGAAATGTAATATAACATGAAAAGCTTGATTTTTCACATTCTTAGCCATGGTTAAGTGCCCTGAGTGCTAACTGGGCACGCCATACTGGGCAAGGAAATTTCTGTAGACTACAGCCACATTCATTTTTTATCAAAGCACAAATTACCTCCAATGTATCATGTATCAATAAACATGTTCTTCTGATTTATGACATAAGATGCAAACATGTTCTTCTAATTTATACCACCTGGCGCACATCATCCAGGACAGAGAAGCAAACTATCCTCAACAAATGTCTTAAAACCCAGGAAATTCTGAGCATCATAATGCTTATATGCCCACTTCTGTGTCTACTGGGAAAGGTTCAGAAGCTTTTCTTATGAGCTAATCCTATTTCGGCCTTGCACTGCTAGAACTCATGTTCATGACTATCCAAGATAAATATAAATTCAATCTCACAGGTTTCATGTACTTTAAAACTGATGGTGCCTGACCCTTGGGCCCTGGAAAGCAAGTACTTTGGGAATGCAACTTGGTGAGCCACAACTGGGAAGAAGTCAGTTTGACAGCAGACAGACCATATACTAGTAATCTATTCATGAGAGTCTGGTGGCTTCTGTTAATAATATGTTGCCCAGACAGACTGACAGGGATTCTGCATTATAGACTGGCACCATCTTGGCCCACTGATCCATATCATAAAAATAAAGAGGTCAAAACTCAGAATTTCTTGAAGAAGGTAGTGTTTTGTAGGAACACACTAAAAGCACACCAATCTTTTTTCTCCTTACCCTGGTAAGAAGTTCCTTTATTTTCAAGGAAAGGCCAATGTCCCAGCTGAAACTGCCCAGTGATGAGTCCTTTTAATTTGGAGCTCTAGCGATTAATATACAGGATTAGTCCAATTCAGGCCATGGTGTCTTGACACTAAGTTCACTGAACCACAATAAAGCCTGGAAAAGCATCCATAAGACAAACGTAGACTGGGAAAACTATAATAATGAAGATGATTAAGGGTGCAAACCTAACCAATTTAGGCTCGCCTAATGCCCCTGACATATCTTCCCGTAGTGGTGCGTGGAGGTCAGTGCATGCCTAACCCTAACCCTAACCCCTCCCCAAGGAGTGGGGTAGAAGTGTCTTATTCACTTTTGTGATACCTCCAGGTCAGCACAGGACTTATGTCTGGGCTTATGATGGCCTAATTGGAGATTAGGATTGCAGCATAAGTTAATAATTCCTTCACAATTCACCACTTCATTCTTCTTGTACAGCAAAGGATATATACATATTATTTTTACATATGTATTGCATATGAAAAAGAATATGAATTAAGTGAATAGTATTACATTTAGGAACAATCACACTTCTCATGGAGAGCATAAGGATATCCATTTCTTATGGAAGAAGTATGTGAGATAGGATATGCTGCAGTTTTCTTTTTTTTAAAAGCCATCAACTGGTCTGCAAGGTCCTTTACAGGCTTTGATGAACTAAAAACACTGAATGAAAATTCTGCTAATGCCGTGAAGTCAATGGCTGCTAAACTACTCATCTAGAAGGATTTTAACTGCCTCGTTATCTCTATTATTCATATCTTTTTTCTGATAGTAAATCTGTCATTTGACAAAAGGTTTACTAAATTTTCTTCCCATTCATATTCACTCAGCTGAAACTTCCTTAATTAAAACTATAACACAAGTCATTTAAATCTACCATTTCTAGTAAATGTCATTTCTGCAACATGTCATCAGTTTAGCTACTGATGCACACTTTTACCATGCACCAATAATTTATCTGCCTTATACCTTAATGTCATTAAGCATGGCTCTCTTAAATATTTTAATTCTTAAAAAATTTAAACATTGATCAAAGAGTTTAGCCCACCACCTTTGCATTGCCTTCTTAAGATTGCTTCTTACTTCAGCCTTTTCATTAATGTTCAAGTGGAACATTCAAGTCTAAAGCTGCACAACAAAACACCAACATTTATTATATCTATATGGTTCCATAGCCATAGTATAGTTTTAAATACCTAAAATTGAAGAGTCACTGACTGACTGACTGACTGCTTGATCAATGCCCAGCCAAAATCCTGGACTTAGCAGTGTGAAATTTGGTAAGGGTGTTCCTTCCATGATGTAGACACTCACCA
The DNA here is from genome assembly GCA_030015325.1 of Cryptoblepharus egeriae. Taxonomy (NCBI): domain Eukaryota; kingdom Metazoa; phylum Chordata; class Lepidosauria; order Squamata; family Scincidae; genus Cryptoblepharus; species Cryptoblepharus egeriae. Next base: position 3,622,529 of record JAREYC010000005.1, on the reverse strand, counting down.
AGAACAGATTTTTGGAAATTCAAACCCTAAGGTGTTGAAAAGGGGTGCAACATATTTTCATCCCTATAATTCACATTGAAGAATCGTTGATTGATCAGTGCTTGGCTCCAACCCCTGGAACTAGAAGCATGAAATTTGGGAAGCATATTCCTTCTGTGACATGAGGACTCTCTCTTAACCTGGAGCTCATCATTTGCCCACTGCCCAGTGGTACCAGTGGTCCATTGCCCCATGTTTCCAGTATTTCCCAATTTAATTAAGGATGCCTGGTGTTCTCTGCTTCCCACCACCCAGTCTGCCCTGTGCTGCCCGGTGCCTCCCAGTGGTGCATGGTGCCTCGTGGTGCCCAATGATGCCTGCTATTGGTGATGCCCAGTACCCACTGGTGCCTGCTGCCTGCTGGTGTCCAGTGGTACTGGGGATGCTCACTACCGGCTGGTGCCCAGTGCCTGGTGGTACCTGCTGTCTGGTGGCACCCAGTGCCTGCTGGTGCCTGTAATTACCTTCTGCCTCATGGTGCCTGCCAGTGCCCACTGCCTGTCACTGTCCACTGACTGCCAATAGATCCCAGTGGCTACCTGTTGGTGCCTACTGCCCAGTGGAGCCCACAAGTGCTAATATTAACAAATATTCTTTAAATTTTACTCCTGTAGGTGATAAAGTAAGTAACATACTAGTAAGTAACATACTATTTAAATTAAGCACCCAAAAGCAACATATATGAGTGTTTTTACCTTTATTTTGTCAAGTCCTACATTTTTCTGGGGTGTCTGACATTTTGGGCAGTCATTGTCCTCTTCTTTGGTGATGGCATATGGTCATCCTGGGATTGGGCCCTAGTTCTTATTTCTCAGTCTCATAAACGCATTAGAGTTTATAACAATTCATATATTATCTGTTCTGAGAATGTATGCTTTGTCTGCTTTTTAACTGTACCAAATGTCAAAAAATATAATTTTATTATATTAGACTTTGCTCACTATTTAGTTTTTCTTCAATATATCGCTATTCTGTGTATCCTTGTTTCATATCATTTTGACGGAATGAAAAAAATTCCACAGAGACAACTACTGTGTATCTAGAGAAATGATACATGGCTTATTTTGAAGAGTTATCAAACAAGGGAGGAAAAGGCAATATAAGTAGCAAAAAGGGAGAACTGAGTTCATAAGTTTGCCTCAGGCAAATCCAATGTTCATTTCAGATTTGTTCTTGATTTGCCTCAGTAAGACATATTTAGAACTTTGGAAAGGAAGTGTCTTTGATTATATGCTATTCCTTTGGGACTTAATTGTACTTGGGAAAAATGCATTTAGGGAAGTAACAAATTTACTGGAATATAAATGAATTTGGATTGCCGGAGCCTTTTGAGTATGGTAAATCCTTTTTTTCAGTGATCCTACTCTAAAAACAATGGTTCTCAATCCAGAATCACTGGTTTTAGAAGCAAAACTTGTAAATTTGTTTTTAAGGGTTTCTGCCTTAATTTCCTTTGGTCACCAAACCAACAAAGATCACAAAGACACAATAACAACATATATCAACAGCTAGTAGTATGTAGGGTTGCCATCCAGCCTGCTTTTCTGGGAGAATCCTGCTTTTGGGGGTTGTACCAATTATTTGGACACAGATTTAGACCCAGCCAGAGATCAGGAGGCAGGGAACAGAGGCTGCCTTCTTTGCTCTGCTCCACTCCACCCAACCTTCCATTCATGCCAGGAAGAGGAAGCACCTTCTCCTCCTCTCTTCTCCTTGCATCCCTCCCTCCAAGCAGCATGTGTGATCAGGAGAGGTCCCAACCTGGTCCAAGAGAAACATTTCTCCCCCTTCCTCCACTTGGAGTGGGGTGTGTGTGAAGGAATGCAGTCTGAGAGATGAAGCCTATGCATGTCTACCCAGACGTCAGTCCCACTATAATAAATGGAGCTTACTCCCAGTGTGATGTCACTTCCAGTCATGACGTCAATGCAAGGTTGATTACATCACGTTCACATCCCAGCAAGTTTGACAGGGGTCCTGTCCCAAGAAGAGAATTGCAACCTTAGTAGTAGGCCAATGCCATTCAAAATCTTACCAAATGTTGTTGAGTCAATAGGAACAAATTAGTACAAGGAAGAAGTCAACGCAGTATTTCAGAGGCTCAGAATGTAACCAAATGCTAGACCAAACAGGAATATTTCAAGCCTTTATCGAAAAGTCATGAAGGGGGGAATAGTTTTCAGTTCCCATGGAATGTAATTCTATGGTTGTGGTGCCTTGCTCCATGTGTAGCTTTACACTATGTTCCTCATGAGAAAGTTGCTTGAACCATTCACTAACAAGGCCATATTGTAGTTCCAAAACAGGAGGTGATGGGGAAAAACTGATGACATATTTTGAACTGGCTCCTCAAATTCAAATTAAAGGACCATACATTTATATAAAAGACATTTTAAAGTCTCAAATTCACTCAAAAACTCTGTTTTTCACTGAAATCATGATGCACCAAATGCTCCAAGGAGCTCAATTTTAAAAGATACTTTTACACGATACATTTTGCTGCAGCTCTTCAGCAGGTCTGTACTGGGGCTATCAAACCAATGACTTATTTGCACATTTCTGAAGACGCAATGTACAAGTTGAACCCAAATGATTTCTGTTCAGCATTCCGTAAAGAGTCTCTCAAATGAAGTGCCTGTCATAGTGTACCAGACTAATAAAATATATGAGGGGGAGAGACAAAAATAAAATACTCTTAGTATACCAACATTCCTCTTACAGTTTGAGAGTGTCCTGCTGCTGGTGATAGGTTTGTGCTTATAATTGGATTTATTCTCATTCCTTCCAGTGTAGCAATATAACAGACAATAAGGTAGAGTGAATATACAGAGCCAGACGCATGGTGCACAGATGTTTCACCTACTGATTAGGAAGGATGCTTTAAACAGTAGGCTGGAATAACAGAGTGAGGATGTAATATTGTAACCAAATAATATGTAATAATGTAACCAAATAAAAGTAGATTAATGAGGTTTCTTGATCAATCTCCAGTGTCTCATCTGTGCTTGATGTAAAATATTATGCAAGAGGAGCTGAATCATTGTGTAACAGAACCAATTGAGCTGGAGCACTGGTTTGCAAATTGTGTTGCCTCAGAAGCTTATCAGGAGAAACTCAATGAGAAGAACAAAAATGGCATATATAATGGTAGTTTTCAAATAAATTAACAACAGGTTCTATGTCCCATTAGTAACTGGTTCTCAGAACCAGGCACTCATTAGCAAAGGGTTTTATAGAACCTGTGAGAACTTTGAAGCCCACCTCTGCATATGTGTAACCTTCTCTGAAAACTTACAGCAAAGCACAAACAATGCACCTCCCTGAAAACTTACTCACAGCAGTCAGGGTAGAAGTTGTGAGTATATAATATGTTCTAAAGTGGGTATTCATTCACACAGGCTGGTGGTGAGAATTAACTGTCCAGATCCACGCTTTATCTAGGTACAGAGTGTACGTTTTCGATCATGAGGATTACTGAGTGACCTTGTCCTCACCAAGCAGGAAAGGGGCTGCTGCAAAGACTCTGTAGACAGAGAATTAGAGGGCAGGTTCTCTCATAGATTAGGAACATGTTGAGGACCAGGAAAGAGAGAATGGGTGTAAATTGACAATTTTCACAATGGAGAGAGGTGAAAAGCAGTATGCCCCAAGCATCTGTCCTTCAAGCTGAGCTTTTCAACAAGTTCATAAATGATCAGGAGACAGGATTAAGCAGCAATGTGCCAAGATTGAGGGAAAAAAAACTTGTGAAGAACTCCAGAAGGATCTCTCAAAACTGGAAGAATGGGCCGCAAAATGGCAGATGGATTTAATGTTAATAACAGCACAATCCAGAGTACCTATGGGATCTTGTAGGTCGACGTAAGAAAAATTTACTCTAGATTGCTCTATGCATTTCCCATAAGTTTCCCATAGGTGGCACCATAACTACGTTGACGTAAGAGGTCCTGTAGTTACTCTGGATTGTGCTGTAAGTATAAAGTAATGCACACAGGTGCAAAAAATTCTCATGTAGCTTACTGATTTTGAGATGTCTGTGGCAGATTCGACCCTGGGGTGTTTGGATAGGTCAGTGAAAGGGTCAACCCAATGTACAGCAATGATGAAGAAGTCTAATTCCATGTTTGGGTTTGTATTAAAAATGGGTTTGTACAATTTGATGGTATGGTTAAACCTAGAGTTTTGCCTCCAGTTCTGGTCACCACATCACAGAAAGGATATAGTGGAAATGAGAAAAGTGGAGAAGAGAGCAATCACAATTATTTCTCAACTGGGTACCTCCCTTATAAGAAAAGGCTACAGCATTAGGGCTCTTCAGTCTTGAAAAGAAGTACCAGAGGGAAGACATGATTGAGGCAATCGCTAGGTCGATCTGCAACCGCACAATGACTGCACTCAAAGGGTTTTAGTAAATGGTTCTGTGTTAACCTGGAGGTCGATTTCAAGTGGGGTACCCCAGGAATCTGTCTTGGCCCAGTTCTCTTTAATATTTTCATCAATGACTTTGAGGAAGGGATACGGGAGAGCCTGATCAAATTTGTGGGTGACACCAAGCTGGGAGGAGTAGCAAACACATCAGAAGACAGGAGAAACCTCCAGGAGGATCTGGATAAACTAGAATTCTGGGCTGTAACAAATAGAATGAATTTCAACAGGGAGAAGTGCAAAGTTCTGCACTTGGGCAATAAAAACCAAAAACACAGGTATAAAATGGGGGATACTTGGCTGGGCAGCACAACATGTGAGCGGGATCTTGGAGTCGCCGTGGATCACAAGCTGAACATGAATCAGCAGTATAATGTGTCTGCAAAGAAGACAAATGCCATTTTAGGCTGCATTAAGAGGACTGTAACTTCCAAGTCGCGAGAAGTTCTAGTTCCTCTTTATTCTGCATTGGTCAGACCTCACCTTGAGTACTGTGTTCAGTTCTGGGCACCTCACTTTAAGAAGGATGCAGCCAAACTGGAGCAAGTCCAGAGGAGAGCGACAAGAATGATCAGTGGGATGGAAGGGAAACCCTATGAGGAAGGGTTGGGGGAACTTGGGATGTTCAGCCTGGAGAAGAGGAGGCTGAGGGGAGACATCATTGCCCTCTTCAGATACCTGAAGGGCTGTCATATGGAGGAAGGGGCTCCTTTGTTCAAAGCTGCTTCTAAAAGCAGAACTAGAACCAATGGGTACAAACTGCAAGAGAGGAGATTCCGGTTGGATATCCAGAAAAAAATTCCTGACAAGTGTGGGCAGTTCGGCAGTGGAACAGTGGAGAAGAGAAGTGGAACAGTGATGGACACTCCCTTACTGGGGGTCTTCAAGCAGAGGCTCGATGAGCACCTGTCAGGGAGGCTGTAGGAGGATTTCCTGCTGCAGGCAGGGGGTTGGACTAGATGACCTACCAGGTCCCTTCCAACTCTAGGATTCTATGATTTTGATTGTTTCGATGAAATACATAAAATTATGCAGAGGATAGACAAAGTGGATAAAGATGCTCACATAACACCAGAACCAGGGACAACCACTAAAATTAAATATAGGGAGTGTTAGGATAGTCAACAGGAAATATTTCTTTATCTGGTGCATCATTAGTTTGTGGAACTTCTTGCCACAGAACGTTGTGAAGGTACCTGTCCTAGATGCCTTTAAAAAGGGATTGGACATATTCTGGATTAAATTTCCATCACAGGTTACAAGCCTTGATGAGTATGTGCAACCTTGTAAAGCATGATGGAAAAATTCAAAACAGAATATCACTAATTTAGAGAATTACCTGTACAGTATATGATTAAAACAACCAACAAAGAAAAAGGGTCAGGATAATCTATCTCTGCAGTTCCCAAACTCTCCTGGTGTTTGGGAGGTGCAGTATTGGGAGGGGAATGCAGTGACATGATCCCCAGGATTGCAAATCTTAGTAAGTCACAATTGTTATTTTTAACATTCTGTATGATTTGGGAGCCATATGGCTGCTTTGATGGGGCTCTCCACAACCCCAGGAAGCTACTGCTCCTTGCTGTTAGTGAAAGAAATCTACAGGCACACTGGCAGAGATGCAAACCATGGGGATTATATTACTGACTCCTTTCCCACCCCTTTTAAAGGCAGAAGTGATTTGGCAGGGATCCTGCAACACCCCAGTTTGAAAATCTCTGATTTATCAAAAGAAAAGTGAAAAGAAAACTAATAGGTGTGAATAAAATGTATTATATAGCACAATAGTCCAAAGGTTGTTTTTTGGGGTGGGGAGGTTTTCTTCTTCATAGAAAGGTGAAAAACCTAGTTATTTAGAAACTACTGCATTCCTCCATAACACCATTTTTGAAGAAACCAGGTTGAGACTGCTAGCTACCTAATAAATTCATTTACACATATTGATTCTACTCAGCCTTCCTATGGCTAAAATCTCACTACAAATAATGGAATCCATCATTAAAAAAATTCTGGACTATATGAACACCAGCAGAATATTATTTAGTGGCAATCCTGTGTACATTTATGTGGAAGTAAATCCAAACTGAATTTAATGATACAGACTTCTAAGCAAGCAAGAACAGGATTAATACAATAAATTAATATAACAACAAGAAAATCCTTTCATTTTGTTCATGACAGAGGGAAAATGTAAAGTACCATGAATACAGTATATGACTCTAGAAATACTCCCCACTCAGTTGCTTGCAGTAAGATACAATGTACATGGAAGTGATTTTTCATGCTGACATAGGCAGATAGGTCTGGCAAAGGTGGGAAGCATGCAAACAAGTGTTAATGTAGTATAATGTTCTAAAAATCAAAGAAGGTGTAATGTCTTAAATCAAAGACATTGATTCCACATGTGGACTCCAGCTCAATGCGCCTCCATATTAGGTATATGGTACCTTTCCCCACATATTTTGTAGCAGTGAATTCCAAGAACCAGTTCTCACAAACATTTTGCCAGTTGAAACAGGCAGGCAGGCAGGCAGGCAAACCAACTTCTCCCAGGTGGGGGACTTTATGGACACACTGGGTATAATGGGAACTGGTCTGCTCCTCTCCTCACAGCGATCCATAGAATCAACTTTATAGAAACATGGAATCATAGAATCATAGAGTTTAAACAGTAAAGTAAATCACTTTACTGTAAACAGGAGGAAGAGGAGAAGCCCATGAGATGAACTTCCATCATCACCATTCCCATCAGCTATTGCTTCTCCAGCTGCAAGTGAGCCCCTTCCCCAATAAAGTCCACAAGATGTCTATGAACAGAAAACAAAGATGACAACTTAGCAAAATGGCACCTTTGCCAATGCCTTAAATGGGCTTTTTAAAGACCAAATGCACCTTTTACTGTTTTAATGGATTTTTTTATTGTTTTCATTGATTTTTCTGTAAGTTGCTATGTTGCTGTGGGGAACTAACTTGGCTAAAGTGCAAAGCAGAAATGCATTGGACAAAAACAACAAAAATGGAATTGGGGTCCAACTAAAATGATATCACAGTTTTCGGCCTGCACAGTAAAGAGCAATCTGCAATCCTATCCATATTTACATAGGATTAGATCTCTTCGAAATCAGTGCCCCTTCGGAGCAGACACATATAGGATTGTGATGTTGGATGATAGTATTAGGAGCAGGCAGCCCAATTCTGTTCTTTCTTCAGCTTCCAATGGTTTGTTGAATATCAATGCTTGCCCTTGTGAAACACTTGTCCTTGTGATGTGCTGGTGAATATCATCTTCCCAAAGAAGGCTGCTGTAATCAGTTCTGTGAGGTTTGTTTAAAGCAGTGGCAGATCTAGAGGAGGAAAAGTGGGGCACATACTCCAGGCACCCTCTGGGGTGTTGACACCAGCCTTGTCTGTCCATTGTTGTTTTTTTTTAATAGCAAAAGAATCACTGCCATATTCTTTCACTTTAAACCTCTCCACGTAACAAAAGAGTGGGTGGCACAGAATATCTGCCAGAAATGAAGTGCTTGTTCACCCTTCCTCCTTTACAGGAGAAGAAAGGGGAACGCTAGAATGTCAGTGTACCAGGATTTACAACTCCTGGTGAGAATATGCGCAAGGACAGGGATACCCAAACCCAGATCCAGCCCATGGCAAGCCTCTAACCCAGTGATTTTCAAACTTTTCCATCTCATGGCACACTTAACAAGGCACTGGAATTGTCAAGGCACACCTTCACTTGTTTTTACCATTGACAAGGCAACCAGACTGTTCAAATCCCCCAATTTTCCTAATAATGAATGCCAATCTCCAAATTCCCGTGGCACACCTGAGGACTCTCCATGGCACACCAGTGTGCCATGGCACACTGGTTGAAAATCACTGCTCTAACATATTGTGGCCAGCCTCTGGTCCGCAAAGAACCTCTGATCCAGTTGACCAAGCACAACTGGAGCTGTGATGGTGGAGTGGGGTAAATAGGTGTTCATTTAAGTGTATGCTTAATTTTGATGTTGTGTGTTCGTGCTTGCAGAAATGCCTCTTCAGCAGCAGTTAGGCCAGTCTAGAGACACCCTACCCCAGTGGATTTGGCCTTTGTGTCAGTTCACCAAGGTAATGGCCTACCTTAGGCCAGTTTAGTTGGGCCATTCTCTCTGGCCTAAGTCAGGATTGGCCCCCAGCCCTACAATCCAGAGTAGAGGCATTTACTCTGGATTGCTGTATGCATTTCCCATAGGTTTCCCATTGGTGGCACCGTAGCTACATTGGTGTAAAAGATCCCGTAGTCACTCTGAATTGTAGCTATCGTCTGAGGAAATTACTTCTGGATAACAGTGAGGAAAACAGTAAAGGCAGTGTGTATGGATGCTGGAAAATCTAGGACTGCCCATTTCAAAGCCATAAAAATATGGTCATTTTTAAAATTTACTGACAGATATATTAATTATTTGTGTCCTCTAATTTTTGTGACTTAATCATTATTTTGACTTTCAAGTGATAGTTTTCCTTTTGTCCATCTTCCAGCATTTTTATATTAAGACTCACTGTGGCATGGTCAGCTGCCTCTGTGTAACTTGGAAGCATTGTGTTATAACTAGTTATGCTCTTGGGTTTGATGTGATGGGCCTATGCCATACTTTTCCCCAAATGTCCTATAGCTCATGCTCTAGTAATTTAAACTGTTTCTCTCTTTCACTTTTATAAGAGGCATTTGAAATTAATCCTATAAAAAGCTATTAAGATTTGCCACAAAATCTCTGTGTTTGATAATGATGGAATATTGATCATGGGCTGTTCAGTGAACTCAGTTGCTTACGATGTATGTAATTGGGATTAGCCCAGTGGTGGGCATCAGGGGGTTCTCACAGGTTCCATAGAACCCTTTGCTAATGAGCGCCTGGTTCTGAGAACCGGTTACTAATGGGACATAGAAGCTGTTGTTAATTTATTTGAATCCCACCACTGGATTAGCCTGCCCCATGAACATAGATAGATAGATAGATAGATAGATAGATAGATAGATAGATAGATAGATAGATAGATAGATAGATAGATAGGAAGGTAGGTAGGTAGGTAGGTAGGTAGGTAGGTTGATTGATTGATTGATTGATTGATTGATTGATTGATTGATTGATTGATTGATTGATTGATTGATTGTTGGGAGATCAAGACAGAATTATTTGAAATATTAGCAAAAATAGACAAATACTCTAAAAGAAAGAAGTCCTAAAAGTCTTTAGTTAGATGCAATATTCTCCATAAATGGCTGAAAGCTAGAAGTTCTGGGAAGTCATTCTGAGTACAGTGATAAAGAATAAATCTAGCAACTTGCAAAATCCCCACCAAAAGTTCACGGAATGTGACTACTTGGTTAAACTGCATTCCTGAGCAGTGAACAGGTTTCTGAGAGGGATATGTAGAACCCTTTCAGGATATACTGCTATTCCTTTTGAAGAGGAGCTTATAATGGACCAAACCATTCCATATATTATGACCTTATGCTGATTTAACAATCTGTCAGTATAAGGTCTCAGCTACCATCACATAACAGCTCACAGCACAGCAGGCAGCTCACTAACATCACAGCAGGCATGTTATGCTCATCGCAGTAGGCAGCTCTCTAAAAATGGTGGTGAAATAAGAAAGCCCTGTGCCAATAGTGACAGACTGCTGAATCCATACTGGAGCATGTAGATTCAGCAGGGATGGTTTGGGTGAGGATTATGAGCTCAGAGATAGGGACTGGGTTGGCCACAGCAGTCTAAGGTAAGGAAGGGGAGGATTTTTGTGGCAGTGACATACTGTAAGTTGATATCCTACCCCCATTTTCCTGATACACAACCCTATTCTTATGCCAGCTAAGTAAATAGCATGGGTGCAAGGAGACCCACTTGAAACTAGATGGCCTTTTGGGAGGGAACAAGAGAGATATTTATAGGCCTTTCTCTGGTCATCTAGTGGTGCCCCCACAGCGTGCAGCATGTGCTCCATCACCAGTGCTGCATGTAATGGTCTGGCAGGGGATGGGATTGAGCTGGGAATTCTCTTAAAATTTAATATGATTCAAAAGTTGAAGAACGTTCAAATCCTCTTTGTTTAATTTTTTGGACATTTTAAAAATACTTTAGGAGTTTTATGTTATTCTTCCAATATTTTACCTAAGGAAGAAACCCTCGCGTTGACTGTGACATTCACTGTGACATTTCACTAGCAAAACTTGGTCTCAGAGATTTACATCCAGTTTACCCTACAATCCAGAGTAACTACGGGAGCACGTAAGAGACATTACATGTACCCGTAGTTACTGCACCACCTAGAGAAAACCTATGGGAAATTCATATTGCAATCCAGAGCAAATTGTTCTTACACCGGAGCAAGGACTCCCCATAGTTACTCTGGATTGCGCCCTTAGTATCATGTGGCACATTTTTGGGAAGTCTTCTTCCAAACAAAATGTCATTGGGATAGACAGCTATCTAAATACTTATACTTGTAACTTTTTCCAAATTTTGAAAGTTATTTTAGAAAAACCCCAAAAGAACTTGTAAGTTTGGCTGTGGATTGTTTTGTCTTCTTAAGAAATATGGAAACACTCCCACAAGAAGGCTGAAGACAATAATTCACATTTCCTCAAAGCATATGTATTCTTTATGGACTCTCAGTTCCTTTAATTTTAGCACCAATAAATATTCCCTTTCATTAACATAGTTTGTACCAAGTCTATGATTATTCTATTTTCTATATCTGTAGAAAAATACTGTCTTTTTATTCCCTCTTCTCTAACAAATCCACCAGTGCTGTCATAGATTTAAATAACTTACTCGGTTAATATCCCTTTTATGACTTTAATGTGCTTTCAAATTGTTTCACTCTGACCATCTCCAGAGTATATTTCTTCCTAGAATTTGACATTCGTGTGCACTGCATATTGGTCTGATTTCTGGCCCTTTGCAAGATGTGGAGTTAATTTCTTTTTATAATTTTTTCTTTATCAGTTCTTGATTTTTCAACCTTTAAATATCCAAAATTGTGCATAATATATAACAGCTTTCTTTTCTCTCTGACTTAATATCATGCAAATGTTTTTACCATCTCTATGGGAATTTAACACATGATTGTAGAGCAGAAATGTCAAACTCATTTACCCTTGCACCTCTGTAATAAGGACACCAGACAAAGGCTTGGGATAAAGCGTCACTTTATTGATAAAACTGTAAAATCTGCAGCAGGGTAGTCTAACTGAACCACCCTCCCTCAAGTGCAGGCAATTAAGTTGGGGGAAACGGTGCTAATCGTCTACGTCCCCTGGGCTACCTGGGCATCACATTGTGGTTCCAAGCCACCCTTGGTCAGGCCAAAAGAGCTTCTCATCACCAACCCCAAGAGGTTGAGTCAGCAGAGGAGCAGAGTCCCAAGAGCCTTGCCCATTAGTGATCTCTGCTTGCCCCAGCCCGGCGGCCAGCCAGCCAGCCTCAGCAACCCAGGCAAGTATCGTCTGAGCAGTCCTGACTACTGTCACTCTTCTCTGAACCCCTCCTGGATCCCCCTTCTGGCTAAACCATACCAGGAAAGGGCAGATGGGGTGCATAGAGAAGCAATCTGGCTTTATCTTCCCCTTGATCAAGCTTCTCCTTAATGCCTCCAAGCACGCCAAAGAAATAGGCTGATGAACAAAAGGTTTCACCACCCTCACCACCACCTCCTTCTTCAGCCCCAGAAAGCTTTGGGATTTCATGGCTAACAAAGCATAGTGGCAGCAAGGAGACAGGGTGACCATATGACCAGAAATTTCTGGATTTGTCCTCTTTTTTAGCCTCCTGTCCGGGTGTCCTCCAAAAGGGTTTCATTGTCCTCAATTTTGGCTTCATTTTGGAACTTTGCAATGGTGTGCAGTACCCCATCACGTCATATGTTGTTGGACTCATACTAAAGAGCAGAATCCAATGCAAAGTCAGTTTTGAAATATCTCCTTCGTCTCAAAAGTTATGCCCAAAAGACTATGGGAACGTGAAAGTGCCCAATATTGCGGCTTTACTTGTGAGTAGGCAAAACATGCCATTGTCTGCTGGACAGGCCAGGCTGAGATGAATCCAAGACCTTGTCCTCCTTTTGAGGTTTGGGCATCTGGTCACCCTGCATGGAGATCACATCAACTGTTTTGGGTGGATCCAGGTCAAATCCCCACTAAGCTATGATGCTTCCTGGAAGAACTTGGACCAGTCACTATCTCTAAGCTTATTCTACCTCACAGGGTTGTTGTGAAGACAAAAGGAGGGAAAGTACTGTGTACTCCATCCTGAGCTCCTTGGAGTATGGCATTGGCATTCTTCAGTCTTGAAAGACTATGGTATCGTGCTCAGAAGCAGAGGTCCTAAAACAGCATCTTTTATGACTGAACAGGCCAATTCGAGAGTGGCAATCCCTTCCACACTGAGGGCAGATACAGTCAGTCCCCTCCCAGCCCCCAGATTTCGCTGTTTCAGGGACTGCCTCTTTGTCTCAGCCTGCTGAATGAGTGTCTCTTCAAATTGAAGAAGGCCATGCTGCATCTTTTGCCTCCATGCTGAACAATCAGAGGTCAGGGTTTCCCAGTTGTTGATGTCCATTCCCAAGGCCTTTAGATCCCTCTTGCAGATGTCCTTGTATCGCAACTGTGGTCTCCCTCTAGGGTGCTTTCCCTGAGCTAATTCTCCATACATGAGGTCTTTTGGAATCTGACCATCAGCCATTCTCACGACATGTCCAAGCCAGCCTTGGAGTAAGGTTGGTACAAAAATATGAGAAATAGGTAAATGAAAACAAATCACCATGTTTATGGCTCCCAAACTGAATCAAGGGTAGCTGTCTGGCTTTTTATTTCAGTGAAAGTTCAACCTTTGTGTCATGCTAGTCAAATTCAATGATACAGGAACTCTGGCAGACACTGGTGAGACATTTACTTTTCTTTCTTTAATATATTCTATGAGACAAAGCTATCCTTGTTTATATTAGTGTTGATTTTCATGTTCCAGTCCCTGGTAAATGAATGACTACCCGTTGGAGAGATTGGGATATTTGGATATAATCCCTATGCTTGAACAGCAAGACAGCCCTGTGGTACATTTCATGCACTGCCACAGGTGAGATGTATTTTGAAATCTGAAAATGTATTATATATAGGACAACTATAGTTCATCTTAAATGAAAAGAACAAATGCCATCTTGGCTTTTAAATCAGTCTAGGCAGGCTATTACTGGGCGAGTGAATGTGGCAGGCAGAAGTAAGTCTTTAGTAAAAAGTAACACTGGAGGTGGCTCAGGCAGTGATCCTTGGTGTGAAAATGGGGTATTAAAGAATGTCCCTGTTTTGATCTGTCCAATGTTGGAACATAAGCAGATAGGAGATGGAGAAAAGTGATTTGGAATAAAGCTATAGCAGCAATAGGCAGGCAATGTTTCACTCCCATAATAACCTCGGAAATAAGGTGTCTTAGTTTTGAAATGTTCAAGGTGGCCATAATCTCTCTGGATGTATTTTTACATTCATAGTCTGAAGTTATAATGTCCTACAGTACCTTACTAAGGTCAGTGGGGAAGATTTTATCACAACACATTGAGAGGGATAACAGGTGCTCCACAATAAGAGGAATACTGCTCCACAATATGGGGTGCATTATTCTGTCTCTAATGGACACGATAAACAATACTAGTATTGCCACAGGAGAAAAGTATTTCAGACTTATGTACTTTGCAAAGACTTTTAGCTTTCATTTTAAATACCATGCCACAAAATGCCTATGTAGGCAGTTGCTTCCACATGTACACAATGTGAAATAATAATGTGTAATAATTGCATAAATACCGGTAGTTAATTTTATCAATATAAAGACAGGATATCCTAGTGATTAAGGTAATAACTATTTATTTTTTCTTAAGTTGTAAAGAATAAACCCTCCATCAGTTGAAACTTTGGGACACCCGGTTGCAGTGTGCCTGAGAGTCGCCTGTCATTAGCACCTAATTAACTCTAACTCTCTTAAAGTGATCAGTGACCTTCATTAGGATGTACAATGAAGAGAATATTCAAAATCTGATTCAAAAAACCTCATTTATTAACCCTAAAGCAAGTAACAAAAAATACTGAAATTTTTCAAGCGAAGTCAGGCAAGAACAACTTTGAAGCACCTATCAGGTCAGTTTCAACTGACGGAGGGTAAATGGTGTCTCTTCAAGACATATGTTTTGCTGTATCCTACTCTGATTTTTCACAAACATTAGGTATTGCCATTCACACAAAGATACGGGGCAACCTTGCAAATATCCATTCAGCAACTCTTGTACTAGAGCACCTGTCGGGGATGCTCTAAGGGGATTTCCTGCTGCAGGCAGGGGGTTGGACTAGATGACCTACTAGGTCCCTTCCAACTCTAGGATTCTATGAGTCTATGATTCTACTACATTCCATTTTGTTCCTGAGGGTCTTGTGAGCCTCAGGAGAAGATCTTTAGAGGCTGTAGGAGACCACTGTGGTGAGACAGTAGAAAAATTCCCATGTGAGACACTCATATCACATGAGTGAGACAATTACTTGCTTCCTATGGCTACAATCCTAAACACACTTTCTTGGGAGCAAGACCCATTAAACACAGTGAGGCTTACTTCTGAGTAGGCATGGTTAGGATTGTGCTCAATGTCTATGCTCTCAGTTTTTTTTCCTGCAAATTAAATATTTGAATATTTGGCACTTTGTTGGACCATTAACAAATTGGTAATATATTTTAATCTCACTTTTTCCAAGTCAATTTTTTTTTCCAAAATTCTGTGCAGGAATTTTCTGTTTTTAAACTTATAATCACTATCAATAATTTTGGTAATTATTTGGTAATTATTTTAGTAATTATAAATAACAATGTTTTTATTCTGCAATTGTACATGGAATTACGTATCTGATTGAAAATCTGGTAATTCCAACTTGTATTTTTCAGGAAGCAGAATTTAACCAGGATTTTTTTTCACAAATGAAGACTAATTATTAATTACTCAATTGATTACATAAATCTGCTTCTCTTCTTCTTCATTAGCGTTTGACCTGTATGTTGTGAGGGACCGCTATTCTGGATTGCATTATCCATTTCTACTGGATTTGGACTTGGTCTGGGTGCAAGTATGTGATTTTCATGTCACCATGCAGTGTATCAAGCCAGCACTGTTTTGGTTCACCCTTCGGTTGTTTGCCACTGGCTTCAAACTGCATTTCTGCACAACTAAGGCTGCAGTCCTAACCTCCACATTGGCCCCAGCACAAGTCCAGTGCTGATGATGTAGGAGTATTACAAAAATGCTGTAAGACACATCAGTGCCTCTCCTGCGGGAAGGGCAAAGTTCGGTCAGATCACAGACATGTGCTTGCTACATCACCATGGGAATGGCAAGATGAATGAAATGTGCTGGTCTAGGTTAGGATTGCACTCTCAGTGCACAACTGCACTTCTCTTCTGTACTATTGTGTTGTCATTGGCATGCGGATCATGGCCCTACGACTGGATAACAACAAAACCACATAGTGGTTCTGTATAGTGATAAAACTGCAAAACTGGCAGTGCAGCTTTGTATAGGCTACACTTAAAATTAAAATATAGCATGATACATATTTTAAAATTTAGTATTGTAAAATATAATATGATTTAACTTTTAAAATTTTTATAAATTTAGGGCACAATCCAGAGTAACTATGGGGAGTCATTGCTCTGGTGTTAGAACAATTTATTCTGGATTGCAATATGAATTTCCCATAGGTTTTCACTAGGTGGTGCCATAACTATGTTGACGTAAATGTCTCTTACATGCTCTGGATAATTACCAAATAATCACCAAAATTATTGATAGTGATTATAAGTTTAAAAACAGAAAATTCCTGCACAGAATTTTGGGGAAAAAAATTGATTTGGAAAAAGTGAGATTAAAATATATTACCAATTTGTTAATGGTACAACAAAGTGCCAAATATTCAAATATTTAATTTGCAGGAAATTAAATGTGGAGCTATACTAACCCTATATCACAGAGATGGAGAAGATGCCCCAGAGTCATCTATAACTTTAAGAGGATGTACACTGTAGAGTGGCAAAAAAAAAAAATATGAGCCAGGATTGCTAGCAATACCAACAAAATGTGGTGTTGGAGAAGGATACTGCTCTTTATATTTTTGGAAACATAGCACTGAGGCACCCTTCCCCCAGAGCACTGCATCTTGCCTTGGGCACTTTTCTTTTCTGTGTCTTCTGTGAAAGACATTGGAAGTGTCATGGCTGAAATTCCCAGCCATGTTTTAAAAGGAGTTGAAATGTGACCCCTAATAAGCCCTGCAAAACATCTGAAGAACAGTTGGGAAATGAAAAGGCAATAAAATAGGAAGTGACAGAGGACTTTGATGGATCCCACAAGGAATAGCTGAGATGTGAGGGAGAATCAGAAAAACATAATGTAAGCCGTGTTTGAAAGGAAATGTCTCAAATAATACCACTTGAGACAATTGAAAGAATCTGAAAAGAGCAATCCCATTTAAAGTTTTTCCCTTTTAGAGTAGGTGCAAGGACACAAAAATAGACAGTCTGTGTGACATTTGGCTTTCTTTAGTTCAAAGTCCTAAGTGCTGCTAATCTGCTCAGAATGAAACAAAAGGCAATTAATGCTAGAGCCTCTAAGAAGATAAAACAAGGGAGATTAAAAGAAAAGAGATGCTCATTCCGTGCATTTCCCACAAATCCCTCCATGCATTCTTTTAAATGACAGAAATGTATGTTCTCTGTGCTCCTGTTTGGTCTCTCAAAACCACTTCTTGGCTTCAATCCTACAGAGCTACAAAAGCTGTTCAGAGTCAAATGATTTGCCATATCCATTATGCAAGAGGCAACAGGAATAATTAACGGACCCCCTCCGGCTCTGCACATGCTTCCTTCTTTTTCATTTGAGAATTGCAATGACCTTACATAGCAGTAATAATAATAAGAGATTTTTTTTTACAGGTTGTTCCTAAAGGCCAACTCACCAATTTTGAGATGGGGAGAAAGGGGTAATCATAAAAATTGAGATCTGCCTGCAGATTCCTCTCAGCAGAAAATACCATCTCCATTAAACTTCTGGATACCATCTGAAGCACCAGTACATATTTCAGTCAGAGGAGCAAACATGGGAAAAGCAAGATTTGCCTGAAGAGTTTAAAGACCCACTCATGAATATATTTGAAGCTCCTGCAAAATCCGGAAAGAAAACACTAACCTAACCCTGAAAATATAGTTTAAAAGTTTTGGTTGCCGTTAGCAGATGTATCTGCATAAATCAATTATGCTTTCATCCTGCTTGTGCATCTACTATATAGACTCACATCGTGTGACTGGTTTTAAAACTGTGTTCCACAGAAGCCTGGGATTCTTCATACACTCGTCAGAGATTCATTAATGAAAAGATTGGTAGACCAGTTTCCCTGAAAGTTAGCTTGTCCTTTTCTGCTTATCTTTCCAGCATGGAGGAACTGTCTGGTGCTTTTGAGTTCCGGACTCTCAGTTCATTTGGAGATCAACCATGACCAATTATAGTCTTTCTCACACTTTTTTCAAACTTAGCTGGAATAACATATGCTCTTTGAATTCAGTTTGCCTTACTTCTGAGGGGACATGCATAGAATTAGATACCTAAGGCTGCAATCCTAAACCCCAGTTAGGCTGACATAAGCCCAAGCACAAGTCCCATGCTGGCCTAAGGGTTTTGCACCACATCTGTGGGAGGGTTAGGCCAGTTCACAGACGTGTGCTTGCCTCCCTACCTCACCATGGGAATGGAAGACCGATGAGTTGTTCCGGTCTCAGTTAGGATTGCACCCTCAGTTTCTTTTTCACATTAATATTATCATGCCTTCTCCTCAAGGAGCGCAAAGTGGTGCGCATGGCTCCTTTTTCCTACTCACAATATCCTCTGTGTCTGTTAAGCTGGAAGACAGTGAGTGGCTCAAGGTCACTACACCACTACTTGCTTTTGACTGCCATTCCATTGACCTTTGATTTCCTTTGAATATGGATCAGTTTTCATTAATTACTAATTACTCTCTAATCCATAATGTTTTTTCCTTCACAGAATCCTCTTCAATGAGTAATAGTGTTGTGACAGAATGAGTGATGTCGAAAGGTTTCCTTGAAGACAGAAAGTTTGTGAACCGTTGGTGATTACAAATACTATTGTTTGCAGAGCTTGCAAGCTGGCCAGAAATACAGGTTCTACAGCTGCGTAATGATTTTTATCCTGTATGTCCCCATCCCCAGGAAATAGAGCCTCTATTTACAATATGGTAAAAAATTACATGACAAAATGAAATTCTGGGAAATTAGCATGTTTCATGACAGTGTTTAAATCCATTTCTATTCAATAAAATTTCCTTTGATTGCAATGAACAATTGAAATTCTAAAAATTCTGAAAATCCCTTCTTGGTTGATCTTTACATTATGGAAGGAGTATACTCCCCAATGTTGATTGTCAGTCAGGACATGTTTTTTTTAATATACATACATACAGTTGAGGATCAGGGATCTGCAACTCTCAGTCTGTGGCCCAGTGCTGGTCTGCTGGGCCTTGCCACTGGGTTGTGCGGGGACCAGGCCCTGGAATGGAGGCAGAAGCCCTGAGGGTACTCAGCCCAAGCCTGGCCCCAAGTGGGCACTTGCGGCACAGTCGCCTTACAGCTGGGGCAAACTGTGCAAGCACACTCCAGCTGCTAGGCCATGCCTACACAGTTTGCCCTGGCTGTGAAGCAAGCTATGCTGTTCCTGCCCAGCTCACCTCACAGCTGGGGTGAACTGCACAAGCACAGCCCTGCTATGGGGCGTCTATAGGATGAACTACACAGACACATCCCAGCTGTTAGACCGTGCCTGTGCAGTTCGCCTCAGCTGTGAGGCGAGCTGGGCAGGAACAGCATAGCTTGCCCCGGCTGCACAGCAAACAGTGCAGGTGTGATCAAGCCACGCTGATGTGCATGTGCAGTTCCAGTCCATACCCATTTTGTTTTTTCCTAGATATGGTGTCTTGTTTTATTGGCTCCTCATCAGACCACCACACAGGAGGAAGCTTCATGTCAGAAAGAATTTTTCTGTTGGATTGATTTTACCGAAATAGTTTCTGGTGATTCGATTTGAAGAATGCTTAAGAAAACATGCAGGGGGCCTGTCATTTCCAGATGATTTTTTCACATTTTGGATGTTAGCTTTCCAACTGCAGTTACTTCTTCCACCATCTGTGACTTCTGAGCATATTTCTTCCTCTTCAGAAAATCTTATAATAAATGAAAAGATGAAAAGTTCCAAAAGTAGATCACCAGCAGACCAATCTGATAGACTGAAGCTGTCAGTGGAATGTGCATTTGGGTGGTTTTTTGCTTCTGAAAAGCAGCCATCTAGAGCTTTCTGGCACTATGCTGAGTTTAGGGTTGCTATAATTCTCTTCCACAAAACTTATTCTGGACCCATTAGACTTCCCATTATGTGACAGCACAATAAACTGTGACTGTCCTCGTTTTCTGGGATGTATGGCAACTCTCGCTGAGTTGGAGCCTTCCTGCTTCAATCTCTGAAGTGCCAGTCCTATCCCTCGTGACTTCAGCAGGTATAGAACCACTTAAATGGCTGTCATTACAATCAGCAGCACCAAAAAGACTTCCAGAAATCTTCTTGGGGAAGCTCTGGGCCTTTCAATAGAGCTTCTCAAATTTACAATTGTTACTGTGCTAGTGCATACTTGAAAACCTCATTGCTGGTCTTTGCAGGGTTCTTCAGGTCCTGCCCTGCACCTCAGTTCCTTTCCACCCTACCTACCTCCTTCCATAGATAGACAGGTAGATAGAAAGATAAGTTTATATTCATTTCATGTTCAGCAATACTTTTATATAGACTAAGGGTGCAATCCTGAGTAACTACGGGGAGTCCTTGCTCCGGTGTAAGAACAATTTGCTCTGGATTGCAATATGAATTTCCCATAGGTTTTCATTGGGTGGTGCAGTAACTACGGGTGCACGTAAAGTCTCTTACGTGCTCCCGTAGTTACTCTGGATTGTAGGGATATTCCCTAAATAGTATATGATTCCCCCTCTGAGACTCTAGCATAAAGCATATTCTCCATTTTGTACCTGTACTCATAGTTAAGGGTATAGAAAATTTGGATTTCTGTATTTCATTGTTTTCCATCATTGCTGATGTTGGGCGAGATGAAAGAAAAAGTTTTTAAAGAACAATTTTAAAAATCTATAACAAAAAGTCAAAATCAATAGCTCCTTCCATAAAAGTCATGCAGGGAAACAGAATGCTAAAATACTTGACTTGAGCAGATAATATAAATCAATAGTTCTTCATAAAAGAGGCATCCTTTGGGATAGAAGGATGTGAGGAAGGAATAGAATATTAGCTTCAGTATCTGGCCACTCTAGAGTTGATAATACAGGATCTAATTCCTCTCCCAGAGTAGTAAATAGTTCACAGCTTCCCAAGATCTTAATGATACAGGGTGAATATATTACATGCAATCTCCTGCTGAGTTTTCTGAGCCCTTCCATCCATGAGGGACACTTTTGAAGAGCAATCAATTACATGAGAGATTCTGTTGTGCACCATACCTCTTATTTTGAAAAGACACACACTTCATTACGGCATGGCTATCCTAGGCTTGCCTAATGAAGCTAAGGCTGTCCTTTGCTACTGCCATAACAGACTTTAATTTGAGGGGCCTCAATTAAAATAGCTCCAGAACAACCTTGGTTCAAATGTTGATATTCTTATTAAATTATGTATGGGAAACAGCTACTGGGGAGAGAGAGAGAGAGAGAGAGAGAGAGAGAATACATTTGAGATGAGTAAGGCCACACAGCTGCATGAACCTTGCTTTACAAGCACACCCAAACATACACAGATTGTAAGTCTCTTCAGCTATTAATGGAGTATGATCAGTGAACAAGAAATGGTCCAAAATGGAGCAGGCCTTGGTTCTTAATCTGGACATCTGTTGATGTCCTTAATCTGGACATCTTAATCTGGTTCTTGGTTCAAGGTTCTGGTTCAAGGACATGTTAGGCCTTGGTTCTTAATCTGGACATCTGGAATTTTCTATATTCCAGAACTCAAGTTCCATGAGGATGCTTAAGACCGAAGATACAACATTTATCTAGTATTTGTCTCATTCCAAGAGGTTTGTGATTACAAAGGTGAGAATTTGCAAAAGTCAATGTGTGAGATTTCCTTGCTCTTCCACATCAGGAAACAACTTCGTTTCCCTGGTCATTCATTTCCATGATCATTATGTGCAGGGCTGACCACTCCATGAGGTAATGTTGAGCAACATTGTGACTCTCTGATCCACAACCAAGTTCTCCTTCCAAAGTCTCTGGATTCCAGAACTCTGGTGTCATGAGCTCACCAATGGCATAGCTAAAGCATCTGCTAACTGAAGTCAAAGAAAATTTTGCAGCCTCTCATGACACAATCATTTAATTTATTAAATTATTAATAAGAAAATTGAATAATTTATTATTTATATTCTTCTGGAGGCCCACCATACTTCTTCTAGAGCAGGCTTGTCCAACAAGGGGCCCCGAGGGCTGCATCTATGGGCTTTCTAAGCCAGATGCGTCCCTCGAGCCTCATGTTGGACAAGCCTATTCAAGAGCCCCACCAGAAACATCTAAACTTAAAGGACCTCAAGGAAGATAACTCCCCAGTTACAAAAAACAGTGTTTCACACATATTGAGAAGATACCATTGTGATTCCTAGTTCCTCGGGTAGGGATTGAATCACAATAGAGCCAATTCCAGTCAAACATGTAGCTACTGTGAAATACAACATCATAAATTAATTATAAATTAAATGTATTAATAGCACATGTTCTAACCATGTCTACTCAAAAGTTAGCCCCATTGTTTTCAGTGGGTCTTACTCCCAGGAAAGTGTCTGTAGGATTGCAACATTAGTAAGGTAAATAAAAAGTTTCCTGCTTAAAAGGAAATACCTTTTGGTAGATTACAGAAATTCCAACGCAGTTTGTTTCAATGCATTT